>JAUPFV010000001.1:391112734-391712734 GCA_036936605.1 Limnanthes douglasii subsp. nivea | reverse complement strand
GAGAGAGAGCTAGAGGGTTTTTAGAGAGAGTAAGTACAAGTACAAATGAGTTTCAAAGTAAAAGTGTTCAACCCCTTATTAGAGTTGCCTTGCCCTTTATATAGAGGATCCAAGACTTAGTCTCAAACTGAAATATGTTACAAAAGAGGACTAATTGTTGTTTAGTCCTTAACAATTATACATAGTTATAAATACTCTCTAAAACTTACATCGGTTACAATTTTAGGACAAAACTTACATTACTTATAATTAAATCCTTAAACTTATATTATTTACAATTTTGTCTTCAAAATCCTATTTTCATATCAGACCTAAGGAGTTTGTATGGACACCAAATTTGTGAAGCAGCTTTTCAAAGATTAAGGAACTTTTGTTATCACCAGAGATCCTGTCTAAACCTCAAACTGGGGATCAATTATTTTTATATAAAGTAGTATCCAATTTTACTATGAGTGTTGTTTTGATATGTGAAGATAAGAGAGTTTCGAAGCCACTCAATTATGTTAGTAAAATTGTGTTGCCATCGGAAAAAGGTATTTGAAACTTGAAAAATTGGCTTTAGCTTAAGTAGTGGCTACTAGGAAGATGTGCCCTTATTTTAAAGCTCAAACTATTGTAGTTCGAATGTTTTTCCCACTTAAATTTTTTGTTACAACGACCAGAAATTTCTGGTAGACTGACCAAATGGTCAGTAGAATTGGGAGATTTTGATGTTACTTTTGCTTCTCGAACGACTATTAAAGCTCAAGATTTAGCTGATTTTTTTGTCAAATTTCATTTGAGCTGATTAGATGAAAGGATAAAAAAGTGTTAAGTCCATAAACTTAGATTTGGATGGTTCGAACTCATAGTGGTCCTATTATATTGGGATCTAGAGCAAGAGTTCAATTAGTTGCTCCTTCTTGGGAAACAATGTATCAAGCTATTCGATTTGGCTTTTCATACATCAAATAATAAGGCTGAATATGAGGTTGCGTTAGCTCGTTCAAGGCTTGTTTATATTTATGGAGCAACAGTTCGTTTGGAAACAGATTCGACGTTAGTGGAAATCATATGGCATGTGTATCCGAGGCAAAAAAATGATCATTTAATTTTGTATATGAGGTGAGCTTCAAAATTTGATTCTATTATTTGAAAATTGATTATACAGCATATTAACCGAGGAGATAATACAGTTTCTTATATAGAGGAGTGTCCATGGATAGTGTTATAGGAGAGTCCTTTGACTTTAACACGATTAGAGCAATGTAAATATGATGAGGAAGTATTTGTCACTCCATACATAATTTGAAGTGATTGGAGGTCTAATTACCTTAATTTTTTACTAAAAAGAATGTTACCTTAAGATACACAGCTGGCTAAAAAGTTAAGGTATGAGGCCCATGGTTATGTTGTATTAAATGGAGTTTTATACAAAAAAAAAACATTTAAGTAAACCATTGTTGCGTTGTCTGGGTAAGCAAGAATCTAAGGAGATTTTATCTGAGTTGCATGATGGTGAAGGTTCGGCTCACTGTGGTTTCAAGTCTTTGACGCATAGGGTTTTCTTGGCATGTTATTATTGACCTTTAACTATGACCATTAGCTATGGATTTTGGAAGACGTCAAATGATCATTGTGGCGGTGGAATACATTTTGAAGTGGGTTGAAGGTGAACCATGATCCGGTACAGAAGAGAAGGTTGTTATGAAATTCATTGTGAATAATATTTGTTATCGCTTTGGAATTCCTCGGAAAATCACGACATATAATGGCCCTTAATTTAACAATAGAGAAATGACTTCTTTTTGCGCTTCGAGGGGTATCACACGGTGTTTTCTACACCTTTTCATCCCCAATCAAATGGTTAAGTGGAGGTGACTAATAGGTCTATTCTGGAGGTGTTGTAGGGAAATGGCCTAACTACTTGCAAGAGGTATTGTCAGCTTATCGACGATGTTAACCTTGCATAATTTAGTTTACCTTCTTATAGGTTACTTCATTATTCTAAAGACACAAATGAAGAAGAAAAAAGAACATACCTGGACTTGATCAAAGAGAAAATAGTTGGAGCACATTTGAATATGACTCATTATCAAACTTTGATGAGGATTCGTTATAATTCGAAGGTAAAAATGAGGGATTTAATGTAGGTGAAAAAGTCTTGAGGAAATTATTTCTTAATACAAAGGACAAGAGACTTGGTAAAATGGCCCTAAATTGGGAAGGCATTTATGTGGAAATACAACGAATAAAGTTGTGTACATATCGCTTTTTGTGATGAACAGGACAGATTACTTCAACACCCTTGGAATATAGAAACTTTAAAGCTAAATTAGGAGTAATTTTTTTATTTTGATACTTTTTGAATAATTGACATACTATATCTTATCATGTTGGGCCTACATTCGAGGATATTAATAAAATTATGTTTTGGCCAATAGTTATTTTATATACAAGTATTGATATTATCTTGGTAAATAGTCGAAGATTAATCATCTTTGAAGTTGTTGACCAAGAGTAACTGATTCTATTGGAGGTGATAACGTTCTTTAAACTCACTGATTGTATTCGAGGTGCTAACATTCTCTAAATGCACTGATTGTATTCGAGGTGCTAACGATCTCTAAG
Source organism: Limnanthes douglasii subsp. nivea (assembly GCA_036936605.1). Lineage (NCBI taxonomy): Eukaryota > Viridiplantae > Streptophyta > Magnoliopsida > Brassicales > Limnanthaceae > Limnanthes > Limnanthes douglasii. The sequence goes on along the minus strand of JAUPFV010000001.1, from coordinate 391,710,124 downwards.
CGCACTAATTATATTCGAGGTGCTAGCGTTCTCTAAATGTATTGGTTGTATTCGAGGTGCTAACGTTTTCTAAATGCACCAGTTGTATTCGAAGTGCTATACATTCTTTAAATACACTGTTTTTTTTAGACATTACAAATTTATTTGTGACATATATTGGAATTCGAGGGGATAATGACTTGTTCATGAAATAAAAAAGTATTCATGATAAGGTAAAACTTGGCAAATAAATGTGGAAAGATAAAAGTATTTGTTCATTGAAGTAAAATTTTGATCTTACAAAAAGATGTTTTTGAATGCCAAAAAGTTAGGCATTCAAAAAAATGAGTCATAAAGAACAAAAGATGACTTCAGAACAAAAAACAACAACAATCAATCATTATCTTTAGAGTTCTCTTCATAGGAATCTCTGTCTTGCTCAGTAGCATCCTCATTTTCATTTGAGTTCGTCTCTTCGGAGAAATTAGTTGGTACAGGATCGAAGGCTTCACGAGGATGGTTCTCTATGTGGATTAATTCCTGAAAGTGTGACAACTTTACTTTTGAGAATGCTGTAAGGAATTCATAGAGCATAGTGATTGTTTTTTGCTCCTCAACATTTTTTATCACAGCAATGGTGTCCTGTCCACACATAGTCTTGGCATTTTTCACAACGACTTGTTCTTCTCGTTCGAATGTTGTCTTGTGTGCAGCCATATCATCTGTCAGTTTTTTTTCTCCTTCACTCTTATTTAGAGAATCTTGAAGAGATGATTATCTTTTCTGCTTCTCGGATATCTTCCTGGCATATTTGGCTTTAAGTTCATCCATCTCAGCCTGATGGGAAGTCTTGAGCTCTTCTGTTTTTTGTTTGTGCATAAAGCGTAGATGACATTTTAGGTAGATACCTCCTTTTATAAATTCCAACATGTCAGTCTGGAACACCTAAAATTTCTTCACAATGTGTTTGCCAAATATTTCCCTCATCTTTTTTTCTCCAGTATCTTCTTTTTTCCATCGGACCATATCCTTGGCTATAATTTCTAAATGACTTCAAGAAGAGTCCACTTCTGTGCACAAATGTTTTGCTCCAAGTCCAAGATTAACAAATAGTTGTAGTGCAAGTACAACTTCTTCAGATGTCTCCTTGATACGAATGGTAGGAGATTGGTTGTAAGGTATGAGAGCGTAAAACGAGGCAGTTCAGGGAAAATTGGAATTAAGAATTTCAGGCAAAACAGGAGCAGTAGCATGATGACCAATCCGTTTGAGTTATTCTTGGACCTGTTAGACCATCGGATCCATATCTTGGTAGAGGTCTTAAAGTTCCTATGTGCTGATGGGTTCTTCAGAAATGAAGGTGTCATCTCTTTGCTGATATTCGAGTATAGTTTATTCAGCTTTAGAATAAGGCACTTCTGGGGGAGCTTCATCAAGATAAGTTTCTGCTCTCTTAGTTGGGAAAATTTTCGAAGTTCTATTTTTCTTCTTCGAGGAAATTTTTTTCTTTCGTTTTGCATAATGTTCAACCTCAAATCCTTATTTGATTGTTAGAAGACTAGCTTTGTTAGCCTTCATCTTAGTCTCTCTCTCCTTCTCTTGTGGCTTCAGATCAGTCGAAGAGCTAGCACCGGATATACTAGCTATTTTTTTAGCCTTCTTTTTATTTTTACCATCAAGTGCTATCAATATCTTCACAGGAATCTCTGGGTTTGGTGGTTCCATTAAATTTTCTAGGAGATCGGCACCCGGAGAGATCCTCCAGATGACTATTGATGAAGTTTATGGGCATGAAAGCTGAGTGGAACCCGTTGCCCTATTCAGTTTCTGACCATGTGGCCAACTTTTCAAATCTATCTTCCGCATTCTTCTTGCGAGATTTATATCTCATCGTAATTCCTACATACAGTAGCAATGCATGTGGAAAATTAATATAAGTTGCAAAGAGTATGAGTAAAGATAAGATAACTTACTATTGCTGCTCCAAACAAGGTTAAGTTTTGAAGGGTTCTTTTCAGATATTTCCTTCCAATTTTCCTATGCTCAAGATATGAAGATAACATTTTGCTTCCGGAATTTTTTAGCCTTGAGCAAATCGTCAATTGTTTTGAAATCATCCACAAGTGTTAGATAGAAGAAGGGAAATACCTTAAATTTGGAAAGACAAGTCACGGCGATGAAGTCTTTGATGGAGAGAGGGGTTTGCTTAGTCTAGAAGCCATGATCATTGAAAGGAGCGTGAACCACAAATTCAGTGTCTCTTGTTTAGGAAAGATATCCAGGAGTTCGAAATACTCCACTATCATCAGATCTAGTGGGAACTGAAGACCCTAATTGATGATCTTAAGATAGACCAGCAATTCATCTGCTCCATAAATCAAGTAGAGTGTCCCCCTCTTTTGGTAGTCGAAGCACTATGTTGTCTAGCGTTCCCTATTGTTTTTTTAAACGTTCAGCTTGACCTTCACTATAATAAATACATGGTACATTTTTTCAGCGCCATGATGTATTCGGGGAGGAATGGTTTTAACTTCACACTAACTGAGGCAGCAACATCCTTAGAAAGTTCAATTATAACTTTCTTTTTATTTTATTTTTCCTTTGGTGCCCCATTCTTCGAAGCATCGTCTTTAGTATTAGATGCAGCATTACTTTTTTTAGCCTCAACATTTGAGTTAGTTTCCTCTAAATCAACTTTTTCCCCACAAGCTTTGTCTAGTAGTTATAGAAGATTTGGGTTCGAGGTTAGATTTTATTCGTGGGCAGTGTTTTTTTATTGAAGTGTTATGAGCTTCAAGATCTCTTATAATTATGAATGCTTTCTTTTTAGCAAGAAGACTTTGGGAGAGACTAGCTTTTGTCTGGATTCGAGGAGTCACCTTGCGTAAAATTCAAGGTGAATCTGAGTTGATGTGTGATGAATATTTTTCTGATCTTCTGTGAGTGGATATTCTTTGAGTTACTTTGTGGTTCTTCTGAAGATAAATATATGTTGAGCCATAAAGTGTTGGAGAAGAATTTTGAGGAGATTTTGGAAAATTACTTCTTTCCTGATTGGATGAACTCTGAAACCCGTGGGAACTTTGATTAGGGTTGAAATTACCATAAAGAATACTTTGATTTGAATACTGAGGAGAGTTGTCTATTACAGTTGTTGTCTGTTATTCAGCAGCCCTTTCGCTGATGCACAAGTAATCGTAAATGCCAAAAATAGGGTTTTTAGTAGCTGAGGATTTTCTCATAAACTAAAATTAGGAAGGATCTTCAAGGTTAGTTTATAAAGTTTGAAGGGAAATTTGAGTTCTCGGCGAAGGTAGCTGAGAAATTAGGTTTTCACATGAAGATAACCAAGAAATTGGGTTCTCAAGTGAAGGTAGCTGGGATTTTCTTAGGTGAAAGTAACTTTCTCTCACTATAATGTATTTTTGAAACACAAATATTAAGTGAGAGGGTATTTATAAAGGAGATGTGAAAGATAAAATGGTCAGAGAAGTGGGAGAGGTGATGGTTATTACTGGGTAGAAAGAGGGAATGCCAAACGGTTAGTTGTAAAGAGATAACATGACATTTGTTAATTGTCAGACCTAGTGGCAGGCCTAGTGGATTTCTGCATGCGTACTGAGAGTATTCTTAAAGTTTTTAACCGTCACGAGAAGGCTGGCTAAAGACTCTATTTGTGAATATTCGAAGCAGAAACAAAGGGTTGAGTGAAATATTTCGACTAGATTCGAAGCAAACATGGGTATAATTTTATTCGAGGATGGAAAATGGATAACCTAACAGTTTAGAATCGATTAATAAATGGTTTATATTTGAAGCGAATATGGAGATGTTTTTATTTGAAGATAAAAAATATTGAAACAAATCATTATGTTGAGAAGATGAAAAAAAATAGATTCAAAACAAAATAGATTTTGGCAAGTAAGAGTTTTCATCTATCATGATTTCTAATGATTACTGGGTCTTATTCACTGTCTTTCATAAGAACTATGGGGCTACTAATAAGGATATGAAATATTGAGGACCTAAATATAATAAAGCTCAAGTTATATATGATAAATTGTATAATTTTGAGATGATATTTGAACTACTTATAAATATAAGGGCTGCAATGTAATTTTCCGATTTATGTAACATAATCAGTTATAGAAGTCTGACACGCCTATAAACAAAGGTCGAGACGATGAATAAAGGAGGACAATTTTTCATTAGACATATATCGATTACTCATTTCTACTTTCTCTCTCTACAGTTACAATCTTTCTTTTTTACTTTCTCTATTAAGAAACAAGATTCATACATAACAGGTGTAATAACATATCAAGAGGGTGTGATTTACCAATTAATTACATATGCACGTCCACCAAATTTGAAATTTCAGAATACAACCCAAATCCAAAGAACTAAACAATAATCTACTACCTATATTGAGCAAAACATAATCAAAACAGACACAATACGCGTACATAGCAAACCCTAAAAACTAGCACAAAACGTAAAATCCACCAAAAAACCAGATCGGCCACCGATCGACGATATACATACGAACCTATGCATACACTAATAAAATGAACACTGTAATACATTATAAACCCTAGAAACCAGCGATACCATATACAACTCAATTATTAAGAAAAGGATTACGCTCACTCAAGTTTAAAACTTCAAAACAAGTACGTGTATATATTCATCGAGGTCTAGAGAGTGACTTAATTTAAGAAAATGTTTTTCTGATAGAAGACGAGCGTCTTGGTGGTGTGTTCAGCACTTTGCCGGAGAAAGTTATAGTAGTCGATGGTTTGGCCGAAAGAACAAGGTAGTTTGGTTGGTTCAACGGGTTATTGTCTTGGGTTTTTGGGTTTCGTAGTTTATTGTTTCAAATTGGTTTAGTAGATTTAGGAGGGAACGGGTAGCAAAAAGTATGGCTTAGAAGGGAAAAAATAGTTTTCACCCTAAAAACCTGAGAGTGTATTTATGGGTAGTGTTCTCGTAGAAATGATAAATTAATATAAAAACATGGTCATATTAATTTCAAGACATACCCGTATATATATAAACCGAGGTCTACCTCAGAATAAAAAAATAAAACTGAACAATAAATCAGTTATAATGAAGAATCTAGAAAGATGAGGCCAAATACACGTTTAAATATACAAAAAAAATACTTGTAGTACAAGTCAAACCGAAGAGAAATACTTGAAGAAGATGCGATGAGATATCGTCGACGCGAGACAATTATTATTAAAGATTGATGCGTTGCTCTCTAGCTAGATGTCATAAATCATAGTGCAAAATCCGGAGCGCCAAAGATGCACAAGACCTTAGCGAGAAGGGGTCAAAGAACTAGCGATAAGTAGCCAGGAGGACCAGTTAGGAGAGAAGGGAGATAATATAAGCTTGGCCCTTGAGGCCTTATAAATAAAAATAAAGATGAGACATTCCACTTAGAGATGGTGAACAGATTCGTTGGAGTTATTGCATATGGCACAATCTGGAAGTGTGTTATAACCTTATGAAATTAACTTATCTCTGGTAGTTAGCTTGTCTTGAATAACCAGCTAGACAATGAAAGGGTGTTTGGTAATGTTTAAATTGTTTCAAACGATGGTGGCTCAAGAGACATGGGGATTGAAAGACTAGTCACATGATATGTGTTATTTATAATAAATATTTTACTTTTCTAGTTGGGAAACAAGATATTTACATCCTCTTGGTCTGAGGGATCAAGGAGAAGACTAATAATGCTACCAATTTATTGAAAATGTAAATGGTAAGATCTGCTACCATAACGAGTTTGACCGTGCCAGTTTTAAGCGTTATTGGAAATTATATATGTGACTTTACTATTGTTGTTCATTCTAGCATACCGAATAATATCATAACTGTAGCGGGTGACTAAAGAAGTAGCAAAAAGCCACGGATCCTACCATAGGGAGGTGGAGTTGTTGCTTTTGTATCATATTTGTATAAGTTAACATAAATAGGGTTTTGGTCGATTTTTCTTTATGTCGAGATAAGGGACAAACCAATAGTGAGATCCCATAAGTTCTTGTTGTTAACCTTCCTAGATTTAATCTAGTCACACCATATTGAAGAGCTTTGGCAAAAACATATGCGAGTAAACTGAGAATATATCGAACCTTAATATTCACCTTAATTAGTATCCAAAACATTAATATAGCAATATCTTGTTGCATTGTCAATTAAAATAATTAATTAATTTTATTTCCTAACAGATGTGTAGTATGGAAATCATATAAATCACTATGTACTAGTTCAAATATTTTAGAAACTCACTTAACATTATTAAAAGATATATGGTTATATAGATATATGGTTATATTAGTAAACATGCAAGTCTTACATTTCTCATTATTTACATCAACAAGAGGTATACGATTCATTTTTTTACATGTTTTTATATTCTTTTATAATATATATATTTCATTAACATTAAACATAAACATACCATTACATAAATATATAAAGCCTTCAAATATACCATGTTTTGACAATATATATTTTTTAATTTCATATATTTGTCGGAAATCACAATTCTTCAATACAATACCAGACAAGATATTCCTCTGAATCCTGAAAAATATATTATATTTTTTAATAATATATTTTCTAGAATTGAAAACTAGCATAACATTTCTTAGTCCTTTGATTGAGTTAGTTACCACATTTCTCAACTTTAATGAAGATTTATTTTTCATTGGTTGAAAATTATTGAACGAACAAAGATCTTTAAATGCGTGACTTGTTTCTTCTGAACCAACCCATCATGGAAAATTATCTTATGCACATAAAATGCTTCAGGTATTAGTAAACATAATTCTGAATTAAAATCGCACCTTACTGTTTATCAAAATCATTAGGCTTCTTATTGGCATATTTATTGTTGTTTCCCTTAAACTTTCTTTTGTTACCATTTTATGTGTTTTTATATTCTTTGAATAATCCAATATTTTGCTAGCCTTAAGATTATTGTTTTTTCTTAAGGGGTTGAAGATTCTTTGATCTTAAAATGAGTCTCATGTTCAAGTCATATTTTGCTTGTTAGGTTTTAAAGCGTGTTTAGAATGTTTCTATGATAGTAGTAGTTCGTGTTTAACAATAGACACTGAAACACATTCATTCATTTAAAATAGACTTTTCCCCATATAATTGGACCCATTCATTTGGGCTAATTTGATTTTAAAAAAAACAGCCTTAAAATGATCAAATAGATCGAACAAAAGAGTTCGAAATGAATTAGCCTAAAAAATAGTACTTTCACACTATGAGTCTTGTCGTTAAACTGAAGTTTAGAGAAATAGAAAGATTACTGTATTTATATTTAGGTAAATTTAGAACTTGTATACCCTCTTATTTCAATTTCATGTTTTAGTCTTCTCAACTTTTTCATACTCGATAATTTTTCTTAAAACACTTACCAGAGGCTAAGTTTAATGTAAGCTTAGTGTTTTTCAATATATATATATATATATATATATATATAAATTATTTTGTCCAAATATTTAATTTAAAAGATAAATATTAATATTTGTTAATTATTAACCGAATTTGTCTTTTATTGAAGTAAATGTTCCAATATTTTGTTTAAAAAATAAAAAAATAAAGTTAATTTAACTAGTGTGCAAAGTCCAAATAATAAAAATGTTTTGATAATGTGAGTAGATTTTTGAAAATATTATAAAACATAGTAATTAGTATATTAATTTGAATAACTTTTGCTATACGAAAATCAATTGTGAGTCCTGATGTAAGAATTAAACTTCAGATTGGGCAGAAATATGTTACTACAAATCCTTATCAACCGATTATTCATTTTATTTGAAGAAAATAATGATAAAAATATTACGTACTTTATAATTAATGGGTTTGAGAAATGTTTGCGTTTAAAGTATAAGACTAATATCGAAGAGAATGAAAGTCATTTAAAAAAGATAACATTAGATGGTGCTCCTGCTGAACATGGAGCTTCGAATGGTGCTCAAGTTTCTCGGAAAAGAAAGATTCAGGTCTTAATGGAAATATCGACAGTTCATTTAGACAATGGGGAATTCTATTTTGGATATCTTGGATATCTCTGATTTTATCTAATTTAAATTTTTAAAAAATTACAAAAATATTTCAATAAGAAATTGTTTAGAAGACTTCAGAGATTATCCGGAATCAAAACGCTGTTTTCTACAAGTAATGTAACTAAACCAAAAGCAGCGAAGATGTCTCGCAAACTTGAGAAATGTAATGCAGAACTTCAGAACAAAGAGGTTGATGCTGAACTTCAACTTCCTAAGAGCACTAGCTTAAAGACTATTTCTGGTGTTGAATTACCTGCTGAGGATATTGGAAACGCATTGCAGTTCTTAGAATTTTGTGCAGCTTTTGGAAATGTACTTGACATGAAGAAAGGACAAGCTGAATCTATAATTAGAGAATTGGTACGGGCCGAAATGGCCGACGACAACAATATTCCCCTATCATTCAAATCCTTATCCAACGTTTGACTCTGATACAAGAAGATAATGGAGAAACGTCGTCATCATTCAGTCAAAGTAGGGGAAATGGTTCTTGGATCCAAGCTCTTGGTAAATGCATTGATGAATCACAATATAAATTAGAAGACTTTCCCTCAGATTTGTGTCACTAGGGTGTTGATGGATTTTACAAGTTAGACAATTCAAAAAGGCTTAAACTTCTAAACTTCATGTGCGATGAATCTATTGCAAAAGCTGCTATGCGGGACTGGGTTGCCGATCAAAGTTCAAAATTTGCTGCGATGAAAATGGAAGCTAGAAAGGAAGCTGTTGCAGCAAAAAATAAGCAGAACAATCTGAAACAAAAGCTGCAGGATGAGGTAGCCAAAGCTGTTTTGGAAAAGAATGGGGCTCCTTTATCAATTACTGAGCATGACACTCTTGTTTCACATATAAAAGCTGAAGCAGCTGAAGCTCATGCTGAGAAGGTCGAGGCAGTTGAAAAATGTACCAAAATGAGGCGAAGATCAGATGCTGTTAGAACGGAGCCTTATTGGCTTTAGATTTGAATGGGAATGCCTTCTGGCAATTAAATGGCTATGATGGGAAATAAAATATCTTGTACCAAGATAGGACAACCACAGATGTAGGTTCGCTTGGGGATCGGTGGTCTCTATTTGAAGAAGATCAAATGGAAGAACTGGGAAAGTATATATCTCGCATGAGGCGAAAAGAAAAAACTAAGTCAGAAAAATATCAAGCCTTATCTCCCAAGGCCGGAGAAGAGAGCTCCTGTGGCTCGGGCCAGTGACTTTGTCGGGCTATTTTTTTGATGATTTGTTGTTAGGTGTTGTTTTTCTTTTCTTCATGCTTTGGGGTTCGACTTCTGCCTTATTAAACTTCTTATGCTCCTGCGTCCCTTTTACTACTGCTTGAATAAAAATGTACTCTTTGAAAAAAAAAAGGTATAAGGTTGCTAAAAGTGTAATTATATTATTTATTTTTATTGTTACATTTTTAAAAGAAATGATGTAGAATATAACATACACGATACATTTATGAAAATGTATCTCAAGCTCCAAAATTTATAGTTTTGGATTCTAATTCACCTGATCTTGATTTATGCACATATAATAGCATGTTTCATATTTTGTGCATTGATTGATAAATCAAAGATGTTTCCAGCCGGATGCATTTACCTACCGTGATTCAAATGAGTTGCAAAGGTGTTTAGGATTACATCTCTTTTGATTGAGATGGAAAATATCAAGCCTTATCTCCCAAGGCCGGAAAGAGAGGCTCATGTAACATGTAACATATTAGAAAGAACAATATGGTCCTAAATTGAACTTAAATGAGAAGTAGATATCAATGTTTCAGTGTAAAATCCACAGAACAAAGCACAAGACGCTGCCTCAATGTTTCTGTTACAAACTGATTTCAGCAACATCAAGGGTACACATTTGATGATATATTTAAATCCAATGAAGTTTTCTAATTGATAGCAATTCGTTTGCAGAAAAGTTATTCTTATACACCAAATCCAAAATAGAAATAGTACATTGTATGAGATTATACATTAAACTCTTGTTGTTATTGTATCCTTAAGAAATTTTTGTTTGATTTTTCCAAGTGTGGCAACAACTTCTTACATGTTGCCTCTTTCTCCGGGTGCATCGGAAGCACAATTGCAAGCTAATTCCAAGATGGAAGATAAACAATTTATTTTGGCCGTAAAATGTCTTTCTCCTCTTTTTATCAAATTCCCATCTATCATCTCAACCATTCCATTGTGTAATGACTCTTTCACCCAATCTTTCAAGCTGAATTCTCCTCCGAACATCTCATCGGCGGGCTTCGTTCTTGTAAATGTCTCCATAACTAAAATCCCATAGCTATACACATCGCTTTCTATTGATATAATTCCCATTGATCCGTACTCTGCATTTGAAGTATATTATAAGTTTTTTAGCAAAAAAAAAAAATCAGAGTTGCCATTTTAATAAAAAGAACATCACCTGGAGCCATATAGCCAATAGTTGCTAGTGTAATGGTCTCTGTCATTGACCTTCCTTCTTCAAAAAGTTTTGAAATACCAAAATCACTCAAATGTGCAACTTTATCTTCATCCAGCAACACATTGCTGGGCTTGAGATCACAATGTACCACAGGAGTTGAATAGCCATGGTGGAGGTACTCAAGAGCTGCTGCTACATCTATAATGATATTCATCCTCTCTTTTATATCGAGAAAATAGTTGTGAGTATATAACCATTTATCAAGACTTCCATTGGCCATGAATTCCAACACCAAAGCTTTGAAGTCGACATCAGAGCAGCTACTAACAACCTTTACAAGATTTCGATGTCGAAGTCGAACATTTCGAAAAATTTCACTTTGAACGTCAAAACTTTTAGACCCAGTCTCTGCCTGTACATTGAAATTTTTTACTGCAACAACAGTCTCGTCTGAAAGGACTCCTTTGTAGACAGATCCAAAAGCCCCAACACCAAGCACGTTGGTTTCATTAAACCCTTCCGTGGCCCGTACTATTTCTAGACGTGAAATTCTTCTCCATGCTACAAGGTTTGTCAAACTATCTTGGTTTGGAAGTCTAACCTTTTGTTTGCGAAGTTTTATAAAAATTATAACACAGACAACCATCAAAGTCAATAAGCTGATTATTGGCAAAAAGATTTTGAGAAAGTGTTGTGAGAATTTTTTTTTGATTGGAGCAGTTCTTTTACATGGGGGCATATGAAGTCTTGATGAGCCACATAATGCATAATTTCCCATATAAGATAGAGCTGAAAAGTTCTCAAACGAACCTCTAGTTGAAACATTTCCTTCAAGTTTGTTGAAAGACACATTAAACTCCGTGAGGTGCTCCAATGCTTCTAAGGATTTAGGAATGGTTTTAGTCAAATTGTTGCCCGAGAGATCTAAATATTGCAAATTTATCATGCCGCCAAAAGATATCGGAATCTGATTTTGAAATCTGTTATTGGCTACAGAAAGATTGTGAAGAAAGAGTGGCTATGGCAGCTTTTAGACAGGGATTGTTGCCAGGAGATTTAGCAGATGAGACTACGAGGCGTAGGGCGTTAACATTTGGAGCTCTAATGGCTCAGGTGGAGGATCAGATCAAGGTCGAAGAATCGACGCGGGTTCGAGGAGGAGGCAGTACTATTCAGAAGGGGAATGGTCAAGCTAATACTGCGAATAACAACTCATCGCGCCCGAGGAGTAATCAAAATGTTTCTAACCGAGGAGCTTCGAGCTCGTATCAAGGGGGATATAATCAACACAATTCTAATAATCAGCAACAGTTCAGATCCAGATCGAACGTGTGGGTAAGACCAGACTATTATGCGGATTTGACTGAAAGTGTGGCTTCAATATATGAGAAAACCAGGGGAACAATAAATTTTAGAAAGCCACCAGCGATTAATAGGCCAAGAGAGGAGCGCAATAATAAGTTTTGCAGATATCATGATGATATTAGCCATGATACAAATGATTGCATTGCTCTAAAGAAGGAGATGTAGATCCTGATAGAAAATGGAAAATTGCTGGAATATGTCAAAAAGAATGCTAAAGCTGTAGCTCAGAAAATTGGTAATCCTAATTCTAAGCAGGAAACTGCTTTGATGATTTTAGATGCTGCAGGTGAAGAGTTTGATGTGGCTTCGGAATACGTCGACCCCGATCCTAGTCGATTGTTATTGATGTCAGTAGATAAGCCGAAGCGTGGGGACGTGTTCGAGATTTGTGTGCCTTCTTTGAGTCACTGACAATATTTGGAGGAGATTCAATGACTAACAACACCAACAATTCGAGGAAGAGACATATAGTGAATCTAACGCATCAAATTGAGGGAGGAGCATCGACATATCTAAGCAACAAGAAGGATGTGCCGTTTATAATTTTCGATGGTGATGACTTGAGAGGAATAACCGGGCCACATGAAGATGCAGTGGTCATTGGAGCAGAAGTATGCGGGGTGGAGATTCGACGAGTGTTAATTGATACCGGGAGCTCTGCTAATGTGTTGTTCAAGTCAACATATGATAGATTAACCGCTCCGCCTCGAATAGAAAGATCAGAGAGAACTATCATTGGGTTTACCGGTGCGACAACGAATGTGATAGGAGAGTTCGAAGGGGATATTTCTTTGGGAAAGGGGCCTTTCAAAAAGAAAGTACAAGTACTATTTATGGTGGTGGATTGTCCATCGAGCTACAACGCTATTTTTGGAAGGTCGTGGTTGGCTAAAATGTATGCTATAGTCTCTACGGTTCATCAGTGTTTGAAGTATGTGATCGACAATCGAGTCGGTGTAGTTCGAAGTGATCAGAAGGTGGCAAGAGAGTGTTACGCTGCTGCGTTTAGACTGCGTGACAAAAGTATTAATGATCCAATGGAGAGTTAGCAGTTTGGGGGGTTGTCTTCTGGTGGTGCAGATGAGGGAATTGATGATCCGAGGTCAACCCCGAGTTCTGTGGTGGTAAATGAAGAAATAGAAGAGCATGTTTTCAATAATGGCAGGGCACTTCGAATTGGGACTTTGTTGTCTTTATCGATGCGAGAAAAGTTGTTGAGTTTTTTGTCTGAGAATTTGGATGTCTTTGCTTGGAGGTCCGAGGACGTAGTGGGAGTCCCAAGTGATATCATATGTCATAGCTTGGCGGTGGATCCGAAGGTCAAGCCGATAATTCAAAAAAGAAGAGGTTTTTCGTTGGAAAAATCCGAGGCCATAGTTGCTGAGGTAGATCGATTATATAAGATGGGGCATATCAGGGAATCCAATTATCCGAGCTGGACGGCTAATCCTGTGGTGGTGAAAAAGAAGAGCGGAAAATGGCGAATGTGTGTAGACTTCACAGATTTAAATAGAGCCTGTCCAAAAGATCCTTTTCCAGTGCCTCGAATTGATCAGTTAGTGGATTCCACTTCTGGAAATAAAATCTTGACATTTATGGATGCGTTTTCGGGGTATAATCAGATTCGAATGAATCCAGATGATGAAGAGAGCACAACTTTTATCACTGATCGAGGTTTGCACTGCTATAGAGTAATGCCGTTTGGATTAAAAAATGCTGGGTCAACATATCAAAGGCTGATGAATAAGGCGTTTGCTTCACAAATAGGGAGGAATATCGAAGTGTACATCGATGATATGCTTGTTAAGAGCAAAAGTGATGATGAACACATTGATGATTTAGAAGAGACGTTTTTGAATCTCAGAGCCATACAATTGAAGTTGAACCCAGAAAAGTGTACATTTGGAGTCCGATCTGGTAAGTTTTTGGGGTATATGATTAGTGAAAGAGGAATCGAAGTAGACCCAGAATAGTTGAAGGCTCTGATATCAATGTCTTCACCTTGGAATATCAAAGAAGTGCAAATGTTAACGGGCAGGTTAGCAGCTTTGAACAGATTCATTTCCCGTTTTTCAGATAAGTGCTTGCCTTTTTTCCAGGTGCTGCGTCGGCCTAATAATTTTGAGTGGACTTCGGATTGTGAAGAAGCTTTTGTGAAGATCAAAAATCTTTTGTCCTCTCCTGAAATATTATCAAAGCCTCGAAAGGGTGAGCAATTATTTTTGTATATAGCAGTATCGGATTATGCAGTAAGTGCAGTTCTGGTCAGTGAAGATACGAGAATTTCGAAGCCTGTCTACTATGTCAGTAAAAGTTTGGTTGATGCTGAGAAATGATATTTGAAGCTCGAAAAATTGGCACTGTGTATAGTAGTAGCAGCGAGAAAAATGCGTCCTTACTTCCAGGCACATACGATTGTGGTTCGAACTTCATATCCATTAAAAAATGTGTTGCAAAAGCCGGACATTTCAGGAAGGATGACTAAGTGGTCTGTAGAATTAGGGGATTTCGATGTGTTATTTTATCCTCGAACGGCTATCAAAGCTCAAGCCTTAGCAGACTTCTTGGTTGAATTCCATTCGAGCAGATCCGAAGAGAAGGATGTTGAAAAAGTGAACATGAATCTGACGTGGACGATACGAACTGATGGGGGATCCAGTAACAAAGGGTCAAGTGCAGGAGTTGAATTGGTGGCACCAACAGGGGAGTTTATGTTTCAAGCTATAAAATTTGGATTTCATGCTTCGAATAATGAAGCTGAATATGAAGCTGTGCTAGCAGGATTGCGGTTAGCAAAGATTTGTGGAGCAATATTCGTGCGCTTGGAAACAGATTCGCAGTTGGTAGTTAACCATGTTAAAGGAGTTTCAGAAGCTAAAAAGGATCGTTTGGTTTTGTACTTACAAGAGCTACGAGGAATGATGGCACAATTTGAAAATGTCGAAGTGGAGCATATTCGAAGAGGTAGCAACACAAGGGCTGATTCTTTAGCAACAATGGCTTACTCTGAAGAATATCCATGGATTATGACACAACCATCGCCCTCGATCATATCGAATTCTGAGCAGTGTGAATTTATTGATGAGGTAGTAAGTGATCCGATGTGCGTTCGAAGTGATTGGAGGTTTGACTTGTTAAACTTTATTTCGAAGGGAATACTACCTGTTGATAAACACTTGCTCAAGAAAATAAAGTATAAAGCTCTTGGCTATGTAGTATTGGATGGGGTGTTATACAAAAGATCTGCTTCGAAACCTTTGTTACGGTGTTTAAGTAAGCAAGAGTCTCAAAACATTCTATCTGAATTGCATGATGGGGATGGATCAACTCATTGTGGATTCAAAGCTTTAACGCGTAGGGTATTGTTGGCAGGGTATTATTGGCCTACCATACTGCAGGATGCCAAGTTGTTAGTTCGAAGCTGTGATACTTGCCAAAGATATGCAAATTTAATACATAAACCAGCAGTACCCCTAATGACAATCTCAGAGGCGGTTCCTTTCGATAGGTGGGGGATTGATTTAGTAGAACCATCACCTATGGATTCTGGTGGAAGACAAATGATTATTGTTGCGGTTGATTATTTTTCGAAGTGGGCAGAAGCGGAACCTTTAGCTGGGACAAAAGCTAAGGATGTAATCAAATTTATTCAAAGTAACATCTCCTACCGTTTTGGAGTTCCTCGAAAAATAACGACGGACAACGGTCCTCAATTTAATAACAAGGAAATGGACTCTTTTTGCTCTTCGAAAGGAATACAACAATGCTTTTCTACTCCTTTCCACCCCCAAGCAAATGGGCAGGTGGAAGTTACAAATAGATCCATTTTGGATGGTTTGAAGAAAATTTGGCAGGAGCAGCTGGGAAATGGCCAAATTATCTTCAAGAAGTGTTGTGGGCATATCGAACAACTTCTAGAGAGGCTAGAAAAGAGACTCCTTTTTCTTTGGTATATGGAATGGACGCTGTATGCCCTGCTGAATCTATATTGCCTTCCTACAGATTACTACGATATTCCGATGTCGATAACGATGAAGCTAGAAGGGTTGAGCTTGATTTGTTAGAGGAAAAAAGGGTCAAAGCGCATTTGAATGTGGTCCATTATCAAACATTAATGAGAAGCAGGTACGATGCTAAAATTAAGAGGAGAGAATTCAAAATTGGCGATCGAGTGTTACGAAAAGTATTTCTTCATACTAGGGACAAGCACCTCGGAAAATTGGCTCCGAATTGGGAGGGTCCTTACGAAGTTAAAATGAAGGTCAAGCCAGGTTCCTATAGGTTGTCTGATCGAGAGGGGAGGATGCTCAAACACCCTTGGAATATAGAGCATTTGAAATTGTACTGTGAGTAAAACCGAACTTCGAATTTTTGTAAAACAGACATACTCTTTCCTTATTTGTTGGCCCAGAAAGGTTTTAACGAGGTGTCTGGTTAATATTGAATTTTTTAAGAAAATTTCTTTTGGCCATTGGTTGTTTACTATGATGGGTGATTTATTATTTTGGTGACTTGGCAAAGATTGATCATCTTTGAAAGTTGACCAAGAATAATTTTCCGAAGCAATAGCTTTGAAGAAACAACCAAATTTTCGAGGTGCCACGTCTTATGAGTGCATCTAATTTTCGAGGTGCCACGTCTTATGAGTGCATCTAATTTTCGAGGTGCCACGTTTTATGAGTGCATCTAATTTTCGAGGTGCCACGTCTTATGAGTGCATCTAATTTTCGAAGTGCCACGATTTATAAATGCATTTAACTTTCGAAACGACAAGTTTAAATAAGTACACCAGAAGTTTAAAGTATTAAAAAAAGAAGTTACTTGTTCGTCGGATAAAACATGGAGCTTACAAAAAAGGGAGAAAATTACTTAACCAAATACACAAAAAACAAGCATGATATGCCTAATCTATTAGGCATCTTCTTCTTCCGATGACCCGTCAGAAGATGGTACTTCGAACGCCTCTTTTGGACGATCTTTCTCTGGGACTTGTTTCCAAAATCCTGTTAAGTTTAGCCTTGGATAGGCAGCATGGATTTCTCGAAGAAGATTGTTAGCTGTATCAATTTCAGCCTTTTTGATACGTTTAAGCATCACAGAAGCAACAGCAGTTTTGGCTTGCTTGACGGCAGTTTCCTTTTCTTCTTCGAATCCTGTTCGAAGTGTAGTTAATTCAGTTTGGCAATTCTCCAGTTTTTCCTGAGTTTCTTTAAGAAGTTTCTCAGCATCGGTAGATTTTTTCTGTTCTTCGGAGATAGCAGTAGAGTGTTGAGATTTTAGATTTTCAAGAGCCAATCGATGAGAAGTCTCCAGAGCTTCGATTTCTTCTTTATGCTCCTTAAGAAGTTTTTCCTTTTCAGTTTCAAAAGTTCGAAGTGCTTTGTTGTTCGAAGACTTTTCAGATTCTGTTTCTTTTTTGCTCTTGACTAACTCTTGGGCAAGGAGCTCCAATCGAGTATGAGAATTGTTCACCTCTTCACATAACTTTTTGGCTGCAGCACTTAAGTTATCAAAAGGTCGAAGGATTGAAGTTACCTCATCGGATATGTCTGAATTGGGAAAATTTGATGGTTGCTGATGAACATGAACAATTGCGTTAGATGTCGAAGCCATGGCAGCCCCAGTAGAAGTTGGTGGAATAATATTGGTAGGTTGGGAGCCTTCACCAGTAAATGCAAAATCCCCGCTTGAGTTGAAATTTTCGAGGTTAAGGTAATCATCTACTTGGTTATCTCCTTGTGTCAGTCCTCCTTCAGAATTTTCTTCAATAAAAGTTTTCCCGTGCACCTCGGAAGCCAGTACCTCCTCGAGTATGTCATCCTCGTTCTTTTTCTTTGGCGTGCCGGACTTGCTCTTTTTCTTCTTTGGAGAATTGTCTTTTTTCTTTTTCTTTTTCTGAACAGGTTCATCTTCCTCGGATATTGGGGGAAGTTGAGATGCAGGCATTTTTCGTTTTGCTGCACGCTTCGAAGTTTTGGAAGGGTTAGCCTTGCTTGTATTGGCTTTCTTGAGGGTTAGTTTTCCTTTTTTCTTTAGTGGCAGGTGGCTGTCACTTCGATTCCTGGTGGGAAGATAAGTTTTCCCATCTGGTGCGAGTATTCTTTGGACTGATATGATGGGATCTGGGGGGGTCATCGGATCTTCAGAGAAGTCAGCTCCCAGGGTGATGCGCCACAGATGGCTGTTGACGAAGTTGATTGGTAAAAAGGCTGAGTGAAAGCCATTTCCCCATTCCTTCTCTGCCCACTCAACCATTTTCTGTAAGATATCCTTTGCAGTTGCACGACGACCTTTGAATCGCCTCAGAATTTCTGACAAGAGAACAAGCAATTAGAAAAGAGGACTTGATTAATCTGGCTAGGTTTATTAAGTTAGAAATGTTAACAATACAGTAATGATTCACTTACTGCTATCTCTCCAGGTGAGAGTAAGCTTTGAGGGGTTGTCATCAGAAATCTCTTTCCCATTTTCCCAAGCGCCTGATAGAAAGACAAACCTTTGTTTCCAAAGTTTGTCAGCTTCGAGGAGGTCATCGATAATCTTCAGATCATCCTCCGGTGTTAGGTAATAGAATGGTAAGACTGGTCCATTTGAGAGCTTGGTCATTGAGATGAAATCCTCAATTTCGAGGGGGATGCCTCCTAGCCTCGACACCATAATGGCGGAGAATAAAGTGAATAATTGGTTTGGGGTAACCTGTGTTGGGCACAACTTGAGAATTTCGAAGTACCTTACAATCATTGGATCGAGGGGAAATCGAAGTCCCCAGTTGAAGAGCTCAGAATAGACTACCAGCTCGTCCTTCTGACAGCTCAGAGGTGTTTCTCCTTCCACTGGTGGTCGAAGAGTCATGTTATCTGTTAATCCCCATAGTTTTCTGAGTTCCTCTTTCTCTGATTCGAGGTAGTAAGTATAGGATACATTCTTTAGGGCAAGAATGTACCGAGGAGAAAGTGATTGAAGATTTTCTTGAACCAAAGCAGCAACATCCTCGGGGAGTGTAATGACAGGTTTCTTTCCTCGAGTTTTCTTCGGAGGAATCACCCCGTCAACCTCAGACTCCTCTTCGGCATCAGATTCAGTAGCTTCAGAATCATTTTCTTTATTGTTGTCCTCATCGGTGGTTTCATCGAGACGACTTCGGATTTGAGTTTCAGTTTGGGTCACAAGAATTGGTTGACTACTTTCTGGTGTAGTGTCAACCACTTCTTGTGAGGGAGGAGAAGAGGCTTCTGCTTCATCACCCATTGCTAGAAAGGTTGATTTTCTGGTGCGTTTAACTTTAACAGCTTCGAATTGAGGAGGAAGTGATTTGGGTTGAAGATTTTTAGTTGCTTCGAATTGTAGGACATGTGATTTGGGCTGGGGTTTTTTATCAGTTGGAGGTTTGTCAGAAGTGACACCCTTAGATTTTCGATGAGGTTTTAGTGGTGGAGAAGTAGGTTGATTTCGACGAGGAAAAGGTTCTGGGTTAGATTCTGGATTTGAAGCTAGGGGTGAAGACGAAGTGGCAAGATTGGGGTCGAAGTTACCGTATTTGAAAGTGGTAGAAGAAGAATGAGGACCGTTGTAGATTAACCCAGCAGCCTTGTATTCTTTAGCTCTTTGTGAAATACAAAGATAATCGTAGGAACCAAATACTTGATTGCTAGAACCAGGAAAGAGAGGTTTCTTCAATTTTACTGGTTTTCTGGGTTTAGATCTTTTGTATTTAGGATATTTTCTCATACAATAGGTATTGATCTGAGAAGTTACTTTAGTGGATGAACAGGATAAAGATGATTTAAAGGTTTATGAAGAGCAGGATGAAGATGGCTTGAAGGTAGATAAAGAACAGGATGAAGATGAAGAACAGGATGAAGATGGTTTAGAAGTGATTTCTCTAAAAAGTTATCAATGAAGGAAGAGCTGGGTATTTATAATTAAAAAGAAAGACGTTGAGAATTTGAAGAGGCAAAACTAGTGAGTTGCTCTCATTGGGTGGAATGTGAAACGTAGAGGAAAAGTGCAGTATCACAGACCTATCAAGTAGGGTCTAATCAATCTTTCAAGTAGGGGTCAGATAATTCGAAGCATAAGTAAAGTTACATCTTTGGCCAGCAGTTTCGAAGTGGAGGCAAGATTGAGTTCTAAGTTAATGGATTCGAAGTCAGAAGGTTCGAAGTGAAAGAATGGTTGTATCTCAAGTTGGTAAATTCGAAGTGAATAAAGAAGTCTATTTGCACTTATTCTTTGATTCGAAGAAAGATTGCAAGTCATTAGGCCTAATTGTAATAAAGAGGATGGACTCACTTGGAGTAATCTGCGAAGAGTGACTAGTTCTTATAAATTGTCTGTATAAGAACTAGGGGGGCTACTGATAAGGGAAGATATTCTTCAGGGACCTAAATGCAATTGATAAGGACTAAACTGATAAGTTCTGTAAAGATAGAGTTAAATTAGGCTTTAGAAGAGATATAAGGACTGAATTGTAAATAATCCTTTATGTAACCGCTTTTCTAACTAACTCACTTAGTCTATTTAAAGAGGCTGAAGAAGTTAGTTGTGACCTATGAAATAATCAGAAGCGAAATATAACTTTCACTACTTAGAATTCTCTCTGTGTAAAAGCTAGTGTTCTCTATTCAACATTTACTCTCACCAACGACGTAACTGATAGAGCTCTGTTGGAAGCTCCCCGTGAAAACTATTGCTGGTGAGGTCCAGAGATGATAGAAATGATAGGTTCCCGATCTCTGGAGGGACGACTCCCGCAATTCCCATATCTGACATATTTATAGCCACCACCCTCTTGTGACGACCTCCGCACGAAACGCCGATCCATCCGCAATCAGGAGCAGAAGTTGGCCAAATGGAATGCATAAGCACGGCATTAGGGTTAAAACTCATGATACGGTTTTTAATTTGAACAATGGTAGCTTCATCGGTTGTTAAGTTGGTCACACCGTTAACAACCATATTAGCCCGGAAACAAAGAAGAACCAAAAAAGCTTGAATGAAATGCATTGTAATTTGAATGTGTTTATTGTCACTGGAATGTAAGTTTAGAATGTTATATATTGTGTCTGCAAGAACCTACATTATATAGTTATAGACGTATTTCATATGGGAATAGTGCAGTCAAGGTCTTTCCAATACAGCCAAATTGTGTGGACCTCTCATATTATCTCGACTTATGAGGCTACAACTACAAAGTGGAAAAGTATGAACAAAAGATGAGGTAGAGAAGCAAGTCAAGGTCTTCCCTTCCAACAAAATTTCACTCATCACAAGTAAAGGACCAATACGCAAATACAATAGAGATAAGTATGAAACTAAAGCTGAGGTATAGAAGCAAGTCAAGGTCTTCCCTTCCTTATCAATGACCTGCATTGTTTAATCTTTTGTATTTTGAATTAGAAGAGTTGGTATTTTTTTTTTTACATTCTAATATAAAAGTAACTATTTAAACTATACATTATATGTGATGAAAAAAACAAATATTTTAAAACTATAGATTAGGAAAATGTATTTTATATTTAACAATATTATAAATAGACTATTGGGGATGGTATTATCAAAATAGATTTAAACAGCGAAACGAAGAATTAATATAATGTTTTTGTTAGAAAAAAAGTTAGAGGCACTCCCCCAACATCAAAATAAAAGAAGGCTGGAGTTTGGAACCTAAACTTTCTGAAAATATTTTGATTACAACTTTCAATATTTGTAAAAATATTTTTTTGATTATAAAAATAAAAGTTTAATTGTCTTAAACAAGATATCGTAAAAAATATAATTGTAAAATGATTTGTATATTGTTTGAACATACTAGATACGTAAGAAGTTTTATTTAATTTTAGGTACATATTAAATAATATATACCTATTAGGCATATAATTGTATTCTGTTTTTAAATTATTAGGGGATTTTTTAGATCTTTCAAGCTTCAAGTGTTTATATTTAGATGATTTAAATAGTTTATTGTATTTTCGAACTATTCAATATTTGAAGTTTAAATTTAAATTTTTTAGAATTGTATAAGTATATGCATAAACATAAATTACTTATAAATAACAAAATAAAAATTGAAATTGAAATATATTTAAATAACGTTTAATAAAAAAAAAGCAAAACAAACACTTCAAGCTTGAAACATAGTTGTTAAAACAATTTCTAAAAAAATTTCTAAAAAAAAAAGTCTGAGGCATCCGGACGAATATCAAGATGGCCCGAATTTGCAGTCCGGGTGTCCAGAAATTACGTCCGGATGGTCCGGACCATTTTTTTCGTTCTTTTTAATTTTTTTGGGTCTCCTCTATAAATAGAGGAGACCCCAAATCCAAACTCACAAATTCATATACTCCTCCCTATATCTCTCTAAATCTCTCTACTTGTTCTAAATATTCTAGAAAACTCAAATTTCTTATTTTACATATTGTAGTTATACTTTCGGAATTGTTTGATTTTTTTTCGTAAATTGTTTCTATTTGATAAAAAACACTTAAATAACGTTGGGATAACATTATAATAGCTCAATTAAGAGCTTCGTATAATTTATCAAGTTATTTACTTGTTATAATTATTTAAATTAGTTCTTTTAATTTTAATTTTATTAGTTGTTATTGCTTGTTATTAGTTGGTATTAGTTGTTAATGGTATTAGTCTAAATTTAGTTTTTATTATTTGTGATATTAATTAGTTTCGATTAGTATTTTATTGCATATTTTTAAAAAAACGTTGTTTTAAGTTTTAAAAACGTAGACTTACTAATGATCACCCACCCGCTAATTTTCACTTGTTATGAATGATGTTTGTGATAACCAAAACAAATTAATACTAACCAAAATGTAACAATAATTTTATAATCATTATTAAAATTACAATAATAAAATTCAAAATTTAATATTAAAATTATAACAATTTAACTTGTAAACGTTTTACCATGATAAAATATGATTTTGGTTTAAAAAATAATAAATAACACTAGTAATATTTAAAACCAAATCACAATAATAATATTCAAAATGTAATATTAAAATTATAACAATATAACTTAAAATTAATAAATAACACTTGTAATATTTAAAACCAAATCACAATAATAAAATTCAAAATGTAATATTAAAATTATAACAATATAACTTAAAAATAATAAATAACACTTGTAATATTTAAAAACAAATCACAATAATAAAATTCAAAAAGTAATATTTAAATTATAACAATATAACTTAAAAATAATAAATAACACTTGTTTGTAATATTTAAAACCAAATCACAATAATAAAATTCAAAATGTAATATTAAAATTATAACAATATAACTTAAAAATAATAAATAACACTTGTAATATTTAAAACCAAATCACAATAATAAAATTCAAAATATAATATTAAAATTATAACCATATAATTTGTAATATTTTAACATGATAAGATATAGTTTTGGTTTGTAACATAGCATCAACACTACTAATATTAGATCCAAAAACATAATAATAATATTCAAAATGTAATAATAACATAAGTAATATTTAAAATTTTGGACTATATAATAATTACAACACTTAAAATATTAATAACCAAAACAAATTAATACTAACAAAATGTAATAATAATTTTATAATCATATGCAATATCTCAATATTTTTTAAATATAACTTAACATATGATTTTAGTTATAAAATAATTAAAACATTTATAATATTTACAAATAAACCGCGGTTTTTTACAAATAAACTACGGTTTTGCAGTCCTGCTGGTTTGCAGTCCTAATGGTTTGCGGTCTTGCCGGTTTACTCCTTATGCGGTCCTGGCGGTTTGCGGTCATAACGGTTTGCAATCCTAATGGGCCAGTTTCGCAGTTAAACCACCAGTTCATAAACAGATCTCCAGCTTTGAACCGCGGTTCCTGAACCATTTGCCACCTCTAAGTAAGAGGACAATATTTTTACCAAATTAGCCGTAATACTAGAAGAAAGAGAAAGTAGGTTACTATTTTTCTAATTTTTACTTTCCCCCCAAATCCCAAAAACTTTAAGATACCGAAAAGACTGTAGGAGAAAGTCAGAGAAGAACTACAACCCAAAAGAAGCCTGTCAACCCTCTCGTTTTTTGCGAACAACCTCCGGCGAGCGCGAGGGTAGAAACTCTGGCGAAGGTAGAAGAAGGGTGGTTCGAAACTATCGACGTGCATCGTATACGCTGTGTAGACCGGTTATTGTTTTTTCCTCGTTTGAAGCAAAAACCACCGGTGCAGGGGAAATTCGAACGATGGAAACTACATTGAACGTTAGGCCAAACATTTTTTCTTAATTGTGTTTAGTAGATTTCTTGTTTGATGATATCGATAAGAACCGTTTTTTTGGGTTCATTGGCTTATTGGTTCAGTAGTTAGGTTAGATTTCCCGGTCGGTGAGTGCAACGTAAGTTGTTTGGGAAGATGGAACCTGTAATCGGAGGTGGTTAACTGTAAGCCGGTTACTGTCTCGCGTTAGTGTCTAATTGGTTTGGTTTAATTTTGGTAGCTTTGAGTTAGGGCAGAGTAGTTCGTTTTGATCTTCGCGTTTGTTCTGTGAATCCATTGTTAGGGCAGTAGATGGTTTTCACATGTAGTATGATGGAAATGCCTCTGATTGAGATACGCGTATTATGTGTTAGTACGGTGTGCTCCGTGACAAGGCGCGTATGACGATGTCATCGTAAAACCGATCTCGCGTTAGCCTGATTAGTATTTAGGTTGTGTTTAGTAGTGGGGTTCTGCCAATTGGGTCTCGCGTACCTGTCACGCGATGTTTTGGAAATCGTTTCGAACTTCCCATCTCGCTTGAATCTACGTCCTGTATCGCGAAAGGGAGTAGTTTAATGAGAAGTAGGCATTTCAACATGCTAATAATACGCGCGTTGTGTATTGAGTGTGTCGCTAGACTTTGTATAAGTAGGCAGTACACTTGTCTTTGTTTTTAAATCGCGCGACGTTGAAGGGGTGACACGCGTTGTGACCAATGGCTGATTGAAGTTTGGTTTAAAAAGAGTTGTAGTAGGACATAGTTCTGCTAGGAGTTTAGTACTGCTAAAATCTTACGTGTGTGTTGTTTTGTTCAAACAGGTTCCGTTATGGGCAAAGGTACATTTTACAGGTCTAGTCTGGTAAGCATATTAAATTTGCTGCAGAAAGACATAGTGACCGAGGAGCATGTTGAGGCTACAAAGAACACGCCATTCTATACTTTGCTTAAAACTTCCTTCACGGCAAGGAACGAAGACGTGCCAAAGAAGAGGTTTAACAAAGTTATAGAGGAGATTATAAAGATATATTCTGTAAAGAATGGGTGTCTTAGAATAGGTTCGAAGCGGTTCAAGCTGACAATGAAGGATGTTAAAGCAATCTTCAGTCTTAAACACGGAACAGAGGAAATGCGTATGAACAGAGGAGGGGCTTTCACTGGAAGATTTGCAGATGGTGCGGAGAACGAGTCTCCACTGATGCAAAAAAATTTCTTGCGTCCAAGGGCTAAGACAAGTGGACCGTCAAACCAAAAGGCTATTTCAAATGCGATGATAAAGGTATGAATAACATATTATTAGATTTAGTGATGTTTTGGCATATACAATTAAATAACTACTGTTTGTTGAGAAGCTAACAAATTCTACGGTAAACTGTTTGGAGAAAGGGACAGTCGATCACGTCATCGGCCGCGTAGCCGTGTTGTTGGTTTGTATCGAACAATTAGTTTATTAATTTGTTCTCTTATGAAAGTGATACGAGTGTGGATTTACTTTGCAGCCCTTCATAATGGAGCACACCACGCTAGGGGCAGATTTGGTAAGGCCAAAGATGATACCTATGTGCTACAAATGGTGGGGGCTGGAATGCAAGGAGGCCACTATTGCGGTTGTTAAAAGGGTGAGGAAGCTGGCAGATGACGAGGTAAGTTATGGCTGTTTATATATGTTTTTACACTGATTCCACGAAGTAGCACTAATCTATCGCGATGTATGTTTATTAGTTCGCTATAATGCGCGCGAGATGCATTTAGGCTCATTCGCGAATAGGCAAGTATATCGCATACAACACGCGCGCATTGTGTTAGGGATGGTTAAAAACCAACACCAAAGTATGCACTTCCTGTGTCGCGTTGGAGGTTCTTGCGGAGGGGTCAAGTCGCATTGCAGGCAAAAGTGACTCGCGTGACGAGGGTACGATTTTATGACTCGCGCGGCACGAGTACTAAATCAACATACGAGTCGCGTCTTACTGAAACTTCCTTC
This sequence comes from Limnanthes douglasii subsp. nivea, assembly GCA_036936605.1. Classification (NCBI taxonomy): domain Eukaryota; kingdom Viridiplantae; phylum Streptophyta; class Magnoliopsida; order Brassicales; family Limnanthaceae; genus Limnanthes; species Limnanthes douglasii. Next base: position 391,684,024 of record JAUPFV010000001.1, on the reverse strand, counting down.
GAGTAATACGCGTCTTATACGTGTGTGTGCGCTATTGGTTGAAACGTTAATGTTTCTTTGCAGGTGTTGTATGGAGAGCTCGAGCTGACGGAAGCTGAAGAACTGGCATTCGGGTCGGGGGAAGCTGGGGCACGGTCTGTAAGCAAGTTAACAGGAAAAAAGAAAAAAACGGTGATCCGTAGTACAGGGAAGCGGGCCAAGTATTATAGTGGAGGGGAAACAAATAAAATGGAGATTGAACAGGGATATGGTACAGTTGATTACCAAGGAGGGGATGAGGATTACGGGCAGCAGCTGCAGGGGTGGATGGATGAGGAAAGAAATACACCCTAGAAAGAGGGCAGCTCAACTACTCAGACGAAGAGGATGAAAGTTTACAAGGCAAGCGCTTGTAATATTTTATTTAAGAAAATGGAGTCTGTTAAGAAGAGAACCAGTGTTAAATACAGATACTCCGTAGAAAACAAAAGGCTAAACATTTCTCTTGCCCAAAAGAATAGACAAGTAAGTCGTTCAATAGGTTTTAAATTGTAAAATTGCATTTACATTAATTTGCCTAATACTTGTTGAACTTCACCACAGATTGAAGAACTCCAAAGGGAGGTTGATTTGTTGACTTCGAAGCTTCAAGAACAAGCTTTTAAAGGTGACGAAAAAGATAAAGAAGCTGAGGTTAATGAAGCACTAGAGAAGGTTTGTGTGCTACCTTTCTGTTCGGTAGAAGAGGAGTCACCAGTGAAAGGGGTCGATGTATCGGTAAAAGTGGATGAGGTTCCTAAAACAATTGTTTATGTCTCAAGAAAACATGGGTTCAAAAAGTTAGAAGAAGGAGAGAAAAACATGATAGAGAAGAAGTAGTTGTAGAGGGTTCTATACCTGATGACAATGAAGAAGACACACACGAGGGGGTAGAAGATGGAGGTGAAACGGTTGAGGAGAATAATGCATCTGGAGCTCCTGAACGACCAAATGATTCTACTGAGACATCGGGGGAGGGGCAGGTAAATGAAAAAAGTTTGTATGTTTTGGGAGTTGACAAATGCAGGCTTGTCCCGTCCACAGTTAAGGTAGAGATTGGTGTGGGTGCAGTCTCATCCACGGTTGAGGGAGAGATCTGTGTGTGTGCAGTAGGAGCGGATGCTGAGGGGGAAATTTGTATTGTACCCATAGAAGAAGAACGGAATGTTGTTGTGGCTGAAACTGCACAAGAGTTTGAAGACCAAGCTGAGCAGCATGAGCCAGAACCCATCGAAGCATAAGCAATTGATGTAACCTCAGAAACTGCTAAAGAATTTCAAGAGCAAGCAGTCCAACATGCTATTGTGGCAGCAGCAACTGAACCAATACCAATAGATGCAGAACCTCTTGGGTTGTAGTTGAAACGTCACAAGAGTTACAGGCAGATGTTGATGGAAAAGGGACTACGAATGAGACTGCGGGAGAACATAATCGCGCCGAGGCTGCAGTTGATACAGTTTGTGGTGATGTTGATTCAAAAGGTACGGAGGGAGATTTGGCAATTCCAAATGTTGGTGAGCAAACAAGTGGGACGTAAATGAATAGAACTGGGCCACATGAAACTCCCCGTAGCGTACCGAAGGCCGTGGAGCAAGGACATGAAGATGTAAGTGGATCTTAAGTTATTAAGATTCAACTTCTTATAGCTATGTTAAAGTACATTTCTTTTTAATTTGTCCACGCTGTTGTTTTTCAAACATCGGATTTAAATAGTGGGTTTTAACTGTTGTTTAATACAATAGGGAATTTTTTTAAATTTTCAAGTTCCGCAAATATTATGTTATAGTTATTATGTTATTAGTAAGGGAGGAGAATGTTGTAAGATAAAAAACTGGGCTCAAACGAGGTTGTCAAAGTAATATTTACTTTATACAGGAACCCAATGGCATACGTAAATTGTGCTATTGACAAATGTTTGATATGACACGCACGAGTGTAGCCAAACCGTCTGAGTTCATAGGATGTCTCTAGCGTCTTATGTGTCGCGCGTGGTGCGACTCGTGAATTACGTATTCCTGTGATCCTGAATCGCGTGACGTTACGCTACGGACATGTTCCCATGGATGAGTAACTCGTGCATCATGGAAGCCCACACAGGCATGTGGCCGTTTCGTACCGCGCGATATGCAGCATCATGTGAATCGTAACGCGCGTGTTATACCTTATGAAACACGACTCGCGTCCCCTTTATAACGTAACACGCGTCGTTGGTTACATTTTTTCCAGGTATGTCATGTGAGAAAGAGAAGGTTACAGAAAGGAAATGTCCCTAGCACACCAAGTGTTACTCGAAAACCCAAAACTGAAACCGGGGTGGAATTGGAACTGCTGTAAAATCAAAAAATGAGTTGCAAAACAAGGTGGAAGTGCAACGCAAAGCGAAGTTGGAAGTACTAACACAGCCCGAGATAAGAGAACCACTACAACCAGCAGTGGAAGTGGAAGCGGATTTTTTTGATCTTCCAAACCTCGATGATGCATTCATATTATGTACACAATCATTTTTTGACGAGATTGATAAGGCGGCGGCTATACACTCGAGTGGAGGAAAGTCGGGTGACATTAGTGCATCGAAAAGTCTGTTACAAGATGCACCCACATTGGTATGTTCTGCACTATGATAACAGTCAAATACTAAGTTGTAACTTGGGGATGGTTATTTAACCAGGTTTATGTTGTTTTACAGTTAGTAGATAATATAAATCCAAATTGGGATTTACTTACACAGACGCAACATGCGGGAAATAATGAACAAACTTGGGAAAAAGAAACAGCAACTACAAAGTTAATAGATGTTCGTCAATACCGCAAGGTCGTTCGAATACAACAAAATGAATATTAACTAGACTCTGAAGTATGGTATTTTCCAGAACATGAATTTACATACCGGCTTAGTGTTAGTGTGACAGAGCTAATGGCCGTAGCGTACGAAGGGGAGCTAGATTTCAAGGTAAAGCTTAGAAACTTGATAGAACACAAATAATTGACAACTACTCTAGATATAGCTATGTTTTTTACGTGCTGTAGATCATCGATGCCTGAATATATAAGCTGCTTCAAGATTCAAACTGGACCGTACCTTTTCAAGGGCTCGATGACGAGTACAACTGTAAACAAAATGCTATTCAGATTTCAGGAGTGGCAACGGTTAGTATCTAATTAATAAATACACATTTGAAGTGATGAGAAGTTTGATATTGTTATGGTGTACACTGGTTCTATTACAGACATTACCATAAATGAAAAAGGTACTAACCACTGGACGTTGTTGGTAATAGACTTGGAGAATGGTTCGGCCAAAAACTAAAATTCCCTGGCCCCTCTTAGCAAATTCACTCCAAACGACACTAGGAAAACAGGTGATGCTTTCGTAAGTAGTATGAAACATTATTGTGTGACGATGTATGTTCATTGTTTGCAGGCTCCTTATACATCTCGCGTCAGTGTGTGTGCGAATCACGTGTAAAATTATGGAACTCGCGTCCTAATGTAAAGTGATTCGCAGCATTAGGAGTATACATTTAACTTCAAAAATTGAAACTAACATTTTTCTTATTTGACAAGCTCAACTATTGTATGAAGAAGAGATACATACCGCGTGTGAAGAATGGATACAAAGTTAAAGCAGCTATCGAAATACCACAGCAAGATAAACATTCGCTTGACTGTGGAGTGTTCGTCTGTCAGTATGTGAAAGACATTATCCAGCACGGTTTTATAGGCAAGAAATATAGCAAGTGTATGCCAGCTAGAGCACGCGCAGAAATCTTCAACCACTTCCTGAATGACAAGAACACTAATTTAAGGGAATTCGATGTGTAGCATTGAATTTTCGACGTGACTCGCGCCAGAACATTATGATTTGTAGGACTTTTAACCCCACGTGACTCGCGTTTGAGGTTTCACATAAGTAGCATGTCATGTTTTTTGTAACTCGCGTGCAATGTTATGCATAGCACGTGCTGTTTTAATTTCAGACGCGGTGTATGTTGTATGTCATGCGCGATATAATTGTAACGTAACTAAGATTTTAAGGATGTTGACAGAGGCATTACTGAGCAACCTATGACTGTGTGTAGTGTGAATATCGCGCAAGGTAAATCGAGAGAGCATCATTATGTCTTGTAAACGACTCGCGCAATATGTTTTATGCAGCTTCATCCCCGCGCGACCCATGATATGAGTGCTTGTCTGACTCTGACTAACACGCGTTTTACTCCTTAACAAAACAACGATGAATGTGAGCTGGCGCGATTTAGGAATACAATCCCAATAGTTAATACGCGTGATGGACTGTATATTATACTCCCGCCAAAAGTGATTTTTCATTTTAATTTCCCCGCCAAACACTAACCTAGAAAATATTACCCTCCTACTTACTAACCTATTATTTCGCCCTTATATATACCTCCGAAAAACTACATATAGTGTACACTTAAACAATTAAAACACTCCAAATAGGAAATAAGTATGAGTTGGTGCGTCGATGAAGACCAACACTTGCTTCAAGCCGTGAAGTACGTGAAGAGAACAAGATCGGATGAAGAGGCAGACGTTTTTTTTCGATCAAGTGTTATGCAGGATGTACTTTGACTATGGGAGGCTTGGATTTGTCAGCCCCCACGTTCGAACACGAGAAAGCGTCGCTGCGAGGTACAACGAACTGAAATCAGAACCCTTGCTACGTGTTTCTGATCTTTGTTTAGATTTGCGCTTAGAGGCAGCAAAACGTATGGCAGTGGGAAGATAATGATTGGATATCAAGAGATATGATTATCTACCTAAAGGAATCCATCGCACAGAGAGAAGATGCAATTGTTAATTGCTCACTGGTTAGATGAAAACAGTCGTTTTTTCATTAAGGCTTTTTTTCGTTTTGGTCTATATTGTAACTTTATTCGAATAACAAAGTAGTCTTTAAATTGGATGTGAAGGACTATATTTGGTAATGTTTTGAATGTATGACTTTTTTGGTTAGTGTAATTTTCAACAAATGGTTAACGAATCGTGATTACATTGATGTTAAGCATCAATCTAGCGTCATAGTAAGGGCTAATCTAGCGTCATATTATGGTTACAGCTACCGTCTTAACACGTCCAAAGGTAGCTTAACGGAAGGGGTTATTCTACGTTAATAGTTTTGACCAATAGAAGGTTTGCATCTCGCATCTGCTAAAAGCCATGCCTAGCGAGGTGTCCATTTGTTTAACATTGTTAAAATCAAACACCTAGCGTCAAACGAAACAAATAGCTCGCGTTGTATGTTCTTTACTATAACTTCACATCTAGCGTCAAAAGACATTCACATCTAGCTTTATAAGACATTCTAATCTAGCGTGAGAAGATAATCACAACTAGCGTCTGGTCACAGCTTGACCTACTTGAAAAAGTCTCCATTAGAAGATGAAAGGTTGTATGACAGTAAAGGGTATCAACCGATAGAGTTTTGGCCAATAAAAACGTTAGTACCTCGCGTCCGAAAATAACCACGTCTAGCATGGTGTCCGACTGTTTAACAAGGTCTAACGTCATATCTTACAAATAACTCGTGGTATACATTCAAACTCCAACTGCATCACATCTAGCGTCGTAGGACATGAACGTCTAGCGTCGTATAATATAATAATCTCGCATAGTAGGTCATGTGCATTATCCTCTATCTAGTGTATTGTATACTTAACGTATCGCGTCCTATTTAACCATCTCGTGTGTGTTAACGTCTGGCTGGCGATGTAGTGGTCGAATTATCTAACCATGTCGTGTGCTATTGTATGGTGATGGACAGTTTTATGAATATCTAATATAACTTAAAATTTAGAAGAACTAAAATTAATAATCTTGGAAAGTCCAAATATTCAAGTGTTTATAATGCACGTCACTATATACTATTTGGTTAATCGTAAATTTAAAAAAATTAAAATTGAAAAAGTTAATAATCAGAATTAATCAATAAGAAGAGAGAGTAAACTTTGATTGTCGTGATTCAAATTTAAATTTAAATCGCGTCATACTTAATGGCTAGTGAAAAGACAATGGGATGTCTTTTCAGTAATTGCATTGGGTTTATTAATGAAGGATGTGATTAGGGTAGATAAAGCACTCATTGCATGTACATCAAATGCTCACTAGGGTACGCGTTATTCTATAAATTATTTAAATAGGTGTCTCGCGTTTGCTTGCATGGTTATCCAGAAGACTATTCAAATTCTAAAAATTGTTTCTCTTCCATAGCAAAGCAAAAGTCGAGGATGAGCGGTTCAGACTCCTACATCAATCACGGGTCAGAAGGTTCGTTTTCCGATGTTAGTTCTAGGCGCTCAGACATCAACTACAAGCGGGAGAGTACGACAGAGTACTCTTCCGACGCCGAGTCGAATCCTTTCACTCCATCTCTTTCACCGACGACTCCGTACGACTCTGAGTACTCCCTGTCGTGGTCGGAAGAAGATTCTGACATGGAGTGGTATCCAAAACGACGAAGGATAGTGAAGAACATGAAGACGAAGTCGGGCAGGAGGAAGATAACTCCTAGGAAGTCTTCGAAGGACTCATCCGATGATGATTACTGGGGGGAGGAAATCGGCGAGGAGGATGAAGAGGAAGAGGATGAAGAGGAGGAGGAGGATGAAGAGAGAGACGAGGACTTGGACGATGAGGAGGACGATAAGGAGGACACATCTGAGGAGGGTAACTCTTCAGATTATTAGAATATGGTTGTGTTGTTTGAAACTGCTGTTGTTTTTTGGTGCTTTAAATTATAAACCCTTTTGCATTTTGTTGTGTTTTGATTAGGGTTTAGTATATGGGCGCTGGTAGGCCCTCTATGATCCAAATGTATTTCAATTGTCTTTCTTCATTACTTTTACAATGTATAAATTATCAATCGATCTCAATCTCTGTTTTGATAGTATGATGGCGTTTTTGACACCCTCCAATTGAAAAACAGAATACAACATAGATGGATAGTAATTATAATTGTCACGCGTTTGAAATCCGACATGATTCGCGCGGGGGAAGTGTAAAACTAACAAGTAAACACATTAAAGTTTATTCTGCGTGACTTGGCACGTAGTGTCTGTCTGCAGTGAATCGCGTTAGATATAAGACGAACATGGATGGTGGCTGAAAAAACTGAATCGTGCCTAGCATCATAAAACATTAGTATCTTGCGCGACGTAATAATGGGATGGGTAATATAGCGTAACATGATTCGGACATCACACATTGTATACGTAAACTTTAGCTAGGGTACCATCTCTGATGAAAGCTTCTGTGGCATCAAAGGGTATCAACTGAAAGAGTCTAGGCGAATACCACCTTCACATCTCGCGTTAAATAATACGTGCCTCTCGCGTAGTGTAAGACGTTAGAGCATGCTTTGCAACTATTTATCACGTCTAGCGTCGTATAACATCAATATGTCGCGCTACCTAAAGAAAGGGCAACATGATTACCGTTAACAGACAATAACAACTCGCGCGCTGTAATCTAGTAACACCGCATCTCGTGTCGAAATACGCGAACATATCACGCATTGTGTACAAATAACACTTGTATTAAATGATAGACAAGAAAACTAATATGCCATTAACGGGTATCAACTGAAAAAGTTTGGGCGGATACAATGACAAAGATACAAAACAAGTAGAATCAAATTAAGACATACTAAATAAAACATATGTAAACAAAATAAGCTTTCGATAGGAAGTGCACACTGTCATATCATAGGTCATTCGGTTGTGTCCAAATTTAAAGCAACGGCCACAGCGCAAGTGGGTAGATGATACTTCTCCTCTAGATGGAATCTTCTTCTTCCTTGGCCTTCCAGCTCTCCTTTTTACGTTGGGAGGTAGAACAACAGGTCCTTCGGATTCGTTAGATGACGAACTTTCACCATAGTCGGTTATTGCAGGTATGCTAAACGAATAGGTGGATCTATAATTACTTACCCTGTAGAATGGTTCTACCAACGTCATAGGATCTTCGTTCACGGATGTTATTGCAGCCAATGAGTGAGCACATGGAAAACACTCTTGCTGCCATGAACCACATGAACACTTAAAATCAAGTATATTGACAACCATAACTGGTTAGAATAAACTTTGAATGAACCTGCAGAAGACTTAGATACCACCCAGGTTCGACCCGTTTGAACATTGTCCTTTAACTGATTCTCATATTCGGGGCATAAAAAACTGTTCCAGGTTAGCCCTTCTGAATAACGTCTGGAAATCTGAGTTATTAGCATAACACTAATCTTGTCCATCATTTCAACAATCGGTAAATTGCAAAACTTTTTAATCTGATTGTTAAAGGATTCGGCAGCAAATGATGCCATCGCTCTGTAACGTTTGCCAATGACGAATGGTTGGGCGTACTTATCGGGAGGCAAATTCTTAATGAAAGCCTTAACATTTTTACTAGCTCTGAAAGTCTCTCATTAAGAATATCAACAATTGGAGCGTAAGCACAAAGTTTGAATCGCTTCAACATTTTCTTCTTATACTCGCGGTTGGAGTTTTCAAGAGCTTCCTTCAAATTATTAACTAAATGATATATACAGTAAGCATGGAAGCACCTTGGGTAAACAACGAAAACAGCATTAATAATAACAGAATGTATGTCGGAAATAAAAGTGATTTGACGGTCTAACAAATGAGGTTTAAGACATTCCATGAACCACATCCAGTTATCAGAATCTTCACCACCAAAAATACCAAAAGCAACTGGAAAAATACCTGCAATATGAAAATAGATTTGGTGAGTCTATAATATATGTAAATATGTATTGATTAAGGAGTGATTGTTTTGATGCGGCTGCTATCTCGCGTGGTGCTTAAATAATATTTCGTGTGGGGTTGCGTATAATACCGATCGTATCTAGCGTCATAGCCAATAACTATCTCGCGCACCAGTTAAATACTATCTAGCGTAAAACAATAACACGTCGCTCGGGATGTTACGAAGACTTAATAATGTATCTAGCGTCATATATAAACACTTGTTCGCGGTACATATGATAGACTACCTAGCGTGCTATCTAAACACTATCTCGCGTGATTGAGTTTTAAAATATAGCGTAACGCGCTACATATTATATCTGAATACTATAAATGTACGTGTAGTAGAAAGTACAAAACACACCGTTATTGCCGTCTTTGGCCACTGCAGACAGCAAGACACCACCATGCTTGCCATTTAAATGGGTACCGTCCACTTACAGCAATGGTCGACATGAGTGAAAGCCTTGAATGCATGATCCGAAAGACACAAAACACCTCTTGAAGACATTTCCAAAACGAACCTCCAAATGACAATCGGTAGTAATATCTCTACTTTTTAATCTTCTAAAATATGCATTCAGCAACCCAAACGATGTATTACTGTCTCCAAAAACTTCCCTCCTCGCCTTCTCTAACACATTCCACGATAAACGGTAGGAAATGTCTAAACCATAGTCTTGTTTGACAGAAGACTGAATAGTTTTTGCTGTTAAAGAATGACTTGTCCTAATTGATTCATATATTTCATCCACCATTAAATCGGACGTCAAATGCATACTTTTTTCTTGGAAAATACCGGGCTATATGAATGGGTGTTGGAAAAGCGCTTGATCATCATGAAACCAGTGCTAGAATCTATTGATGCATACAGTCGCCATTTGCAACCTGACTTTTTGTTGACAGAGTAAGCAGTGATCTTAGTGGATGTATTATGCATATACTTGAAAGCAAAACCTAGCTCTAAACCATATCGACATAAATATAACCTTAAACCGGAGGCACCATCAGCGAATGTCTGACCAACTCCTGTGATAGCATCAACCCAACCCGTAGTGGCAAGATCATCACAGGGTTCTACAAAGCTTACGGTAGGCTGTTTACCAATGTCATGCGTATTTGTTTCAACTACTTGTTGTTCTATGAAGAAGCTAACACTTTTCAGACGCTCCACATCGAGATAAACAGTTAAACCAATGAAATCAGTCTCGTTAGTAAACAAGCAGTAATTTTCACCGCCACAGGAGTAGGAAATAGTGTAGCAACCCTTAACCAGATCATCCCATCTACCTTTAATATATTTCTCGACAGATTCAAAGTTTTCAAACGCACTAAAAGGAACGATTGAGGTCTGCTTCAAATATTAAAAAAATACAAACTCTTTGCTTAGACATCTAGGAGGCTGCAAATGATAAACACAATTAGGCTAGGTGATGGTGCTGCCCTAAATCGTGTCAGGCGAAGCGTGACTTGGGATGTTTACTGGTAGGGTAACTCGCGTTGCCGTGTCTACTGACTCGCGCTAGACACCGTTATGGGAATCGCGTAAGATAACAAGGAATAATATAATACGTTATTACCTTACGCGATAGAGAGTGTACTTGCCTTCCATATGACTCGCGTGGAAAAAGGAAGATTTGCAGCGCGAAGCGTCAACCTATTATATGACTCGCGTTAGCTTCTCCAGGGCCAAACCTAAATCGCTTCATTATTAAATTCAATTCAGGAAAAAAACAACATAACGAGAGTTGTAAGGTGTTGTAGTCCATAAATTGCGAACACTACTTTAAAAGCTACATCACGCGAGATAACATATAAAGCTACATGCAACAGTAGACTATCTACTTCACCAACACAAGTAAGCTATAAATGCCATTAGAGAACCTGTACCAAATCTCGACTTCGAAAAAAACTTTAAAAACTGGTTTCAACAAGGTCTAAACAAAAACAAGACTTTAATGTAAACAGAGTAAACTTGAAATCTTTAAAAACAAAAAAAACAAGGAACTAAGAAAACCCATGAACTAACAAAAAAGTAGGAAAACAAATACAGCTTCTATTCATGAAAAGCATAACAAAACTTGATACAAACTTACTTCTTCTCTGATTTTGGAAATCAGTTTAAACAACGAGATTGATTGAAAATGGTTACTTTTGGAAAAAGTATAGGTTCATTCCAACTTTTCAAAATAGAAGAGTAGGTTGTACTATTGAAAATTCAAAATTTGAATTGTGGTTCGAAAATAATCTGACACATTTGAGGGTATTTCATGAAGGGAGATATTAGCTGGGTATTAGAAAGGAATTACTTTGGTGAGATTGGTATTTAGTAGGAATAGAAAATAGTTGGGGTACTAGATGATAATAAGTTTGGTGAGAAGGTATTTAGTGTGACATTTCCCTACTTTTATTATCATTTAATCTTAATAAAGATTTATTTAGTTGTTTATTTTTTTGCTCGACATATAATCAAAAGATATTTATCTCTTATTTTATATTAATTTTATTTTTAGTGTTATTAAATTATGAATAAAGATACTCTAATTTGTTATTTTTATTTTTTGTATAATGGGAGCCGTTGAGACAAAAAAATAAAAAAGAGTTAACGATTGCAAGAAGAAGCTAAAATTAAAATAAAATAAAATAAAATGAATCACTTGAAGATAATTAAAGCATCAATAGAGAAAAAGAGGGAGGATGGAGAACTAATTGAAGATCAAGATGTCAAGAACAAATTATAATATATTATTAATCAATTTAAAATAATTTATATATTTATTTTATTTGATGAGAATTATGATTTTTATAGAAAAAAATAAGAAAAAATAAGATTTTTTATAATAAATTATTTTATTTTATTACTTCATTTAAAAGGATAAATTATTTTATTTTATTTAATAAGGATTATAATTATATTCTTTTGAAGATAGATTTTATTGGTAGGAGATTAATATTCAATAAAAAATTTATAACTCTTCTTATAAATAAAATTCTAACACATCAAATGATGTGGAGATTTTGACCGGAGAAAATCAATCTTTTTTTGTAATTTTTATATCATGAAGGACATTAGTATGTTATGGGGTTACAAAATCACTGTAAATGGCAATAGCTATTTATATTATTCATTTATTTATGTATATTCTTTAGCACTTAATGCTTGCAATTACTTATATGTTCAATTGTCTTATAATAAATTTATGTATGAGATCGAGAGGTAAAGTCTATTTCTAAACTGTATCAATGTCATTGTGTTGAATAATGGCTAAAAACCCTGGTTAGTCACCGGTGTTTGACACCTGTTGCACTTTTGACACTAAGCTTCATTCGTCCCCAAAACTAGTCATCGGTCTCCAAAAACGTTGCATTTTTGCCATTAGCGTGTGCAAATTAACTAGGAGCTGACACGTGGCAAACCAAAATACTCAGCTTTTTCCCACATACGGTCCTCCCTACTTTTCTTCCAAAAACACCCTTGTTAGTCAATTTACCTTTTTTACTTAAATTTTTACCTTTTACCCATCGATTTCACCTGACCTTAGATTTACCCACCCATTTAACTATTTACCCGACCCATCTTCTTTAATTTCACCCAAATATAACCCATCCACTTAATAATAACCCAACCCATTTGTTAATTTCACCCAAATCATTATCTGACCCAATTGTGATTTCCCCCCCTCCCAAATCTTACAACCCTAACATTTTCCCTCCTGAATTCTACTCTTGGAAACTCAACGTACGATAGCCATTCTTCCCTCCCCACTGACTATCTTGCTCTATGTCTCTCTCTTCCTTAATCGTGATTCCATCTGCTATCACATTTTCTCACTCACTAACTCTCACCCACTGCCCCTGAAAACCCTAAGTCACTCACCCACTGCTCCTGAAAACTTTAGTTCGTTGTTCGTCCTTGTGACCATCCACTTCTGTAAAACCCTAGTTCGTTATTCGTTGTATCCTACTTTCCCCTAATTGAAAACCCTAGGGTTTGGTTAGGGAAACAATGGCGAGTGCTTCTTACCAAGGTTAATTTCAGACTACACTATCTGGCTTTTGTTTAGTTTATTTTTTGTAGTTTCATTTGTTAGTGAATCGTGTTCTAATAAGTGTTTTTTATGATTTCAGGTGCTAACAAACACCTTTTTGGTGTGGATTATCATTATAATGGGAAGATTAAAGGAAAACAGGTTTTGAAATACGTTGGAGGGAAGTCGACGACTATCGACTTCATCAACCCAGAAAAGTTATCCATCATGGAGCTCCATGAGATTAACTCACTCATTGATGCAGTGGAATCGGGTGGCTATTTCCAGTTTTGCTTACAAGCTGCCTGGTGCGAATCAGAAAATCCATCTAATCAACAATGATGCAAATGCTTACGCAATGAACGAGATGTTGGATGACACCAGGTTAGTGACGATATACTCAGACAGGACACCTCTTTTAGAGATCGTGTCTCCTTCGAAACGGAAAAAAAAGCCACAAAGAGTGCCAGAAACTGTGCCTATAGTTGACGTAGAGGGCACCAGTAGCGTCATACTTAGGGTTGAACCTATAGACATTGGTTCAGGTCAGGGTAGAGACAATGTTCAATATGATTTTGTTGAAAAGGAATTTGTCTCAAATGTTGCTAATGAAAATGAATTTGTCTCAAATGTTGTTGTTGAAAAGGAATTTGAATCAAATGTTGTTGTTGTGGTAGATGATGGTGCACCTGTTGAAAATAATGATGGTGCACCTGACCCTAATGATGTTGAGAATAATGCAGAGGGTGGTGCTGATCCTAATGCTGTTGAGAACAATGCAGAGGTTGACTACGATGAAGCGTTTGAAAAATTCATCGATGAAATGTATGATGAGTTCTACCCGAATAAAAAAGGTGCAGAAAACGGTCTTGAAGGTTCTGGTGAAAGCGATGGGTTAGACGGTAAGGGTAATGATGGGTTAGATGGTAAGAGTGATGTTGAGGATGTAAATAGAGTAGATGATAATGTCTTAGATGATGGTGCACCTGTTGCAGCTCGTGTGCATGATGATAGGGTAGATGATGGTGCACCTGTTACAGCTGGTGTGCATGATGATATGGTAGATGATGGTGCACCTGTTATAGCTGGTGTGCATGATGATAGGGTAGATGATGTTGCACTTGTTACAGCTGGTGTGCATGATGATAGGGTAGATTATGGTGAACCTGTTACAGCTGGTGTGCATGATGATAAGATAGATGATGGTGCACCTGTTACAGCTGGTGTGCATGATGATAGGGTAGATGATGGTGCACCTGGTTTGAATGATGAAAGGGTAGATGTAACTAATAATTTGGTGGCTGGTTCAGATTTTGATGATGATATGGTAGAGGATAATTTGAATGTAGATGTAACTAATAATTTGGTGGCTGGTGCAGATCACGGTGTTGATATTGATAGGGTAGAAGAGAATTTGAATGTTGATGTAAATGAAAATGTGGGGGCTGGTGCTAATCATGGTGTTAATATTGATAGGGTAGAAGACAGTGGTGTTGAGGCAAGTATAGAATGTGGAGGTGTGAAGGCTAGTATAGAAACTGATGGTGTTGGTGATGCAGTCAAGGGTGTAGTTGATGTTGATGGGTCTGCTGATGGAGGTGAGGGTGAAAATGGGGGCCAAGATAGGGGTGAAGATGTTGGTATGAATGTAGAGGGAGAAGGGGGTCAAGGTGGGGGTCAAGGTGTGGATCAAGATGGGGGTGCAGGTGATGGTTTTGAAGGCATTGATAATTTTTTTTCGATGGTGTTGACATGACACAGTTTGACAAGATGCCTGCTCAGCCAACACAACCTACTGAGCCTTTTAATAACTCGGAGGACAGCGGCGATAGTAATTACGGTCTAGGGGAGTACAGCGAAAGTGGAAGTGAAGATGATGAGATATGTTCCAATGGGAGTTTAGAAAGCGAGTGCAGTACAGAGGAGGATTTCTTCAGTTCAGACAACCTAACTAGCCCCGATACGGAAAAAAAAGATGAAGCTACTGCATCTAGGAGAAGTAGGCCTAGGAAGTTTAAACCAAAGCTGAGAACATTCAGGCCACCAACTGAATTAAATATCTATACTTGACAGTTGTTCTTGAATTCGCTTGTACCAATGCATTTAAAGAGGCTGTCAAACAATACATCATCAAACAGTATCGTAGCGTGAAGGTGTACAAAAACGACAAAATGAGGTGCAGTTATAAGTGTAGCGAGGCGTCGTGTAAATGGTTTATTTGGGCTTCTTGCCAAGGCTGCGCCCCTGCGTGGAGGATCAAAACTCTTAACGACAACTACACCTATGTTCCCACACATATTAACAGATACATTGACGTTACATGGATTACAAAACATTACTTAAGGCAATGGCAAGCTGATCCAGACTGGTCTGTAAAGAGCTTGATGGCCGAGTTAGCAAAGGATTATTTGGTAAAGATCACTAGGGCAAAGGCGTACCGTGCGAAGTCGAGAGCTCTCAATATGATTCCCGGTGATGACAGAATTCAGTTCAGGAAGCTTAGACAATACGGTGAAGAACTGTTACGACCTAATCCAGGTGCTACGGTTGCTATCAAGTGTAATGATTCGGTGTTCGAAAGAGTTTACATTTATATGGAAGCGTTAAAGAAGGGGTTCGCTGCTGGTTGTAGGCCAGTTCTTTTGTTAGATGGCTACTTTCTGAAAGGGCCTTTCGGGGGACAACTGCTTGTTGCCGTTGCTGTTGACGCCAACGATCAGTGGTATCCACTTGCCTGGGCTGTGGTGGAAAGTGAAAATAGGGGATCTTGGCAGTGGTTTCTGGAGCTGTTAGCCATTGAGATTAACATTCAAAACCAAGGAAGCTTCACTTGGATTTCAGACAAGCAAAAAGGTCTTGTCCCGACGTTAAAGGAGTTGTTCCCTAATCCAGAACATCGGTTCTGTGCTCGACATCTATACCCCAACATGAAGAAGTTTTTCCCTGGAAAAGAAGAACATGTACTGTTTTGGGCTTGTCCGAGGTCGTCGTTTGTACCTGAATTTGAGTTTCACATGGCAGAGATGAGAAGGTGCAACACAGCTTGTCATGACTGGCTAGCATAAAAGCCGCCATCTGATGCTTGTGCTTGTGGTGACTGCCTTGTTTGGTTGAAAGAGCTCCATATACTTTTATTGTTGTTTTTGATGTTATCTCTCTTGTAACAGCATGAAGGAGCCTCTATAGGGAGTCAAGGGACATTAATGCCTGATGTAAGTTCTGTCTCTTAGTGTGGTCCAAATTTACTTTTAAAGTTATTATCATTTGTGGTCCAGTTGGTGGAGCTGTATATTGGTCCTTTTTTTGGGGATTCCCATTACTTTAACCTTTATATTAATTTTTTTTTGGTTGGTGTGTGTGTGAACAGGGTAGTGTGATCCACTGTTTTGAAAGAAGGGACAACTCTTTCGCCAGGCACACTACCCCACCTGTAAGATTCTCGCACTTTATCTATTAAACTGATTTTGTGATTTGTCCATTGTCTTGCACAGTTGAAGTTTTATAATATATTTTAAATTGCAGGGTGCTACTATATATTCCTCTCAAAATAGTATAAGTTCACCACATAGTGGTTGGGTTAGTGGAGGAAGTATGCAAGGTTATAAGGAGGCTTTGAAGGTGCAAACCAGAGGTAAAAAGAGGAAGCTACCTCAAACAGTTGGAGGTCCTTTCAAGCAGCCTAGGGTAGGTGGACCTTTATCATCTGCACCTCGTTTTTTTGCTGTGGCAACATATGGTGTTGCATCAGCTGCTGGTGGATCTGTATCAGCAGTTTCTGGTGGATCCACTGGAAATCGGGTAACAAAGCAGTGGCAACTGGTGGTTCACAGGCGTCGGTGGAAGGCAGTGGTAATCATGTCGTTAATATTACCCAACCACAAGACTAGGTTAAAGTGTCTTTTTTGTGTAGACAACCCATGTTCTGGGTTTTTTTTGGTAATATGTTGTATGTTATGCACAATATAACAGTTCTCTATGTTACGATGTTGGGTGCTGTTGTTTAAGCACTGAAGACTTAATTTCATCGTTTATGTAATCATGGTTTATATTCTGTACTCATCGTTCTCTTTGTTTGTGGCTCATTGTTTATGTTGCGTACTCACTCTTGGTTTTGTTTAATCACATATTTTGTTACTGGTTTTGTTTAATTTAATGGTTCATATTTCATGGTTTATGTGACTGGTTTTGTTGATGTTGGTATGGAACTATAGCTGCCAGTGTGGTGATGTTGGTTTTCTTTCATGGTTTCATGGTTGATGTTGTTTAATTTCATGGTTCATGTTTGTAAACTGAATACTACTAATTGTTGTTATGTCATCCGTAAATTACAAACACCACAAATGCTACATTTACTTGCTTACCTAAATTACAGACACCACAAATGCTGCATTTACTTGCTTACCTAAATTACAGGTCTCAAAGTACAGGTCCCAAATCAATTCATAACTACAACAAATTTCACTTCAATCACGTTTCCATTCAGATTACAAACACCGTAATTGAAATTAACTTGTTCATCTGGAACAAACAGTCTAAGTTTAAGGTTGCATTTACTTGTTTACGTAAACTACAGGTCCAAAATCAATTCATAACTACAAAAACAAATACCACAACAACAAATTTCACTTCAATCACGTTGTCATTCAGATTACAAACACTGTAATTGACATTAACTTTAATAATTTAGCAGACACACTGACAAAATTACCTACGCCTAACTCAGAGTACTTAAACACAGAGACTAAAAACACACAATCACCAACAAACAGAAACCTAAACATATAATAAGAACCCTAATTATCCAGTTCTTCGTTTCAATCTCTGCTTCCATCTTTCCACGTTGCTTCAATAAACCGTTAATCACAGACTGCGACCTATTGTTAACCGCTCGATCGATCCATCTAAAGTATTTGCAGTATTGACCTTTCTGATAAATAAAAATCAGTTAAGAGGTGACGAAATACAATAACCAATGAAGCCATAAATAACCTGTTTCACTGTCAAATAGAACTCACCCCGTAATTACAACATCCACTGAATCTTCTGCCAGGATTAGGGACTGTCCCTGCCGTTTTCGTTATCCTTGGTAGCCCACATTCACAAAACCCTAAATTGGATGGATGTTTTGAGTGTTGAGAGGTACTGGACGATGTCGACATCGTTAGGTTGGTTGAAGATAGAAAATTCGATAAAGTACAGTAGCAAGGGTTTGTAGAAGAAATGAATATCAGAAGGTGACTATGGTGAAAAATGAGAATTAGGGTTTTTGAGAATTCAGGAAGCTGTCTATGGTGAGTGAAGAAAATTAGGGTTAGATGGTGAAGGAGGGGTTATATTTGGGTGAAATTAAAGAAGATGGGTCGGGTATATAGTTAAATGGGTGGGTAAATCTAGGGTCAGGTGAAATCGATGGGTAAAAGGTAAAAATTTAAGTAAATAAGGTAAATTGACTAACAAGGGTGTTTTTGGAAGAAAAGTAGAGACGACCGTATGTGGGAAAAAACTGAGTATTTTGCCCTACCACGTGTCAGCTCCTAGTTAATTTGCACGCGCTAATGGCAAAAATGCAACGTTTTTGGAGAGCGATGACTAGTTTTGGGGACGAATGAAGCTTATTGACATGAGTGCAATAGGTGTCAAACACCGGTGACTAACCAGGGTTTTTAGCTGTTGAATAAGTAGTAAACTGTGACCATAGCCCAGTGAAATCTGAACTAAATTATCTAATTTTTATGACCCAAATTTAAAAGGAAATGGACTAGAGATCGAGAGATAGTTACAACACATTGAAAAAGAGTCTGATTTTGAAGAATATAAATTTAATTTAAATTATATAAATTAGATTAAAGCCATAGAAATTGTTTATATATATCTAGTAAAACCCTTTTTGAATTTAATTAATTAGTTTTTAATTTTATTTTTCAAACACTCACAGTTATTCTCGTATCTAAATTTTATTGTTTGTTTTTAGTTTTATTTTTTACTTTCTTTGCTTAATTTGATTTTATTTACTTTGTATTTATTTTTTAATTAAGTAATTATTTTATTTTATATATAATTTTCGATCTAGCAAAAAACAATTCTTTGAAAACTCAAATAAATAAAATATTTTATTTTTCTCTCTCTAAAACCCTTGACGTCAACACTGAATGCAGTTTGGAAGACCTTCATTAGTTCAATATAATTAACATTATGCCCTGGAAAAAAATTTGGAGGAACCTTGTTAGTTCAAAACAATGAACATTCGGCGCTACAAAGAACTTTAGAGGACCTTTATTAGTTCAAAACAATGGACATTCTGCGCTAAAAGCTTTGATTTCTTTGTTGTCAAATTGTGGTCCGTTGTCATCGTTAATTTCACTAGAACCCCAAAGCGGCAACATATATTGGAAGCAACAAATTTGATAACATCTTTGGCTCTGGTTCCTGCCAAGGGCTCGACCTCCACCCACTTTGAGAAGTAGTCTACAACAGAAATGATCATCTGTCTTACTCTGATGCCATTGGTAATGTCCAACCAAATCAGTACCCCAACGATCGAAATGCAGAGATTCAGATATTGACTCAAGTGTCACACCTGGTGCATGAATCGTATTAGAAAACCTCTGGCAAGTGTCACATTTCTGAACAAGTTCTTTCGCATCCGAGGAGAGTATCGGTCAATAATATCCATCAAAAAGAACTCTTCATATCAGCGTCTTGTACCCACAGTGTGCTGATCATTCCCCATTATGTAACTCTAATAATATCATTTGGGACTCGTTGTCCCCCAGAAAACTAATTAAAGGTAGGCTAAAATATTTTTGATACAGTATATCTCCAAGGACGACGTCTCCTAAAGTGTTGAAACGTGTTTTCTTTGCCGTTACTTTATCAATCGGTAGTACATCATTTATCATAAATTGTGTGATCTCATTCCTCCAATCCTTTGTTGTACTTGTAGAAATTTGGAAAGCTTCAACACTTTTTTCACTTGGTTCAGACTCCTTTACTCGCGAAGGACTTTCCTGTGTGACAACCCAAAGGTATTCCTCGGAATAGGAAATAAAAGCTTTACTCAGCTGCTGAGTTACCTGTCCTGTGAACATGTTCATATATGAAACTTTTAAATGTTAAAGCTAGAGCTTTCAACTCTCTAATATATTTAACTAAATTGTATTTCCTTGAATCAAATTGGTTGATCAATGATTTACAAGGAGCAGTGAGTCACTCATCAATTTTACCTTCTTTGCCCCACAAACTTTGGCTAACCTTAAACTAGTCAGAGCAGCTTCCTATTCTGCTTCATTATTTGATGCCTTAAAACCAAAGCCAATTTCTTGATGCATAGAAACTCCTTCCGGGGAGACCAACTATACTCCTGCCCCACAACCTGAGGACCCAAAACCACCATTTGTCTGAACCGTCCACTCAATTTCCATGTCTGACCAGTCTGAATTGAATTCTACTAAAACATCCGCTAGCGCTTGTGCTTTAACAGCAGTTATTGGTTCAAACTTAATATCGAAGTCTCTTAACTCAACCGACCACTTAGTCATTCTTCCTGAAATATCACGCCTTTGCAACATATTCCTCATCGGAAACAATGTCCGCACTATAATAGAGTGAGCCTGAAAATAAGGTCTCATTTTTCGAGCTGTGGTAATTAGTGCCAAAACCAACTTCTCTTATATTAGGTATCTTTTCTCAGAAACGTAAAAGCTTTTACTCACATAATACACTCGTTTAGAACAATTATCTTCTTCCCGGATTAGAACAGCACTGACAACAGAACTTGACACTGTCAAATAAACATATAACTTCTCTCCATAATTTGGCTTTGTCAAGATTTACAGGGAGGAGATGTATTATTTTATCCGATAGAAGGCATCTGAACACTCTTGTGTCCAAGCAAAATAATTTTCCTTTCTCAACACTTGGAAGAAAGGTGCACACTTGTCTGACGATCTTGACATAAACCTTTTCAACACTTCCAACCTCCCTGTTAGGATTTGCACCTCTTTAATTGTTTTAGATGGATTCATTGTACTTAAAGCCCTGAGCTATACCGGATCAGCCTTTATTCCTCGCTCGTTGATTATGTACCTTAAAAAATTTCCAAATCTGCCAAACGCGCATTTCTCTAGATTTAACTTCAGATTTATCCTTGCTAAGTTAGCAAAGGTTTATTCCAAGTCTACCAAGTGGTCTTTGTCTTTGGAACTTTTGACCAACATATCATCGATGTATACTTCCAAATTCCTCCAAATTTGGGTCTCCAAAGCTTTATTCACCAAATACTGATATGTTGCTCCAGTATTCTTTAATCAGAATGACATGACTTTGTACTAGTGCAAACCTCGTCCTGTGATAAAAGTAGTATCCTTCTGATCTTTTGGATCCATTTGAATTTGATTATAACCGGTGTAAGTATCCATAAAAGAGAGCAGTCGGTTCTGGAGGTGGAATCAACCAATTGATCTATTTTTGCTACTGGGAAAGGATCTTTGGGTAGGCACGATTCAGATCCGTAAAGTCTACACACATCCGTCATTTTCCGTATTTTTTCTTTACCAGAACCGGATTAGCTGTCCATAATGAATATTGGGATTCAAGTATATGTCCAACTGTAGTTAAACGATCTACCTCTGCCATAATGGCTTCGGAATTCTCTTAGAAGAAAGACATTCTCTTCTGAATTATTAGACAGACACTGCTTTGTATGGCTAATCTATGGCAGATAACTTCTGCAGGGACCCATGTGATATCCTCTCTACACCATGCAAATAAATGTAGCTTTCTCAACAAAAACTTAATTAAACTTTCTTTTACCTCTGAAGACAAATAGGTTCCGATTTTAAGACTCTTTTTGGAGGACAAAACACAGTCCTCGAACCCTTCATCCGGGACCATAAAACCGGGGGCCTCCCTCGGGTCATCCACAGGATTGGATTCCGAGGGAGGCCCCACTAACTACTATTCTTTCATTGATTCGACCCCCTTAAGTTGCTTAGGGTCCAATACTGTTTGATAGTATTCCCTTGCCATATTTTAACAGCTTCTAACCGTTTCCACATTGTTTCCTACGATGTATTTCAGACACTGATGAATAGTAGAGGAAACTGCGTGCATCTTAGAAAACCATGACCTTCCAAAGATTGTATTATACGATGTTAAGGCATCCATCACAACGAATAACAACGTAACTACCTTCTTAAGCGGTCCCCGGCCTAACTCAACCCTTCCTTCGAATTCTCCTACAACTTCGGTTGTGACTCCAGTAAAGCCTACTATGGTTCGATATGAATGCATAATCCTTGGTGGGTTTTGAATATGGCTAAAGAACTTCCATATTACCTATATATTAGTTTTCATCATCACTAGATTGGCAAAAACAGTGGGAGGCGTAAGATGCCTGGATAACTCTATTTAAAACTAGAGTTGTGGATCGTACCTCGGTGGCAGATTCCACTTCAGAATTCTTTGAGGCATGGAGCTCGATATGCAAAATGTCCCCTTCTTGATAATGATGGGATAACATTTCAGGCAAGACGAACGTGATCAACTAAGGGCTGAAAATGATGCTTTAATGACCCAACGATAATTTAAAATAGAACTAAAAGGGAAATTCACTACAGGATGTATTCTGACAGATGAGCCGGGTATCAAACCCAGACAAGATGAAAGTAATCAATCTCTAAAAGCTCACATACGTTCAAAGAAAGAACACCGGCCAAAATAGTTAATGAGCACAGCAGATTCTGTTGAAAATTCTGCCGGAGAATCTTATTTGGATAATTCCACTTCTTATTCTAGTAGTGACCACGACCATCAAAAGGAGAAAGAAAGGTTAACCAAGTAACATTCTAAGAAAATAAATAGGAAAGGCAAAGAGAAATATAAATTATACGACGAGAAAGTAAAAAGATCGGTAGACCACGAAATTGATCATCTCTGAAGTGATCAGTTTGAAATACAATCCAAACCAGGTTTCTTTACAACTCCTGATGAAGATCATATCTTTAGAGGTAGCGGTAACTGGAGATAATCACCTTTTTCTTCTAAGATTCTCTCTGGACATTTGTCTAGGCACTAAAATGGATAAATACGATGGTAGTAAAGATCCTGATAATCACCTTAAGAAGTTCAAGAATTATATGATGAACTTTAATGATGAAGATAAGTTGTTACGCCATGCTTTCTCGTAGAGTTTTAACTGGAGTGCTCTAAAATGGTATAACAGTTTACGAAAAGGGTCTATTAAAAGCTTCGATGTGTTCTGGATGGTGATGAGGTAGAAATTTGTCGGTAGTAAAGAACATAAAGGAAATGGTGACACTATCATCCATTGTGCATAAGAACCAAATGAATATTTTAAAGACTACATTAGCCATTTTGTAAATACAAAAAATAGATTGGCTGATTGTTTTGAGCAAGTACCAATTGATTTATTAAGGCAAGGTTTAATGCTTGGTGAGTTGGCTGATTTGGTCACTTGAAAAAAGCTATGACTTTAGGAAGATTATTGAACGAAGTCACAATAGAAGAAACAAAAAATCTAGAATGTCGCTCTCGAATACGTATGATCCAACTACTTAAATCGGTCAAGCTATAACTCAATCTCAGGCCACAATCAATTACCGACCTAAGGACTCCGGATAGGGTTCACATCGGGTAATGCTTAATCAGTCTAATCAGGGTCAACCGTCTAGACCAAGAAGGACTCAATGGGGCCAACTTGAATGGTTTGCTAAACTAAATGAAAATGTGTCCTCCATCTATGACAGAAATAAGAATTTTGTGCATTTCCGAAGGCCGGCAAAAATGTAATCCCCAAGGGAAAATCAGAATACTCGTTTACGTATATATCATAACGATGTAGGTCATGATACTCAAGATTTCATTTCCTTGAAACAAGAAGTATAAATTTTGATTGAAAAAGGAAAGTTGTCCGCATTTGTTAAGAAACAAGGAAACAAGTAGAGACGTGAACCATCATCAGAGTTCACAATATTCCAAAAGAGTTTGATATATTATGGACGTAAATGTAATAAAGCTTAAGTTATATATGATAAATTATAAAGTTGTTAAATAATATTTGAACTACTTATAAATATAAGGGGTTCCATTGCAATTTGCCAATTTATGTAATAGAATCAGTTATAGAACTCTGATACGCCTATAAATAAAGGGTGAGACAGTGAGTAAAGGAGGACACTTTTTTATTAGACATATATAGATTACTTCTTTTTACTTTCTCTCTTTACAATTAAGTTTTCCCTTTTTAATTTCCCTCCTAAGAAATAAATTCCATACCTTACAAATTGGGGACCACAGTGGGAGATTAATTCGATTCGTACCTCGATTTCAAATAAAAAACCAGAAATTATTGAATTTGTAATTAGATATATAATTCTTGATCAATATGAAACCATGGAACAAAGCTGATCCAACAGTTCGAAAAGTTATTGAAACTTTGAGATCTGATTTACATACGGAAGAAAGTAAAGAAGATGATCAAATTCTGGTACAATAAAATCATTCTGACATTGAGGATCGGATGAATCAGTTGTTGGACAAAATAAAGGCGTTGAATGATAAGTATGTTCAAAGAGAACAATAGATTCAATCAGGTAGGCAAAAAGCTAAGGTACGACAAATCGAAGAGAAATATGAAATGGAAAATCAATATGATCAATCATATACACGTCATTATATTCAAAGCGATAAAAAAGAGAGTGTATTTTGATTCTGCTAAAGAATGTCGAATTTCACGAAAAGAAAAGAAGGATAAACATAGATATATCACATCTAGTGATGACTATGATAGCTTAGAGTCTGAGAGGGAATTGTTTAAGCAGAGGAAGTTTTGCTGCTCTTCGAGAGGGAAAAGCAGTCAGCATCGGAAATCCCACAAAGAATATAAATCAAAGAGAGATAACGAACCTCCATATATGAGGGATACCGTATGTTATGAAATAAATACATCCAATCAATATACATGTGTAGTATATTAAAATTTGTATGTTGTTATAGGAACCAGAAGAGATGACCACTATGTGCAATGAGTAGATTGGAGAAATTCTCCTCTAACTACTGAGATTACGTCTATTTCACTTCCGAAGTGTTCTGATATTTTCAAGCATAGAAAGTTTGATGGGACACAAGACCCTAATGATCACTTCAAACAATTTAAAAAACATATGATAAACTTTAAATATGATGATATGCTCATGTGTAGAATATCGAGGGTATCTATTACCAATTTTGTAGACTTCTATAGAGCTTTCGATGACATCTGGGGGAATCAAAGAGATGCGTGCCATTGATGATACAATAATACAGTATAAGCAAGTTGTGAGAGAAATTCAAAGGATTATACGATGCGTTTTGTGTTGACAAAAGTGGGTTTGGATGATTGTGAAGAGTTGGTTGCTATGGCTGCTTCTAAATCTTATGAGTTTGATATGTCTTTGAAATATTTTGACACAAATCCAGATTGGTTAATTTTGCTAGCTTTTGATGAACCAATAGAGCATGGACGAGCTCAAAATTTGTGTGAGTATTTTTAATGCTTAGCAATTTTAGGGGGAGATTTTATGGTTGGCAATACTAATAGCTCTAGGAAGAGACATGTAGTAAGTTTAGCTACTCAAATATAGGGAAGAATGTCTACTCACTTGTATGGAAAGAAGGACATTCCTTTTATTATATTCGATGAGAATGGTTTGAGGGGAATAGCAGGACCTCATGAAGATGTTGTGGTTATAGGGGCACATATAGCTAGGACTGAGCTTCGACGTATTTTGATGGATACAGAGAGTTCTGCAAATGTATTATTCAAGTCAACATATGATAGGATCCGTAATCCACCTCGTATTTGTCAATCATATCGTACTATAATTGGGTTTATATGGGTGACAACTCAGGTGATTTGAGAATTCTAGGGTGAAGTGTGTTTGGGAAAAAGTCGTTTTAAAACGAATGTCCAAGATTTATTATTGTTAATCAACCCTTGAAGTATGTCATTAGATATCGTATTGGGGTGGTTTGAAGTCACCAAAATATAGAAATAGAATGTTATACAATAGCTCTTCGTATTCGAGGTCCCAATTATGAGGATCAGATTACTGAATGACAACCAAGGGGGGACATTGGATAAAAAATAAATTCATGATCCGAAGGAAACCTCGGGTTCTTTAACAATGAGTGAAAATATAAAGAAGTATACCGTTTCTAATGGGAAGACTATTCGAATAGGAACGCTGATGTCACCAACTATGCGTTATCAGTTGTTACAATTGTTTTTTTGATAATTTGGATGTTTTCTCAAATAAATTCAAAAGATCGGGAGAGCACTACGCTCATCACTAATCGAGGACTACACTGTTATAGAGCTATGTCTTTTAGATTGACATATCAAAGGCTGGTGAAGAAGTCTTTTGCTTCTCAGATTGAGAGGAATATGGAAGTGTACATTGATGATATGTTGGTTAAAAACCTAAATGATAGTGAACATTTGAAAACTTATGAAACAGTTTTTTCAAAGATTAAGGAACTATTGTTATCACCAGAGATCTTGTCGAAACCTCAAACTGGAGATCAATTGTTTTTATATATAGCATTGTCCGATTTTAGTGTGAGCGCTGTTTTGATATTGTGAAGATAAGAGAGTTTCGAAGCCAGTCTATTATGTTAGTAAAATTTTGTTAGCATCGGAGAAAATATATTCGAAACTTGATAAATTGACTTTAGCTTTAGTGGTGGCTGCTAGGAACATGTGCCATCATTTTCAAGCTCAAACTATTGTAGTTCTAATTTCTTTCCCACTAAATAATGTGTTACAATGACCAGACATTTCTGGTAGACTAACCAAATGGTCAGTAAAATTGGGAGATTTTGATTTTACTTTTGCTCTTCACACGGCTATTAAAGATCAAGATTTAACTAATTTTTTGGTCAAATTTCATTCGATCCGATTAGATGAAATGATAAATAAAGAGGTCATTCCAGAAAATTCGATGTGGGTGGTTCGAACTGATAATACTTCTAATATATTGGGATATAGTGCAAGAGTTCAATTATTTGCTCCTTTATCAGAATTGATGATCCAAAGGAAAGCTCGGGTTCTCTAAACGCACTGATTGTATTCGAGGTGCTAATGTTCTATAAGCGCACTAATCATATTCAAGGTGCTAAATTTCTCTAATGCATTAGTTGTATTCGAGGTGTTAACGTTTTCTAAATGCACTAGTTGTATTCGAAATGCTATACGTTCTTTAAATGTGTTGTTTTTTATTTAAGATATTACAAATTTATTTGTGACATATATTGGAATTCGAGGTGATAATGACTTGTTCATGAAATAAAAAAGTATTCATGATAAGTTAATACTTGGAAAATAAACGTTGATAGAGAAAAGTATTTGTGCATTCAAGTGAAATTCTAATCTTACGAAAAGATGTTTTTGAACGCGAAGAAGTTAAGCATTGAAAACAATTAGTCATCAAGAAAAAAAAATAACTTCATAACACCAAAAAAAAAAATCAATCTTTTTCTTCGGAGTTCTCTTAAGATAAATCTCTGTCTTGCTAAGTGGCATCTTCATTTCCTTCTGAGTCTGTCCCGTCGAATGAATCAGTTGGTACAGGGTCGAAGGATTGACGAGGCCGATTCTCTATCGGGATTAATCTCGAAAGCATGACCAATTTACTTTTGGGAATACTACATGGAATTCGTAGAGCCGAATGATTGTTTTTTACTCCACAACATTTTTTATTACAGAATGGTGTCCCGTCCACACTGAGTCTTGGCAGTTTTCACAAAAGTTTATTTTTCTCCTTCGAATGTTGTCTTGAGTGCAACCATATCATTAGTCAGCTTTTTTTTCTCCTGCACTCTTTTGAGAGAATCTTAAAGAGATGATTATCTTTTGTGCTCCTAAGATAACTTAGTGGCATGTTTGGCATTAAGTTCATCCATCTAAGCCTGATGGGAAGTCTTGAACCCTTATGTTTTTTGTTCATGCATAAAGTGTAGATGACATTTCAGGTAGATGACTCCTTTTATAAATTCCAACCTGTCAGCCTGGAACACCAGAAATTGTTCCATAATGTCTTTGCCAAAGATTTCCCTCATTCATTTTTCTCTAGTACCTTCTTTTTTCCATCAGACCATATCCTTGGCCATAATTTCTAAATGACTTAGAGCAGGGTCCACTTATGTGCACAAATGTTTTACTCCAACACCAAGATTAACAAATGATTGTAGTGCAAGTACAACTTCTTCGGATGTCTCCTTGATATGAATGGTAGGAGATTGGTTGTAATTTATGAGACCGGAAGACGAGGCAGTTGAGGGAAGATTGGAATTTAGAATTTCAAGAAAAACAGGAGCAGTAGAACGATGACCAATTCGTTGGAGCTGTTCTTGGATCTGTTGGACCATCGGATCCATATCTTGGTAGAGGTCTTGAAGTTCCTTTGTGCTGATGGGTTCTTCAGGAATGAAGGTGTCAGCTCTTTGCTGATCTTACACTATATTTTCTCCAGCTTCAGAAGGAGAAACTTATGTGGGAGCTTCATCGGAATTCTTTTTTGTCCTCTTAGTAGGTGGAGTTTTCAAAGTGTTATTTTTCTTCTTCAAGGTAACAATTTTATTTCTTTTTGCAGAAGGTTCAGCCTCGAATCCTTCTTTGATTATTGGAAGACTAGCGTCTTTAACCTTCTTCTTAGTCTTTCTCTCTTTCTCGTGTGGCGTAATATCATTTGAAGAACTAACACCAGATGTACTAGCTGTTTTTTTTATTTTTAGCCTCTTCACAAGAATCTCTGGGTCTGGTGGTTTTATTAAATTTCTAAGTTATCAACACTCGGGAAGATCCTCCACATATTACTATTGATGAATTTTATGGGCATGGAAGCTGAGTGGAACCCGTTGCCCCATTCATTTTCTGCCCAAGTGGCCAACTTGGTAAATATATCTTTTGCATTCTTCTTGCGAGATTTATATCTTACCTAAATTCCTGTATATAGTATCAATACATGTGGAAAATTAATATAAGCTGCTCCAAACATGGTTGAGTCTTGAAGGGTTCTCTTTAGATATTTCTTTCCCATTTTCCTATTCCAAGATATGAAGTAAAAATTTTGCTTCTAGAATTTGTCAACCTTGAGCATATGTAAATTGTTTTGAAATTATCCACAACTGTTAGATAGAAGAAGGGCAATACCTCATGAAGATGTTGTGGTTTTAGGGGCACATATAGCTAGGACTGGGATTCGACGTATTTTGATAGATCTAGAGAGTTATGCAAATGTATTGTTCAAGTCAACATATGATAGGATGCGTAATCCACCTCGAATTTGTCAATAGGATCGTACTACAGTTGGGTTTATATGGGTGAAAACTAAGGTGATTTGAGAATTATAAAGGTGATTTGTGTTTGGGAAAAAGTTTTTTTAATAAGAATGTCCAAGTATTATTTATGCTAGTTGCATGTTCAACTAGTTATAATGTCATTTTTGCAAAATCCTAGCTTTCAAGAGTGTATGCTATCGTTTTTATTGTTCATCAATTCTTGAAGTATGTCATTAGAGATCGTATTGGGGTGGTTTGAAGTGACCAAAAGATAGCAATAGAATATTATACAATAGCTCTTCATATTCGAGGTCCCAATTATGAGGATCAGATGACTGAATAGAAACAAAAGGGGTTGAGCTTGGATAAAGAGGGAATTTATGATCCGAGGGAAACCACGGGTTCTTTAACAATGAGTGAAAACATAGAGGAGTATACCTTTTCTAATGGGAAGACTCTTTAAATAAAAATACTGCTGTCACCAAGTCTGGGTTATCAGTAGTTATAATTTTTGTTTGATAATTTGGATGTTTTTGGTCGGAAAACAGAGGATGTAGTGGGAGTTCCATCGGAAGTAATCCGTCAGATCCTAGCTATAAATCTGAGGATCAAGCCTTTTATTCAAAAGAGATATGATTTTTTTGTAGAGAAATCAGAGGCTATTGTTATAGAAGTGGATCGCTTGTCTAGGGTCGGACATATTTGAAAGGCATAATATCATTTTTGGACAGCAAACGAGTGTTAGTTAAAAAGAAGAATGTAAAATCATGAATGTGTGTTGGCTTCACATATTTGAATCGAGTATGCTCTAAAGATCCATTTCTTGTTCAACAAATTGATTAATTGGTTGATTATACTTCAGGAAATAAAATCTTATCTTTTATTGATACTTTTACAGGTTACAATCGGATTCAAATGGATCCAAAAGATCAAGAGAACACTACGTTCATCACTGATCGAGGACTAAACTGTTATGAAGTTATAACTTTTGGGTTGAAGAATGTTGGAGCGACATATCAAAGACTGGTGAACAAGGCTTTTGCTTCTCAGATTGGGAGGAATATGGAAGTGTACATTGATGATATGTTGGCTAAAAGCCTAGTGGATGGGGAACATTTGAAAAATTTATAAGAGACTTTTCTAAATTTAAGGGCTATTCGGTTGAAATTAAATACTAATAAATGTACCTTTAGACTACGATCAGGATATATTTGCGGGTATCTCATTAGTGAAAAAGTGAAAGGGACTGATCGTCAACGTATAAAGGTCCTAGTCTCAATGACGTCACCTTAAACTATAAATGAGGTGGAGATTTTGATAGAAAGGTTAGCTACTCTTATTGATTTATTTTAATATTTTTTAAAAAAGAGTTTTCATTTTTTCAAGTGTGACAAAGATCTAAGGAGTTTGTATGAACACCAAATCGTGAAGCATCTTTTTCAAAGATTAAGGAACTTTTGTTATCACCAGAGATCTAGTATAAAGCTCAAACTGCAGATCAACTGTTTTTATATATGGCAGTGTTTGATTTTGCTGTGAACACTGTTTTGATATGTGAAGATAAAAGAGTTTCGAAGCCAGTCTATTATGTTAGTAAAATTTTGTTGGCATCGGAGAAGAGGTATTTGAAACTTCAAAATTGGCTTTAGCTTTAGTGGTGTCTGTTAGGAAAATGCGCCCTTATTTTCAAGTTCAAACTATTGTAGTTCGAATTTCTTTCCCACTAAAGAATGTGTTATAATGACCAGACATTTCTGTTAGACTGACCAAATAGTCAGTAGAATTGGGAGATTTTGATTATACTTTGGTTACTCGAACGGCTATTAAAGCTCAAGATTTAGCTGATTTTTTTGTCAAATTTTATTCGAGCCGATCAGATGAAAAGATAAATAAAGAGGTCATTTCAGAAACTTCGATGTGGGTGGTTCAAACTGATAGTGGTTCTAGTATATTGGGATCTAGTGCAAGAGTTCAATTAGTTGCTCCTTCTTGGGAAGTAATGTATCAAGTTATTCGATTTGGCTTTCATGCATCGAATAATGATGATGAATATGAGGTTGTGTTAGCTTGTTTAATGGTTGCCATATTTGTGGAGCAACAACTGTTCATTTGAAAACAGATTCACAGTTAGTGGAAAATCATATGGCAGGTGTATCCGAGGCAAAAAATGATCATTTAATTTTGTATATATGGCGAGCTTCAAAATTTGACTCTATTATTTGACGAACTTATTGTACAACATATTAACCGAGAAAATAATACAGTTTCTTATAAAGAGGAGTGTCCATGGATTGTGTTACAGGGGAGTCCTTTGACTTTAACATGATCAAAGCAATGTAAATATGCTGAGGAAGTATTTGTCACTCCATACATAATTTGAAGTTATTGGAGGTCCAATATCCTTAATTTTTACTAAGAGGAACGTTACCTCAAGATACACAGTTGGCTAAAACGTTAAGGTATAAGGCCCATGGTTCTGTTGTATTAGATGGAGTTTATACAAAAAAACTTTAAGTAAATCATTTTTGCGTTGTTTGGGTAAACAAGAATCTAAGGAGATTTTATCTGAGTTGCATGATGGTGAAGTTTCGGCTCACTGTGGTTTCAAGTCTTTGACGCATAGGGTTTTGTTGGCATGTTATTATTGACCTTCATTTATGAATGATGCTAAAGTTTTAATTCAAGGTTGTGATACTTGTCAACGATTTTCCAATTCTATACACAAACTAACAAAACCACTTACTTCCATATCCGAAGCTCTTCTTTTTTATAGATAGAAAATAGACTTGGTAGGACTATTGTCTATGGATTATGGAAGACATTAAATGATCATTGTGGCGGTGGATTACTTTTTGAAGTGGGCTGAAGCTGAACCATTTTCTGGTACAGAAGACAAGGATGTTATCCAATTCACTATGAATAATATTTATTATCGCTTTGGAATTCCTCGGAAAATCACCACATATAATGCTCCTTAATTTAACAATAGAGAAGTGACTTCTTTTTGCCCTTCGAGGGGTATCAAATGGTGTTTTTCTACACCTTTTCACCCCTAGTCAAATGGTTAAGTGGAGGTGACTAATAGGTCTATTCTGGAGGGTTTGAAAAAAACAATTAACAGGTGTTGCACTAAAATGGCCTAACTATTTTCAATAAGTGTTTTCGGCTTATCGTACGACTTATAGAGTGGCCACTCAAGAAACTATTTTGGTTTTGGTATATGTATTGATGCTATTAGCCCTGTAGAATCTAGTTTACCTTCTTATAAGTTACTTCATTATTCTAAAGATTCAAATGAAGAAGCAAAGAGAAAAGAGTTGGAGCACATTTGAATATGACTCATTATCAAACTTTGATGAGGAGTCCTTATAATTCAAAGGTAAGAAGGAGGACTTTTCAAGTAGGTAAAAAAGTCTTTATAAAATTATTTCTTCATACAAAAGACAATAGACTTGGTAAAATGGCCCCGAACTCGGAAGGTCGTTATGTGGTAATAGAGCGAATAAAGTTGTATACATATCGCTTTTATGAGAAACATGGCAGATTACTTCAACACCTTAGGAATATAAAAGATTTAAAGCTATATTACGTGTAATTGTTTCTTCTGATACTTTTTGAATATTTGACAAACTCTTTCCTATCATGTTGTCCCATGAAGGTTTTAATGAGGTATTATACATTCGAGGATATTAATAAAATTATTTTTTTGGCCAATAGTTGTTTTAAATACAAGTATTGATAATATCTTGGTAGCTAGTCAAAGAGTGATCATCTTTGAAACTGTTAACCAAGAGTAATTGATTCCATAGGAGATGATAAGGTTCTCTAAACGCACTGATTTGTCTAAATGCATTGGTTGTATTCGATGTGCTAACGTTTTCTAAATTCACTGGTTGTATTCAAAGTGCTATACCTTCTTTAAATGCACATTTATTTAAGATATTAAAAATTTATTTGTGACATATATTAGAATTCAAGGTGATAATGACTTGTTCATGAAATAAAAAAATATACATGATAAGGTAAAACTTGGCAAATAAATAGGGAAAAAGAAAAATATTTGTTCATTAAAGTAAATGCCGATCTTACAAAAAGAAGTTTTTGAATGCCAAGAAGTTAAGCATTCAAAAAAAAGAGTCATCACGAACAAAAGATGATTCATAACAAAAAAAATAACAATCAATCATTCTTTTCGGAGTTCTCTTCAGATGAATCTATGTCATGCTCAGTGGCATCCTCAATTTCTTATGAGTTCGTCTCTCTGGAGGAATCAGTTGGTACATGGTTGAAGGCTTGACGAGGACGGTTCTCTATGGGAATTAATTTCCGAAAGGGTGACAAATTTATTTTTGGGAATAGGGCTTGGAATTTGTAGAGTAGAGTGATTATTTTTTCTCCTCAGTATTTTTTATACCAATGATGTCATGTCCACACTGATTCTTAGTGGCTTTTTTTTCTCCTTCACTCTTGTTTAGAGAATATTGAAGCGATGATTATCTTTTCTTCTCCTCGGATATCTTCTTGCAATATTTGGCTTTAAGTTCATCATTCTCAGCCTGATGGGAAGTTTTGAGCCTTTCTGGTTTTTTTGTTCGTGCATAAAGCGTAGATGACGTTTCAGATAGATGACTCCTTTTATAAATTTCAACCTGTCAACCTGGAATACCTGAAATTGTTCCACAATGTGTTTGCCAAAGATTTCCTTCATCTTTTTTTCTCTAGTACCTTCTTTTTTCCATCAGACCATATCCTTGGCCATAATTTCTAAATGACTTAGACCAGAGTCCACTTCTGTGCATAATTTTTTTACTTTAACTCCAAGATTAGCAAATGGTTGTAGTGCAAGTACAACTTCTTCAGATGTCTCCTTGATATAAATAGTAGGAGATTGGTCGTAAGGTATGAGACTGGAAGAGAGATAATTGAGGGAAGATTGGAATTTAGAATTTCAAGGAAAACAGGAGCAGTAGAACAATGACCAATCCGTTTGAGCTGTTCTTAGATATTTCGGACCATCAGATCCATATCTTGGTAGAGGTCTTGAAGTTCCTTTGTGCTGATTGGTTCTTCAGGACTGAAGGTGTCATCTCTTTGCTGATCTTCCACTACAGTTTCTTCAGCTTCCGAAGGAGGCGCTTTTGCGGGAGCTTCATGAGAATTCTTTTATTCCCTCTTAGTTGGTGGAGTTTTTGAAGTGCTATTTTTCTTCTTCAAGGAAACAATTTTCTTTGTTTTTTCAGAAGGTTCAGCCTCAAATCCTTCTTCTTTTGTAGGAAGACTAGCTTCGGTTGCCTTCCTCTTAGTCTTTCTCTCCTTCTCTTGTGGCGTCAGATCAGTTGAAGAACTAGCACCAGATGTACTAGCTGTTTTTTTTTTCTTTTTAGCCTTCTTTTTGTTTTTACCATCAGATGCTATCAATCTCTTCACAAGAATCTCCGGGTCTGGTGGTTTTATTAAATTTTATATATTATCGGCACTCGGGGAGATCCTCCATAGATGACTATTTATGAAGTTTATGGGCATGAAAGCTGATTGGATCCCGTTACCCCATTCATTTTCTGCCCAAGTGGCCAACTTGGCAAATATGTCTTTCGCATTCTTCGTGCGAGATTTATATCTTATCATAATTCTTGCATACAGTAGCAATACATGTGTAAAATCAAAATAAGTTGTAAAGATAAGAGAACTTACTGTTGTTGCACCAAACAAGGTTGAGTCTTGAAGGGTTCTCTTCATATATTTTCTTCCTATTTTCATATGCTCAAGATATGAAGACAAATTTTTGCTTCTAAAGTTTGTCGGCCTTGAGCATATCGTCAATTGTTTTGAAATCATCCACAAATGTTAGATAGAAGAAGGGAAATACCGGACCAGTGAAGTCTTTGATGAACAGAGGGATTTGGCTTAGTCTAGAAGCCATGATCATTGAAAGGAGCGTGAACCACAAATTCGGTGTCGCTCGTGTAGGTAAGATATTCAGGAGTTCGAAGTACTCCACTATCATCAGATCCAGTGGGAACTGAAGACCCCAATTGATGATCTCAGGATAGACCACTAATTCATCTGTTCTATAATCAAGTAGAGTTTCCCCTTCTTTTGGTAGTCGAAGCACTATGATATCTGGCATTCCCCATCGTTTTTTAAACGTTCATCTTGAGCTTCACTATAATAAATATATGGCACACTTTTCAGCGATATGATGTATTCGAGGAGGAATGGTTTTAATTTCACACTGACTGTGGCAGCAATATCCTCGGAAAATTCAGCTAGAGCTTTCTTTTTCTTTTATTTTTCCTCTGGTGCCTCTTTCTTCGAAGCATCATCTTTAGTACCAGATGTATCATCACTTTTTTTAGCCTCGACATTTGAGTTGGTCCCAATTATGAGGATCAGATTACTGAATGCCAACCAAGGGGGGACATTGGATAAAAAATAAATTCATGATCCGAAGGAAACCTCGGATTCTTTAACAATGAGTGAAAATATAAAGAAGTATACCTTTTATAATGGGAAGACTATTCGAATAGGAACGCTGATGTCACCAACTATGCGTTATCAGTTGTTACAATTGTTTTTTTTGATAATTTGGATGTTTTTTCTTAGAAAACAGAGGATGTAGTGGGAGTTCCATCAAGCCTTTTATTCAAAAGAAATGTGATTTGTTTTGTAGAGAAATCAGAGGCTATCTTTATAGAAGTGGATCGCTTGTTTAGGGTCGGACATATTCGAGAGGTGCAATATCCTTTTTGGATAGGAAACCCAATGTTGGTTAAAAAGAAGAATGGAAAATGGAGAATGTGTGTTGGCTTCACAGATTTGAGTCGAGCATGCCCTAAAGATCCACTTCTTGTTCATCGAATAGATTAATTGGTTGATTCTACTTCAGGATATAAAATTTTATGTTTTATGAATGCTTTTGCAGGTTACAATCAGACTCAAATAAATTCAAAAGATCGGGAGAGCACTACGCTCATCACTAATCGAGGACTACACTGTTATAGAGCTATGTCTTTTGGATTGACATATCAAAGGCTGGTGAAGAAGTCTTTTGCTTCTCAGATTGGGAGGAATATGGAAGTGTACATTGATGATATGTTGGTTAAAAACCTAAATGATAGTGAACATTTGAAAACTTATGAAACAGTTTTTTCAAAGATTAAGGAACTATTGTTATCACCAGAGATCTTGTCGAAACCTCAAACTGGAGATCAATTGTTTTTATATATAGCATTGTCCGATTTTAGTGTGAGCGCTGTTTTGATATTGTGAAGATAAGAGAGTTTTGAAGCCAGACTATTATGTTAGTAAAATTTTGTTAGCATCGGAGAAAATATATTCGAAACTTGATAAATTGACTTTAGCTTTAGTGGTGGTTGCTAGGAACATGTGCCATCATTTTCAAGCTCAAACTATTGTAGTTCGAATTTCTTTCCCACTAAATAATGTGTTACAATGACCAGACATTTCTGGTAGACTAACCAAATGGTCAGTAAAATTGGGAGATTTTGATTTTACTTTTGCTCTTCGAACGGCTATTAAAGATCAAGATTTAGCTAATTTTTTGGTCAAATTTCATTCGATCCGATTAGATGAAATGATAAATAAAGAGGTCATTCCAAAAAATTCGATGTGGGTGGTTCGAACTGATAATACTTCTAATATATTGGGATATAGTGCAAGAGTTCAATTATTTGCTCCTTTATCAGAATTGATGATCCAAAGGAAAGCTCGGGTTCTCTAAACGCACTGATTGTATTCGAGGTGCTAATGTTCTATAAGCGCACTAATCATATTCAAGGTGCTAAATTTCTCTAATGCATTAGTTGTATTCGAGGTGTTAACGTTTTCTAAATGCACTAGTTGTATTCGAAATGCTATACGTTCTTTAAATGTGTTGTTTTTTATTTAAGATATTACAAATTTATTTGTGACATATATTGGAATTCGAGGTGATAATGACTTGTTCATGAAATAAAAAAGTATTCATGATAAGTTAATACTTGGCAAATAAACGTCGAAATGGAAAAGTATTTGTGCATTGAAGTGAAATTCTAATCTTACGAAAAGATGTTTTTGAACGCGAAAAAGTTAAGCATTGAAAACAATTAGTCATCAAGAAAAAAAAATGACTTCATAACACCAAAAAAAAAAATCAATCTTTCTCTTCGGAGTTCTCTTCAGATAAATCTCTGTCTTGCTAAGTGGCATCTTCATTTCCTTCTGAGTCTGTCCCGTCGAATGAATCAGTTGGTACAGGGTCGAAGGATTGACGAGGCCGGTTCTCTATCGGGATTAATCTCGAAAGCATGACCAATTTACTTTTTGGAATACTACATGGAATTCGTAGAGCCGAGTGATTGTTTTTTACTCCACAACATTTTTTATTATAGAATGGTGTCCCTTCCACACTGAGTCTTGGCAGTTTTCACAAAAGTTTATTTTTCTCCTTCGAATGTTGTCTTGAGTGCAACCATATCATTAGTCAGCTTTTTTTTTCTCCTGCACTCTTTTTAGAGAATCTTAAAGAGATGATTATCTTTTGTGCTCCTAAGATAACTTAGTGGCATGTTTGGCATTAAGTTCATCCATCTAAGCCTGATGGGAAGTCTTGAATCCTTATGTTTTTTGTTCATGCATAAAGTGTAGATGACATTTCAGGTAGATGACTCCTTTTATAAATTCCAACCTGTCAGCCTGGAACACCAGAAATTGTTCCATAATGTCTTTGCCAAAGATTTCCCTCATTCATTTTTCTCTAGTACCTTCTTTTTTCCATCAGACCATATCTTTGGCCATAATTTCTAAATGACTTAGAGCAGGGTCCACTTATGTGCACAAATGTTTTACTCCAACACCAAGATTAGCAAATGATTGTAGTGCAAGTACAACTTCTTCGGATGTCTCCTTGATATGAATGGTAGGAGATTGGTTGTAATGTATGAGACCGGAAGACGAGGCAGTTGAGGGAAGATTGGAATTTAGAATTTCAAGAAAAACAGGAGCAGTAGAACGATGACCAATTCGTTGGAGCTATTCTTGGATCTGTTGGACCATCGGATCCATATCTTAGTAGAGGTCTTGAAGTTCCTTTGTGCTGATGGGTTCTTCAGGAATGAAGGTGTCATCTCTTTGCTGATCTTACACTATATTTTCTCCAGCTTCAGAAGGAGAAACTTATGTGGGAGCTTCATCGGAATTCTTTTTTGTCCTCTTAGTAGGTGGAGTTTTCAAAGTGTTATTTTTCTTCTTCAAGGTAACAATTTTATTTCTTTTTGCAGAAGGTTCAGCCTCGAATCCTTCTTTGATTATTGGAAGACTAGCGTCTTTAACCTTCTTCTTAGTCTTTCTCTCTTTCTCGTGTGGCGTAATATCATTTGAAGAACTAACACCAGATGTACTAGCTGTTTTTTTTATTTTTAGCCTCTTCACAAGAATCTCTGGGTCTGGTGGTTTTATTAAATTTCTAGGTTATCAACACTCGGGAAGATCCTCCACATATTACTATTGATGAATTTTATGGGCATGGAAGCTGAGTGGAACCCGTTGCCCCATTCATTTTCTGCCCAAGTGGCCAACTTGGTAAATATATCTTTTGCATTCTTCTTGCGAGATTTATATCTTACCTAAATTCCTGTATATAGTATCAATACATGTGGAAAATTAATATAAGCTGCTCCAAACATGGTTGAGTCTTGAAGGGTTCTCTTTAGATATTTCTTTCCCATTTTCCTATTCCCAAGATATGAAGTAAAAATTTTGCTTCTAGAATTTGTCAACCTTGAGCATATGGTAAATTGTTTTGAAATCATCCACAACTGTTAGATAGAAGAAGGGCAATACCTCATGAAGATGTTGTGGTTTTAGGGGCACATATAGCTAGGACTGGGATTCGACGTATTTTGATAGATATAGAGAGTTCTGCAAATGTATTGTTCAAGTCAACATATGATAGGATGCGTAATCCACCTCGAATTTGTCAATCAGATCGTACTACAGTTGGGTTTATATGGGTGAAAACTAAGGTGATTTGAGAATTATAAAGGTGAATTGTGTTTGGGAAAAAGTTTTTTTAATAAGAATGTCCAAGTATTATTTATGCTAGTTGCATGTTCAACTAGTTATAATGTCATTTTTGCAAAATCCTAGCTTTCAAGAGTGTATGCTATCGTTTCTATTGTTCATCAATTCTTGAAGTATGTCATTAGAGATCGTATTGGGGTGGTTTGAAGTGACCAAAAGATAGCAATAGAATATTATACAATAGCTCTTCATATTCGAGGTCCCAATTATGAGGCTCAGATGACTGAATAGAAACAAAAGGGGTTGAGCTTGGATAAAGAGGGAATTTATGATCCGAGGGAAACCCCGGGTTCTTTAACAATGAGTGAAAACATAGAGGAGTATACCTTTTCTAATGGGAAGACTCTTTAAATAAAAACACTGCTGTCACCAAGTCTGGGTTATCAGTAGTTATAATTTTTGTTTGATAATTTGGATGTTTTTTATCGGAAAACAGAGGATGTAGTGGGAGTTCCATCGGAAGTAATCCGTCAAATCCTAGCTAGAAATCTGAGGATCAAGCCTTTTATTCAAAAGAGATATGATTTTTTTGTAGAGAAATCAGAGGCTATTGTTATAGAAGTGGATCGCTTGTCTAGGGTCGGACATATTTGAGAGGCATAATATCATTTTTGGACAGCAAACGAGTGTTAGTTAAAAAGAAGAATGTAAAATCGTGAATGTGTGTTGGCTTCACATATTTGAATCGAGTATGCTCTAAAGATCCATTTCTTGTTCATCAAATTGATTAATTGGTTGATTATACTTCAGGAAATAAAATCTTATCTTTATTGATACTTTTACAGGTTACAATCGGATTCAAATGGATCCAAAAGATCAAGAGAACACTACGTTCATCACTGATCGAGGACT
This sequence comes from Limnanthes douglasii subsp. nivea, assembly GCA_036936605.1. Lineage (NCBI taxonomy): Eukaryota > Viridiplantae > Streptophyta > Magnoliopsida > Brassicales > Limnanthaceae > Limnanthes > Limnanthes douglasii. The sequence continues at coordinate 391,643,928 of JAUPFV010000001.1, read as the reverse complement.
AAACTGTTATGAAGTTATACCTTTTGGGTTGAAGAATGTTGGAGCGACATATCAAAGACTGGTGAACAAGTCTTTTGCTTCTCAGATTGGGAGGAATATGGAAGTGTACATTGATGATATGTTGGCTAAAAGCCTAGTGGATGGGGAACATTTGAAAAATTAATAAGAGACTTTTCTAAATTTAAGGGCTATTCGGTTGAAATTAAATACTAAAAAATGTACCTTTAGACTACGATCAGGATATATTTGCGGGTATCTCATTAGTGAAAAGTGAAAGGGACTGATCGTCAACATATAAAGGTCCTAGTCTCAATGACGTCACCTTAAACTATAAATGAGGTGGAGATTTTGATAGAAAGGTTAGCTACTCTTATTGATTTATTTTAATATTTTTTTAAAAAGAGTTTTCATTTTTTCAAGTGTGACAAAGATCTAAGGAGTTTGTATGAACACCAAATCGTGAAGCATCCTTTTCAAAGATTAAGGAACTTTTGTTATCACCAGAGATCTAGTATAAAGCTCAAACTGCAGATCAACTGTTTTTATATATGGCAGTGTTTGATTTTGCTGTGAACACTGTTTTGATATGTGAAGATAAAAGAGTTTCGAAGCCAATCTATTATGTTAGTAAAATTTTGTTGGCATCGGAGAAGAGGTATTTGAAACTTCAAAATTGGCTTTAGCTTTAGTGGTGGCTGTTAGGAAAATGCGCCCTTATTTTCAAGTTCAAACTATTGTAGTTCGAATTTCTTTCCCACTAAAGAATGTGTTATAATGACCAGACATTTCTGGTAGACTGACCAAATGGTCAGTAGAATTGGGAGATTTTGATTATACTTTGTTTACTCGAACGGCTATTAAAGCTCAAGATTTAGCTGATTTTTTTGTCAAATTTTATTCGAGCCGATCAGATGAAAAGATAAATAAAGAGGTCATTTCAGAAACTTCGATGTGGGTGGTTCAAACTGATAGTGGTTCTAGTATATTGGGATCTAGTGCAAGAGTTCAATTAGTTGCTCCTTCTTGGGAAGTAATGTATCAAGTTATTCGATTTGGCTTTCATGCATCGAATAATGATGATGAATATGAGGTTGTGTTAGCGTGTTTAATGGTTGCCATATTTGTGGAGCAACAACTGTTCATTTGAAAACAGATTCACAGTTAGTGGAAAATCATATGGCAGGTGTATCCGAGGCAAAAAATGATCATTTAATTTTGTATATATGGCGAGCTTCAAAATTTGACTCTATTATTTGACGAACTTATTGTACAACATATTAACCGAGGAAATAATACAGTTTCTTATAAAGAGGAGTGTCCATGGATTGTGTTACAGGGGACTCCTTTGACTTTAACATGATCAAAGCAATGTAAATATGCTGAGGAAGTATTTGTCACTCCATACATAATTTGAAGTTATTGGAGGTCCAATATCCTTAATTTTTACTAAGAGGAACTTACCTCAAGATACACGGTTGGCTAAAAAGTTAAGGTATAAGGCCCATGGTTCTGTTGTATTAGATGGAGTTTATACAAAAAAACTTTAAGTAAATCATTTTTGCGTTGTTTGGGTAAACAAGAATCTAAGGAGATTTTATCTGAGGTGCATGATGGTGAAGTTTCGGCTCACTGTGGTTTCAAGTCTTTGACGCATAGGGTTTTGTTGGCATGTTATTATTGACCTTCATTTATGAATGATGCTAAAGTTTTAATTCAAGGTTGTGATACTTGTCAACGATTTTCCAATTCTATACACAAACTAACAAAACCACTTACTTCCATATCCGAAGCTCTTCTTTTTTATAGATAGAAAATAGACTTGGTAGGACTATTGTCGATGGATTATGGAAGACATTAAATGATCATTGTGGCGGTGGATTACTTTTTGAAGTGGGCTGAAGCTGAACCATTTTCTGGTACAGAAGACAAGGATGTTATCCAATTCACTATGAATAATATTTATTATCGCTTTGGAATTCCTCGGAAAATCACCACATATAATGCTCCTTAATTTAACAATAGAGAAGTGACTTATTTTTGCCCTTCGAGGGGTATCAAATGGTGTTTTTCTACACCTTTTCACCCCTAGTCAAATGGTTAAGTGGAGGTGACTAATAGGTCTATTCTGGAGGGTTTGAAAAAAACAATTAACAGGTGTTGCACTAAAATGGCCTAACTATTTTCAATAAGTGTTTTCGGCTTATCGTACGACTTATAGAGTGGCTACTCAAGAAACTATTTTGGTTTTGGTATATGTATTGATGCTATTAGCCCTGTAGAATCTATTTTACCTTCTTATAAGTTACTTCATTATTCTAAAGATTCAAATGAAGAAGCAAAGAGAAAAGAGTTGGAGCACATTTGAAAATGACTCATTATCAAACTTTGATGAGGAGTCCTTATAATTCAAAGGTAAGAAGGAGGACTTTTCAAGTAGGTAAAAAAGTCTTTATAAAATTATTTCTTCATACAAAAGACAATAGACTTGGTAAAATGGCCCCGAACTCGGAAGGTCGTTATGTGGTAATAGAGCGAATAAAGTTGTATACATATCGCTTTTATGAGAAACATGGCAGATTACTTCAACACCTTAGGAATATAAAAGATTTAAAGCTATATTACGTGTAATTGTTTCTTCTGATACTTTTTGAATATTTGACAAACTCTTTCCTACCATGTTGGCCCATGAAGGTTTTAATGAGGTATTATACATTCGAGGATATTAATAAAATTATTTTTTTGGCCAATAGTTGTTTTAAATACAAGTATTGATAATATCTTGGTAGCTAGTCAAAGAGTGATCATCTTTGAAACTGTTAACCAAGAGTAATTGATTCCATAGGAGATGATAAGGTTCTCTAAACGCACTGATTGTATTCGAGGTGCTCACATTCTCTAAACGCACTAATTTCTCTAAATGCATTGGTTGTATTCGATGTGCTAACGTTTTCTAAATTCACTGGTTGTATTCAAAGTGCTATACCTTCTTTAAATGCACATTTATTTCAGATATTAAAAATTTATTTGTGACATATATTAGAATTCAAGGTGATAATGACTTGTTCATGAAATAAAAAAATATACATGATAAGGTAAAACTTGGCAAATAAATAGGGAAAAAGAAAAATATTTGTTCATTAAAGTAAATGCCGATCTTACAAAAAGAAGTTTTTGAATGCCAAGAAGTTAAGCATTCAAAAAAAAGAGTCATCACGAACAAAAGATGATTCATAACAAAAAAAATAACAATCAATCATTCTTTTCGGAGTTCTCTTCAGATGAATCTATGTCATGCTCAGTGGCATCCTCAATTTCTTATGAGTTCGTCTCTCTGGAGGAATCAGTTGGTACATGGTCGAAGGCTTGACGAGGACGGTTCTCTATGGGGATTAATTTCCGAAAGGGTGACAAATTTATTTTTGGGAATAGGGCTTGGAATTTGTAGAGTAGAGTGATTATTTTTTCTCCTCAGTATTTTTTATACCAATGATGTCATGTCCACACTGATTCTTAGTGGCTTTTTTTTCTCCTTCACTCTTGTTTAGAGAATATTGAAGCGATGATTATCTTTTCTTCTCCTCGGATATCTTCTTGCAATATTTGGCTTTAAGTTCATCATTCTCAGCCTGATGGGAAGTTTTGAGCCTTTCTGGTTTTTTTGTTCGTGTATAAAGCGTAGATGACGTTTCAGATAGATGACTCCTTTTATAAATTTCAACCTGTCAACCTGGAATACCTAAAATTGTTCCACAATGTGTTTGCCAAAGATTTCCTTCATCGTTTTTTCTCTAGTACCTTCTTTTTTCCATCAGACCATATCCTTGGCCATAATTTCTAAATGACTTAGACCAGAGTCCACTTCTGTGCATATTTTTTTTACTTTAACTCCAAGATTAGCAAATGGTTGTAGTGCAAGTACAACTTCTTCACATGTCTCCTTGATATGAATAGTAGGAGATTGGTCGTAAGGTATGAGACTGGAAGAGAGATAGTTGAGGGAAGATTGGAATTTAGAATTTCAAGGAAAACAGGAGCAGTAGAACAATGACCAATCCGTTTGAGCTGTTCTTAGATATTTCGGACCATCAGATCCATATCTTGGTAGAGGTCTTGAAGTTCCTTTGTGCTGATTGGTTCTTCAGGACTGAAGGTGTCATCTCTTTGCTGATCTTCCACTACAGTTTCTTCAGCTTCCGAAGGAGGCGCTTTTGCGGGAGCTTCATGAGAATTCTTTTATTCCCTCTTAGTTGGTGGAGTTTTTGAAGTGCTATTTTTCTTCTTCAAGGAAACAATTTTCTTTGTTTTTTCAGAAGGTTCAGCCTCAAATCCTTCTTCTTTTGTAGGAAGACTAGCTTCGTTTGCCTTCCTCTTAGTCTTTCTCTCCTTCTCTTGTGGCGTCAGATCAGTTGAAGAACTAGCACCAGATGTACTAGCTGTTTTTTTTCTTTTTAGCCTTCTTTTTGTTTTTACCATCAGATGCTATCAATCTCTTCACAAGAATCTCCGGGTCTGGTGGTTTTATTAAATTTTATAGATTATCGGCACTCGGGGAGATCCTCCATAGATGACTATTTATGAAGTTTATGGGCATGAAAGCTGATTGGATCCCGTTACCCCATTCATTTTCTGCCCAAGTGGCCAACTTGGCAAATATATCTTTCGCATTCTTCGTGCGAGATTTATATCTTATCATAATTCTTGCATACAGTAGCAATACATGTGTAAAATCAATATAAGTTGTAAAGATAAGAGAACTTATTGTTGCTGCACCAAACAAGGTTGAGTCTTGAAGGGTTCTCTTCATATATTTTCTTCCTATGTTCATATGCTCAAGATATGAAGACAAATTTTTGCTTCTAAAGTTTGTCAGCCTTGAGCATATCGTCAATTGTTTTGAAATCATCCACAAATGTTAGATAGAAGAAGGGAAATACCGGACCAGTGAAGTCTTTGATGAACAGAGGGATTTGGTTTAGTCTAGAAGCCATGATCATTGAAAGGAGCGTGGACCACAAATTCGGTGTCGCTCGTGTAGGTAAGATATTCAGGAGTTCGAAGTACTTCACTATCATCAGATCCAGTAGGAATTGAAGACCCCAATTGATGATCTCAGGATAGACCACTAATTCATCTGTTCTATAATCAAGTAGAGTTTCCCCTTCTTTTGGTAGTCGAAGCACTATGATATCTGGCATTCCCCATCGTTTTTTAAACGTTCATCTTGAGCTTCACTATAAAAAATATATGGCACACTTTTCAGCGATATGATGTATTCGATGAGGAATGGTTTTAATTTCACACTGACTGTGGCAGCAATATCCTCGGAAAATTCAGCTAGAGCTTTCTTTTTCTTTTATTTTTCCTCTGGTGCCTCTTTCTTCGAAGCATCATCTTTAGTACCAGATGTATCATCACTTTTTTTAGCCTCGACATTTGAGTTGGTTTCCTCTGAATCAACTTTTTCCTCGCAAGCTTTGTCTGTTAGTTGAAGCGGATTTGGGTTCGAGGTTAGATTTTGTTCTTGCGTATTTGAAGGAGTTTTTTGTGACTCTAAGTTGGTCTCAACAATATCCCTCGGGAAAAGAGATGGCGGTGTAGGGTTATTTGTGGTGTTTGGGAGAGATGAGCTTTTGTCTTTATTCAATGAGTCATCTTGCGTAATATTCAATGTGCATATGAGTTGATGTGTTATTAATTTTTTTCTGATCTTCTGTGAGTAGACGTGCTTTGAGTTACTTTGTGGTATGAAGAGATATGGAGCCATAAAATACTGGAGAAGAATTTTGAGGAGATTTTGGAAAATGGCTTCTTTCTGGATTGGATGAACTCTGAAACCTATGGGAACTTTGAAACCCATAGTACGCATATCTAGCAAACCCTAAACACTAGCACGAAGCGTAAAATCCACCAAAACTTGAAACAACCACCGATCGATGATATACATACGAACGTATACATAAACTAATGAAACGAACACTATAATACATTATAAACCATAGAAACCAGCAATACCATATGCAACTCAATTAATAAGCAAACGATTACGCTTACTAAAGTTTAAAACTTTAAAACAAGTACCTGTACATATTTATCGAGGTCTAGAGAGTGACTTAACTTAAGAAAATGTTTTTCCGATAAAGTTGAGCGGCCTGGAGTGTGGTCAGCACTTTGCAGAGAAAGTTACTGTAGTCGATGATTTTGCCGGAAGAATAAGGCAGTTTGGTTGGTTCAACGGGTTATTGGGTTGGGTTTTGGGGTTTTGTAGTTTATAGTTTCAAATTGGTTTAGTAGATTTAGGAGGGAACGAGTAGTAAAAGTCTGGCATAGAAGGGAAAAAATAGTTTTCACCCTAAAAAAGCCTATTTCTAGTATATGGGGTATTTTTATCTACTTTAAAGGTCCAAGTACCTTCTGGTACTATCCATGTTCTGGGTACTCATGTTGTAGTGACATACGTGAGAGTGTATTTATGGGTAGTTTTCTCGTATAAATTAAACATTGGTCATATTAATTTCAGGACATACCCATATATAATATATATATATATAAACCGAGGCCTTCCTCAGAATAAAGAAATTAAACAGGACAAAAAAATCATCATACAATAAAAGGATAACAAAAAGAAATATATGGTAGAACATCAAAGGGCACCATGAGATAGAACGGAGCATCTAGAGAAATAAGGCCAAATATAGGAGAAAATATACAAAAAGAAATACGTGTAGTACCAGTCAAACCGAAGAGAAGAAGTAGAATATGCGATGAGCTATCGTCGATGCGAGAGAAGTATTATTATAGATTATTATGTTGCTCTCTAGCCGGATGTCATAAATCATAGTGCAAAATCCGCAGTGCCAAAGATGCACTAGACCTTAGCGAGGAGGGGTTAAGGAACTAGCGATAAGTAGCCAGGAGGACCGGTCAGGGGGGGAAAGAGAGATAATATTGATAAATTAAATTCCTTAACAAATTACCTAAATCATAAAAAAGATAAAAAGAGAAAGAAAATGAAGAAAAGTATATAATTGTTTTCTGTATAGAATTTGAGATGCTTTACATATCTAACTGAGCTCCTATTTATAGGAGTTATGCGTGATATTTAGTCTCCTCCTATTTATTTTTATTTATTACATAAACGTTTCTATTTATTTATTTATTTTTATTTGTTACAAAATATAAATAATAAATGTACAAAAATAAATGCCTAATTAAATTACAAAGAAATTGTATTTTTATCCCGATATTATATACGAGATATTGCCTCATCAAATATAAGTTTGACGCTTGATGTCTTATAAATAAAAATAAAGATTAGACATTCCACTTAAACATGGTTAACATATTTGTTGGAGTTATTGCATATGGCACAATCTGGAAGTGTGTTATAACCTTATGAAATTAACTTATCTCTGGTAGTGAGCTTGTCTTGAATAACCCGCTAGAGCATGAAAGGGTGTTTGGTAATGTTTAAATTGTTCCAAACGATGGTGGCTCAAGTGACATGGGGATTAAAAGACTAGTCACATGATACGTGTTATTTATAATAAATATTTTACTTTTCTGGTTGGGAAACATCCTCTTTGTTTGAGGGATCAAGGAGAAGACTAATAATGTTACCAATTTCCTGAAAATTTAAATGGTACGATCTGCTACCATAACGAGTTTGAGCGTGCCAGTTCCAAGCGTTATTTCAAATTATATATGTGACTTTACTATTGTTGTTCATTCTAGCATAACGAGTATGTTTGAAACTCGGTTAACATTATTAAAAGGTATATTTTTATATTAGTTAACATACAAGTCTTACATTTCTCATTTTTTACATCAACAAGAGGTATACCACTCATTTTTACATGTTTTTGTATGCTTTCATAATATATATATATATATACACATACATATATCATATTCTAGCATGTATAATTCTGTTTTATTCAAATTCTTACCAGTACTAGTAGAAGTCATGCAAACATATTGATTATGAAACGAAACATTAACATTATACATAAACATACCATTATATAAATATATAAAGCCTACAAATATACCATATTTTGACAATATATGTTTGTCACTTACCTATACTTTTGGGTAATGACAATTCTTTAATATAAGCTTAGTCTTTTTTAATATATATATATATATATAATTTTTATTTTTAAATTCTTTTGTGCAAATAAATAATTGAAAAGGATAAATATTAATATTTGTTATTATTAACCGAATTTGACTTTTATTGAAGTAAATGTTTCAATATTTTGCTAAAATAATAAAATAAAAATTAAGTTAATTTAACTAGTATTCAGAGTCCAATTAATAAAAATGTTTTGAGAATGTGAGTGGATTTTTGAAAATATTATACAAAATAGTACTCAATATATTAATTTGAATAACTTTTGCTATACCAAAATCAATTCTGAGTCCTGATGTGAGAATTAAACTTCAGATTGGGCAGAAATCTGTTACTAAAAATCCTTATCAACCGATTATTTATTTTTATTTGAAGAAAATAATGATAAAAATATTACGTACTTTATTTGATTAGTTATTTTAAAAATCCTTATCAACAGATTGGGCAGAAAGTCATTTGTAAAAGATAACATTAGATGGTGCTCATGCTGAACATGGAGCTTCGAATGGTGCTCAAGTTTCTCGGAAAAGAAAGATTCAGGTCTTAAGTGAAAACAATGGGAATGCTGAGAAAGTCGAGGCAGTTGAAAAATGTACCAAAATGAGCCAAATATCAGATGCTGTTACAGTGGCGGATGTATTAAGGGGCTGGGGGGCGTGAGCCCCTTTTTAAAAAAAAAAAAGTGGACTAATGCCTATTTTTAAATAAAAATATTGGATAAAATTTTAAGCTAATTTTTTTTGTTAAACTATAAAATTTTAATCTAAATATCTTAAATAATTTCTATTGTTAAGTTAAAGAAATGAATAAATTAAATATCTTAACTAATGGCTTCGGAGGAAGATAAATAATTTTTTAATGCCTAATTCCTAGCCTAAAATATTCGTTGTTTTTTTTAAAGATAATAAATAGTTTTAAAAAAAAGGTGGACTAATGCCTATTTTTAAGTAAAACTCTTGGATAAAACTTTAAGCTAAAGTTTTTAAGTAATGCCTATTTTTAAGGAGTTTGTTAAACAATAAAATTGTAATCTAAACATCTTAACTAATTTGTTAAGCTAAAGAATTGGATAAAACTTCAAGTTAAATATCTTAACTAATATCTAAGGAAGATTAGAAGTTGATTTTATAGGTCTTTTCTGTTATTTTATATTTTTAGTGCAATTATTTGTTCCGATTTTATTATGGTTTAATCTTTCTCTCAAAATTCAATTTTTATCTATTTGATTTCATCAATTCCATCCATATTATTAATATTTTAATAATATTAATATTAGAATATTAATATTATAAATTATGTTTAATATAAATTGTATCCATATCATATATATGGTAATAAATTCTATTGTAGATGGATTGATAAAAAATTATACTAAAACATAGATTAGGATTAATTTTCTATATCGTCTATATTTACGTACGAGGCTTATATTCGAACTTGAAACATATCGACGATATAATTGACAAGGACGAGTTCTCCAATATTGAAGATTTGAGAAATTTAGCTAAGATACTAGTCTGAAAGACATCAAATTTCCGAGATTGATCGAATTGACATTAATTCTTCTGGTTGCTACAACATCAGTAGAAAAAGTATTTTCTGCAATGAAGCTTGTAAAGACGGACTTGTGGAATAAGATGGACGACATCTGGATGAATGATCTTTTAGTTGTATACAACGAGAGAGAAATGTTTTTAAAAAAATTGATAGTGAAACCATTTTACGACGATTCCAAGATATAAGGAGTCGTCGTTATCAATTGCCACCTATCAATCACAAAAATTTTGAATGAATTTTAACCCCCTGGTTTCAAATCCTGGTTCCGCCACTGCCTGTTAGAACGGAGCATATGGCTTTAGATTTGAATAGGAATTCCTTCTGGCAGTTAAATGGATATGATGGGAAATAAAATATCTTGTACCAAGACAGGACAACCACGGATCGGTGGTCTCTATTTGAAGAAGATCAAATGGAAGAACTGCGAAAATATAAATCTCACCTGAGGCGAAAAGAAAAAACTAAGTCGGAAAATATCAAGCATTTGTAAGAAATACTCTACGGATTTCTTACTAACTTATTGAACCATGAAGTTAAATCATCCTATAATAATGCGGAATAAATACTTACAGGATGTAGACATTCTTAGATCTTCAGATTCCTGACTTAGAGCAGATGATCGGCGATCCTTTACTAGGTTATTGATTCTTCTAAGGGATGGCAACCAAAACACCTTTTGTAATTGATTCGAAGGAAGAATCAATTTGTTTTTCTTAAAGGAATTTTCTCTCTGTATTTTTTTATCTCGTCTCTTTAAAGAATGAGGAACTCATTCTTATATAGAACTGAAGTGAGAAAACGGTTCCTCTCTTTTAACCGTCTGTAACTTCCAGACGGTTACTTAATGAAGACCAGCCCTTATTAAATTGCCACCCTTAGGGACCATAACCCGGTATTATTTTGTTTTACAAAATAACCCCAAAACTTTACGTTTTGCTTAAGTTGTTTATTTCCGAATCCAATCCTTCACAGTATTCGGAATTAAACCTGGTATCTATACAATTACCTCCATGATACATATTTTATCTACTAGTCCGTTCTTTTCTTTATGATTACTTTTATTGGACTAATATTAACGATACATCGATACATCGATAAAACATGTGACGATCCAACTTAATGGAGAAATTCCAACAATCTCCCACTTGGATCATCATATGCTACTATAGGATGCATCCACTTAATGAACGTTCTTAATTTCTATCGTCACATAGATAACCTTAACAATCCCGTAAATGACCATTAACGATATAGGACTAAAGTCATCATCAATGCATTTCAAGCCGCAAATAGATGCATCAGTAATCGCGATATCGCAACAATCAACTACATGGATCTATCATGGTGCATAGCATAAGAATAATATGAAATGTAATCTTACATATCTATTCTTAACTAGTCCCACTTAATTGGAGGTCTACTTACAGCAGAGTACGAGTACTCAAAGATAAGAGCACACTGAAAACTTATATATAAATATGTTTGCATTAATGACCTTAAGTTCGCGAATATCATAATACAAACAAATTTAATAGCTTAATACAAACTCCCACTGAAACTAACAATCCTCTAAGTACACAACACCCATGTTAATGGTGTGTTCAATAAAAACTTTAGGTACTAATGCCTTCGTAAGAGGATCTGCTAACATCGAGTTTGTCCTTATGTGCTCCACACTGATTAGACCACTCTATACTCTCTCTTTAACAGACAAGAACTTGATATCTACATGTTTGGACTTAACCGAGCTCCTGTTACTGTTTGAATACTGAACTGCCGAGTTATTGTCACAATATAATCTAAGGGGTCTTTCTATCCCCTCTACGATTCGCAGTCCCGTGGCAAAATTTCGCAGCCAAAGCGCCTGATTGGATGCCTCGAAACAAGCAAAAAATTCCGCAGCCATAGTGGAAGATGCAATGAGTGTTTGTTTAACACTTTTCCATGATATTGCACCTCCCGCTAAAAGGAATATAATGCCTGACGTTGAACGACGAGAATCCTCACATCCAGCGAAATCCGAGTCGGAATACCCTATGACCTCCAGTTTATCCGACTTCTTATATGTTAACCTGTGATGTTTCGTTTGTTGTAAATACCGGAGAACTCTTTTGACTGCTTTCCAGTGTTCCATCCCCGGATTACTTACGTATCTCCCTAACACACCCACCATAAAAGCAATATCTGGCCGTGTACAAACTTGAGCATACATCAGACTTCCAACAGCCGAAGCATATGGAACCTTTTGCATTTCCTCAATCTCAAGTTTTGTCTTTGGGCATTGCTTTAGGCTAAACTTTTCACCTTTTGATATAGGGGTTTCCTTTCCTTTGCTGTTAGCCATCCCGTAACGTTGTAACATACTCTCAATATACGCCTTTTGTGATAAACTCAAAATTCCATGGGATCGATTCCTATGAATTTGAATTCCTAACACAAATGATGCATCACCAAGATCTTTCATATCGAATTTGTCCGAAAGAAATTTCTTGGTCGTATGTAACAATTCCTTATCGTTCGTGGCCAATAATATGTCATCAACATACAGCACTAGAAATATGAATTTACTCCCACTGAACTTTTGATACACACAATCCTCCACTGAATTTATCTCGAAACCAAATGAGACAATAACTTCAAGGAATTTGTGATACCACTGTCGAGACGCTTGCTTGAGACCATAAATAGATTTCTTCAGTTTACATACCGTCGACTTTGGATCACCAGAGACAAAGTTTTCAGGTTGTAACATATAGATTGTTTCCTCAATGTCTCCATTAAGAAAAGCGGTCTTTACATCCATTTGATGGAGCTCAAGGTCGAAGTGTGCAACTAATGCCATGATTTTCCGAAAAGAATCCTTCGAAGAAACTGGAGAGAAGGTTTCTTTAAAGTCAATCCCTTCACGTTGAGTAAAACCTTTAGCTACAAGTCGCGCTTTATGCCTCTCCACATTACCCTTAGAATCCCGTTTGGTTTTAAAAATCCATTTACAACCAATCGGCTTCTTTCCCTCAGGTAATGGAACAAGCTCCCATACCGCGTTATCTTGCATTGAGTTAAACTCTTCGTTCATTGCTTTAATCCATAAGTGAGAATCAGAACTTTTCATGGCTTCACGAACACTTAAAGCATCGTTTTCTGTTGACCCATAAAATTCTTCATGTTCTTGAAGATACACTATATAGTCTGAAGATATAGCGCTCTTTCTTTCTCTAGTAGATCTACGCAAAGGCATAATTTCTTCATTTTGCACTTGAACTTCTTGAGGAGGTAGAGTTTGTTCTTCTTGAACAACTTCATTTTGCTCCATTGGAACAACATCCATAGGAGGAAGATTAACATCATATTGAGTATCTATATGTTCTAACGAATCTGAAGTGATGATTGGCCTTCTAATTACCATATCATCATCTGACACTATAGTATCATTGTTAGAACCTTCATGAATCTCTATTGATTCTTCCTCAAAATGAATGTTCGTTACTAAATTCTTCCCCCCAAACTCTATATCCTCAAAGAATTTCGCTGTACCCGTCTCAAATATATTCTTTGTGGAAGGATCATAAAACTTAAAACCCCTACTGTGCTCGGGATATCCGATGAAATAACTACTAACCGTTTTGGAGTCCAATTTCTTTTCATTCGGCCTATAAGGCTTCGCTTCAGTTGGGCATCCCCAAACATGTAAATGTTTTAAACTAGGTTTACGCCCAGTCCAAAGTTCATACGGTGTCTTAGTAGTTGCTTTCGTCGGAACTCTATTAAGTAGGTAGGTCGCACATTTTATTGCTTCTCCCCAGAGTGATATAGGTAATGTTGAATGACTAATCATACTTCTTACCATATCCTTTAATGTACGGTTTCGTCTCTCAGATACTCCATTCATGTTGGGCGAACCCGGCATCGTATACTGAGGGACTATGCCACACTCTTCTAGGAACTTTGCAAACGGTCCATGACGTTGTTCACCTGAACCATCATATCTCCCGTAGTATTCACCACCACGGTCCGATCTGACACACTTAATGTCTTTACCAAGTTGTTTTTCAACTTCGGTCTTAAAGACTTTGAACTTGTCAATGGCCTCTGATTTTTCGTGAATGAGATATAGATACCCATATCGTGAAAAGTCGTCAATGAAAGATACAAAATATCGTTGGCCGTTCCATGATGCTGTAGGGAACGGACCGCAAATATCTGTATGTATCAAATCCAAGACCCCTTTCGCTCTGTATGCATCTAATCGTTTCACTTTGGTCTGTTTTCCTTTTATACATTCAACGCAAACGTTGAAGTCCGAAAAATCCAGTTCACTTAATAAACCTTCTGAAACAAGCTTTTCAATTCTATTTCTAGAAATGTGACCTAATCACTTGTGCCAAAGTTTTGCTGATTTTTCTATTTTACAATTTAGTTTTCCAGGTACATCTACATTCATTATCTCTTTTTGATCCTTTATAGTATCCAATAAATACAAGTTATCATTTGCTATTAACTTTCCAGAACCAACAACATTACCATGTAAATAAAGACATAAACTTTCATTTCCAAATAGACAAGAATAACTTAATTTGTCCAACAACGGAAAGGAAATTAGGTTCCTTCGAAAAGAAGGTACATACAATACGTCTTTTAAATACAAAAAATGTCCACTGGTAAGCAACAAACGAAAATCACAAATAGAATGAACTAAACACGAACTGCCATCAGCTGTATAGATGGATGTTTCACCATCACTCAGGCTTCGGTTTCTTATCATACCCTGCAAAGAAATACAAACATGAGTTGTTGCTGCTGTATCAACCCACCAAGTATTACTCGGCACTGAAACTAAATTGATCTGAGAACAGACCATAGAAGTGAAAATACCTTTGGCTTTCATCATAGCCCTCCATTTTTCACATTCTTTCTTAAAGTGCCCCGGTTTCTTACAATGGAAGCAACGCCCTTTACCAGACGTACCCTTATGCTTCTTTTGTCCCGAACCGGATGCATGTGCATCTGAACCTTCATACTTTCTCTTAATTCCCTTATCCACTTGAGCTTTCACCATTTGCACTTCTGGATGTTCTTGCTTCATCTTTTCCTCCTCTTGCGCTGCCTAAGAGATGAGTTCGTTGAGAGTCCATTTCTCGCGCTGACAGTTATAAGAAGTTTCAAAGTTCTTATACTGAGGAGGGAAAGAGTGAAAAGCAAAGCTTACCACAACATCTTCGGGAAGGTCAATCTTAAGTGCTTTCAGTTTGGAAGCGATATTTGACATTTCCAAGATGTGCTCACGAACAGTCCCTTTGCCACGATATTTCATAGAGGCTAGCTTAATAAGCAGCGTCTTAATCTCTACTTTATCGTTCTTGGCAAAACATTTCTCTACCTCTTCGAGAAATATTTTCGCATTAGTGATCTCAGGTGGAACTGCACCACGGAATGCTAATGGAATTGCTTGCTTCATGATCCCTAGACTTATCCTGTTCGACTTTTCCCACGCCTCTGACTCTTTCTTCTCCGTAGGAGAACTGTCATCAGTCAGAGGTTTAGGTTCATCGACCCTTAATGCTAAGTCGTAATCATGGCACATCAAGTGCAGCAACATATCCTCCTTCCACAGCTCAAAGTTGCTCCCATTAAGTATGGGTGCCTTTTTGCCTTCCGGGTTATAGAAATACGAATTTGCTAACATAACAAACAACAAACAATAAATAGCCAAAAACATCACTTAACATATAATCTCCATAGTATTTAACAAATAAACATAGCATAATAAAACATACTCTTACAACATCAATAAGATACCTTTGGGCAAGCATATTAATTTGTATATGTATGAGTTTGAGCATAGTTAATGTTGATCCTACTAATTGACTTAAGTAAGAAAATCTTCCTTTGGGCCGATTTTCCTAGTTCAATTTTCTTAATGATCAATTCACAATTAACTATCTCGTGTCTAAGATTAACTATGTCAAACATTAACCTTCCTTTGGGCCGATTAAAATTTACATACTTGTCAATCATAGACTTGTCAAAACTCTAAAATAATTAATTCAGCAATAGGGATCACTTTGGCGATATATTGAATCATTAATTATTTACCGAAGTTCGGACAACTTAAAACATGCTAATTATTTCGAAAAATACTATACGACTACCTTGCTTAATGTCCAAACTATTTCGTAGTCTATGTATAATTTAATCAAATTAAATTTACACTTTAAATTTATTATATTATAATACATATATAATTATATTAGGATATAATTCTTAATATATATATATATATTATAATATAATAATTATTTATATATATAATTAACAATCGACAACCGTTATCATGTTTAGATATGAGTTTTAAGCCTTTTCAGCATAATAATCAAGATGCAGCCATGGGAATTTCTACTTAATATACAAATTGATTAATAAAACCTTTTCTATTTAACATATCTGTATATAAACGGTTGATTTGCTTAAACATGCTTTTAGTTGACTATCGAAAGATTCAAATATTTATGAATACGCACTTTTAATCAACAAGTATCAAGGATTATAAACTGAAAATCTGAAAACTTAAGAATTTAATTTCATGGTGGCTCTGATACCACTTGTAAGAAATACTCTACGGATTTCTTACTAACTTATTGAACCATGAAGTTAAATCATCCTATAATAATGCGGAATAAATACTTACAGGATGTAGACATTCTTAGATCTTCAGATTCCTGACTTAGAGCAGATGATCGACGATCCTTTACTAGGTTATTGATTCTTCTAAGGGATGGCAACCAAAACACCTTTTGTAATTGATTCGAAGGAAGAATCAATTTGTTTTTCTTAAAGGAATTTTCTCTCTGTATTTTTTTATCTCGTCTCTTTAAAGAATGAGGAACTCATTCCTATATAGATCTGAAGTGAGAAAACGGTTCCTCTCTTTTAACCGTCTGTAACTTCCAGACGGTTACTTAATGAAGACCAGCCCTTATTAAATTGCCACCCTTAGGGACCATAACCCGGTATTATTTTGTTTTACAAAATAACCCCAAAACTTTACGTTTTGCTTAAGTTGTTTATTTCCGAATCCAATCCTTCACAGTATTCGGAATTGAACCTGGTATCTATACAATTACCTCCATGATACATATTTTATCTACTAGTCCGTTCTTTTCTTTATGATTACTTTTATTGGACTAATATTAACGATAGATCGATACATCGATAAAACATGTGACGATCCAACTTAATGGAGAAATTCCAACAGCATTATCTCCCAAGGCCGGAGAAGAGAGCTCAAACCAAGGTTATTCCATATATTAGGTTATTCCATATATTAGTTAGCACCCAGGCATGTGGAAGCTGTTGGAACCAAAATTAAATTAAGCTAGAAATATATTAATTAATTAAGTTAATTAATGAATTAATATATTGTTCGAAGATTTGAATAATATATTTTTGATGTAAAAATATTATTTATATTTTTTTAGAGATTTGATTTTGTATTTTAAAGAAAATATTATCTTAGTCAAAGATATTATTATGTCATTAAAACAGAATAATATATATATATATAAAAATATACAATGTATTAACCACAACATCATCTCAAAAAGCTTTAATAAAAATTTCTTCTTCTTTTATTTTTTTATTATCTACAGAAGCTTGGTTTCACCTCCCCGAGGTCTCTTACATTCTGTCTACTATTTTTGAAACAACTACCGTCCTTAGCCCACATGAGAAATTTCACCATGAACTTATCTGACATAGACAGAAGATCCTCAGCCAATGTCATCCGATCATTACTAACCAGGACCCCAATGCTTTTATAATATGAACTTTTCATTATGATTTTGTGTGGCTCGGGCCAGTGACTTTGTCGGGCTTTTTTTTTATGATTTGTTATTAGGTGTTGTTTTATGATTTGCTAAAAGTGTAATTTTATTTTTTATTTTTATTGTTACATTTTTAAAAAAAATGATGTAGAATATAAAATACACGATACATCTACGAAAATGTATTTCAAGCTCCAAAATTTATAGTTTTGGATTATAATTCACGTCATCTTGATTTATGCACATATAATAGCATGTTTCGTAATTTGTGCATTGATAGATAAGTCAAAGATGTTTCGAGCCGGGTACATTTACCTACCCTATAGATTCAAATGTGTTGCAAAGGTGTTTACGATTACATCTCTTTTGATTGAGTTATATTCAATGCTTCAATGTAAATTCCACAGAACAAACCACAAGACGCTACCTCAATGTTTCTGGTACATATTTGATGATATATTTAAATCCAATGAAGTTTTCTAATTGATAGCAATTCGTTTGCAGAAAAGTTATTCTTATACACGAAATCCAAAATAGAAATAGTACATAGTATGAGATTATACATTAAACTCTCGCTGTTATGGTATCCTTAAGACATTTTTGTTTGATTTTTACTGCAACAACAGTCTCTGCCTGTACATTGAAAATTTTTACTGCAACAACAGTCTCGTCTGAAAGGACTCCTTTGTAGACAGATCCAAAAGCCCCAACACCAAGCACATTGGTTTCATTAAACCCTTCCGTGGCCCGTACTATTTCTAGACGCGAAATTCTTCTCCATGCTACAAGGTTTGTCAAACTATCTTGGTTTGGAAGTCTAACCTTTTGTTTGCGACATTTTATAAAAATTATAACACAGACAACCATCAAAGTCACTAAGCTGATTATTGGCAAAAATATTTTGAGAAAGTGTTGTGAGAAAGATTTTTTGATTGGAGCAGCTGTTTTACATGGCGGCAGATGAAGTCTTGATGAGCCACATAATGCATAATTTCCCATATAAGACAGAGCTGAAAAGTTCACAAATGAACCTCTAGTTGGAACATTTCCTTCGAGTTTGTTGAAAGACACATTAAACTCCGTGAGGTGCTCCAATGTTTCTAAGGATTTAGGAATGGTTCCAGTCAAATTGTTGCCCGAGAGATCTAAATATTGCAGATTTATCAAGCCGCCTAACGATATCGGAATCTGATTTTGAAATCTGTTATTGGCAACAGAAAGATGACTTAGATCTTTTAAACTCCCAATACTAGTAGGTAGAATACCCGTGAGTTTGTTTCTTGAAATATCAAACTCGACAAGAACCCTAAGATTTCCAACGTCTGATGACAGATTACTAACTAACGAATTTGATGACAAGTCTACACTCAGGATATAGTAAAGACTCCAAAAGGTAGAAGGTATAGGGGAATTTAGATTGTTGATGCTCAAGTTAAGATACCTCAAAGATGTCAAATTCGTAAAACACGTGGGTATATGTCCTTCAAGATTGTTAGCAGCTAGCTCCAAAGTATTAAGTTGTTTGAGGTGACATAAATCATAAGGGATAGACCCTTGTAAATGATTATATGAAACATACAATCCTTGTAGACTTTTTAGTCCTTTGAATGTTGTTGGAATAGATCCTTCTAGTTCATTTCCATATAGTACTAATGTTATGAGACCAGAAAGGTTACCTATTTCTTTGGGTATTTGACCTTTTATACCGCAATTATTCAAACCAAAAAGTTGAAGAGATGTGGAAAAATTACCAATAGAAGCGGGGAGCATTCCTCCAATCAATGGATTATTACCACAAGATAAAAATTGTAATTTTTTGCAATTAGTTAAATAGCTGAGAAAACGTATTCCAAAAGATTCCGAAGTTAAATTGTTTTCAAAAAAATTGAGCCATTCCAGATCTAACAAATTTCCTAATGTATGAGGAACGGGTCCTGAAAACATTTTATATTCTAATTCTAAGTGAATGAGTTTGGAAGCATTGGAGATAGAGTATGGGATTACTCCATTAATATTGTACTCCAGAGAAAAAGTGACTCCAAATTGGGAATCCCAAAACCAAAAGTAGAAGGAAGAGTACCTGTCATACAATTACAATTACGGTATGAATTAAAGGTGAAAAAAATATATAAATTGATAAACTCGCGCTATGCAACAATAATTAAAAAAAATTACCGGATAAACTGTTGTTATACAAAGCCAGGCTTATCAAAGAAGACATGTTGAAGATAGAATGTGGAATAGTCCCGGTGAGTCCCATCTTTTGAGCATGAAGTATCTCCAAACCGAAAGGATTGCTCAACTCCTTTGGTATTCCACCTTTCATCCAAAAATAAAATTGTTTCATCATTTGCAAATTCATTTATTATATTATATTAATAAAATATCTCACATTAAATTAAATATCAGGTGTGTCAAATATTTTTAGTGAATTTGTTATTATAAAGTTAAATTTAAAACTAGAGCTTATGAAATTCGGATATTGCGTCTAATAGATAAATGATAGTAGCTGCATCAATACCTTTCAAGTTGTTTATTCCAATGTATAATTCCTTGAGACTTGTTAAGTTTCCAAGTGTGTAAGGTATTCTCCCCCTGAACTGGTTGAAAGACAGGGACATCTTTTGAAGGTTGCTGCAGTTTCCTAAACTTAAAGGGAGCTCTCCTTCTAACTCATTTGCAGAAACGGATACCCATTCGAGATTTGAAAGAAAATCACACATATTATTTGAAAGAAACGGACAATCTGTTGAATGACAAATCTAGTAGTTGTAGGGAGGACATTTTAAAGATGGATGAAGGTATACTTCCTGAAATACTGTTTTCTCTAATCTCAAACCTCTTTAGGTTGTCCGACTTACCAATTTCAAAGGGGATATTGCCTGCTAACAAATTAGATCCCAAATTCAACTCCTCCAAGTTTGATGAGTTGAATAGAGAGAGAGGGATGGTGCCGGTGAAGTTATTCATTCGGAGATTCAAGATCTTAAGATTTGGTAAGGTCCCTAGCCATGTAGGTATATTGCCAGATAAGTAGTTTCTACGCACTATAATAGATCGTAGACGACCTAGCTGAGAGAGCTCTGTTGGAAGCTCCCCGTGAAAACTATTGCCGGTGAGGTCCAGAGATGATAGAAATGATAGGTTCCCGATCTCTGGAGGGACAGCTCCCGCTATTCCCATATTCGACATGTTTAAAGCCACCACCCTCCCGTGACGACCTCCGCACGAAACGCCGATCCATCCGCAAACGGGGGCAGAGGTCGGCCAATTGGAATCCATATGCAGGGCATTAGGGTTTAATTTCATAATACGGGTTTTAATTTGAGAAAGGGTAGCTTCATCGGTTGTTAAGTTGGTCACACCGCTAACAACCAAATTAGCCCCCAAACAAAGAAGCACCAAAAAAGCTTGAATGAAATGCATTGTAATTTATACTTTTAACAATTATCTTGTGTTTTATAATTATTTACTCTAACTATGTACGTTTGGGTGAGAAGTTGTCAGGCCAGAAGATCAATGATGTTGATGTATGATTTGTGGAAAGAAGAATAAAGATTTAGATGGCTTGAATTCGATTGATGAATGCAAAACCCCAAGCACTACACAGTATTACAAGGAAACTGTTAGCTCTTCCAAAAAACCGAAGAATCTTGAAAGTGATCTGATTGATGTGAAGGAAGTTCCAGATGAATTGAGGGAGATGAAGAACTTATGTGAAAATAAAATGACGGACCAGCAGAAAGTTCAAGGTGAATTGACGGAGATGAAGAAATTATGTGAAAATATCACAAAAGTACCATCGATTTCGATAACAGAAAATGCCTTTAATCTGATCGAGTCAAATGAAGTTCAAGGTAAGTTTACTGAGATAAAGAAATTATGTGAAAATATCGCAAAGGTACTATCGAATTCAATGAAGACGAAGAAGTTATCTGAAAATACAGAAAATGCGTTTAATCTGATGGAGTCGAAAGAAGTTCGAGGTACACTGATGGAGATGATAAAAGTATGTGAAAATATGGTGAAGGTATGGTCGGATTCGTTGACAAAAAATATATCTGAATTGGAGATGAAAGTGGAAGATGTGTTGATGGAGGAAGAAAAAATATGTGAAACTATCTTACTGAACTCATCATCAGATCTGATGGAGTCGAAACAATTATCTAAAGATATTATGAAGCAATCATATTTGTTGACACTCTATATTTCTGAATTGAGCGAGTGGATTGAAATTCTCAATAAAGTGGCAGAGGTGAACAAATTATGTGAAAAAGTTGTGACGGTATCATTAGATTTGTTGACAGAAAAGGCGTCAACTACGTGGCTGAGACAAAGTCCGTCTGAGAAAACAGTAGTCCAATGAACAAGCTAGTGGTATGTATGGACATGATTACCAAGTTCATTAACATTGTGATATTCCTTTTCACCCTCATATTCATCATTCTAATTTCTGTCGTAACTGGACTTTAGTCTTTAAAGTTTGCTTCTTTACCTGCCTTGTTATTACCTCTTAATACAATTACACATGTTGCTCGAGTTAAAAAAAAAAAAATGCATTGTAATTTTAGGTGGAATGTGAGTTTAGAATGTTATATATTGTGTCTGCAAGAACGTACATTATATAGTGATTGTATTTCATATGGGAATAGTGCAGTCAAGGTCTTTCCAATACAGCCAAATTGTGTGGACCTCTCATATTATCTCGACTTATGAGGCTACAACTACAAAGTGGAAAAGTATGAAACAAAGCTGAGGTAAAGAAGCAAGTCAAGGTCGTCCCTTCCAACCAAATTCTACTCATCACAAGTAAAGGTCCAATACACAAATAAGTAAAGGTCCAATACGCAAATACAATGTAGATAAGTATGCAACTAAAGCCGTCCGCGGATACAATGTAGAGAAGTATGCAACTAAACCTGAGGTATAGAAGCAAGTCAAGGTCTTCCCTTCCTTATCAATGTCTTCACTGGACAGGACCTACATTGTTTAATTTTTTGAATTTAGAGGGAAAAGAGTTTGGGAAAAAATTCATATAATATTTTAATATAAAATAACTATTTAAACTATACATTGTACGTGTGGCGACAAAAAATAATATATTAAAACTATAAATTACCAAAATTCTTTCATATTTAATAAAACTATATATAGACGATTGGGTTGCCGTTCAGATTTACGCAGTGATATGAGGTAGTCATGAGAATTTTAACCCGAACCGAAAGAACCGAATCGAAGCAGATTTAGTTCCTTAAGCGGGAAGACTTCAACTCATTAAATCAGTGCTTTTCGCGGTGCAAGTTTACTAGTCTTCGATCTTCATTCTCCCTGCTAGAGTTCTTAAAGAATTCTCTCAGTGTCTACATCATTTCGTCTGGTCTGGCCATGAGATGAAAGTTACACGTGCTAAAGTGGCATAGTGTACTGTAATTTTTCCCGTGTCTAACGACAACCTTAGGATTCTAGACCTAAAAATATGAAATCAGGCGATCGTTCTAAAACATTTGTGGTCCGTTGTTAGTAAACTCGACAACTCAATCTGGTGTGACTCGATTTATTATGAGAAGATTAAAGACAATAAATTATAGTCTTTAAGATTGACTCTTCTCCCTCATGGACTTAGAGGAAAATTTTAAATCTTAGGTTTATCGCTTGCAACTTGTATATGGCCGCGATTGGTAACACGGACAATATCTTTTTCTGGTTTGACCCTTGCTTACTCTCAACCTCGTTGGTCAATCACTATAGGCACAACATTATCTGTGATTCTCGTCTTCAGAGCAACTCAAGGTTTCCAATTTCATTCGAGATGGTTACTGGAATTGGCCGACTCATTTGAGTTCTACTAGTGGTAGAAACTGTCAAAACTTACAGGAAATTAACGATCGCATCCTCTCCCTCCCTCCCCCTAACATCATTTTTAACAACGTCCACTACTTGAATGCTAAAAGAGTCACTACCAAGTTCACTATTAAGGATACATGCAATGCCATTCATAAGCTTGTCCCCCGCGTCGGTTGGGTGGAGTTAATTTTGTATAAATTTAATATTTCGTGTTATTCTCTCATTATTTGTCTTGTCGTCCATAGCAAACTATCCACTCAGGATAAGCTTCTGAGTTGGGGTCTTAAAACCCCACAAACTGTGTTTTATGTAATTTCGCTTCATATATAATTAATAATATCCTCTTTGACTGTAGTTACACCCAATGAATTTGGGGTTATGCAAGCTCCAATCTTGGTTTTCATTTAAGCCACAATACTAATTGGATCTCTTAATCCATGATGCGTCTAACTGGCCTCCTTCCAAATCTCGATACATTTGGTATTCCTGCTTGGGAGATATTGTCTACCATGTAAGGTATGAGAGGAATGCTAGAATTTTATGTTCATCTCCTACCCTCACCTCTGCGATATCATATCGCAAAGTTTTTGACCTCCAGTTCAGATTCTTTGGTACCAATGTTTTCTGGCTCATTCAGTCCCGTTAAAATATCACTTAAGTTTGTTTTGTGTTTATTTGTAGTTGTCATCATTCCCTTATGCCTTGAACTACCTTTTCTCGACTTCTATTGCAGTTGCATTGAATGCGATTTTCGGCATAAGAAGTATGATAGATAAAAGACTAATAAAAATTTGAGACAAAATATATTTATAGATGCGAGACCATATATAACCAATATGATATATGTGAGACTTAATATAAAAAATATTAATGTTAGGTTATTATATAGTCAATACGATAAATGTGGGACTAATAAAAATGTGAGGCGCCCCATACGATAAAATAGACTAATAACATGCGAAATATAATGAGAACAATGTAATTTATACTGTATTTTTAATAATTGTTTGCATGTATCTTTCGTGTTGTATTTGCTATTGTTAGGGCAAAATATTGTCATAATTGGCTATTGTTTCTGAAGATGTTGAACCCCATTTGTTGAATCATCGAATCACATTTATTAATGATCATCTTTTAGGAATTTTTAATGTTGTTACCATTTTGTTTTCAACTTTTTATTATGTATATTGTATTTGTCTTCTGATTGGGAATTTAAAGTGCTATTTGAGTATACAACAACACCATTTAAGACTAACATGGTTTACATCTTTAAAATATGTGATTATACCCGAACATGAACATAACATTCAATATATGAAGAATTTATTAAAGAAGGCGGTCATTCAGTTACTAGTCTTTGTGAGAATTTACACTCGGACAAGTATGCTTATATTTTTTTCAAAGACAAGAAGTATAATCTTATGGCTTCTACTCCAGCGAAGTCTTTCAATACTAAGATCAAATAATACAATATTATACCTATATTGGAGTTAATTGACAAGATTATATTATAATTACGAGTCAAATTTCAAGACGTTAGGTGAAGATTGAACGTTAGAATATTGATTTATGTCCTCAATTTGAAAAAAAAACATTTAAGGCTGATATTGAAAAAGGTCGTCCATTGACAGGTTATTCATCTCCGTCGCTTTTACATGATTTTTTTATAATGTTACGATGGTTGATGTTTGTGGATCTAAATGTTCTTTTGGTACGTGGTAACTTTAGTGTTTTTATACTCTGATGCTTTGGAAACATAATAGAAACTTAGTAAGATCAATGTAATTTTGAAACTTTTAAATATTAAGGCATCTATAATTTAATATTTTTTATTTGTAGTAATGCTTTATTTTACTTTTGTATGTGTTTTCAGAACTTTTTACATTTTTTTATTTGAAAATGTGAAACCAATCAAATTTATAAGACAAGTCATAACCAACTGCATGCTCAATACAAGACAAGATACAACCAACTACATGATAGATGCGAGACAAGTACATGGGTGGTAAGAGATACAAGACCAATTCATAATAATCCACTATAGCAAACCAATTAATAACCAAGTATATGGGTGGTGATGGATGCGAGACCAATTCAAAATAACCTCACATGAGATGATAAATGCAAAAACAGTGTATAATTCACTATAGCATACAAATTATTAACCAACTATATAAGTGGTGATAAATGAGAGCATGGTTCATAATACCTCACATGAGTTGATAGATAATGAGACCAATATATAATTCACTGTATCAGACTAATTCATAACCAAATACGTGGGTGGTGATATATGCGAGACCACTTTATAACTAATTAGATAAATAATTAATATGCGAGACCAATACATTAAAAATTCCAAATAAAAACATTCTAAATTTAATATAAAGAACCTTTCAAACATAGAAAAAAAAATCGATAATAAAAAATAAAAAACAATTCAAAATTTAGATAAAAACAACAAAAGAAGTTGATCTAAGAAGTTGTCTTATGACGCTTAATCCTTATAGTTTAAGATTATACCATGTGGCTCCTTATAGAGGTAATCACTTCTTCATTATTATCATCATTGATAATTCTAGATAGATTTTTGTTGAGAGACTTCTTAGTATATAACTGGGATGGAAGCGATGCATGAGAATTATAATAATATCGAGTTTTGAACTGTCATGTAAGAGGTGTTACCTTCAGGGGAGGAGTTTCTGGAGTGGGTTGAGTGTTCGGCCATTAAGGTTTTTATGAAGTTAGGTAAAGATAAAGTAAACAAATAAAACAAATATTGAAGTTAGATGGCAAAAAGAAGCCTTATATAGTTAGTAAAGGGTATTTTTAGGATTTTCTGTATTTTCTTCATCTTAAACGTCACAACTATCCTTTTGACAGCTAAAATTTATCATACCCAACCGCATGCATAGTGAAAGATGCTTAAGATGTGATAGATGTGAGACTAATATATACTTAAATGTAGAAAACCAGTTCATAAATGAGAAATCCATAATAACCTCATATGAGGTGATAGATTTGAGACCAATTCATGGGTGATGATCAATGCAAGAAAAATTCATAATACCTCATATGATGTGATAGATTTGAAACCAATATATCATTAACTGTAGCAGACTAGTGTGCAACCAAGTACATCATTAAGTCTTCTTTTTGCCATCTAAGTACATCCTTTGGTATATCAGGATTTATATCATTAACCAATGGTAGATAAGGATTTTCACCAATGATGTATAAGAATCTAATTCAGTTTTTATCATTATAAAACAAATAAAACAACTCTGCTCTCCCTAATGTTGCAATATCATCAAGTTTTTCTTTCCAATTTTGGCCATTCTAATAAAATATTTAGCATACCCACAAATCATTATGGCAAATTCAAGTGTTCCACTTTTTTATTGAGGAGTTTTTCTTGGACTTACTATCTTAATTTTTGGTATCGTACACAAAGTTTATTCTTTTGGCGGTATGTAATATGTAACTTATAAGTTTAATCAATACATATATTTACAAATATATACAAGACATTTACATAACATGTCGGACATTTCATGACATTATATAGATGGGACAAAACATAACATACTGGATCCAATATGAAAAGATAGATGCACGAAAATACATGACATGTGAGACTATGTATAACCAACTCTGTACGAGACTAATTCATAACTAACTACAATTGAAATGATATATGTGAGTCAAAAGATATAAGACCATGTGTAAACAACTTTATGGGAGACAAATTCATGCGAAAAAAATTAATGCGAGGGAAATTTATGCGAGACAAATTAATTACCAAGCCTACTATAAAATTGTAACCAGGTAAGACTTACAAAATTTCATGTATTATTTTGTGTTTTGTGTACTGCTTTGGCGCCTTTTGGTGCCAACATGTTTAAATTTATTATTTGTGAGTTTGCAATGCTGATTATCAATAATGCCTAATGCTTGTTTCCACCTCGTGGTGCTTTTGTGAGAATTATAACTAATATGATACATTTTTTGTGACCATGTAATTCATCGTCAACAAAAGTTGTAACATCTAGATTTTTATGTATCATATGTTAATTACAATAATAAATTTAGAAGTAGATTTGTTTATTAGTCCATACATGTTTTAAATGTTTATGATTCTTACCATTAAACGTAAAGAAATTGCTTGTGTTCGACTAAGTTAAGTTAGCTTTCCTTCAAAACCAATAGTATGTACTTTGAAGTTTATTTTTAAAAGCTTCCAATATATATAACCGTCAATAACCTATGTAATATAAAAAATAGAACAAAAAGTAAGTTAATTTCATAATAGAAAAACAGACATACAATAAAATTCTATGTAAACTTTACCTTGGTAACAAAAATAGGACATGCTAATTTTGGAAACGATCATACCGTCAAATAAATTTGCTTTCAATTTTGTTTTTTTTAAATAGAACATGCTAATTTTGGAACTGATCATTTTTCGGATAAACTTTACCTTGAATTTAATTATTTTTTTACTAGGGTTTTAATAGCCGCTATTTTATTTTGATTGTAAAGTCAATTATTTCAGGGATTATATATTAAGAACGCCCCAAAAGTAATTCAACTGAAGGCTCTTATTCCGCTTGTTTCTGGAAAATATGAAACTAATATACTAGTAAATGCACTAGACGAGAGGTTATATATGCAAAAAATGAAAGTATATGAGAGATGCGAAACTAGACATGATGAGAGATGAGAGACAAAATAATACATGTGAGACTAGACAAACATGAGAAGATGATCGATGTAAGGCTAGATAAAGATTATAGTTGGGAAGCTAGAGATGATGATAGATTAGAGACTATGGATACTGAGAGATGGAAGAAAAGATTATAGATGCGAGAAATTTCACATCAATTTTACTTACTTCTTTTATTTTTATTATCAGTTTCCCTCCAAATTACCTACTCCTTCACAATAAAATTCAATCTATCATTTTCTATATCTTGAGTAAGATTCTTCTTTTCCAGGTCTTGATGAGTAGAAATCCTTTTTCTATGGTGTTAACCATTTGCACCTAAGATGCATCACTACTTAGTTCTAATGATTTGAGTAGTTCTCTATCATAAGCAACATCTACTCATGTAAATGTATCATAACTTCAGTCATAAGACTTGTCTTCACAATGTTGACTTCCGTCATTATTGTCACAACTTCCTTTTTTACATTGTTTAGAATTTTAATCTTCTTTCGAAGATTGCAATTTCTTGCAATTTGGTCAAATCTATCACATATAATTTCATTTGAATGTAAATATCTTATGTTAATAGTCCTAGAATTTCTTTCTCTAAAACATTCCTCCACTTGTACGGACATGAGTATTTTAAATATTTTCTATATTCAAGAGTTTAGATGAGAAGAATATTTTTCTATCAAAACCTTATAAACTACATATTTATTCATACGATATTTAGGTGTAACTATATTTCTTATTAGCATGCTGTACGTCTGAGGCAAATGTGGATGATGTCATACTGCCCTTCCTCCTTGCACGTTTCACTTCATACCATACATCTACTTAAACTTGTTATTTTATTCATTAAAATACTTGTTTTGCACTTCTATGATCATTAATTCTTTTTATTATTATAAAATAAAGATTGGAAACAATAACTTATATATTTTTATCAAAATAAATTCATCTGAGATTTTCCATAAAGAATGGAAGCTTGAGACA
The DNA here is from genome assembly GCA_036936605.1 of Limnanthes douglasii subsp. nivea. Classification (NCBI taxonomy): domain Eukaryota; kingdom Viridiplantae; phylum Streptophyta; class Magnoliopsida; order Brassicales; family Limnanthaceae; genus Limnanthes; species Limnanthes douglasii. Next base: position 391,614,872 of record JAUPFV010000001.1, on the reverse strand, counting down.
TATATGGATACGCTTTCCAAAAGGAAATATTTTGATTTTTTTTATTCATTAGATATTTTTAGGATGTTCTTTTGATATATAACAAGCATGTAGATTTAGATTACAAGAAATAAGAAAATCTGAATCAAGATGATATTTTTTAAATAGTCAAGAGAGACTTATCATGTTTTTTATATTTGAGAGATTTGTGTTAAGATCATGCTTTCGTTCTTGATTAGACTTCATATTTATAGAGATGATTAAACTCTTCCAAAGAGAATAGGTCTCAATAAATTCAGTCAAAAGAAGATTACGAGGCTAGATGTTCATATTTTAGATTTTATAAATGGTAATATCTTTGTTCATCTTATTTTATATCATTGTATAAAATTTTCATATAAATTCGTGTCTTCGGATTCTACTCAGTCGAGAATGATCAGTCCCTAACTGGTTACCGAAGCTTTTTATAGATTCAAAAACATTGAGCTCCCACTATTGACCACTTAATGTTTAAACCTTTAAATATTGACCAACTAATGTTGGAACCTTTTAAAGGAAGAACACAAATTCATGGACCTATAAAAAATGAAGTCGGAAAATGTAAAAGTCAAATTACTTGTATTTAACAGTTGATATATGGGCACATCCCAAAATATTTCCCACGCCACCATGGTAGGAAAGAGCATGGCACCGGTCATTATATGGTTAACTTAAAAATTCTATTTTACAGGTGTCGAAGCAGTCTTTCTTTTTGGTCTATCAATCGAGCGTTATCTATGATGATTGTTCGTGGTACCCCGAATTGACAACATATGTTAGACATACTAAATTTGATAACATACTTTACTTTAGTTCCAGCCACAGGTTTGTCTTCCATCCATTTAGAAAAATAATCAATGGCAACTAGGATGAATTAACGTCCCCTGGAATCTATGGGAAATAACCCAACTAAATCTTTTCCCCGTCTATCAAATTGAAATTCTTTAAAGATTTATTCAAATGGTACTTGTGGTATATGTATGGTATTGGCGAATCGTTACCACGCATCACACTTTTTGAAAAACTCTTTGGAATCAACCACAATAGAAGGAAAATAATATACAACCAATAAACCCTTTCTCGTCAATCATTTAAACCGAAAATGAGCCAATCCCTCACCATCATGAAGTTCACATAGTACCATTAGTGATACATCTGTTTTGAGGCACTGCAACAATAGTCACCTAAAAGCTTTTTGCAGAGAACCTCGTCGAAGAATTGAAAACCATGTGCCTTGAATCTCAACTTTTTAGCTAATTCTTTATCATCTAGTAAAGTCACTCAAACAAAAAATTAAAAAGCTCATGCCTCCATTCTTTCTCTGTAATGATTGAAATCTTGGGAGCTTCTTCTGTATTTAGTACGAATTTGTTGTTACATTAGGCAAACATATGTAGATTTCTCAATAAAAAAGATATTGTTCGCTCTTACATTTGGTGAGAGTGGAATACCAATCTATAAACTTTTATCATAGGGCAAGAAATAAGTTTCAACTTTCATAACAGGTGTTACCAAACTAGGGTCTTTATAACGTATGAATCCAAAGTTGACCGTTGTAACTTCTATCTTTGTTTTTGAGCTAACGAGTTAGTATATCATTCCCTTGCCCTTTATTGGTTGCTTCAAATAACTCTCATTTGATCTCCAATAATATACTTCAAACATTGGTGAATCTTATAGGAAAAAGCGTGCATTCTTCATATTCAAGACCTACCAAAAATCACATTATAATAAGTTGGGTCATCTACCATCGAACTCTCCAATAATATTGATAGTTTCATTTATGAATCCAATTATTGTCTTATCATAATAAATGATAACCAAAGAATTTTATATTTGTTGATAAATAAACATAAACAGATATTAGTCGAACTACCTATATCAATTAGAATCCTCTAGATTTTGCTTCTTTCTATAGGGGCACTAATTGCCACTTCATCCAAAAACATAAAGGAAAACATATTTTTGTAAAGATCAGTCAAAGTTTCTCTTACTAGTTATCTTTCGAAACTCACAATGTGCCTTTTCCGAGAGCTACTAGTAGTTCCTGACACAATATCCCCACCAAAAATAGTCAATGATTCAAAAAATTCCTCAAGTTCAGGTTCATCAATTATCATCACAACCCTTCAGTTAGAGTCCGGATCTAAATATTTTAAGGACAAATCACAATCGTCAAAAGGCTCTGTTATGACCATTGCATTTTCTTGCTTCAGAGCAATCTCAACTACTATTTTTTATCTCGTTACATGGTTTCCAAACAAAGCCAGCTTGATGCAGTTGCACAAGCCCATGACTATATGAACCTTTTGGACGAACAGAAACGAGATTTATTTGGGGCCCAGATATCAGAATTAGGCGATGCGACCACTCAAATCGAACGGGTCGAGAAGCCCAACGATTTTTCAAAGTATCACTACGTAATGAAGTCCAAGCCCTAAATTCCATCGTTTAAACCCCCGTTTTGTTGTTTTAGTGAATTTTCTATATTTTTCTATTTTTGTTAGATTTTATCAAAATACTTAACCAGCTCCAATCGCTTTGAAATTGGGTTGATATTTATTTTATTGCATAAGGAGAAAGTTTTAATTTTGGGCTAGGGTTTCGACCACTTTTATAAAAGGATCTCAAACCCTAGTTTTGCCGCAGACTTTGATGAATAAAAATTGAGATTTTTCTCTGAGTCTCCGAGTCTCTTATATTCTAACCTAGGGTTAGATATATATCTATTGTTTTGTATCTTTCTTCTTAAGTTCTACAGCCGACGACTGTGTTTTGACACCAATCGTCACCATATTGGTATCAGATTCAGAGTTCCTACGGCATGGGTAACAAAAGTATACTGCCAAAGCGATCTTTTCGGAGGAAGTCCACTCTTCCGATCACCGAATCGATCGACCGTGATGAATTCGGTCAATTCTAATCCTAGGTTGGTGAACAGATGCACTCGTTGGGAAATCAGATGAGTGACGTACAAGAAGCACTACACAGGCTGTTGAACAACCAAACCAACAGATTTTGAGCTCCAGGTTCGAGCAACCAACCGTCAGGATCTGAGAGAGAGATCGGCCGTGAGCGGAATCCATTTGCTCCTTGGCGAGAACAAGGTAGGGGTCAATATTCCCCACAAGACTGTCGTGACCAAGTCTTTGAGCAGCCACCAACGAGAGATTCTGATCTGAACGTCAACAACCAGTGGGAATCTGAATTCAGACTAGAGATCCTAGAGTTCCAAGGGGGTCTCGAACCGGAAGAGTTTTTAGATTGGATCGACTCAGTTGAAGAAGTCATTGATTTCAAGGAGGTTCCAGATGCAAAGCGGGTACAGTTGCTTGCAACTAAGTTCCGAGGCCAAGTTGCATCCTGGTGGTAACATCTCAAGCAGACCAAATCTAGGCAAGGTAAGCCAAAAATAATAACTTGGGCTAAGTTTGTGAAACACTTGAGTGTTGGGTATTTGCCTTACAACTATGCGCGTATCATGTATCATCAGTTCCAAAACCTTAAACAAGGGCCAATGACTGTTGACAAGTACACTAACGATTTTTTCATACTACAAAACTGTGTCGATATTGTTGATTCAGCACATCAGCTAATATCTCGCTATATAGGGGGGATGCGACAGCTGTTTCAGGACCACCTGAACATGTTCGAACCTGTGAATGTGTCTGAAGCACATCAGCGCGCACTGCATCTGGAGAAAGCCCTTTCACGAAGGTCTTATGGAAGATATACTGCCAGAACAACTCCATTGGCATTCCCAAAAAGGACGGTTCCAAGCCCTAAACCCAGGAGTACCAACTGGTGGTTCTATGCGTACAGGTGCTAATTTGCAGGTCCCTAGTCGCATAGTTACTTCCTCACAAGTCCGGTGCTACCATTGTCATAAACTAAGGCATGTTTCTTTAGAGTGTCTAAAATTACGACAACAGCCATAACAATCGAAAGGTCTTTTTGCTGACACTTCTGATTTTTACCTGGACGGTGACCCACGGTTTGATGAAGAACGAAAGGATGTTGTTGATGAGGTTCCAGAGGACCAGGTTATAAGAGGAGATAATTGTCAGGCATTGGTTTTAAGGCAAATTTGTCTGATGCCAAAAGTCAGAAGTGAAGGGGATGATTGACTACGGAACAATATTTTCTAATCGACTTGTACTATTGGGGGAAAGGTATGCCAATTCGTTATTGATTCATGGAGCTGCGAAAATGTTATCTCTGAAGAAGTTGTGCAGAAGGTGGCCCTGAAAACAGAAGACCACCCAAAACCCTACAAGCTTGACTGGTTAAAGAAAGGTAGTGAGGTCCATATCTCTAGAAGATGTCGGGTTTATTTCTCTTTTGTTAACTATAGGGATAGAGTATGGCACGATGTCATTGGGATGGATGCATGTCACTTGTTGTTAGGCCGAGCCTGGAAATATGATAGAAGTGTCACATATGATGGTAAAAGGAACCGCTACAGTTTCATATGGAATAATGTCAGGTTCATATTAACACCAACTAGAGAGGTTTCCCCAAAACCTGCCCTTGCAGTATCAAATGAGTCGGGTAAGAACTTTCTAGCTCGAAAGAAGTTTATAGATATTGCTCATGAAACAGAGATTAACTATCTTTTGGTGGTTAAAGAATTTAGTACTGATCCATTTGCTGGTATACCTGAGCGAGTTCGACCGCTATGAGCAGAGTTTTCTGTTGTCTTTCCCGATACTCTACCTACAGGTTTTCCTCTAGTGAGAGATATCTAGCACCAGATTGACCTTGTAACGGGTGCTAGCCTACCAAACCGACCGCCTTATCGGATAAGCCCAAGAGAGCATAAATCACTCCACCGGCAGGTGGAAGAACTGTTGACGAAAGGCCACATCCGTGAGAGTGTTAGTCCTTGTGCGGTTCCTGCACTGTTAACACCAAAAAATCATGGCTCAATGAGAATGTGTGTGGATAGCCGGGCTATCAACAAAATTACAGTCAGGTATCGGTTTCTTATTCCTCGCGTTGATGATTTACTAGATCAATTGAATGGTGCTACTGTGTTTACGAAGATGGATTTGAAAAGTGGATATCACCAGATTCGTATTCGTATGGGGGATGAGTGGAAAACATCCTTCACAACCCGAGAAGGTATGCTTGACTGGATGGTAATGCCATTCGGTCATTCTAACACTCTTAGCACGTTCATGCGGTTATAAACCAGGTTTTTCGCCCATTCATCAGAAACTTTCTTGTTGTGTACTTTGATGTTATTCTTATATATAGTACCACGGAAGAGCTGAATCTCCAGCACTTACGTGAAGTGTTGGTTGTTTTGAGATGAAAAGAGGTTTTTAGGAGACTCGATAAGCGTTGTTTTATGACAGATTTGGTCGTCTTCCTGGGGTATGTCGTGTCAAAAGATGGGCTGTCAGTGTATCTAAGAAAAGTGGCAGTCGTGCGAGACTGGCCTATTCTTACTTCCATCACTGAAGTCCACTCTTTTCACGGATTGGTCTCCTTTTACAGACGGTCCATACATAACTTCAGCACTGTCATAGCTCCTATTACAGAGTGTATGAAGGGCAAGATATTCTCTTGGACCCCTGAAGTAGCTAAGGCGTTTGAGGAAATCAAAGTAAGACTGACCACTACACCGATTTTTGTTTTACCTGACTTCTCTACAGGACTTGAACTCCATTGTGAATCATCCAGATTGGGCATTGGCGGTGTACTCAGCCAACGAGACCGCCATGTAGGATACTTCAGCGAAACGTTAAGTGGAGTTAAACTCAACTACAACACGTATGAGAAGGAGTTCTATGCATTTGTACGAGCTTTGAAGCACTAGAGTTCCTACTTGGCCTACGATGACTTTGTCCTGTACACCGATCATGATGCCTTGAAGCATCCGCAGAGTCAAGAGAAACTCTCTTCCCGCCATGCACGTTGGGCAGCATTTACTCAACAATTTACCTTTTCCATTAAGAATACTTCGGGGACAGTTAACCGTGTAGCTGACGCACTGAGGCAACACAACATGATGATTCGTATGGAAGGAGAAGTTGTGGGATTCGAGATGATGAAGGATCTACTGCGTATCGATCCAAATTTTGGTCTTATTCTAGAGGACGTCAACGCAGGTTTGAGAAAAGATTTTGCAGTGAGCAACAGTTACCTCTTCAAAGGTAATTTACTTTGTGTTCCTCAGGGCAGCTTGAGGTTACTGATTGTAAAGGAGAGACACAATGAGCGGCATTGGGGTAGAGATCAAACCCTCCACTCTGTATCCAGTCAGTTCTTCCGGACACATTTGAGGCGAGATGTTATCAGTTTTGTAGCTGGCTGTCGGGTTTTCCAGGTGGCAAAAGGTACATCCTCCAATGCATCACAAATACCAACCACTCCCAATACCGGAAGGACCGTGGTAAAGTGTCAGCATAGATTTCATCTATGGGCTGCCAAGAACACAGAGAGGTAATGATTATATTTTTGTAGTGGTTGACAGGTTTTCTAAGATGGCCCACTTCATTTCCTGCAAGAAAACCACATATGTTGTGAATGTTGCTAATTTATACTTTCGTGAGGTCTACCGCTTTCATGATCTACCCTTGAATATCGTTTCTGATCGCGATACGCGGTTTGTGGGGTATTTTTGGAGGAGTTTGTGGCACCTCACAAACACGAAGCTGAGTTTTAGCAGCGCGTGTCACCTGCAGACAGACGGCCAAATCGAGATAACTAATCGAATGTTAGGCAACATGTTACGCACAGAGGTCTCTGGGAATAGTCCCTTCATGGTAGCTATGGTTATAACCCGCTTTTATCATGTTGAGTTCGCCTACAACAGGCACCACAAGCGCAGTACTGGGTATAGTCCCTTCATGGTAGTCTATGGTTATAACCCACGGGGTCCTATGGACTTAGCTTTCCTAACGCTTGATAAGGTTCTAGCTAAGGTCGAGAACACCATTGCTAATCTATAGGAGGTCTATGAGAACACCCGCAAACACCTGAAGGAAACAACACAGAAGTAGAAGATTGTCGCGGATTAGAAGCGTCGTCTGGTGGAGTTTGCAGTTGGCGACTTTGTATGGGTTTTTTTTACTAGGGATTGCTATGTTGCACACGAGTATAACAAGTTGGCTGCAAGAAAGGTGGGTCTGTTTGAAATTATTGAAAAGATTAATCGCAATGCATACAGGTTGAAGCTACCCAGCCACATGAAGACCCATAACGTTTTCAACGTGAAGCACCTAGTGCCATTTACCTATGCTGCTGAGGATGATGAAGCTAAGATATGTGGGCGAATTCTTCCGAAGAAGGAGAGGATGACGTAGTTGTACAAGCCCATGACTACATGGCCTTTTTGGACAAACGAAGACGGGCCTTATTTGGGGCCCAGATATCATAATTAGGCGATGCGAGCACTCAAATCGAACGCGTCGAAAAGCCCAACGATTTTTGAAAGCATCATAACATGATGAAGTTTAGGCCCTAAATTCCATAGTTAAACCGTCATTTTGCTGTTTTAGTGAATTTTCTGTATTTTTCTATTTTTATTGGATTATATTAAAATACTTAACCAGCTCCAACCTCTTTGGAATTGGGCTAGGCTTTATTTTATTACATAAGGAAAAAGCTGTAATTTGGGGCTAGGGTTTCGAGCACTTTTATATAAGGCTCTCCAACCCTAGTTTTGCCGCAGACTTTGATGAATAAAAATTGAGATTTTTTTCTGAGTCTCCGAGTCTCTTATATTCTAACCTAGGGTTAGGTATATATTTATTGTTTTGTATCTTTCTTCTTGATTTCTACACCCGACGACTATGTTTTGGATCTAAATATTTTGAGTACAAATCACAATCGTCAAAAGGCTCTGTTATGACCATCGTATTTTCTTGCTTTAGAGCAATCTAAGCTACTACTTTTTTATACTGTTACATGGTTTCCAAACGGAGCCAGCTGCTGGATCCTTACTCGTCCATTATCAAATATAGTTCAAATTTTCTGATTTATAACTATGTATTCATTGTAAAAGGATTTTTAAATTGAAAAAATTCCGAGTTACATCAAAAAATAGTAGCAGCATTCTCTGTTAGATTCGTAAAAATATCAGATTTAACCCACTAGTTCGTTTGCTGAGCCTGGAGCTGCTGATTTACTCTTAGCCGTGATGATATTTGGTTTGAACCTTTTGAACGAAAAAAAAGTAGAAGTTTGGGGATGAAAGCTTTAAACCTGTTGTTGTTGGTATACCGGAGCAGGAAACCGTTAACCTTGTCTTTGTTGGGGAAATTAAACACGTCTCAATCTCTTAGACACTTATACCTTAATCTGCTCCTCAACCTTAGCCAATAGAGCACAAAGGGTCAAATATTTTTATCTAGTATCTTCATCAGCTAGTTCCCTGGAGAGAAGCCCTTGTCTCAAAGCAGCACAAGCAACTTGCTCATGGAAATATTCTAAACCATTCGTTCTAAAAACAAAAAGCCTAGTGTAATATTTCAAACATTCTCCAATTGACTGTTTGCACTTGATGATCGTATCACTATCTCCCCGGATTCCTTTACTTCACATAAATTCTCGCCTAAGAGTTGGCTAGAACATGTCAAAAGTTTAGACAAATGCTGGAGAGTGTTGATTGTACCACTTTAAAACATTTTCTTGAAACGTTTGGAAGAAAATACGACATAGAAACTTATCGTCATCATCATAATTTATTATTAAATTCTTGAATTTCTCAATATTGTTATCCGGATCTCGTTCTCCATCAAATTTCTCCACTTTTCATATGTCAAATTGCTCAATTATACAACCTGGTTATATTGGTGGCCCCTAGACCTTCGGAAATGGTTACAAAAAGAACATGCTCGGAAGGACTCACAAATCAGCTATTGAGATGGTAATCAAAGTTTTCGTTCCCCAAACCCCCTTGTTGAAACTACTAGTTGATCATTGGTGTTGTAGGCAACATTGTAGGTGTCTCTTGAATCTAAACCAGAGTTTGTGGTTGTGCAACCCTACCCATAGTGATTTCTCATCCTGAATTTCATAGTCGAGTACTTAATTATCTGATGAATCATGCTATTTTTTGGAATCTCACTTTTGTTTAGAACTTCTAGATCGACTAGATTTTGTTTTTTTTAAATGCATGTTACTCGAATTTCTACTTATCGTGTGGCAATGACCCGACTCCATATAAGGACAAATTCCTTATGAGTCGGACACAAAAGAGTCATTAGATTCTAAGGGAATGTACTGATGTCTGGTTTTGCACTCAAAACTCAAGGAATGGTAACTTCAGTCTGATTGAAATTGTTTCCTTTTATATATTTCTCGATCTGGTAGATATTCGTACTTAATGTCATCACCCTTAGAAGAAATTTATTTATTTCCATGTTTTTTAATTTATGATCGAACATTTCTTGAACATGTAACCATTGTAACTTTCTGAGCATTTGGTATATAAATTTCATAAAACAATTGATCTCGATGTTCCTCTAAGACCAATTTATTTTGTTGCTTTTTAAATTTTTTGTTGTAATTGAGTATCCCCTACCAACGGAATGGATTCCTCTCAATTTATCATCCCTCATATAACTATCGCCCGGTCTTCATACGTCTTATTATTCATCTTTCTCGAGAATCTGAAGTTCAACTTAGTATCTTAGTGGTTTTGGATGTTATATTCGGGTACTAGTCTAAGATCCCACTATGGTCGCCACTAATGACTCCTAAAAATATCTGAAGGCAAAAATATGTCATGAATATTTTAGGGGTCACGCAAAAGTTAGAGAGATTAAAAGACGAAATTTCTAGATAGAGAAATTTCCAAAAGTAGTAATAAATAATAAATATTCATCATTTATAAGAAAACATACATTACCTTATATAGTAAGGGTGACGGGGCTTTAAACCTGCGCAATTAGTTTATTTTTGGTTAATCCACCCCATGAACTTACTAATTGAAAATACATTTACTTCTTATTACGTAAAAACACCCTAAATATTACTTATGTGTGGAAGTTATATTACAAAATAAATATCGGCCTAATATTTTACAGGTTGGATAAATCCTACCCTCATTAATGATATTTCAAAAACATATAAGTAACATCACAATCTTTTAAAAAATACATCTTTGTTTGGGGCCTTTGTCATGACCAGCCATGTTGAGGACACGGTAAATATCACGTTTCGTATGTTATACAATAAATAACTAATATTAAACCGCGATGATTGTGATAAATGACTGTATGGGAAGGACGAGTGTGTTTATCTTCCATTTTGATGCTATCAGTTTTATGTTGATCGCGACAAAAGCTCGTCGGAACAAATTTTGGCTCATTTGTCGCAATCAGCGTTAGCATGATCGCAATAAACCTTCACCTGAAGACTTTCAAGCTTTGCATACCTTATTTCACCAACTCTCATGATTCAAATTTTTCTTCCAATCATCCATATTTAATCAATTTTAAAATCATAATTATCTTCCCTGCTTTCAAATTTTTTGATATCTTATTCGTTTCTACAGAGATCAGAATTTCAGCGGCGGTATAATATCTTTAGTACTTTAAAATGACTTCTTATTTTACATTTTTTAGTATTTATTCAGACGAAAATAATTAACATAAAAAAATAGTATTTATACTTAACGTCCATTTGTATTAGCAAGAGATGGTGTTAGACAATTTATATCGAAAAATAAATTAAAATCCATACAGACACACATTAAAGGTGAGGATAAATATTTTTGAAACGAAGCATGTGAGATAGATCATATACAATAAAGTAGGAAAAATGTTTTGAAAAAAACAAACCAGACACACTTGTTTCATAAAATCTGTCATGTCTGTTTTGTTCAAAGAAATTTATCGTGCTTTGTTTCAAAAAACGTTATTGTGCTTTGTTTCAAAAAATTTATCATGTTTTGTTTCATAAAAATTGTTTTGTCTATTTTGTTTAGAAAAATTGTCATGCCTACTGATGCAGACAGTTTAGCGCTGGAATTTATGAAGACTGGCGATCACCTGAAGAAGGCGGTGAATTGACAGTTTGGAGCTCTGGTGTCTGATTTTGACCTACAGCACCTTGTTTCGAAGGAAACGACGCCACGAATGCAAGTCACCAGATTTTCTTGTGAACTATGGGCTTTTTTGGATATTTGGGCTCATCTATCAGCTTATTTCGAGTTTTTAATACTTTAGGATATTTTAGTAATTTTCTTATATTTGGTTTTAGGGTTTCAGTTCAACCCTTATAGAAACAAATCTTATTTACATTGTGTGGGGAGTTGTTTTGATTAATAAAATTAGGGTTTATCCCTCTATCTAGCTTCTTTTGCGTTCCACTCTGAATCATATTAGTATCAGACAGAGGCAGTCCTGCGAGATGGTGCGAGGAAGATCCAGAGGTCGCGGTGGCGCTGCAGTAGCTAGAGATGCAAGTGATTTCGGTGATCGCAAAGATGCTGACCTACATCGTCAGGTGGCTGATCTTACCCGTCAGGTGGTTGATCTTAACGCTAGGCAACAAGGTATGGAGGGTGAAGGTATCGATAACCCTTTTGGGGAGGGGTTAGAACAGAATACTTATCACGGCTGCCACTGGGAGCTTGGATTTAAGGTAGACATTCTGGACTTTGATGGTAGCCTTAAGGCAGAGGCGCTTGTTGATTGGTTATCCCAGGTTGAGGAACTGCTGGACTTCAAGGAAGTTCCTGAGGAGAGAAAGGTCGCGTTGATCACCATCCACCTGCGCGGCAGGGCACAAGGTTGGTGGCAGCAAGTGAAGAAGACCCGGGAGCGTGAAGGCAAGGAGAAAGTCCGCAGTTGGGAGAAGTTAAAAAAAAAATCCACAAGGCTTTCCTACCTTACAACTTCGAGCGGGAACTATTCGAGCGACTCCAGAATCTTCGTCAAGGACCACGATCTGTGGACAAGTATACAGAAGAATTCTATCAGCTTCTGGCTCGTACGGATGTTGAACATGTTCGACCCGTGCTGTGTTTCTGAAACCCATCGTCGTGCCCTCCAGGCAGAAAAATAGTTGGCTCGTCGGACCCAGATTGGCGTACAGACTGGTGCTCCTTCAGGGACTTCGGCGTCCAAACCAGTTCCCCATCCAACCCCTGATCAGGTCCCTCATGGGCGCGGTGCGACCAGCCGTTCTTCAAGCAATTTACGTTGCTATGGCTGTGGTGAGTTAGGGCATCGTCAGGTAGAGTGTCTGAATGCTGCGGGTGCTAGGGGTCTTTTCTCCCACGAAGCATTTGAACCGAATCCCATTGTTCTTGATGGTCCTCCAAAATTTGATACATATGATGATGATATGCCTCAGGTTGCGGAGGAAATTGTGACTGGTGATATTGGTGCAGTTTTGATGCTACGTCGCACTTTTCTGTCTCCTCGCGTTCCTGATCAGAGTGACTGGCTGCGGAATAACGTGTTTCAGTCGACTTGTACGATTGGCGGGAAGGTGTGCACCTTCATTAATGATGCTGGTAGCTTCGAGAATGTCATCTCTGAGACAGCGGTTTCGAAGCTCGGGCTGAAATCCGAATCGCACCCCAAGCCATACAAGCTCGCCTGGCTAAGTAAAGGTACTGATATCACTGTGTCTAAACGTTTGCTTGTATCTTTTTTCTGTGAGGCAGACATACGAGGATGAGGTGTTTTGTGATATTGTACCTATGGACGCTTGTCACCTGTTAATTGGCCGTCCTTGGCAGTATGATTTGTCTATTGTGCATGATGGTCGTGCAAATACTTATTCATTCCTATTTCGGGGTAAAAAGATTGTTCTTGTGCCGGCAAAGCCTCGACCCCTAAGCATTGGCTCTAATCCGTCCACAACGACCTTGCGGTCTCGTGCTCCTTTTCAAACAGCCATGAAAGAGGCTGGTGTGGTTTTCTTATTGTTTTGTGATCCTGTTGTGACTGATTCTCATGCGGAACCTAGCCATGTAGTTTAGTCTCTTTTGCAGGAGTTTGCAGATGTGTTTCCTGAGAATTGGCCCCCCGAGTTACCTCCTCTAAGGGATATTCAACATTAAATCGACCTAGTTCCTCGTGCTGCTCTCCCAAATCGGCCCCACTATCTAATGAGCCCGAAGGAGCATGAAGAATTACGACGAAAGGTGGAGGATTTGTTGGATAAGGGACATATTCGAGAAAGTCTCAGTCCATGTGCAGTTCTGACATTGCTGACACCAAAGAAAGATGGTTCCTGGTGTATGTGTGTGGACAGCCGAGCTATCAACAAGATCACTGTTCGCTACAGGTTTCCTATACTTCGTCTGGATGATCTGTTAGACCAGTTGGGTGGTGCTTCAGTCTTCAGCAAACTTGATTTGAAGAGTGGATACCATCAGATTCGGATTCGTCCTGGTGATGAATGGAAGACGGCGTTTAAGACGCGCGAGGGATTGTTTGAGTGGCTGGTGATGCCGTTTGGTCTGTCCAACGCGCCGAGCACTTTCATGCGTATCATGAATCAGGCATTGAGGCCTTTCACCGGTAAATTTGTTGTTGTTTACTTCGATGATATTCTGATCTATAGTGCTAACCATTCTGTGCATCTATCCCATTTACGTGAGGTGTTATTGGTATTGCGTCGGGACAAGTGTTATGTTGCTACTGCCAAATGCTCGTTTATGTCCCCAGCTGTCCAATTTTTGGGGTATATTGTCTCTGTTGAAGGGTTACGAGCTGATCCGAGCAAAGTTGCTACTGTGGACCAGTGGCCTCGACCTACTTCCATCACCGAGGTTCGCAGTTTTCATGGTTTAGCTTCATTTTATCGACGTGTCATTCCCCATTTCAGGAGTGTTATGGCCCCGATTACGGATTGCATGAAGGGCACGAAATTTGGTTGGTCCGAAGATGCTGATGCAGCATTTGCAGAGGTTTAAACGGTGTCTCACCACTGCGCCTATTCTGGTACTGCCTGACTTTTCCCAGCCATTTGAGCTTCATTGTGACGCGTCTAAATTTGGTATTAAGGCAGTTCTTTCCCAGTCAAGGTGTCCTGTGGCTTTCTTCAGTGAGAAATTGGCGCGTGCTAAGCTGCGATTTAGTACATATGATATTGAATTTTATGCGGTGGTTCAAGCTATCAAGCATTACCGTCATTACTTGTTTCAACGTGAATTTGTGTTATATACTGATCATGATTCTTTGAAGTATCTTGACACTCAGGACAAGGTATCTCATAGACATGCTTCTTGGATAACTTACTTGCAACAGTTCACTTTTGTCATCAAGCACAAGGTCGGCATTACGAATCAGGTTGTTGATGCTCTGAGCCGACGTCACAATCTGTTAACTGAGATGCGAGTTCAGGTTCCTGGCTTTGATTCTTTTGTTGAACTTTATGTTACTGACTCGTTCTTCTCTCGGATTATTGAACTGATTCAGCAGGGAGAACAATCTGATTTTTTACTGTAGGATGGCTTTCTCTTTCGTGGAGTACAGGTGTGTATCCCTGACTGTAGCTTGCGTCTTCAGCTGATCAAGGAGCTGCATAATGAAGGTCATGTGGGCCGTGAACGAACATACCAGTTGATGTTCTCATCCTATTTTTGGCCTTCGATGCGGAAGGAAGTTGGTCGTTTTGTATCCCGTTGTCGAGTTTGTCAGTTGGCCAAAAGAAACATCAACAAATGCAGGTCTTTATTTGCCACTGCCAATTCCTGCTCAGCCCTGGACCGACATCAGTATGGATTTTGTTATTGGTTTACACCGGACTCAGCGTGGATTCGACTCTATTTTTGTGGTGGCTGATCGTTTTTCTAAGATGGTACACTTCATCCCATGTAGAAAAACATCTGATGCAGTGTGTGTCGCGCAGCTTTTCTTTCGAGAGATTTACCGTATTCATGGCCTTCCCAGTACCATTGTTTCTGACCGTGACACCAGGTTTGTAAGTCATTTTTGGCGCAGCTTATGGCGTATGGTGAATACATAGCTTAACTTCAGTAGTGCTTACCACCCCCAGACTGATGGTCAGACAGAGGTGGTTAACCGATCCCTCGGTAACTTATTGCGCAGCCTGGTGGGAGATCATCCGAAGGCATGGGATCAGCGCCTACCGCAAGCGGAGTTCACCCACAACCATGCCCTTAACCGGTCAACGGGTTTTTGTCTTTTCCAGGTGATGTATGGTATTGTGCCTCGGGGTCCAGTAGACTTGTTAGCCCTGCTTAGTAAGATTCGCCTTCACACAACTGTTGAGGAGCTTGTCTCACAGATTCGCCAAACCCACCAGATGACTCACGATCAGTTAGTCTTGAGCACCGCCAAGTATAAGTCTCAGGCAGATTCTCATCGTCGTCCTGTTCAGTTCGAAGTTGGTGACTATATGTGGGCAGTTTTAACACAAAATCGTTACCCTGCTAGTGAATACAACAAACTGGCCACCCGGAAGATTGGCCCAGTGGAGATTGTGGAGCGGATCAATCCGAATGTTTATCGCCTGCGTTTGCCTAGCCATGTCCGTACGACTGATGTCTTTAATGTTAAGCATCTGATTCCTTATGCAGGTGACTCTTCTGACGAGGAGACTGGTTCTGATTCGAGGGCAAATCTTCTCTACCCCGGCGGGAATGATGCAGACAGCTTAGCGCTGGAATTTATGAAGACTGGCGATCACCCGAAAAAGGCGGTGAATTGATAGTTTGGAGCTCCGGTGTCTGATTTTGACCCACAACACCTTGTTTCGAAGGAAACGACGCCACGAATGCAAATCACTAGATTTGCTTGTGAACTATGGGCGTTTTTGGGCATTTGGGCTCATATATCAGCTTATTTCGAGTTTTTAATACTTTAGGATATTTTAGTAATTTTCTTATTTTTGGTTTTAGGGTTTCAATTGAACCCTTATATAAACAGATCTTCTTTACATTGTGTGGGGAGTTGTTTTGATTAATAAAATTAGGGTTTATCCCTCTATCTAGCTTCTTTTGCCTTCCCTTCTGAATCACCTACTATTTTTAAAAAAATCTTATATACATATTTTGTTTAAAATATATGTTTTGTTTGTTTTGTTTCAAAAAAAATCTTAAACCTATATTATGCTATGCCTACTTTCTGTCAGCAATTCTGTCATTGTCGTTTCAAAAAATATGTCATACGAAGTTGTCTATCAACTAAATACATGTTTGGTTTTTTCGTAAGACCTCTCTGTTAGAGATAGGTGAGACAAAAATTATTATTTTTTAAAAGGAGTTGTAAGAATCTAGTGTTTTTAGCACAAGTTCAGTTTAGAAAATTGAAGTGAGTATTTTTTTTCTTTGAAGATCTATGTTCACTAGTTAAGAATGAGTCATCAAGATAGAATTTAAAAGGACCAAGAGCTTCAGAAAGAAAAAGAGAAAATTTGAATATAATTTATTCTTATCATCCTTACGTCTATCTTTAATGCATTTTTTAGGAGGTTTCACCATTTTCTACTTCAAGGTGTGTAAATAGGTGGGACGGAAGCTGTTAGATAGAGATATTAGGCTCATTAGCTCATACATTTTATTTTGCATATCACAAAAAGAATCAGAAAATAAGGTCCAATAACCAGATTTATATAATTGGCTAACCGAAACAAGATTCAATCAAGGGTGTGAACATAGTAAACATGAGATAGCAATATCTGAGAGGTCAAAATATAACCAATATCATTTACTGAAATTTTTGTAGCATTATAGACAAAAGAGATATGGGTGAAACAAGAGACAATAAAACAAAGTTCGACACGTGAGGTGACATATGATGATATGCGGCTGTAGACATGAAAAAGTTCTTCAGTTTGGTACTAGTAGACGGTAAAAAGTCATATTTTCCTATCATATTTGCAATATGAATCCCCAGTCTTTAATCCAAAAAAATCAAACAATTGAGAATTACCAAATCAAAATCAAAAACCAAAATCAAATACAAAACTCAATCCAATTCTAAATCTAAAACCAAAATCCAATTGAAATCTAAATTGAAATAAAATCCAAATTGAAAACTATAGTCAAACTAAAGTCCAAACTCAAATCAGATCAAGATCAAAATTAAAAGTAAAATCCAAATATAAATGTAAATACAAATCGAAACCCAACTCCAATAAAAATAAAATAAAAATTAAAATCTTAATCAAATTTCAAATCCAAAATGAGAATTAGACCATGTCCAAATTTCAAAATCTCAATTAAAAGCACAACCGAAATCTAAATAAAAAACCATAATAAAATTAACATCTCAATCAAATCCAAATAAAACCAATAATCAAATCAAATCAAAGTTCAAACTTCAGTTTAAATTCAAACTCATATGAAAAGCCAATGTGTAAAATCAAACGTGTTTTACCAATAAAAAAACTATATTATTCTAGCATTGATTTCTCCTAAACCATAGAACCAAATCATAATTCAACTGGTCAAATCAAAGCTATAAATTTGATAAACATGCTTTCTAAAATTCATAAACAACTGATACTATTTGCCTCTTGATATGACCTTTTGATTGTGACTACACACAACAGACTCGAAAACTGTCTCTCTTCTTATGCTTTTGTGGCCCGATTAAAGAAGTTGTTTGTGCCCGATGGCAAAATTCGATGATCGTAGATATTTCTGCTCTTTATCAAACTCATACATAGAATATGGTTGAACCTTTACCTGGTAAGAATATAATCTATTGTCGTTGGGTTTTTAAAATCAAAACAAAGTCGGATGGGTATGTTGAAAGATATAACGCCTATCTAGTAGTAAAATCGTATTCGCATAAGTATGGTTTGGATTATGAGGAGACTTTTCCCATAGTGAAAAAATTAATGACAGTTTGTACTCTTATTACGGTTGCATCCGTTCGCCAATGGAAGATATTTCAATTGGATGTTAAAAATGTACTTCTAAATGGTGATCTTCATGAGACGCCTTACATGAATCCTCCCTCGGGTATTTCTCATCAACAGGTGGACTTCTTGAGTTTAGTACTAGTAGACTATAAAAAGTCATATTCTCTTATCATATTTGCAATATGAATACCCAATCTTTAATCCAACAAAATCAAATAATTGAGAGATACCAAATCCAAATCAAAAACCAAAACCAAATAAAAAACTCAATCCAATTTCAAATCCAAATTGAAAACTATATTCAAACAAAGTCCAAACTCAAATCAGATCAAAATCAAAATCAAAATAAAATCAAAATATAAATAAAATCGAAAGCTAACTCTAATAAAAATAAAATCAAAATCAAAATCATAATTAAACTCCAAATCCAAAATGAGAATCAGACCATGTCCAAATTCAAAATCTCAATTAAAATCACAATCAAAGTTCAAATAAAAAACCATAATCAAATCAACATCTCAATAAAATTAATAATCAAATCAAATCGAAGTTCAAACTTCAAGTTAAATTCAAACTCATATCAAAAGCCAATGTGTAAAATCAAATGTGTTTTACCAATAAAAAATTATACTGTTCTAGCATTGATTTCTCCTAAACCATGGAACCAAATCATAATTCAACTGGAAAATCGAAGCTATAAATTTGACAAACATGCTTTCTAAAATTCATAAACAACTTATATTATTTGCCTCTTGATATGACCTTTTGATTATGACTACACACAACAGACTCGAAAACTGTCTCTCTTCTAATGCTTTTGTGGCCCGATTACAGAAGTTGTTTGTGGCCCAATGGCAAACTTCTATGGTCGTAGATCTTTCTGCTCTTTATCAAACTCATACACATAATATGGTTGAACATTTCCCCGGTAAGAATATAATCTATTGTCGTTGGGTTTTTAAAATCAATACAAAGTCGGATGGGTATGTTGAAAGATATAAGGCCTAGCTGGTAGCAAAAGGGTATACGCAGAAGTATGGTATGGATTATAAGGAGCTTTTTCCAGCAGTGGAAAGAACAACGAGAATTCGTACTCTTATTGTGGTTGCATATGTTCGCCAATGGAAGATATTTCAATTGGATGTTAAAAATGTACTTATAAATGATGATCTTCATGAGACGCCTTACATTACTCCTCCCTCGGGTGTTCCTCATCAACCAGGTGAAGTTCTTTAGTTTGGTACTAATGGACTATAAAAAGTCATATTTTCCTATCATATTTGCAATATGAATCCCCAATCTTTAATCCAACAAAACCAAACAATTGAGAGATACCATATCCAAATCAAAAACCAAAATCAAATAAAAATCTCAGTCGAATTCCAAATCCAATTGGAATCACAATTGAAATCTAAATCCAAATCAAATCCAAATTGAAAACTATAGTCAAATTAAAGTCCAAACTAAAATCCAAACTCAAATCAGATCAAAATCAAAATAAAATCCATATACAAATCGAAAGTCAAACTCTAATAAAAATCAAATCAACATCAAAATCGTAATCAAACTTCAAATCCAAAATGATAATCTGACCATGTTCAAATTCAAAATCTCAATTAATATCACAATCGAAATCTAAATAAGAAAACCATAATCAAATCAACATCTCAATCAAATCCAAATAATAACAATAATCAAATCAAATCGAAGTTCAAACTTCAATTTAAATTTAAACTTATATACAAAGCCAATGTGTAAAATCAAACGTGTTTTACCAATAAAATCAATGTGTAGATCTTATTGCTCTTTGTTAAAATCGTACACGGAATATGGTTAAACCTCCACTCGGTAAGAATATAATCTATTGTCGTTGGGTTTTTAAAATCAAAACAAAGTCGGATGGGTATGTTGAAAGATATAAGGCGTATATAGTCAAAAGAGTATTCGCAGAAGTATGGTATGGATTATGAGGAGCCTTCGCCCCGAGTAGAAAAAATAGCGACAGTTCGTACTTTTATTGCGGTTGCATCTGTTCGCCAATGGAAGATATTTCAATTGGATGTTGAAAATGTACTTCTAAATGGTGATCTTCATAATATGGCTTACATGACTCCTCCCCCATGCGATCCTCATCAACCAGGTGAAGTTCTTCAGTTTGGTACTATAAGACTGTAAACAATCATATTAGCCTCTTATATTTGCAATATAAATCCCCAATATTTAATCCAACAAAATCAAATAATTGAGAGATACCAAATTTAAATTAAAAACCAAAATCAAATAAAAAAACTCAATCCAAATTGAAAACTATATTCAAATTAAAGTCCAATTGGAAGCACAATTGAAATCTGAATCCAAATGAAATCCAAATTGAAAACTGTATTCAAATTAAAGTCCAAACTCAAATCCAATCAAAATCAAAATCAAAATCAAAATCAAATCCAAATACAAATCTAAATCCAAACTCTAAAAAAATCAAATCAAATCAAAATCTTAATCAAATTCCAAGTAAAAAATAGAACCTCACCATGTCCAAATTCAAAATCTCAATTAAAATCACGATCGAAATCGAAATAAAAAAACCATAATAAAATCAATATCTCAATCAAATCCAAATAAAGACAATGATCAAATCAAGTTGAAGTTCAAACTTCAATTTAAATTTAAACTCGTATCAAACGTATTTTACCAATTAAAAAACTATACTGTTCTAGCATTGATTTCTCTGAAACCATAGAACCTAATCATAATCCAATTTGTCATATTGAAGCTATAGATTTGACAAACATGCTTTCTAAAATTCATAAACAACTGACCTTGTTTACCTCTTGATCGGACCTTTTGATTGTGATTGCACAAAACAGACCCCAAAAACCAAAAATTGTCTCTTTTCAGATGTGTGAGTGTATAACAACTTATTTTATCCCTACATATAAATGATATGATCATTAAATGTGATGATATTGAGACAGTAAAACGTATTTTGGCTGATCGGTTCGCGATAATGGATTTGGATGCTAAAACGTTTATCATTTTTTTGAAGGTGAAGTATGTAATGTATGATTAGTATATGAAAGAGTTTGGACTTGATATATGAAAAAAAAAATCACCCTATACAATTTTATACTTGATTTCTGTTGTTTTAATTGATCAAATAGATTTATAGATACATGTAACGATTTGAACTTTGATTTGAAAAATCTATTAAAATTTTCAAAAGTCTTTTACTGTGAACTTATTCTTTCTTTTGTTATTACAGTGGATCTTAATATAATATGGTTCAGTTTTATTATAACTCAAAACAGTTACGGTTTCTTTCTTTAACCAACTGGCTAAAAAAAGATAACTAACTGTATATTATAAACTCAAACTAAACGGTACGGATGCACAAGTTTCTGACATCTCACGGAGACACTTAGTATTTCAATCATTTTATCCGAAACTAATCCATTCAAGTTTTAATTAAGGAATAAAAACAACAATAGTAATCATCAATACCTGAAGAGTCATTTCATCTAGCACGTGTGTTGAATTAACTTCTGTTTTAAAAACTCTCTGGATTATGTTGATCCAGACATCAAAATTAACAATTGCTAGTAAAAATATCTAGATGGAATCATCATATATGATGTGGATTACGAATAAGAGAGATAAAACTCGACTAGTCGATTTGCACGAGCTTTCCAAAGAAGCTTCTTTTGAAGTATAAAGTTCATATTATAGAGGACCCCAAATCCATGTCTTTTGGGAGTGTCATTTAAAGAACAAATCCGTGCGGGTCCAAAGCCCAAAGGAACAATACCAAACCCGTGTTGTTCCTAGGCCCAAAGCGGACAATAGCAAACCCGGGCGGGCCCAAGGCCCAAAATGGATAATAACAAATCGGTGCGAACCCGAAACCCAAAATGGATAATAGTTCAATTGCTAGTCCGTGGGACCGTGCACTCACCAAAGAAATGTTGGAAGAATGTGAAAAAGCTGTTCGGACGGACAATTGCAATTGGAGTGATGTTCACATCTAGGCACACAAATTTGTTGATGGAATGGAAAACGAGATTTATCGTATAACATCTTGCCAAATGTCCTTTGAGCTACAGTCGGAGCTCCCGGTTCTCTCTTCTGCATTTTGGAGTCTTCAATTTTGTTCAAAGTCGTTTTAGCGCTCTGATTTTTGGTTGGCGCCTATATGGATTTTATGTACGTTGTGTTATATATTATCCGAAATCGCATCAAATAATATATAACAAATTGCGGAAAAATAATAAAACCCTTTACTAGATTCATCTATAGAAGAAACAAATAATCAAGAATACTTACGGATTTGCCTGCTGCTATCCATCTAGTATTCTTTAGCGTTCTTTTGCGTTCTTTAGCGATTCCACGTTCTCCGGCGATTCCGTTTATGAAACTAAAAGACCTGCAGAATTAGATTAGAGAAGAAGGAAAAGTTTCCAGAGACTAAGGAAGCGGCCGTATTTCTGATTAGGGTTTAGAGTGATGAAATACCTAAACCTAGCCCCTTATTTATAGATTTTACAGTGTGAAGCCCAACATTGTAAAGCCCATCCTTTGTTACTTCCTTGTGTCCGGGACCATAACCCAATAAATTGATAATTCAATTTATATCCCTGATTTATTAATTCAGGCTTAAGTGTTGAGATTTGGGCCATCTTCATCACAGTGCCCAAATTCAACCCGGTTACCACACTTGAGCCCATAACGCCTTTTTACCCATAGGTCCAATTTAGTTAATTAAATAATTAACTCGACTACTTTTAATTTGGACTTCCTTAAGACAATAACCGAATATGTTTATTTAGCATATCGGTCCAAATTATTATTAGTCTATAAATATATTAAATAAATATATTCCAACAATCTCCCACTTGGACCGTCATATGCTACTCAAGAATACATATTCAACTTTAATGGGATCCCTATATTCATTGTCAATGGGCAAACGGTACAACCCCGTACATGATTGATAATAATAAAGGACTAAAGACCTCTTTCTCGTAATGTGAACAATAGGATGCAACAGTAATCACATTACCATAATCAATCAATTACTTGGGCCAATTATGGAGGGTGGTCTAAGAGTAATATGGCTTGTAATCGTACATATCTACTCTTAAATGGTTCCTACTTTTGGAGATCCAATACAGTACAAATATGAATAAATATTTCCAAGCATATATATATTGCAATAAACTTTAATGTGCACAATACTGCAAAATATAACATCAGATCCTATTACAAACTCTCCCACTGAAACTAACAATCCTCTAAATCAACTACACCCATACTGATGGTGTGTCCCTGGAAAATCTTAGGCAAAACCGCCTTTGTTAGGGGATCTGCTATCATGGAGTTTGTTCCAATGTGCTCTATACTTATCTGACCCATCTGTACTCTTTCTTTAACAGACAGAAACTTTATGTCTATGTGTTTGGATTTAGACGCGCTCCTGTTACTGTTAGAGTACTGCACTGCGGAATTGTTATCGCAATATAACCTCATAGGGCCTTCTATCCCTTGTACAATGCGTAATCCAGTAACAAAATTCCGCAGCCATAGTGCCTGGTTTGATGCCTCAAAGCATGCAACAAATTCTGCTGCCATGGTGGATGATGCAATAAGTGTTTGCTTTACACTTTTCCAGGATATTGCACCTCCAGCCAATAAGAATATGTTGCCTGACGTGCTTTTTAATGTGTCTGCGCATCCACCAAAATCCGAGTCGGAATACCCGATGATCTCCAGTTTATCCGACTTCCTATATGTCAACATGTGCCCCTTTGTTCCTTGCAGATATCGGAGTACTCTTTTAACTGCTTTCCAGTGATCCATTCCTGGGTTACTAACATATCTCCCCAACATGTTTACAGCAAAGGCAATGTCCGGCCTAGTACAAACTTGAGCATACATTAAACTCCCAACTGCAGAAGCATAAGGGACCGTTTTCATTTCCTCAATCTCAAGTTTTGTCTTAGGACATTGACTCAGACTAAGTCTGTCACCCTTTGCTATAGGGGTACTTAGGGGTTTGCAATCTGCCAATCCGTAACGTTGTAACACACTTTTAATGTATGCTTTTTGTGATAATCCAAGAATACCACGAGAACGATCTCGATGTATCTGGATTCCTAACACAAAACTGGCATCACCAAGATCCTTCATATCAAACTTGTCTGATAGAAATCTTTTTGTAATGTGTAACAATTCCTTATTGTTCGAGGCAAGCAATATGTCATCCACATATAATATAAGAAATATGAAATTACTCCCACTGAACTTGTGATAAACACAATCCTCAACCGAGTTGATCTCAAAGTCATAACCGACTATCACCTCAAGGAATTTGTGATACCATTGACGAGAAGCTTGTTTAAGCCCATAAATGGATTTCTTAAGTCTGCAAACCAGATCTTTTGAGTTACTTTCTACAAAGTGTTCTGGTTGCATCATGTAGATCGTTTCTTCAATATTACCATTGAGAAAAGCGGTCTTAACATCCATCTGATGAAGCTCAAGGTCAAAATGTGCAACTAATGCCATGATTGTTCTAAAGGAATCCTTCGTCGATACTGGAGCGAAAGTTTCTTTAAAATCAATCCCTTCACGCTGAGTATAACCTTTTGCTACAAGACGTGCTTTATGTCTTTCCACATTACCCAGGGAATCGCATTTGGTTTTGTAAACCCATTTACAACCAATTGCCTTTTTCCCTTCAGGTAATGGGACAAGATCCCATACCGCATTATCCTGCATTGATTTATACTCTTCTTTCATAGTGTCAATCCACTTTTGAGATTCAAAGCTTGCCATGGCCTGTTTGTAGGATAAGGGATCATCTACAGTTCCAGCACATAACTCATCATGCTCCTGAAGATATACTATAAATTCTGGACCTATAGTACTCTTCCTTTCTCTAGTGGACCTTCTTAATGGCACTATTTCCTCCTGTTGCACTTCTTGAGGAGGTAGAGTTTGATCATTATGAACGATGTCATTTTGATTCCCTTGTGGAAGATTATCTTGAGGTTCCTCTTGTTCTACCTGAATCTCTGTATCCTGGTTAGAACCCTCAAGTGGAGCATCAGTGTTAATCTGAGGATTACCTTGTTCTAATGGGATCGAAATGATTGGCATTACCGCCCAATCTTCAGATATCTCAGTATCCCTATTAAAACCTTCATGAATCTTTATGGATTCTTCCTCAAAATCAACATATGTTCCCTTATTCTTCCCCCCAAACTCAACATTCTCTAGAAACTTGGCCGTTCCTGTCTCAAATATTGTACCAGTGAGAGAATCATAAAACTTAAATCCTCTAAAATGTTCGGAATAACCTATGAAGAAACAACTAACTGTTTTTGGGTCCAGTTTCTTTTCTTGAGGTTTGTAAGGCCTCGCCTCAGCTGGACAACCCCACACATGCAGATGCTTTAAATTAGGTTTACGCCCGTTCCAAAGCTCATATGGAGTCCTAACAGTAGCCTTTGTGGGTACTCGATTGAGTATATAAGCGGCACATTTGATGGCTTCCCCCAGAGAGATAATGGTAGAGATGAGTGACTTATCATGCTTCTAACCATATCTTTTAGTGTTCGGTTCCGTCTCTCAGATACACCGTTCATGCGAGGTGAACCGAGCATAGTGTATTGAGGGACTATACCATACTTCTCTAGGTACTGTGCAAAGGGTCCTGGACGTTGTTCACCCGATCCGTCATATCTACCATAGTATTCACCACCACGGTCAGATCTAACGGTCTTAATGCTTTTACCAAGTTGTTTCTCAACCTCGGTCTTAAAAGTTATGAACTTGTCCAAGGCCTCAGACTTTTCATGAAGAAGATACAGGTAACCAAAACGAGAGTAGTCGTCGATGAATGATATAAAGTACCGCTGCCCGTTCCACGATTCCTGTGGAAACGGTCCACAAATGTCGGTATGTATCAACTCTAAGACTTCTTTCGCTCTATATGCTCCTATCCTTTTATCTTTGGTTTGTTTCCCTTTGATACACTCGACACATATACCGAAGTCAGAGTAATCAAGGGGGCCTAATAAACCTTCAACAACAAGCTTGTCCATCCTAACTTTGGATATATGACCTAACCGCTTGTGCCACAATTTAGAAGATCTTTCAGATTTAGTAATGTTGTTCGGTGTACGTTGTGTATTCATAGAAATATCGTGATTATTAATAGTATTCAACAAATACAAATTATCCTCTTTAATCAAATTTCCATTTCCAACAATCATATTATTTAGAGAGAGTGTAAAACAATTGTTTCCCATCAGACAAGAGTAACCTTGCAAGTCTAAAACTGGAAAAGAAATTAAGTTCCTTCGAAAAGTGGGAACATACATTACATCCTCTAAAAATAATACATGTCCAGTGGAAAGTTTTAAAGAAAAATCACAAATAGCTAAAACATCACATGAGCTCCCGTTTGCTGTGAAAATGGATCTTTCATCATCACTTAGCATCCTGCTCTTTGACGTACCCTGCAAAGAAACACAAACATGAGTTGTTGCAGCCGAATCAACCCACCAAGTATTCCTTTTCACAGAAACTATATTACTTTCTGAAACAACCAAAGATGTGGGAGTACCTTTGCTTATCATGTAAGCCCGGCGTTTCTCACAATCCTTCTTCAGATGTCCTTTCTCTTTGCAGAAAAAGCATCGACCTACAGTCGATTCCTCAGGCTTTTTCTTCTTTACCGGACCTTGACCTGGTCCTTTTCCATCTGCTTTCCGCTTAGGTCCTGCCTTATTAGGTGATGTAATCACATTAGCCTCAGGCGCTGTGCCTTTAAGTCTTTCCTCCTCCTGTGCAGCGTGGGAAATCAACTCATTGATATTCCACTTTTCTCGCATACAGTTATAGGTGGACTAGAAATACTTAAACCGGTCTGGCAGCGAATGAAATGTGAATCCCACTATGCATTCCTCAGGTAAGTCTAAACAGATTGCCTTTAACTTTTGGCCAATCATCGACATTCCCAGAATGTGCTCCCGGATTTTACCTTTGCCATTATACTTTTTGGTAGCTAGCTCGATGAGCAAACGCTGCATCTCTACCTTTTCATTTTTGGCAAAGGCTTTCTCAATCTCCGTGAGAAAGACGGAGGCAGTGGTAACACCTTTAGGGACAGCCCCACGCAATGCTACTGGTATTCCCTGTAACAAGAGCGCCATGCATAACTTATTTGACCTTTCCCACTTTTCATCAGCCTTAGTTTCATCCGGTGTACTTTCCGGACTAAGGGGAGATGGTTTGGGAGTTATCAGTGCATAGTCGTAATCATGTACAGATAAAAACAGCAACATTTCTTCCTTCCACAATTGGAAGTCCGAACAATCCAACGTCGGTGGACGATTCCCCAAAAAATTGTAACCCATGGATACTATAATAAGAACAATCAACACAAAACACATTTAGCATATTGACATATATCTGAAAACATATGCATGAATATGACAAATACATGTAAAACATAAAATTCATTGATAATAGATACCGGAGGGCAAATCAACCTAACATGCAATTTTATGAGTTTGAGAAAAAAAATAGCATGATCATTATTTTAATTTTCTAAGTACCAATGAGACCTTCCCGAGGGCCGATGTCATTTACTTAAAATTAAAATCAACACAACAACTATTTTCTGTTATTTTCTCCTGTTCATGATTAATTTAAACCCAAACGTGAACCTTCCGGAGGGCCGATAATATTTGAATTTAAATTAATCCCCGAACCTTTCGAAGCCTAGGATCCTTAAGAAAATTAATTTTAACCTTCCGGAGGGCCGATTAAATTAATTTCTTAGTTTCACCTACCGGTCTACGAAACCTTAGTCATGCATTGTCATATAATCATTCACACACAGACAATTTAATTCACAAATAAACATACAAAAAAAAATATCAAAGTATCATTTTTGTGAAATATATTGTTCAAATATTTTCAAATTAATAACTTTTTTTTTTATTAAAAAAAAAAATTATTATTTAACTTAATATTTGCAGCAGCCTGCACGTGCAGCAGGCTGCTGCAAATATTAAGCCCTGCTGCAATTTGCAGCAGGTTATCGCAGCAGTCTACCGCTGCCCTGCTGCAATTTGCAGTAGGCTGCAGGTCCTAAACGGGCTCACCCTACAAATTTATTTGTAGTAATGTTGTGGATTTTGGGTGGGTCCAGCCTGTATTTACTACGCTGTTATTATCGTTTGGGTATTTTTTGTTGTCCCTATTCTTTTGGCGGTTACCGTGTTTATCGCCGGACAGCCTTCGGTCAGCGTTAACATCAGGGGTTAAGCTGTCGATGAGCCACTGTCCCAATAATTTTGATTTTATTCGTTATTTTAGGGTTGATTTGATGCTAATTTTGGGAGAAAAATTCCAGACATCAATAAACCCTAATTTTATCCGAAATAAAAAAAAAATCCCCAAACTATAAAAATTGCAATTTCCTGATGATAAAACATGTGTTTCAATACAATAAATCACATAACATGCTTTTCATACAATCCCTAAATCCATGCCCTACCAATTCAATTAACACATAATCCCAATGACATGGATTCTTTACGATTAAGAAAAATATGCATCTTTGTCTATCAATACTCAATTTGATTATTCTACTGAATCCAAAAAGGGTTTATTTGGCTCTGATACCAATTGTTATATATTATCCGAAATCGCATCAAATAATATATAACAAATTGCGGAAAAATAATAAAACCCTTTACTAGATTCATCTATAGAAGAAACAAATAATCAAGAATACTTACGGGTTTGCCTGCTGCTATCCATCTAGTATTCTCTAGCGTTCTTTTGCGTTCTTTAGCGATTCCACGTTCTCCGGCGATTCCGTTTATGAAACTAAGAGACCTGCAGAATCAGATTAGAGAAGAAGGAAAAGTTTCCAGACACTAAGGAAGCGGCCGTATTTCTGATTAGGGTTTAGAGTGATGAAATACCTAAACCTAGCCTCTTATTTATAGATTTTACAGTGTGAAGCCCAACATTGTAAAGCCCATCCTTTGTTACTTCCTTGTGTCCGGGACCATAACCCAATAAATTGATAATTCAATTTATATCCCTGATTTATTAATTCAGGCTTAAGTGTTGAGATTTGGGCCCTCTTCATCACAGTGCCCAAATTCAACCCGGTTACCACACTTGAGCCCATAACGCCTTTTTACCCATAGGTCCAATTTAGTTAATTAAATAATTAACTCGACTACTTTTAATTTGGACTTCCTTAAGACAATAACCGAATATGTTTATTTAGCATATCGGTCCAAATTATTATTAGTCTATAAATATATTAAATAAATATATTCCAACACGTTGGACTTTATCAATCCTTTCTTCTCAATAGGAAGGTTCATTTGTTTCTATAAAAAAAGTTTTAAACTTTTAGCCAACTGCAGTGGCGCTATTTTTGTTTTTTTAATCCTTGCCTCATTTTATTTCAATCTATTTTTGGTCTTAAAAGTATTAAATTAAAATAATAATAAATTGTTACATAATACATCGGGACATTCCGGGTTTACAGATGGGATACTAAAAGAAGAGCGTTTCACGGCGATATCACTCAGTAGTAGTACAATATCATACTAGAATAAAAGTATTTTCTTAAACATTCCCTGAATAATTTCGAAGCGGAATATCCAAAGATACATGGATCTAAGTGGCTGCTCAAAATTTTATAGCATCTTCCTAATATGCAGAAGAGTAACTCACTCCACCCAGCTGCACCAAGGAACCTTCTCCAGAGCTTTATGTTTCACGACAAAAACTCGTAAATCAGCTGTTCTGTCAAAAGAACCCCTTAATACGGACATAGTTGCATCAATCACATAGGTAGCCCGGATGTCAGGCTCTAGCCTAAGCAGAGATTTCGTCAGGCTATCATCTACATATATAATCCGACCATAACTTCTACAAGCGTCAAGAAAGCATCGTAAAAATACGGTATTCAGTTCGATTGGCATCTTCATGATGATTTCATGCGTCTTCGATCAAATGATGATAAAACTTGTGACCGTCATGAACGAGACTAGAGTGGCCACAAGATGACAAGATACTTGAAAAGGACATACTCTCTGGTTTAAGTTTGATTTGTTCCATTTGAGTGATCAAAGCAATTGCATAATTGCAGCGGGCATTATCTGCTAAACCAGAAATCATGACAGTCCATGTCTGCAAATTCTTCTCTGTCATTGAACAGAAAACATTTTCACCACATCTTTGATGTGCAGGCGTTGAGGTCGAGCAACTGATTACATACTAAAAACAAGCTCACCAAAGTGATAGTGTTTGGCTTTTCATTAGCTAGTTAATGTAGGGAATATTGGGTCCGTATATTCCGCTTTTCGTATATAAGTAAGAGTACTCCGATCTCCACAATAGTGTGATATTATCCGCTTTGGGTCCACTGGCCCGCACGGCTTTGCTTTTGGTCCACTTCCAAAAGGACTCACACTAATGGAGATGTATTCTTAACTTATATACTGATCTTTCTTCCCATGTTTAACCGATGTGGGATGTGGGACTTTGGTCGCACCTAACAATCCTCCTCTCGAACAAAGTACCACTCTAGCCTCCTCTCAATTGACTTCCATCCGCCTACTCTAGTCAGGTGAAGAGAAACCTGAACTCTAGAGCTTTAGGGCGGATCTATCGCACTACTAGAAATAGTAGTTTTTACGACGAATTTTTTTTGTCGTAAAAACTATTAATTTGTCTCAGCAAGTTTGTTCAGACAAAAAGTTTGTCGCAAACAATTCGCTGCAACAGCACCCTCGCAGTAGGTGTTATGCGACAAATTTGTTATTTCGACGCTACAGAAGTTATTTAAAGTGATGAACTATATTTTTCACAAAATGTACTATAAGGCGACCAACGTTGTTCGTCGCCAAAATTGTTTTGTCGCAACTGACTTGTTAGTAGTGATCTGATCCGCCTACTCTAGTCAGGTGAAGAGAAACCTGAACTCTAGAGCTTTAGGGCGGATCTATCTGCTCTGTGCCGCTCCTTGATCAAGCCAAGGAGCTTGATGAGCCATCTGGCACTCCCTCTTTAGAGGAATCTGCGCCGCTCCATGATCAAGCCACCTGCTTGATGACCCATCTGACGCTCCATCTATCCAACAGATCACCTTGAGTTTTGGCTCCTCGCAAGATGTTCGCCATCCTGAGAATTTCACCTACATCATCACAACCCACCACATCGCGTTCTGTCTGGGCCTGGTGCTCTGATACCAATTGTAGAAAAAAAAAGATTAAGAAAAAATGGGTAAAGAAGAATATGAAAAAACCCATCGTGGATCAGAAGTTACCGGAAAAAGACCGTGGATGATTGGAGGTCACCGGAACCGACCAAAAAAGACCGTAGAAGATCGGAGGTGGCCGGAAAAAGAACCGTGGATTGGAGGTGACCGGGAAAGACCGGAAAAGACCGTAGAAGATCGGAGGTGACCGGAAAAGACCGTAGATGATTGGAGGTAACTGGAATAGGCCGGAAAAGACCGTAGAAGATCGGAGGCGACCGGAATAGGGAGAAAAAAAATATTTGATCAGATGGATCATATCTTCACAAACTCATCCACTACACAAGTCTTCGAAAAAGAACGATGTCTTCAAAAGGAATGTGAAAAGTTTGAGAGTTATCCGAAAGCTTATTTTAAGAGAGGCATTGTTGGAACCAAAATTAAATTAAGCTAGAAATATATTAATTAATTGATTAAGTTAATTAATTAATTAATATATTGCTCAAAGATTTCGATAATATATTTTTTATGTAAAAATATTATTGATATCCTTTTAGAGATTTGATTTTATATTTTAGAAAAAATATTATATTAGTCAAAAATATTCTTCTGTCATTAAAACAGAATAATATAAATATAAGATATACAATGTATCAACAACAATAAAAATCAAAAAAGCTTTAATAAAAATTTCTTCTTCTTTTATCTTTTTTATTTTCTACGGTTAAGTATATGCATATTAGAAAATTTGGGCTGGTGGTTGAAATTTATTACATCTTGTCTCCATGATTATGATTGTGATTTTTTATTTTTTTTGCAATTGTTGTTGTCTCAAAAATTAAGATTTCCAAATTGTTGTAAGATTTTTTCGAGAAAGTTAACACAATAAAATCATTTACCTGTAGAGTTCTGTAAAATAAAATGCAATCTTTGTCTTATTTTTGGATAAACATGTTCTTAAAACTTTGAGATCGTAACAGTTTCCATACATAAAACTTGCTCTTATCAAATACATGTTCTTCTCTAAGAGATTGTAACAATTTCTTGTTCCATAAGGAAACGTTATTACAAAACTTGAATGGGATGTAATGTAAACTTGATTCGGCTGCTGATGCATAGCTCGAATCGAATATAACCTGATCCCTGTAAATGGTTTTGTATAGCTCGAATCATCTAACATAAAGGTTTGTATATGTAAAGATGTTGAGACAATGTGAATGATTTCCGTAGTCATGTTCGAGATGAAGGTCAAACTCTGGTAGTACTATTATAGAGTCATAATTTTCATACATAAAACTGGCTCTTCTCAAATGCTTGTTTTTTTCTACTTTAGTATTGTAATAGTTTCTTGTTCCATGGACCCTAAAGCTTATGAAATTAAAGTATCGAATTAATTGAAAATTGTATTAAAAAACCTAAAATCGAGTTTCAAACACCAAATAAAAAAAAGAAAAAGATGATGAGCACTTACAAATATAGTGAATATTTTTTTTTTTCAAAATTAAACTACTTCTTTGGTTATGTTTTATTTAATTGGATGACAAACTCTCATTTTATTTAATCTTTTAGTACGGTGTATACACCAAAATAGTCAATAACATTTTTTTTTTAGAATATTTAGATTTGTAATAATTAGAGAGGGGTTTGGATTTTAGGATCTAATTACTCTCAGTATAAGTTTAAGAATTTTGTGAGATTTTTTTAGCAATATTTATTTATTTCTAACAATCTTTGACTCAATTATATTAAATTTTTCGGACACAAAATATGGATTAACAATAACACTAACGAACACCATCAAATATAATTTGGAGTAAACTATAATTTTTTTATTTTTTAACCAAAAAAATCGCATCTATTATGTTTTTTTTTGTTTTTTTTCGGAGAGAACCCGCAACCGCTACTCAACGAGTGTATACAGGGTTTACCCAATAGTCTGCAAACCAACGACAGAATGATAAACCACATAGTTCAACGGAAAAAAACGTTTATAAGAAGATTCGAGCGCATGAACTTTGGTCACGGACGTAATTTAGTCCACCGACTCCGCTATCCTTATTTAAAGTTATTATAACCCTTTTAAAAACGCATTTAAAAAAAATTCAAAATGATCGTTGCAAAATAACCCGGCGTTATATAACTCTTCACCGATTTTGGCATAAAGGTTAATATACCATTTTATAAGTAAAATATCAAAATAAAAAACCACCTTGTAATATAAAATATATATATATATATAGCGATTCGTTGTCCATTCAGAATTTATAACCAAAATACTATATTGAACATTACTCTACTGTAAACATGTAATCTGTGAAAACAACTATTACATAAAAATGAATCGAATACAATCCATCCAAAATATGGCCTCGAAACCAATTTATAACATATAATTTATCTTCTTTACTTTTTAGGGAAATTACATTTAAAATATCTATTCAACTATTTTATTGTCATCTAGTATCCAAGTTTGTTCCATTATCTCTTAATATCCATCTCAACTATCTAATTACCACATAGTACCTAACATTATTTTACTACCCTAACTACCCTCACCTTTCATGAACAACCATGTAACCAAAATTTCTCTTTCTTACTTTTATTTTATTTTATTTTTAAAAGATCCATGGGGAGGGACGGAGAGTCGGAGCTTGCCAGAGAAACATGATTCAGGCCAGGAATGCGAGTCGTATCGCTTCCGTGGAGGGATGGTTTGGTACCGGAACTAGGGGATGGCAAGGGCACTCGAGGTAGGTCTTCCAGAGCGGTGATGGCTCGGAGCAGCTTCTCGTTGTCATCGAGGATGAACTAGAGTTGCTTTTCGCTTGATGGAGGAGGAGTTATTTTGATTTCGGAGGGTTCTTCTTCATCGGAGAGCACTTGCATGTTGCTTCTGAACCCTGGAGGTGAGAGAGAGAGCGACAAGGTCTCTCTTTCACTTCTGGTCGAGTTGAGAGATTGCAAGTGAATGGGCCTTTGGTGTTGATGCATTGGAGGAGGTGGCGAGCCGTGGACTGAAAGAGGCAGCCCCAACATACCGGATGACTTGGGAGGCGATGACGATGAGGGAGAGGATGTTTTGAGAGACAGCGTGGTACTGGGGCTTGAACGCCTGGGATTCGAAGCGGCAAAAATGGACGCGTTGTTTTCGTTGAAACGAGGGGTCCATCTTCTGGTTGGATCGGCGTGAAGAATAACTCTGAAGGGTTTCAACCATCATGTTCGTTGAAGATGCGAGGAAAAGAAGGTGATAAGGGTTAGGAGTCTGGAAAGGCTTTTTAGAGAGAGGGACAATTGAGATGAAAGATGTATTCAGAGTCAGTTAACTGGGCTTGAGTGGTTTGATTTGGGTAGGGCAGTTATAGAAGGGTTTGTGCAGAGAGGTGAAGGGGGTAGATGGAGGCGATTCGGTTATAAAGCGAGAGGGTGGTAGTTTAAAAGGTCTGGAGAAGGTAAAGAGAACAGAAGGTTGACAAAGAGGTTGCATGGAGAAGTGGGTTGGGTAACTTGCACGAGTAGAGGATGCATTAATGAGGAGAGAGGTCTCATTAATGCAGACACACCTTCACACAGGCGATTATTGGTCCGTTTTAAAAAAAGTAGCAGGCTACAAAGGGAATTTACTCTTCGGCCTATAAAAGAGGGAGAGAACCTGGACAAGGGCGGCTTGAGGTTTCGCAGGTAACGAGAGAGAAGGTGGCTAGACGACTGAGCTCCAATCTTAGGGCGGTAGGCTGACGAGTAGAAAGCACTTGCCTTAAATGTTTCTTGGTTATTTACTTGGTTAAAGGGGAATAGGCCAGATGAGAGATGGAAGGAGAGAGAAACCTCCATTAAAGACTCTGAAATGAGCTCGGGAGCCATAAATGATCAAATCACCATTAATGGTGAATTTACTTGTGAAGCAAACGATTGTAGAGGTTGTA
Organism: Limnanthes douglasii subsp. nivea; assembly: GCA_036936605.1. Classification (NCBI taxonomy): domain Eukaryota; kingdom Viridiplantae; phylum Streptophyta; class Magnoliopsida; order Brassicales; family Limnanthaceae; genus Limnanthes; species Limnanthes douglasii. The sequence continues at coordinate 391,579,826 of JAUPFV010000001.1, read as the reverse complement.
AACTCAGGGACTTTTATAAAAGCATTTGGATCTCCTCATCAACAAGCTTTGGAGCTTGTGACGAGGGATTAGAGGAGAAAAATGGGGGAACCAAAGGTAGCAAAATAGAAGAGAATTTGATTTTCAGAAAAGATTTTAGAGAGAGTTTCTCTTTCTAAAAAATAGTCGTTTAATTTATTGTTATATAACCATGATTTTCACAAACTACGTGCTTATGCTTATAGTAGAAATATGTTTAGTACATTATTTTGAGTATTAGCAGCAGAACGCACAATGAATTACTATTTATATAAGTAAATAATATGATGGTTCTTTTATTTTGATATTTCACTTATAGGATGGTTGATTAATGTTTACGCAAAAGTTGGTGAAAAGTCATCTAACGTCTCATTATATTGCAATAATCACCTTTAATTGTTTGGGAAATGTGTTCTTAGAAAATATGATGGTAGGTGTATTTGTTTTTGTTTGAAAAGTTGTAGGTGATTTTTGTTATATAAATAATGTTATTGTTGATAGTGAAGAATAAACTTCATCGCATAGAGGATCCCTAATTCCAAATTGTTAAAAAAGAACATAAAAGAGTGTATATAAGTGTGAAGCCACCTCAACTAGTAAGAGGCCTTTTCGGAGTATACCCACGAATAAATCCGTGCGCGCCTTCGAGCGCAAAGCGGACAATATCTTGCTAATCCGTGAGGTCCGTCACACACTCGCACACAAATTCTAACATGGTACCAGAGCCTTATAGTTTAAGGGTAAATTGAAGAATAAACTTCATCTCATAGAGGACCCACAATCCCACACTGCTAAAAAAGAACATAAAAGAGTGTATATAAGTGTGAACCCACCTGAACTAGTAAGAGGCCTCTTGGGAGTACACATAAGAGCAAATCTTTGCGCGCCTACGTGTACAAAGCGGACAATATCTTGCTAGTCCGTGATATCCGTCACACACTCGCACACGAATTCTAACATGGTATCAGAGCTTTATAGCTTAAGGGGAAAGTGAAGAATAAACTTCATCCCATAGAAGACCCTCAATCCCACATTGCTAAAAAGGAATATAAAAGAGTGTATATAAGTGTGAATCCACCGATCCCCCAATCCTTTTGGGAGTACACCCAAGAGCAAATCCGTGCGCGCCTTCGAACACAAAACGGACAATATCTTGATAGTCCGTGAGGTCCGTCACACCCTCGCACACGAATTCTAACCTTGATCAATGTTATAACACTATGGTTAAATAATAAACCTTACCAGTATCTCATAACTGGTGTCTTTTAACTGGAAACAATTAGGTTTTTATTTATGGTTTATCTTGTGTATGAAAATTTCAATATAAGCCAATGAAAAATTGGTAAATCATAAAATTTCAAACTGATACTATTCATAATTCGATAATGAAATCCAAACTTTGTTCGAATCATTTTGAAGAAAAGGGTGGAGACACGAAATACTTCAACATTTTCTTAAAAAATATATATTGGATTTTAGCATGATGTCCCATCATTTTCAAATATATTAATATTAATTTAATTTTTATATTTGGTATGGAGATGTTTTTCAAAAAAATATACAAGAAGAATTTTTTTTATAAAACTAAATATAAATTTTAAAACTCATAATTAACTATTAAAGTCAATTCACTTTTTTAAGAATAGTTTATTTTCAAGTTTTGATTCAAACCAAATATTTTGATCAAAAATTGTAATTAGTTTTAGGTTAAACTCATAATTAACTATTAAATCTTTAAAATAAGTTTGAAGTTGCATTCATGTGGGCAACAATGGTAAGACATATTCACAATTAAATTTCTTGAATCTTCTTCGTACCTATAAGATGACTATATCATATTGAAAAGTTTTAATGATGTCATTTTTGTAACTTAACTATTTTCATTGGAGGAAAATATTTTGTGAAAAGAAAAATATGTTAATACATCCGAAATTGTGATTTTATTTAGATCTTGATGTTGAATATAAAATCGCAAGAGTTCTAAATCCTTAAATCCTAATAAGTTAATCTTCATATTCTATAGGTTTAAATCAATGAATCATCCCTCGACTATCCAATTTTCTTTCATTTAGTCCATTGATTTCAAAATCATAGGTGAGAATCCATAGACTTGGAAAAATCTATAAATGTAGTCCATGACATGCAAAATATATGAATTTAGTCTCCTAACTTGGCAAAATCTATAAATTGGGTCTTAATAAGTGGTCTTTTTCTTGGCGTCACGGACAAAACTTATGGATTTTCCCAAGTCAAAGATAAAATTTGTAGATTTCGCAAGTCCTTGAATCTATTTATAGATTTTTCCAAGTCCATAGACCCTCACTAGTGATATTGAAGTGAAGGGACTAAATGAAAGAAAACAGTATATTCAATAGACTATTTTTTAATTTAGTCCTATTCTAAAGACACATACGAAAAAATAAGCACGCCTACCCGATTTTAATCATCTTGTCTCACAATTGAGGAGTCTACATAAAAAACATGATCTAATAACGAGACTCTGATGTCTTATAAAATATAGATAATCCTACGGGTAGGCTAATTACTAACAAGTATATTGTAAATGATAAAGGGTAGAAGCCTTAATGGAGTATAATTGGATAACCTGAGATTATGAGATAAGAGATAAGAGATAAGAGATAAGATAAAGGAAAGCAACATAAAAAGTACGCGAATGTTAGTGATATTTCTCTTAATAATTTTTTATTTAATAAATTTTATCTTCATTAAACTCTAGGTTTCATATATAATCTGATGCACTAGCCGGTTCAGGGGACCAAAAAATTTATTGGGCTATTAGATCCTAATACTAAAGCGTTAGACTAATGGTTCCTCCGTCAAAATACATATTAGTCTGACGAGCATCTACATTTTATATATAATTTAAAGAGACTTAATAATATATTTATTATTATTATTATTCGTAAGTCTACTATTCTACATACTGACTATTTTATTTAATTGAACTTATAAGAACAAGCTTGAATACTCTTAATTTACACATGATGAGACATTCCAAATCTAATGTTTCCTTACAATCTCTCACTTGGATCATTCATGTGTACTGAAGTGTATCCATCTGAATTATGAACTATAAACTACTATAGTTCACATATAATATATGGATGTCTATTCATATCAGATGATAGCCAACAATGAACCAAATAGGTTCTACCATAACTTGTTTTATACGCAATAGTTCTGCACTATATAAACTGCCAACTATCACCATCGTGAAAACTTACTTCTAATAGAATATAACATGGAAATATGAAACGAACATATAATCAATACATGTCAAATTCTAACAGGTCATACTTTACTAAATTGAGATAATGTAATTTAATGAATAAGAGAAAAAATATTATTATATTATTAATATGAAATAACTCGACTATATGAATATAATCTAAGATAATAATACAATATGAAAACTATAAAAATGAAATATATACAATGACCTACTTAATCTAAATATTCTCCACGCTCAAGACCTTCATGTGAAATCTGTGTTCAATTAATACTGAGGGTGGTAGTGTCTTGGGGAAAGTATATGCAATCATGAATTGTTTTTCAATATGCCCAACCCTTGTTTGGAAATTCTAGATTTCTTCATTCACAATAATGAACTTAATGTTTATGCCCTTAGATTAATTTGACATGTTGTTTCCGGTCGAGAACATAATAGTTAAAATGTTGGCATAATAGAGTTGAAGAGGTCTTTCAATTCCTTCCACTGTACATAATCTCACCTTAAAGTTCCTCAACCAGCGTGCATGAGTAGATGTTATGAAATATTAGACATACTCGGCTGCCATAATAGGGTCTATAATAAGAGTTTAGTTTTTACTCTTCCATAATATAATATCTCTTGTTAAAATGAATAGTTATTCGGTAGTAAACTTTCTAGTTTCTACAGACCCAACCAAATTCCTATTAGAATAACTTACGATCTCCATGTTATTGGATCTGTTGTTTGTCAATCCAAAGAGTTTGATATTCTTCAAGTAGGGGAGCACCCTTTTCACATCATTTCCATGAACAACTCTTAGATTGTTCAAGTACATTCCCAAGATTCCAACTATGAATGATATATATTTGGTGTATATATAAGCATGTATAATACTCCAACAACCGAGGCACATGGTATTGTTAGTACGAATTGAAATTTGAAATATATCATAGGGAACAAATAAAGTAAAAACTTTTCATATTTCACTATAGGGTTACTCATGATTTTGTTGTTTTCTGTATCATAATGTAATGTATGTCGCTTGTAAGAGACGCAAGATACCCATAGAGTAATTCCTTGCAAAATAGATGACTAGCACATAGGAGGATTCACCAAGGTCCTCTATATGAAACTTTGCTCAGATAAATTCCTTGGTAGCTTGTAATAAACCTAAACTTCTAGTGGGTAGGAGTATGTCATCGACAAACAGTACTAAAATTTACGATTTTACTCCTACTACTCTTGCGATGTATACAATCTTCAACATAGGTTACCTTAAAACCAAATGAGGTGACTATATCAAGGAACTTGTGGTACCATTGACGAGACGCTTATTTAAGTCCATATATAGAGTTCTTTAGTTTACACATCATCAACTTTGGGTCTCCAAACACAAAATGTTCAGGTTGATTCATGTAAATTATTTCATCAATGTCTCAACTTAGGTATATTGTCTCAAAATATGTAATCCCTTCAGTTCTCAGTTTGATTGTAACTTTTTGCTACAAGATAAATGTTTTATGTTTTAACTTTCTCTAAAGCATCACGTTTGGTTTTAAACAACTATTTACAACTGAGTGACTTCTTTCTTTCAGGCAAGATGAAAATATTACAACACTAAATTATCTTGCATTCATTTGGAATCTGCATTTATTTCTTCAATCCAGAGTTTAGAGTTTGAACTCTTTATAACATCCTAAAATATGACTGGTTCCTCTTATAGAATCTTTGAAGTTCCTTCATGTTCATTAGGAAATATTACATAATTTGAGGATATGACACTCCTTTTTTAATAGATCTATAAAATATTGGCGTATTGTGTTACTCAATTTCTTGACATTGTTGAATTTGTTCATCATGAATAAAAATTTATATTTTTTTTACTTGAGGTGGAAATGAAACATAAGTAAATGGAACTGAACTCTCTGACATAACGTTAATTACTAATAAACTAATTATACTATGAGCATCAATCTCAGAATGTAAATTAATTAGTTTCAATTTTTCTTAGAAATTGTTGATCTTTGAACCCCCCCTCCCCCTCCTCCCAAATTTGAATTTTAAAAAAGACTATACTTCTTCTCTTATAGATCGAGCCTTTAATGAGAGAATACAACTACTGGTTTGGGTATTCAAAGATATTGCAACTAACTATTTTGGACTCAGCTTTTGTTCACTAGGCCTATAAGGCTTTGATTCTAGGACATCCACATATAATGAAATGCTTAAATCTAGGCTTACACCATCTAAAGAGTTCATGTGGTATTTTAATTGTTGTTTAAGTATGTACCATGTTACAGATCTATGCTAGACACTTACAAGATTCCCCTCATATTGAATAGAGTAGTAATGTGTGAGAAATCTTGCTCTAAACCATATCTTGTAATATACGATATCGTTGCTCAGATACACCATTCATAGTGAGCGAGCACCACATGGTGAATTGAGGGATATTCCTACATTTTTTAAGGTAAATAGAGAATTGGTATGGATGTTGTTCCCCATAAAAATCATACCTTCCATATCATTCCCCACCACGATCAGATATAACAGTTTTGATCCGTTTGTAATTCAGAATTGGTTTTAAAATAATTGAACATATCATTTGTTTCTGATTTCTCATGAAGCAAATATAAATAGTTGTATCAGAAAAAGTCATAAAAAATATAAAGTATCGTTGGTCATTTCATGATGCTATAAATAGGCCGTATATATCTTTATAAATTAACTCCAAAATGTATTTAGCTTGAGAGCCTTTAAATCATCTCTGCTTAATCTGTTCCATGTAATACATCCTATAATGTATTTAAGAGGATTAAAGAGACCTTAAAATGATCTTATCTATTCTCTTTGTACAGATATGACCTAAACACATGTTCCGTAGAAATAATAAATTCTCAGAAGTCGATATATGTGTTACGTTCATGGAAATCGAATAATTTGTGATATTATTTAACTTATACAAGTTATCAGCACAATGAGGAACACTTGACGAATTAAATATTATAATAAAAGAGTTGTAACTTTCCATTGCCAAAAGAAAAGTATAACCAAATTTGTCTAATAATAACAAATATAGTAAATTCCTCATAAAATATGGAACAAATAAAATATTTGTTGAATTTAAAAACAATTTAAATTAACATATGGTTTTAGGTGGCTAGGCCACACCCTCTATAGTGAAATTTATATTTTTTTCATTATTGAGAGGTCTACTTCGGCTTGAGCTTTGAAAATAAATACACACGTGAATTGTGGTTGTTGTATCAATCCATCATGTATCTTTTGACACTGAAATTAAATTAGCTTAGAAACTTACTACAAAAGAGATCTTACTTTTCTTTACCGTTAATACCTTAAACTCAGGGCAATCTCTCTTTCAATTATACGCTCTTTTGCAATGGAAACATGCTACAACTTTTCATGTTCCATTTTATTTCTCGAGGTCTCTCTCTTCTAAGCTGGATCGTAAAGGGAATTTTGTGCATGTATCATATGAATGTTTCTTCTTGTTCGGAGGAGTGGTCTTACCAACACTAACCATATTACCTTATATATTTCATTCAGAGTGCTTTTCTTCCTCATTCACTATATTTACAATAAGAGTGGTCATGTTTATATTTATTGTCTAATAAATCATAACTTGTCTTTAAAACATTGAATATTGAACAGAGAGAGATTGAAAATATAAGACACCACAATAGTCTCACATTGCTCAACGTTGTGTGCATTAAGTATTTCATGGATATTTTCCATCTCAAAAATATGTTCACGGTCTTTACCATTACCTTATATTTCAAGGTGTAGAGTTTTCCAATGAAGATTTGGATTTTAACTTGTGGAGACTTAATAAAGTTCTTTTCAAAATAGGCAAACATGTCTTTAGCCAGTTAGTGATCCGAGAACTTACAAATTCTTATGGAACCCAATTCTGTAAGCCAATTCTGTAAGCCAATTATCTATGCTATTTACTCCCCAGAGTATTAAAATATCCATTTTCATCGCTTAAATTTATCTCTGACGTAATGAGGACCTAAAGTGTGTTTCTTAGTTGATATTCATTCATCGAACAATAACTAAACAAAAAAAATAACTTAATAAAACAGTTTCTGAATAATTGCAAACCTATGAAAATTTCAATATAATCAAATAAAAAACTCTTACAAATAAATGGACATCATTAAATAGAGTTCATAAATTTCTAGCCTATACTCGTCATAATTAGATTGTAACCGAACTCGTCATAATAAATGGATATTATTAAATAGAGTTCCCAATATGAGTCAAATAGTGCCTTGGCAGTGTACCATGTTCGGCGGTACATTTTTGTGCCATTGACAAGTTGTAATACAACTGATGGTTTTCTTATTAGTGTATATGAGCCCATTAGGCCCATTGTCTAGTAAGTCTATTAATTCCCTATAAATAGACTACTAGGACTACACAAAACACAATCTAAAATCTGTAACCTTTTCTATCATAATGAAACTATTTTCTCTAGCGGCGCCCGTAGACGTAGACAATTGTCGAATCACATTAAATCTTATGTTCATTTAAGTATTTCCTTCGTATATGTTTTGTGCTTGAGCCATTTTGTGGTAATTGCATAGTAATTTAATAACAAAATTGGTATCAGAGCCACGTGGTGAAATTAGGGCTTTTGCAATTAGGGTTTCACAATCGCGTCTACAGCAACAAAATACACGATTGAAAAAATTGATGGGGATCTAGCTTTGCGTTTTGGAAGATTAAACTGAAATCTTCATTGGTACTGCAAGGGCTGTGGAAGGTTGTGGAGAATAATTTACCAAAAAAGATGAAAGAATAAGAGAAACAAGATCTCTAAGAAAAGGGGTTTGTGCTGGATTTTCATGAGTGTGAAAGACAATGTGTTTTGCGAGATTAGTGGTGAGAAGACTGCTGCCTATGCATGGAAAAATCTAGGAGATCTTTACTCAGATAAATCAGTAGTAAACCGATTATACTTGAAGAAGCATTTGTATGATTTCAGATTGAAAGAAGGTATGTCCATAACAGAGCACTTGCATAATTTTAAATCAATCATAATGGACTTGGAGAACATAGATATCAATATTGAGGATGAGGATCAAGCTTTGTTTTTATTGAGATCGTTACGAGCTCCCTATAAAAACTTTGTAGATACCATTATGTATGGTAAGGATAAGTTATCGCTAGCAGATGTCAAAGGGGAATTGAAATAGAAGGAGATGAGACAGTTGCAGCCAGAAAATCAAGCTGAAGGGAAAGGTCTTATGACTAGAGAAAGATCTAGAAGCAAAGCGAGTTCTTTAAGGAGGAAGAACTGGAGGTCTAAGTCAAAGGTAAATCACTCAAATTGTTATGAATGCGGTGAGCATGGTCATTATAGTAGAGATTGTCCAAAACTGAATGGTAAGAAGGGAAATCATAAGGAAAATGCAGCAAATATTGTTGAAGGTGTGAACGATTCCGACGATAGTGAAAACAGTCGTAGAGGAGATGTATTGTCTGTGAGTTTAGACTTTGGGAAAAACTATTGGGTACTCGATATTGGTGCTACATATCACATGTGTCAGTTCAAACAGTGGTTCGATACTTACAAGCCAATGCATGGAACTGTCTATTTAGGGAACAATCATTCGTTGACTATTGGTGCTATTGGAAACGTCGGAATCAAAATGTTTGACGGGGTTGTTAGAATCTTGACGTGCTGGCATGTTCTTGGGTTAAAGAGAAACCTGATTTCTCTTGAGACTCTATACTCTCGGGCTTACAAGTACCATGCAGAAGACGGTGTAATCATAGTGACAGAAGGCTCAATGGTATGCATAAAAGAAAGTTTGCAGAAGGGTCTTTACATTTTCCAGAGGAGTGTTGTTATGGGCGATGTTGCAGTAGCATCATCAGGGAGTAATACCCAAAGTAGGCAAGATCAAAATAAGTTGTGGCATTGGCGTCTTGGTCACATGAGTGACAGAAGATTAGCTGTTTTGGGAATGAGAGATTTGTTGAAAGGATATAAAACAGAATCATTGGAATTTTGTGAGCACTGTGTGATTGGTAAACAAACTAGAGTCAAATTCAGCAAATCGGCTATAAGAAAGACTAAAGGGATATTGTACTACATTCACACAGATCTTTGGGGTCCAAACAAAATTCCATCCAAGAGCGGAGTCGGATACTACATGAGTTTGATTGATGATTATTCAAGGATGGTGTGGGTTTACTTTCTGAAAACGAAAAATGAGGCGTATTCAACCGTTTTCAAATGGAAGACGATGATTGAGAAGCAAACATGAAGAAAAATCAAATGTCTTAAGATAGATAATAGGTTAGAATATTACAATTGTGAGTTCAACGAGTTCTACGAAGCTGAGGGAATAGTGCGCCATCCCACTTGTTCTAGAACACCACAACATAATAGAGTCGCAGAAAGAATGAACATAACACTTTTTGACAAGGCATGAAGTATGCTCTCGTATTCCGGGGTGGGAAATGATTTTTGGCGGAAGCTATCAAAACAACGTGTTACTTGGTGAATTGGTCTCCATCAACGGCTATTGATTGTAAAACTCTTTTTGAGATTTGGTTTGGATCGTCGGATGATTATGAATATTTGAGGGTGTTCGGTTGTCCTGCGTATGCTTATGTGAGAGATGGTAAGCTGGAGCCGAGGGCAAAAAGGTGCATATTTCTAGGATATGTTTGTGGAGTGAAAGGATATAGGTTATGGTGTACCTCTCCAAAGTCTCCAGGTTTTCTCATCAGTAGGGACGTTACTTTTAATGAGTTTGCTTTGATAGACAGTCAGAAGAAAGTAGGATAAATAGTCGAATCAGGATCGATTGTGAGTTAATAGTTGGAGCTTGAAGTAGAATCAGTTCCTATCAGGTCCAATAATTTAAGTGGTTCTGAGGTGGATCCAGAATCAGGAGGTAAAGCGTCAGCATCAGAAGATAGTAATGATGATGCGCCCGAACCAAGCATAGCATTGGGTAGAGAAAGAAGAGATATTAGACTTCCAAAAAGGTATGCGAATCTAGTTACATATGCTCTGTCAGTTGCAGAATAAGTTGACATGCGTGAACCTAGTAGCTACAGATAAGCTATAGCGAGTTCAGAGGCAGATCGATGGATTGGTACTATGAGGGAAGAGATTGAATCTCTTCATAAGAATCTCTTCATAAGAATCAAACACGGAAGCTTGTTGACTTGCCTAAAGGACAGAAGATAGTAGGCAGTAAATGGATGTTCAAGAAAAAGAAGGTAATCCAGCGGTTGATGCATCTCAATTCAAGGCAAGACTGGTTGGTGAGGGTTTTACTCAATGGGAAGGAATTGACTTCAATGAAGTGTTTTCTCCAGTGCTGAAGCATAGTTCGATTCGAGTTATGTTAGCCACAAGAGTTTTGCACGATCTAGAGCTTGAGCAGTTGGATGTGAAGACTGCGTTTCGACATGCTGAATTGGAGGAGCAAATCTACATCAGACAACCAGAGGGATTTATCGAACCTAATATGGAGGACAAAGTTTGTTTACTGAAAAAGTCACTGTATGGTTTGAAATAGTCACCTAGGAAATGATACAAACCTTTTAATACATTCATTGTGTCAAGAGGGTTCACGAGGAGTCCATATGATAGTTGCGTGTATCATTAAAAGATGTTAGATGATTCTTATGTTTACTTGTTATTATATGTGGATGATATGCTTATTGCTGCTTGTAGTATGTCACACATTGTGCAATTAAAGAAGCAGCTTAGTGCCGAGTTTGAGATAAAAGATCTGGGTAGAGCAAAGAAAATTCTTGGTATGGAGATTATCAGGAACAGAAGTGTAAGATCATTACACTTGTCTCAACGAAGCTATATTGAGAAAGTGTTACAACGATTCAACATGTTTGATGCTGAAGTAGTTAGCATTCCATTTGCTACTCATTTCAAGTTGTCTGCAATAGAAGCGGCCAAGGACTATGCTGAGTTGGAACAAATGTCGAAGGTTCCATGTGCAAGTGCAGTTGGTAGTATCATGTATGTTATGGTATGCACACATCTTGATATTTCACATGCGGTTAGTGTAGTTAGCAGGTACATGGGATGTCCTAGGAAAGAACACTGGCATGCAGTGAAATGGATACTTCGGTATCTTAAGAATAGTGTAAAACGCTGGCTTAACTTTTAACAAGACTGATATTGGTGAATTGCTTAATGATGTTGCAGGATCATTGGTTGGTTTTGTTGATTCAGATTTTGCAGGTGATATGGATAAAAGAAGATCTCTCACAAGATATGTATTTACTCTAGCTAGGAGTGCGATAGTTGGAAAGCACATTTGCAAGCTACTGTAGCTTTGTCTACAACAGAGGCAGAGTACGTGGGGTAACAAAAGCAGTTAAAGAGGCAATATGGTTGCAAGGTTTGGTGGCAGATTTGGGTTTGAATACTTCTACTACAAAAGTGTTTTGTGACAGTCAAAGCGCCATACACCTTATAGGAACCAGATGTACCACGAGCGTACAAAGCACATAGATGTCAGGTATCATTTTATTCGTGATATAATATCAAAGGGAATTGTTGATGTGAAGAAAGTGTCTACACACGATAATCTAGCGTATATAGTGACCAATGTAGTATCAGTTCGAAAGTTTAGGGAGTGTCTAAATTGGATTGGTGTTCGCAGTATAGAGTGAATGCCTTAGGGGCATTTGGTGAGTCAGAAGAAGAGAAGTTTCTTTGTTGATAGTGAAGAAATGATATTCGTGTCAAGGGGAAGATTTGTTGCGAATGAGTCGAATAGTGCCTTGACAGTGTACCGTGTTCGGCTATACAGTTGTGTGTCATTGACAAGCTATAATACAACGGATGGTTTTCTTATTAGTGTATATGAGCCCATTAGGCCCACTGTCTAGTATGTCTATTAATTCCCTATCAATAGACTACTGGGGCTACACAAAATACAATCTGAAATTTGTAACCTTTTCTATCATAGTAAAACTCTTTTTTCTGCCGGCGTCCGTGGACGTAGACAATTGTCGAACCACGTTGAATCTTGTATTCATTTAAATATTTCCTTCGTATATGGTCTGTGCTTGAGCCATTTTGTAATAATTGCATAGTAATTTAATAACAGGTTGGAAATAATATATATTTTTATTATAGACCGTCGTCAATATGACAATGTTAATATAATTTTTATACATGTGATCTCACAAAAATTGATAGGAGAATATTTAATTTTTTCTCTAAACTTTAAAAAAATTTATTTTATTCAAACTAAAATTATCACCAAAAATCATTAAAGTCAATTGACTTTTAAAATTAGCATCTTGGTAATTTTGGTTAAAAATTAAATTAATAATTACAAACGAAGAGTCTTGATCCAGAATTGCAATAAATTTTATCGTAATCCGATAATTCACGATTTAGCCATTGTAATAAGTTTGAACTTGTATTTGGTAACCATAATAAAAGCATATATATAACAAATCTTTGTATATCTCTCATGACTATAAAATGATTACATATCGTGTTACATTTTTTAATGATATCCCTGTGTAACATACCTATCTGCATTTGTGGAAAGTACTTTGTGAGCAAAAAAATCATACTAATACATCGCAAATAGTTATTTTTTTTAAACCTTGAAATTAACTAATATTTAACTTTAATTCAAACAAAGAACTAGAAAAATTACAGTTTGATAATATAATTACATTCTCCATCAAATTTAAAATTATCCTAAAATTTAATAATATATGTGATGTGTACGTGGATCTTCACTTAGTTCTACTTAAACATGTCAATCGTATTGTAAGCTCTAAAAGATTAAATTGAAAAAAAATTAAAACGAATATATTTAAAATAATTAAATAATAATACGAGGCTAGAAAGGTCGGTGTATAGTCTGTGTATCATAGTAGTTTTTTATTTTCACTTTGCTCCCACTCATCTTTTACGTTTTAAAAATTTGCACGATGAGTCTCTGCACATTTTTGGGTAGCAAAAGTGATACAAAACTTGTGAATTGAAGACCAAAAGTGATACAAAACTTGGGATTTTGGTGCCACGTGTCGGTTTTTAATGGTTCACATGTGGGGGAGGACTACTCGTGCAAAATTCAAAAATATGAAAGATGGGTGGGAGACAAAAATGAAGATCAAGGACTACTTTGATACATAGACTATACGTGGAGGACCAACTGTGATTTTTAACCTTAACCTAGTAAATAGGTTGACAAACTTCACAAGAAACACAAATATTTTAAAATACTAAAATATTATCCTTTCGTTATTGTGATTGTTTACATTTTTTAAATATGATGTTTTATTACACCACCTCAAAAACTTAAATTTTCATCCACCCCAAAATCAAATTTCAGTATATTCCATTAATCTAAAATAACATTTTTCAACCGTATATCACCCTCTAACATAAATCAGAACCTAAAGTTTTCATCAGTTTATCCCATCATTTTTGTTATTATGTTTTTATATTTAATGTTTCAGATAAGAAATAATTTTTTTTCCTTCAAAAAATAAGCTTTCGATGATTTAAATATTTGGTACATGATTTACATTATTTATTTATATATTCACCCATAATGCATAATATATTGAAATTATATTGCATATTATGTGCGAGTTTCCAATTGTGTCATGGTACACAACTAAATTAGAAAAAAGAAATTATATCGAAAACTCAAATATCTACCAATCCACAAAACTAAAATCTTCAAAAAATTGATAATAAATTTTTTTATCTTAATATGTCTGCGACTTAGATTTGAGAAGAAAAGATGGCTACATTTGGGATTTCTTGTAATGTTTCATTTTGAAAGAGGACGAGGACAAAAAATTAAAGAGAAGACAAAATGATTTTTTATACTTAGGAGATATAACAAAAGTGGTGAAAGTTCCAAATTACCAGCATTAACATATATGGTGAAATTTAATAACGAGAGAAACAAAAGATTATTAGAGTTTGATTGATTAAACTTGTAAATCTTACAAAGATCTAAAGTCAAAATATATAGAGTTATAACCTAATGGTCTAGTATGTCAATTAGCTAACGAGTTATAATGCTAACATTCTCCTCAAACTCAAAATGCAACAATATTAAGCATTGAGAGACTGTCCCAAGAAAAAACTTATATGTCGGTTGAGCCTTCGCGAATACATCAACAAACTGTAAAGTTGATCGAACATATGAAAACAAGATGCTCATAAGCTGAAGATGATGATGACTAAAGTGCTTCGTCCTCTTATGAAAAACATAATTCTTTGCAATATGCATGCCACTTTTGTTATCACAATGTAGGATTTGAACAGTAACTCGTACATGGACTATCGATTTTGGTGACAGATAGTCCATGGACTTTTAAAAGTCCGCTGGTAGTCCCTGGACTATCCATTTTGAATAAAGGTAGTCCCCCTCCGTGTTTCTTGACTATCAAATTTTGTGACAGATAGTCCCTCAACTATGCATTTTTGATAAAGTTAGTCCTTTGAATTTTTATTTTTGATAAAGTTAGTCTTTTGAATGCCTATTTTTGATAAAGTTAATCACTTAAATAAACATGGGCACGGGACTAACTTTATCCAAATTGGATAGTCCAGGGACTACCAACGGACTTTTAAAAGTCAAGGGCCTATATATCGCTAAAATGGATAGTTCATAGACTACCAACGGTCTTTTGAAAGTCCAAGGACTATCTGTCACCAAAATCGATAGTCCAGGGACGAGTTACCGTTTAAAGCCTCACAAAGTAAGAAAACATAATATGTTAACACCATATATAGAAGAAGCCACCGTAACCAAACAATCTCATATGTAGTCGATATCGTAACACGATAGTTATCATCGGTACAAGATGTAGAAATAACATGATGCTTCTTGATTTTTATGAGATTAATAAATGTCCATGAAAATACATAGAAACCCTTGGTGGATTTACGATTATGAGAATCGATATCCCAATTAGCATTACTATAGGCACACAGCTTGGATGAAGATGTAGTATGAAACAAGAGGCCTTAGAACCGAATGCCACGAAGATATCTCAAGATACAAAGAACAAATCCTTAGTTAATAAAACTAAGAAATATAACAGACTGACTAACCACGTGAATAATATCAGTTTTATATGGTCAAGTAACTATAAGATAAACCATTATCCCCAGAAGAGTATGATATAGAGTCGTGTCTGATAAAGGGACACCGTTAGTAGAACAATATCGAGTATTAGTTCGAAGAGACATGTTTGTAGTCTTGTTATCACACAGTCGCATTTGCTCACATAGATTAGATATATATTTTGTCTAAAAAAGAATACATAATTTTTGAGACAGAGCCACCTCAATACCCAAACAATAATGTAGCACACCAAAGTATTTCATCACAAATCTATGAGCCAAATCATGATTTAGTGCATCAGTGTCATCAAAATCATCAACTATAATATTTATTTCACCTACATATATAGATAAAATAATTTATCTTACACTTGTACACTTGACAAATAAAGCTAAGTCGTGATTACTTACAAGAAAACTAAGTGAAAAATAATTATAAATACTTTCCCCAAGCAAGCACGCGATGATTGTTTGAGACCATATAGACATTTTCTAAGCTAAATAACTTGACTTTGTAGTGAACAACACCCGGGGAAGGATTTATGAAAACTTGTTCATGATGATTACCATTTAAACAATCGTTTTTTACATCTAATTGAAATATATTTGACTGGAAAACGGATCCAATAATAGGGTTACGAATTCTCATCATTTTTTCCATTGGGAAAAAATTCTCCTCATAATCCATACCTTACTTCTACAAGTATCATTTTGCTATAAGACAAGATTTATACCTCTCAATGGATCCATCATACTTTTTTTTAAATCTTTATATATGCTTACTAATTGAAGGTTTAACTAAATTACAGGTATGAGTCTATTAAAATGTAGCAAGCTCTTCGGCTGTAGTATTTTACCAACGAGGATTAAATACAACTTTTTTGTACACCTGATAGGTGAAGCATATGTAGTTTCACTAAAGGAAGAAGCAGACTCACGAATTAATCAAACAGAAGTAGTATGGGCTAATGAAGATGTCTTATGAAATAATACATCAAGAAAAATGAATGTATCATTGCAATTCCAAATAGATCAATAGCCTCAAGTTTTACTTTCTCTTATCATGTAATTTTTCTTGAATCAAATAAAATAGAATATACTCAAAACACGTGACACGTAAAGATACATATAAATTATGACTCGTTGGGTAAACGACCATGTCATTTCTTTTCAATATCATAACCTCGGAAAAACACATATAACATCCGAGTAGCTTCTAACTCGTATGATCATAATTATAAAAAAAAATTAAAATCATTTATAATAAAAAAAATTAAAACTTTAAAATTACATATAAACATAGTTTTGTTTATTTATTTATTTGTGTAGTCTCCTCAAATTAGTTCTTTTTACAATAAAATTTTATTATTAAGAAATTTATCACCTTTAATTTTAGTTATATTAACAAGTTCTAATTAATTTTACATCATCAATCTCGATAATATTGTTTTTAATATATATATATATATAATAATTAATGATCAATATTATTGTTACATAAAACTTATTTATATTTATTTTATTATATAAAAAATAATATAGAATAATATTATGTGCGTGTACAGTAAAATATATTTATTATTATATAAAAAATAAACAAAATAAATTATATGTTATAAAATTGGTTTCAAGGCCATATTTTGGATGATTTTTTTTTTTTTTTTTTACCGAGGGAACCCACAGCCGCTTCTCAGAGTGCAATGAGTGCGCACAGAATAAACCCTCAGTCTGACGCAATAGCCTGCAAACCCCGCCAGAATGTAAACCACACAAGGTGACAGGTTCAGCCAAGAAAGCATATGTAGAGGAACTCGAACTCATAACCTTTTGGTCTAAGAATGCCATACTTAACCGGTTACCCCCTTGGGGGCATAATAGCATGTTTCGTAATTTGTGCATTGATTGATAAATCAAAGATGCTTCGAGCCGGGTACATTTACCTACCCTATAGATTCAAATGTGTTGCAAAGGTGTTTACGATTACATCTCTTTTGATTGAGTTATATCAACAGAGGAGATGGATAGGAAAACATGTTACATAGGACACCTTGGTCCTCACTGAACTTAATTGGGAAGTAGATATCAATGCTTCAATGTAAATTCCACAGAACAAAGCACAAGACGCTACCTCAATGTTTGTCAAAAACTGATTTCAGCAACGTCAATGATAATATATTTGAATCCAATAAAGTTTTCTAATTGATAGCAATTCGTTTGCAGAAAAGTTATTCTTATACACGAAATCCAAAATAGAAATAGTACATAGTATGAGATTATACATTAAACTCTTGTTGTTATTGCATCCTTAAGAAATTTTTGTTTGATTTTTCCTAGTCCGGCAACAACTTCTTTCATGTTGCCTCTTTCTCCGGGTGCATCGGAAGCACAATTGCAAGCTAATTCCAAGATGGAAGATAAGCAATTTATTTTGGCCGTAAAATGTCTTTCTCCTTGTTGTATCAAATTCCCATCTATCATCTCAACCATTCCATTGTGTAATGACTCTTTCACCCAATCTTTCAAGCTGCATTCTCCCCCGAACATTTCATCGGTAGGCTTTGTTCTTGTAAATGTCTCCATAACTAAAATCCCATAGCTATACACATCGCTTTCTATTGAAATAATTCCCCTTGATCCATACTCTGCATTTGAAGTATATTATAAGTTTTTTAGCAAAAAAAAAATCAGAGTTGCCATTTTAATAAAAAGAACGTCACCTGGAGCCATATAGCCAATAGTTGCTAGTGTAATGGTCTCTGTCATCGACTTTCCTTCTTCAAAAAGTTTTGAAATACCAAAATCACTCAAATGTGCAACCTTATCTTCATCGAGCAAGACGTTGCTCGGCTTGAGATCACAATGTACCACAGGAGTTGAATAGCCATGGTGGAGGTATTCAAGAGCTGCTGCTACATCTATAATGATATTCATCCTCTCTTTTATATCGAGAAAATAGTTGTGAGCATATAACCACTTATCAAGACTTCCATTGGCCATGAATTCCAACACCAAAGCTTTGAAGTCGACATCAGAGCAACTGCTAACAACTTTTACAAGATTTCGATGTCGAACATTTCGAAAAATTTCACTTTCAACGTCAAAACTTTTAGACCCAGTCTCTGCCTGTACATTGAAAATTTTTACTGCAACAACAGTCTCGTCTGAAAGGACTCCTTTGTAGACAGATCCAAAAGCCCCAACACCAAGCACGTTGGTTTCATTAAACCCATCTGTGGCCCGTACAATTTCTAGGCGCGAAATTCTTCTCCATACTACAAGGTTTGTCAAACTATCTTGGTTTGGAAGTCTAACGTTTTGTTTGCGACGTTTTATAAAGATTATAACACAAACAACCATCAAAGTCAATAAGCTGATTATTGGCAAAAAGATTTTGAGAAAGTGTTTGGAGAAATTTTTTTTGATTGGAGCATTTCGTTTACATGGCGGCATATGAAGTCTTGATGAGCCACATAATGCATAATTTCCCATATAAGATAGAGCTGAAAAGTTCTCAAACGAACCTCCAGTTGGAACATTTCCTTCAAGTTTGTTGAAAGACACATTAAAATACGTGAGTTGCTCCAATGCTTCTAAGGATTTAGGAATGCTTCCAGTCAAATTGTTGCCGGAAAGATCTAAATATTTCAAATTTATCAAGCCGCCAAACGATATCGGAATCTGATTTTGAAATGTGTTATTGGCTACCAAAAGATAACTTAGATCTTTTAAACTCCCAATACTAGTAGGTAGAATACCCGTGAGTTTATTTCTTGAAAGATCAAACTCGACAAGAACCCTAAGATTTCCAACATCCGATGACAGATTGCCAACTAACGAATTTGATGACAAGTCTACACTCAAGATATAGTAAAGACTCCAAAAGGTAGAAGGTATAGGGGAATTTAGATTGTTGAAGCTCAAGTTAAGATACCTCAAAGAAGTCAAATTCGTAAAACACGTGGGTATATGTCCTTCAAGATTGTTAGCTGCTAGATCAAAAGTATTAAGTTGTTTGAGATGACATAAATCATTAGGTATGGATTCTTGTAAATGATTATGTGAAACACCCAATCCTTGTAGATTTTTTAGTCCCTTAATGTTGTTGGAATAGATCCTTCTAGTTCATTTATATCGAGCGATAATAATATGAGACCAGAAAGGTTACCTATTTCTTTGGGTATTTGACCTCTTATACCGCAATTATTCAAACCAAAAAGTTGAAGAGATGTGGAAAAATTACTGATAGAAGCGGGGAGCATTCCTCCAATCAATGGATTATCACCACAAGATAAAAACCGTAATTTTTTGCGATTAGTTAAATAGCTGAGAAAACTTATTCCTGAAGATTCCGAAGTTAAATTGTTCTTAAAAAAAATGAGCGTTTCGAGATTTAACAAATTTCCTAATGTATGAGGAACGGGTCCTGAAAACATGTTCATTTCTAATTCTAAGTGAAACAGTTTGGAAGCATTAGAGATAGAGTATGGGATTACTCCATTAATATTGTTTCCCCAGAGATAAAGATCCTCCAAATTGGGAATTCCAAAACCCAAAGTAGAAGGAAGAGTACCTGTCATACAATTACAATTACGGTATGAATTAAAGGTGAAAAAAAAAACATATAAATTGATAAACTCGCGCTGATGTATGAATAATTAAAAATATTACCCGATAAACTGTTGTTATTCAAAGCCAGGCCTATCAAAGAAGACATGTTGAAGATAGAATGTGGAATAGTCCCGGTGAGTCCCATGTCTTGGGCACAAAGTATCTCCAAACCTAAAATATTGCTCAGCTCCTTTGGTATTTCACCTTCCAATCAAAAATAAAATTCTTTCAACCTTGCAAATTCATTTATTATATTATATTGTAATCATTAATAAAATATCTCACATTAAATTAAATATCACGTGTGTAAAATATTTTTAGTGAATTTGTTATTATAAAGTTAAATTAAGAACTAGAGCTTATAAAATTTGGATATTGCGTCTAATAGATAAATGATAGTAGCTGCATTAATACCTTCCAAGTTGTTTGCTCCAATGTATAATTCCTTGAGACTTGTTAAGTTTCCAAGTGTGTAAGGTATTCTCCCCCTGAACTTGTTCACTGACAATCC
Organism: Limnanthes douglasii subsp. nivea; assembly: GCA_036936605.1. NCBI lineage: Eukaryota > Viridiplantae > Streptophyta > Magnoliopsida > Brassicales > Limnanthaceae > Limnanthes > Limnanthes douglasii. The sequence continues at coordinate 391,559,327 of JAUPFV010000001.1, read as the reverse complement.
TAGTACTTGAAGATTGCTGCAGTTTCCTATACTCAAAGGTAGCTCTCCTTCTAACTCATTTTCCGAAATGGAAAGGTATTCTAGATTCCGAAGAAAATCACACATATTATTTGGTAGTGTACCAGAGAGTCTGTTGAGTGTCAAATCTATTACTTGCAGGGAGGACACTTTAAAGATTGATGAAGGTATAATTCCTGAAATACTGTTTTCTTTAATCTCAAAACTCTTTAGGTTGTCCGACTTACCAATTTCAAAGGGGATATTGCCTGCTAACAAATTAGATCCCAAATTCAACTCCTCCAAGTTCGATGAGTTGAATAGAGAGAGAGGGATGGTGCCGGTGAAGTTGTTCGTCAGGAGGTTCAAGATTTTAAGATTTGGTAAGGTCTCTAGCCATGTAGGTATATTGCCAGATAAATTTTATGGGAGATCACCACCCGGGGAGATCCTCCATAGATGACTATTGATGAAGTTTATGGGCATAAAAGTTGAATGGAACCCGTTGCACCATTCATTTTCTTCCCAAGTGGCCAACTTGGCAAATATGTCTTTCATATTCTTCTTGTGAGCTTTGTATCTCCTCAAAATTCTTCCATATAGTAGCATTACATGTAAAAAAGTAATATAAGTTGTAAAGAGTAGAAGTAAAGATAAGAGAACTTATTGTTCCTCCTCCAAACAAGGTTGAGTTTATCATAGTTCTCTTTAGATATTCCTTCTCATTTGCCCATGCTTTAGATATGAAGACAAAAAATTTCTTCCAAAATTTGTCAGCCTCGAGAAGATTGTTAACTATTTTGAAATCATCCACAAGTGTTAGATAGTAGAAGGACAAGACCAGAACTTTGGAAAGACCAATCATGGCGATGAATTCTTTGATGGAGAGATGGGTTTGGCTTAGTTTAGAAGCCAATATCACTTAAAGGAGCATGAACCATAAATTCAGTTCACTTATGTAAGGAAGAGATGCAGGAGTTTGAAGTACTCTACTATCATCGGATTCAGTGGTGGAACCAAAGACCCCAATTGATAATCTCAAGATAGACCACCAATTTATTTGTTCCATAATCAAGTGGAGTCTCCCCCTCTTTTGGTAGTCGAAGCACTATATTGTCTGGAATTCCTTATTGTTTTTTAGACGTCCGATTTGATCTTCATTATAATAAATATATGGCACATTTTTCATCTTCGTAATGCATACAGAGATAAGTCGTTTTAAATTCACGCTGATTGTGACAATAACATCCTCATAAAGTTCAATTGGAGCTTTCTTTTTCTTTTCTTTTTTCTCGGATGCCCCATTCTTCAAAGCACCGTCTTAGTATCAAATGCAACACCACTTTATTTAGCCTCAACATTTGACTTAGTTTCCTCTGAATCAGTTTCTTCCTCAGAAGTTTCGTCTATTACTTGAGGAGGATTTGGGTTCGAGGTTAGATTTTATTCTTGAGTATTGGACGGAGTTTGTTGTGACTCCAACTTGGTCTCAACAATATCCCTCAAGAGATGATATGGTGGTGTAAGTTTATTTATGGTGTTATCATCTTCGAGATATCCCATAGCTATGAATGCTTTCTTTTTAACATGAAGAATATGGGAGAGATGAGCTTTTGACTGGATTTGAGGAGTTACCCTGCGTAATATTCGAGGTGAATCGGATTTGATGGGTGATGAAGGTTTTTCTGATCTTCTGTGAGTGGATGTGCTTTCAGTTACTTTGTGGTTCTTCTGAAGATAAACAAATGTGGAGCCAAAAAGTGCTGAAGAAGAATTTTGAGGAGATTTTGGTAAATATATTTTTTATAGATTGGATAAAATCTGAAACCCAAGGAAACTTTGATTCGGGTTGCAATTACCATAAACACTGGGTTGAGTTGAAAATTGAGAAAAATTGTCTATTACACATGTTGCCCGGTATTTAGCAGCCCTCTCAATGATGCACAAGTAGTCGTAAATGTTAAAAATGGGTTTTTAGTAACTGTGAATTTTCTCATAAACTAAAATAAGGAAGGGTCTTCAAGATTAGTTCATAAATTTTGAAGGTTAACTGGGAAAGTTGAGTTTTCCGGCGAATGTAGCCAACAAATTGGGTATTCAGATGATGATAACCAAGAAATTCGGTTCTCGGGTGAAGGTAGCTGGGGATTTTTTTAGGTGAAAGTAACTTTCTCTCACTCTAGGGAATTTGTGTAACACAAATAATGCGTGAGGGAGTATTTATAAAGGAGATGTCAAAGAGAGAATGGTCAGAGAAGTTGGAGAGGTGATGATAACTATTTGGTAGAAATAGGGAATACCAAACGCTTACTTTTAAATTGATAACGTGACATTTGCTAATTGTCAAACCTAGTGGCAGCCCTATTGGATTTACGCATGCGTACTAGAGTATTCCAAACGTGTCTAAGTGTTACGAAAATGCTGGCTAAAGAGTCCATGTGTGAATATTCGAAGCAGTTACGAAGGGTTGAGTGAAATGTTTGGACCATATTCGAAGCAAACATGGGTATAATTTTATTCGACGATGAAAAATGTATAAACTAGCAGTTTTGAATCGATTAAAAATAGTTTATATTCAAATAAAAATATGGAGATGTTTTTATTCGAGGAAAATTAATGTTGAACAAATCATTCTATGGAGGATATGAAAATATTTAATTCGAAGCAAATGAAATTTTGGCAAGTAACAGTGTCCATCTACCATGATTTGCGATGATTACTAGTTCTTATTCACTGTCTTTCATAAGAACTAGGGGGCTACTCATAATGATATGAAATATTATGGACCGAAATAAAATAAAGTGTAAGTAATATATGATAAATTGTATAGTTGTGAGACGATATTTGAACTACTTATAAATATAAGGGGTTGCAATGAAGTTTTCCCATTTATGTTATATAATTAGTTATAGAGGTCGGACACGCCTATAAATAAAGGGTGATGCGATGAATAGAAGAAGACATTTTTTCATTAGACATATATCGATTACTCTTTTTTGCTTTCTCTCTCTACAATTAAGTTCTCCCTTTTTACTTTCTCTCTTAAGAAACAAGATTTATGCATAACAAGTGTAAAAACATATCAAGATGATGCAATTTACCAATTAATTACACATGCATGTCCACCAAATTCAAAATTCCAAAAATCCAACCTAAATTTAAAAAACTAAACAATAATCTACTACCTTATTGAGCACAACATAATCAAAATGGACACACAGTATGTGCACCTACCAACGCCTAAAAATGAAAAAGGGTCTTCAAGATTAGTTCATACATTTTGAAGGTTAGCTGGCAAAGTTGAGTTTTCCGGCGAATGTAGCCAACAAATTGGGTATTCAGATTAAGATAACCAAGAAATTGGGTTCTCATGTGAAGGTAGCTGGGGATTTTCTCAGGTGAAGGAAACTGGGGATTTTCTCCGGTGAAAGTAACCTTCTCTCACTATAAGATATTTGTGAAACACAAATAATGAATGATAAAGAATTTATAAAGGAGATGTCAAAGAGAGAATGGCCAGAGAATCTGAAGAGGTGATGATAACTATTGGATACAAAGAATACAAAACGCTAACTTGTAAATGGATAACGTGACATTTGCTAATTGTCAGACATAGTGGCAGGCCTAGTGGATTTACGCATGCGTACTAGAGTATTTCACACGTGTCTAATCGTTACGAAAAGGCTGGCTAAAGAGTCCATGTGTGAATATTCAAAGCAGTTACGAAGGGTTGAGTGAAATGTTTGGACCATATTCGAAGCAAACATGGGTATAATTTTATTCGAGGATGACAAATGTATAACCTAGTAGTTTTGAATCGATTAACAAATAGTTTATATTCAAATCAAAATATGGAGATGTTTTTATTCGAGAAAAACAAATGTTGAAACAAATCATTCTATTAAGGATATGAAAATATTTAATTCTAAGCGAATGAAATTTTGGCAAGTAACAGTTTCCATCTACCATGATTTCCTATGATTACTAGTTCTGATTCATTGTCTTTCATAAGAACTAGGGGGCTATTGATAATGAAATAAAATATTGGGGACATAAATAAAATAAAGTTAAAGTTATATATGATAAATTGTATAGTTTTCAGACGATATTTGAACTACTTATAAATATAAAGGGTTGCAATGAATTTTTTTCATTTATGTTATATAATCAGTTATAGAATTCTGACACGCCTATAAATAAAGGGTGAGGCGATGAATAAAAGAAAACACTTCTTTATTAGACATATATCGATTACTTTTTTTACTTTCTATCTCTGCAATTAAGTTCTCCGCTTTTACTTTCTCTCTCAAGAAACAAGATTTATACATAACAAGTGTAACACATATCAAGAGGATGCGATTTACCAATTAATTACACATGCACGTCCACCAAATCCGAAATTCTAGAATCCAACCCCAATTTAAAGAACTAAACAATAATCTACTACCTTATTGAGCACAACATAATCAAAACGGATACTAATCAACGACATACATACGAACCTATATATACACTAATTAAAAGAACACTGTAATATACTATGAACCATAAAAACCAACAATACCATATGCAACTCAATTATTAAGAAAACGGATTACGTGGAATCACAATAACTTAATCTACAAAAATGTTTTTTCTGGTAGAAGACGAGCAGCCTACAGCGTGGTCAGCATTTTGCCGGAGAAACTTACGGTAGTCGGTGGATTGGCCGGAAGAACAAGTCATTTTGGTTGGTTTCATGGGTTATTGGGTTGGGTTTTGGGGTCTCGTGGTTTATTGTTGCAAATTGGTTAGTTAATTTAGGAGGAATTGGTAGTGAAAAGTCTGGCTTAGAAGGGAAAAAAGTGATTTTAACCCTAAAAGAACCTATTTATAGTATATGGGGTATTTTTGTTTACTTTCAAGGTCCAAGTACCTTCTCGTACTATCCATATTTTAGGTACTAGGTGGTAGTGACATACTTGAGAGTGTATGTATGGGTAGTTTTCTCGTATAAATTATAAACTAATTAAAAAATTAGTTATATTAATTTTGGGACATACCCGTATATAATTATATATATATATATATATATATATATATATATATATATATATATATATACACACACACAAACCAAGGCCTTCCTCAGAACAAAGAAATAAAACTGAATAACAAATCATCATAAAAGGATAACAAAAATAAAATAAATGGTAGAACATCATAGGGCACCATCAGTTAGAGCGGAGCATTCGGAAAGATGAGGCCAAGTACATGTGTAAATATACAAGACGAAATACTTGTATTACTAGTTAAACCAAAAAAAAGTAGTAAATGATGCGATAAAATATCGTCAACGCGAGAGAAGTATTATTGAAGATTATTGTGTTTCTCTCAAGGCAGATGTCATAAATCACAGTGCAAAATATAGAGCGCCAAAGATGCACAAGACCTTAGCGAGAAATGGTCGAAGAACTAGCGATAAGTAACCAGGAGGACGAGTCAGGGTGGAGGGGAGAGAAACTAAGCTTGGCAGTTGAGGCCTTATAAATAAGAAGAAAGATGGGGCATTCCACTTAGAGATGGTTATCATATTACTTGGAGTTATTACATAGGGCACAATCTGGGAGTGTGTTATTACCCTATGAAATTAACTTATCTCTAGTAGTGAGCTTGTCTTGAATAGCCAGCTAGAAAATGAAGGGTGTTTGGTAATGTTTAAATTGTTCAAGTGACATGGGGATTGAAATATTAGTCACATGATACGTGTTCTTAATTATAGATATTTTTCTTTTCTGGCTAGGAAGCAACATATTAATATCGTGTTTGTATGAGGGATCGAGGAGAAGACTAATAATGTTACCAATTTCTTGTAAAATATAAATGGTAATATCTGCTACCATAAAGAGTGTGAGCGTTCCAGTTCCTAGCGTCATTGAAAATTATATATGTGACTTTACTATTGTTGTTCATTTAAGCATAACGACCAGATAAGGGAGAAACTAGTAGTGATATCTCATAAGTTATTGTTGTTAACCTTCCTACATTTAATCCAGTCACATTATATTGAAGAGCTTGGACCATAATATTCACCTTATTTAGCATCCAAAAAATTAATATAGCAATCTCTTGTTGCATAGTCAATGAAATTAATTAATTAATTTTATTTTCTAACAAATGCGTAGTATGGAAATCATATAAATCACTATGTACTAGTTAAAATATTTTAGAAACTTGGTTAACATTATTTAAAAGTATATGGTTATCTTAGCTAACATGCAAGTCTTACATTTCTTATTATTTATCCTATTCTAGCATACATAATTCTGTTTTATTCAAATTTCTACAATTACTAGTAGAAGTCATGCAAACATATTGATTATAAAATGAAACATTAGCATTAAACATAAACATATCATTACATAAATATATAAAGCCTACAAATATACCATGTTTTGACAAGATATACTTTCCACTTTCATACATTTGTCTCAAATCACAATTCTTCAAGACAATACCAAACAATGGTTCCTCCGAATCTCCGGAACATATATTACATTGTTTAATAATATATTTTTACTAGGATGAAAAACTACCTTAACATTTCTTAGTCCTTTGATTGGTTTAGTTGCCACATTTCTCATTTTAATGAAGATCCATCTTCAATTGGTTGAAAATTATTGAACAAAAAAATATCTTTAAACACATGACTTCTTTCTCTCCAATCAACCCATCATGGAAAATTATCATTTTCACATAAAATGCTTCAGGTATTAGTGACCAATAATTCTGACTATAATTACAATTTTGAATTAAAATTGCACCTTGTTGCTTTTCTGGATCCTTAGACCAACATTGACCAGTAATGTTCTTGCCTTTACCAACCTGACAACCCTTTTTGAATGAACAGGTTTTCCACCTTTGTAATATGCTAACTTAGAATTCTTATTGGAATAATTATTTTGTTTCCTTTAAAATTTCTTATGTTATCATTTTTTGCATTTATATTTTTAGATAATCTCATGTTTTGTTACACTGAAATGCATTCATCCATTTAAAACAGGTTTTTCCTCATATAATTAGACATATTCGTTTGGGCTAATTTTATTTTAAAACATAGCCTTGAAATAAAAATAAAAATAGATTGAACCAAAAAAGTTGAAAATAAATTAACCTAAAAAATAGTACTTTCACATTGTGAGTGATCGTTAAACTAAAGTTTAGAGAGACTGAGAGGTTACTCTGTTTTGTATTTAGGTAAATTCAAAAATAATTCACTCTTCACTTCTTTATATTTTCATGCTTCAGTCTTTTTTGCTCAATAATCTTTTCTAACTTATGAACACTACCATATGCCCAGTTTAATGTAAGCTTAGTAGTGTTTTTAATATATATATATATATATATATATATATATATATATATATATATATATATATATTAACTTTTATTTTAAATTATCTTGTGCAAATAAATAATTGAAAGGGTAATTAGTTGTTAACCGAATGTCGCTTTTATGGAAGGAAAAGTACTTATATTTTGCTAAAAGAAATAAAAATTCAATTAGTTTAATCGGTGTTTAAAGTCCAAAGAGTAAAAATGTTGACAATATGAGAGTAAAATTTTGAAAATAATACACAAAAACAGTAGTTAATATATTAATTTAAATGACTTTTGCTTAGACCAAAATCAATTGCAGTCCTGATGCGAGAATTAAAATTCAGATTTGGTAGAATTATGTTATTAAAATTCCTTATCAACCGAAGGAAAAATGGTAAGAATATTGCGGATTTTGGAGGAAACGTTTGTGGTCAAAATATAAGGTTGCAAAAATTGGAATCTTATTTTTTATCTTAATTGTTATATATTTTTTTTTAAATGATAAAAAAGATAAAATACACGATATATTTATGAAAATAGTTAGATTAAATCCTAATCCATTTTTGTTATATCTCGACCTCCAAAATTTATAGTTTTGGATTCTAATTCACCTGATCTTGATTTATGCACATATAATATCATGTTTCGTATTTTGTGCATTGATGGATATATCAAAGATGTTTCGAGCCAAATGCATTTACCTACCCTATAGATTTAAATGTGTTGCAAAGGTGTTTACAATAACATCTCTTTTGATTGAGTTATATCAACAAAGGAGATGGATCGGAAAGAGAGGCTCATGAAATATGTTAGAAAGAACAATTTGATCCTAAATGAACTTAAATCAGATGTACATATCAATGTGAATTCCACAGAACAAAGCACAAGACGGTACCTCAATGTTTCTGTTACAAATCAGCAAACATCACGGGTACATATTTTATGATATATTTAAATCCAATGAATTTTTCTGATTGATAGCCATTTGTTTGCAGTAAAGTTATTCTTATACACGAAATCCAAAATAGAAATAGTACATAGTATGAGATTATACATTAAACTCTTGTTATTATTGTATCCTTAACAAATTTTTGTTTGATTTTTCCAAGTGCGGCAACAACTTCTTTCATGTTGCCTCTTTCTCCGGGTGCATCGGAAGCACAATTGCAAGCTAATTCCAAGATGGAAGATAAACAATTTACTTTGGCCGTAAAATGTCTTTCTCCTCTTTTTATCAAATTCCCATCTATCATCTCAACCATTCCATTGTGTAATGACTCTTTCACCCAATCTTTCAAGCTGCATTCTCCCCCGAACATTTCATCGGTAGGCTTTGTTCTTGTAAATGTCTCCATAACCAAAATCCCATAGCTATACACATCGCTTTCTATTGAAATAATTCCCATTGATCCGTACTCTGCATTTGAAGTATATTATAAGTTTTTTGGCAAAAAAAAAAAAATCAGAGTTGCCATTTTAATAAAAAGAACGTCACCTGGAGCCATATAGCCAATAGTTGCTAGTGTAATGGTCTCTGTCATTGACTTTCCTTCTTCAAAAAGATATAAATTGATAAACTCGCGCTGATGTATGAATAATTAAAAATGTTACCCGATAAACTGTTGTTATACAGAGCCAGGGTTATTAAAGAAGACAGGTTGAAGATAGAATGTGGAATAGTCCCGGTGAGTCCCATGTTTTGGGCACCAAGTATCTCCAGACCTAAAATATTGCTCAGCTCCTTTGGTATTTGACCTCCCAATCAGAAATAAAATTCTTTCAGCCTTGCTAATTCATTTATTGTATTATATTAATAAAATATCTCACATTAAATTAAATATCAGGTGTGTCAAATATTTTTAGTGAATTTGTTATTATAAAGTTAAATTAAGAACACGACTTAAAGAGATCGAACATTCGATCCGGAAGCTTCATTATAGGCACGTCCGTGAAAACCGGAGACAAATAAGACAAAATGTTACCGGTATTGTTCATATTTTCTCGAGGGAGCAACCGAGTATTATCAAAACTTTATGGCTAGAGTTAGAAGCTCTTATGAGCTTGGTGAAAAGAAAATGCAAAACTGGCGATTTTCGTGTCACGTGTTTCTCATTCGCCTTGGTGCACAATATTAGGAAATGGATTCCGAGAACCAAAACTGGTCCGATGCGGCCGCTTACTATTTGCAGGCCACGATGATTTGGACTGATGGGGGGAATCCGCAAAATCAGGTATTGTCAATGGCTTCTAATAAGAAGACTGATATGTCATGTCCACATCCAATCCTAAAATGAATTTTGTACAATATTCATGTTGGGATCCGGATTGGTTTATAACCCGGGTTGAAATTTGAGTTTCAAAATATAAATGTTTTTCATGTTGTTATTCAGGTTCCCAAATTTCCTGGTGTTTTTCAGTCTATTTCTCTCGATTACTTTTCTAAAATGTTGAACTTTCCAAGTATTGTTTATATTAGTGTATTCGTCCTGGATTGCTAAACACGAATATGACATGAATTGATCAAGCCAATGCCTGAATTTGACCGAATCGTCCGAAACTCCATATTTGGACCTGCTTATATTTGTCCAAGCTTGAATTACGGACAACAAGGTTCTTGTATGTAGCCATTTTTTTTCCAAACCAGACAGAAAACGGTTGGTCCGGTAGGACAAGATTTCGCCACCCCTAGTTGTAAACTAGTATGCATGTATAATGTTCAAGGTCTAGATATTAGCTAATATGTGTTTGTAGTTGGCTACATATATTGGTGATGAAATCCTAACATTGTACCATTGCATAAGAAGCTTGGCTGTCAAGGAACCTTTTCCGGACGAATGAAGTAACCTAATTTTATTATTGAAAAGGGTGAAGCTCTACTTTTAGCTATTGACCCAATGTCTTTTATATCATAAGTTGGTACCTCCACATATGCTCATAAGTTTTTTCTATATCGAACGGCTCTTGCTTTGATTTCTCTGGTCCTTCTAGAAGAAGCAATGTCCAGCAAAAATCACGATCGGACGCGAATTTCTGGACACTTGTTATTCTAATGCTGAGCTTCTTTTTCTTGGAATCCAGGTAATCATTTGTGGACATTATTTGAAAGTAAATTAGGGCTCTGCCTTTGTCTATGGCTCAGTTCCGAATAGGGGGTGGAGCTCGATTAAGTTTGCCCAAGAATAGCCTATCTATGTCTGCGGCATGACCTCAACCTCCTGCTTAGGGGTGGCAAAATACCAATTCCAGGTCAGATTCGGGTCGGACTAAGTCTTATGGTTAATAATAGTTTGGCTCATCTAGATCTGAAGTTCAGACACATATGTCTATCCAAAATCGAACCCGAGTTCGGGTCATGCGCAGATTAATCTTCCCTAGGGCTGTTATCGGTCCAGTTTGGTCCGGGTTTTTACAAAACCGGACCGATAATCTTGTCGGTTTGGACCAAACCGAACCGATAAGGTTTCAGTTTTGAAAACCAAAACCGAACCAGAGCCTGTAACAATCGGTCCGGTTCACCGGACCGACAATCCTTTAAAAACAATTAATTCAAAACTTGTAACTATTAATCACGTGGTCAGGCATTCAAGTAGATGCCCAAGCCTTGGTAAGTGAGAGGGTGTTTGTGTCTCCTTTTATATTGATTGACACTTTATATTGATGGACACTTTCATCTTCAATGGTAACTATCGATGTGAGATTCTTTTAAACAAAACTCCAAATATTTACTCTTTCTAACTTAGTTATTAATATTTGTCAACAAAGAATTTAAAAATATATATTTCCTAAACTAATCTGTTATAATTTAAAACAATTTTGTTTGTTAATTACAATAGGATAAATAATTTATTAATAGCAGATTTATTACGGCATAATATTTAAAATACATTAGTTTTAGCAAGTTTTTAATAATTTTTTATTTCGATTCCGAATCGGTTCTTACCGATTTTATCGGTTCGGTTCCTTACCGGTTTTTCGTTTCGGTTCCTTATCGGTTTTCGGTTTTAAAAATAGAACCGCGAACCGGACCGTTAAGGTTCGGTCCGGTTCTCGGTCCGATCCTTATCGGTTCGGTCCGGTTCTCGGTCCGATCCTTATCGGTTCGGTCCGGTTCTCGATCCGATCCTTATCGGTTCGGTCCGGTCCTCGATCCGATCCTTATCGGTTCGGTCCGGTCCTTATTGGTTCGGTCCCGATCCGAAGAACCATTGACAGTCCTAATCTTCAGGGTTGAAAATTTTCGGTCCGGTCCGATCCTTGAAAATAATAAAAAGTCATGCCCGGACTTGAACCCGGGTCTCTCGAGTGAGAGCCGAGTATCCTAACCACCTAAACTACAACAGAATAGTTGGACAACATATTTACCTCAAGTATAAAATGAATCGTACCTGGATTTTTAAACGAAAGTTCATGTTTGATTATTTTTTTTCCTGATCGGAGAAAACCTTATCTTTTCCATTACTCCTGCCTCGAGCTGAGCCGAAGGGTCATGAGTGAAAAGAGGTGTTTGAGCTCGAGTTTGATTTGATATCAGCTTAGGCTCATTTAGCAACTCCTACTCATGCCCCATGAGCCCTTCAGCTGAAATGCTGTATATAAAATGTTTTAACTCTATATCCTCGTATTTTCTTCCATACGAGAAGTTCGGATGACTTCTCTCGTGTTCTCGGATTTGCTATTCGAGAATTGGACGTAATAATGGAACTAGACGATAAAGAACTGAATCTCGCGGTATCGTCAGATCATCTTGTAGATGCAGTAAAAACATGACCTTCTCGAGCTCTTCGACTTGTTTGTATAATCATCTTTGCCTTTCATTGTCTCACCAACATTCAAAAACACAAAAATAGAAATACCAACATGACTGTACATTGTTTTTGGCTTTCATTGTCGGACCAGAACAATTAAGATCGTGGAACATATTTTTAGGCTATATAACGCATACCATTAACTATACATTGTTTTCTCATACATAGCTAAAGTTCATTTGTATTAGCAAGAGATAGTGTTAGAAAATTTATATAAAAAAATTAAAATCTATACAAGCACAATAGTAAATGTGATCATAAATATTTTTAAAACAAAGCATGTAGGATAGATTTTTTACAACAAAGTAGGATAAATGTTTTGAAATAAAAAAAAATTTGACGCACTTGTTTAAAAAAATCTATAATGTCTATTTTATTTAAAAAAAAATCATACTTGTTTTGTTTCAAAAAGATTATCGTTTTTCTTAGAAAATTTGTTGTGCTTTCTTCCGGAAAATTTGTTTTGTCTGTTCTGCTTAGACTATCCACAGCAGTGGGGATATTTCATCTCCAAAAAGTGCGCCACATCAGCGCCACATCAGCATACTCTCCAAATAATTCTGCAAAAATTCTCACTCCCCACAGCAGTGCATATTTCGTCTTTCAGCATACCCCCACCATATTTCTCTCTCTTCCACATCATTCCATCATACAATATCCTACCATATATTTTTATTTATCTTTCTTATTATTTACTATATATTTATATTAAAATTATATATATTAAAATTAATAATTTTTTTAAATTAAGATAATATATTTTCTTTACAAATAAAAACTATAAAATTTCAATAATTAAAAATATAATACATAATATATAGTATATTTAAAAATCAAAGTTAAAAATAAAATTGGTCACCTAAATTTATTATTTTCTTTACAAATTTAATAAAATATATTATTGATCACCTAAATTTATTAGTTTAATTTTTATTTACCAAATTATTACTTAAATTGTTCCGAAAATTTAATAAAATATATTATTGATCACCTAATTTTATTAGTTTAATTTTTATTTACCAAATTATTTACCAAATTATTACTTAAATTATTACAATTTAATCAAATTTAATTTTTTAACTTACAAAAATGTTCCGAAAATTGTTTCGAAAATACTTAATAAAAAAACCATAAAAAATTTCGTTGTCCGAATCTTTCAAACCAAGTCTCTATTTATAGATCTCAAAAAATTATAAATCATGATATAATTTATTTATTTTTTTAACTTACAAAAATATTCCAAAAATCATTTTGAAAATACTAAATAAATAAAAAACTCAAAAAATTTCGGTGTCGGAATGAAACAAACCAAGTCTCTACGCGTAGATATCAAAAATCATAAATAATGGTATACTTTTTTTAATTTTTTGACGAACCATTTGTTTCAAAAAACGTTTTTTTAAAAAAAAAAATAAAAAAAAATAGGAGACTGCAGCATGCCAAATGGCATGCTGCAGTTGGTTGTTGAAAAGATGAATTGGGGTTCATCTTTTGAACCCCAATTCATCTCTAGCTGCCAGCGTGTACGAAATATGCGCTGCTGTGTATAGTCTTAGAAAATATTTCATGCCTGTTTTTTTCAAAAAATCTTTCATATTTTTTTTGTTTCACATATATGTTTTGCATGTTTTATTTCAAAAAAAAATATCTCAAACCTATATTATTTCAAAATATATGTCATGTCTACAACTTTAAAAAAATATTTCATATCTGCTTTATGCGAACAATTTTGTCAGTATCCTTTCGAAAATATGTCATGCCACATTCTTGGTTTTTTCGTAAGACCTCTCTATTAGAGGAACGTGAGATTGATATTACTATTTAAAAAAAACTGTAAAAATCTAGTGTTTCTAACACAAGTTGGGTTTGGAAAATTAAAGTGAGTATTCTTTTTCTTTGCAGATCTATGTTCCCAGTTAATAATAAGTCGTCTAGAGAGAATTCACATGGACCAATAGCAACTTCGAATATAATTTTTTTTATCCTCGTCACATCTATCTTTAATGCATTTTTTATGAGGTTTCACCATTTTCTACTATATGGTATGTAAATAGGTGGGGTGAAAGCTGTTAATGTTAAAGATATTAGGCTCATTAAATCATATATTTTATTTTGTATAACACAAACAATATCGAAAAACAAGGCCCAATAACTAGATTTACATAGTTGGCTAACCGAAATAAGATTCAAAGCAAGGGTGAGACATAGTAAACATCTTATAGTAATCTATGAAAGGTCGAAATAGTACCAATACCCTTTACTAATATTGTTGTAGCATTAGGAGATAAAAAAGATAGGGGTAAATATGAGATAACAAAAAAACGTTCGACACGTAAGGTGACATATGATGAGACGTACCAGAATCCAAAATCCACAATGGTAAATCAAGACCTGAAGTGGAAGACGGTGCGTTGCTCTAGTGATATGCGGATGTAGACATGACAAAGTTCTTCAGATTGGTACTAGTAGATTGTAAAAAGTCATATTCTCCTATCATATTTTCAATATGAATACCCAATCTTTGATCCATCAAAATCAAACTACCGAGAGATACCAAATCCAAATCGAATGTCAAAATCAAATAAAATACTCAGTCCATTTCCAAATTGAACCAAAATCCAATTGAAATCACAACCGAAATCTAAATCCAAATCAAATCCATATAAAGAAGTAGAGTCAAATCAAAGTCCCAACTCAAATCCAAACTCAAATCAAAATTAAATCTGATAAATTTGAAGGTCTTTGGTTTAGTCGATCCGCGCTAAGCAATGTTCGTATGAGAATAAATGATAAAGAAATGTTAGTATGAGAGTGATTTTAAAGAGAGAAACGAATAATGTAGAGAGAGAACTAGACAAAAGGAATAAATGTCTCAATCATTGGCCTATTCCCCAAAAAGGGAATGTCCCTTATATAATGTATATGCTAGGTAGTGAAATTACACATTTGCTATTAATAAATGAACTTTTTCACCCCACTATTCTACTATTTGTAAACAATTGTTAGAGGTCTAATATCTTACCCCTCTCAATCGTTATGTTTGTTTTAGTTTAGCCCTTGATACATTAAATAAGACCTTACATATAATAATAACAATAAAGCTTGTTATTATAGCCCACCTTTTCCTTCCCTTATCAGTAGCCCCCCCAGTCTTTGCGAAGATGTACGAGGAATGACTAATTAGCATATTAGTTTTTTCATTTCCTTTAAGCCTTTTCGGATCACCTCCTCGGATCGTCACTCCTCCTCGGATCGGGCTTCTTGGAAAGTTGATTTTGGTACTTATCTACCTTGCATTAACTTTTTTACTTTACCTTCTCGGACTGCATTTTATAAAGTCTGTTTGTGTTTACAATCTTTCTCTTGGTTATTATGACCTCATCCTACTCTAATTCCTTTTGGATTTGGCATGCGTTGGTTCAAAGATCATTTAGATTAGTATCATTACTTCTGCCAAGTGTTAATTATCCATAATCACACACTTGTGAGCATGCTTGTATCCTAGGTAACATGTCGATATGAGTTTTCTTTTAGGCTGACGCTTCAACTCCCCTTATTTCTTCTATTATAAATACCTGATTCATCTCTTCTTTTCAAGTTTTCACATTTTCTTCTATGTTCGTCCCCAAAGGCTAGGAAATCAGTTCTAGAGAGATAAACACTTCTTTAAGTAAACTCATTTTCTTTTTAACTCTTAATTCATGTAAAGTTTATTAATCTCGATATATATAAACTTTGGAGGTGGTTTAATATCTCAACTGGTCTCTTCTTCCGGAACGCATTCAAACCAGTGATAGAGTTCAACCCTCAGGTCAAAATTGTTTGAGAACCAACATGGTTGACCCTTCAACTTCAACTTCTAAATCATCTCTATTCTTGACCATGGCGGAAGAGAAGAATAAGTCATTTGACTTGAATAAAAAAGATCAATCAAAGAGAAAAAGGTCTCCTGAAGCGGTTAAAAAAATCAGTGAGAGTTAAAATCTCTTCCTCCGCGATAACTCCCCAAGTAACTCCTCAAAGGTCTCACAGACTACTCCTGAAAGTAGTCATTAGAGACCTTCCTCAAAAGGTGTCTGGTTGGAGCAGGTGTTAAAAACCATCCCTCAAATATTAAGAAGAACGTTAATAGACAAACCTGAAAGCGATCAGGAGATAGATGATGCAGCTGTGGTGGAGGCGCAACCCATTCAAGTAATTTCTGCTCTAAATCTCGCCCCCGAACCATTTTTAGTAAATAAAGAACAATCCCCTCCTTCCCCGGAAGTTAAAATCACATTACCTCCCAAGAACGTTAAAAAGAAAAGGAGGGGAAAGTCAGGTTTACCCTCAAACCTGGAAGATATCCTGTGTTACAACCTTCGTCGGATCGAACCCAAACACCTACTTAGTCTTTTCAAAATAAAATATAAGTACTTTCATCCATCCGAGGAGGTACAGTTGAGGGACCAGTGATGTATCCTTGAAATTGTAACAATCTGCTTCTCAACTGTTGGTGAGACACCCTTGTTTGTCCAGGACCATGAGCTAGTTCTCTACACAGAGTTAATAAATTGGGGTATTCGTTTACCCTTAGATCCTGCTTTAGTAGAGTACTTCAACCTCATCAAGCTTTGCCCAACATAGGACGATCCTAATAAGTGGTATAAACTAATGGCTTGAATAATGACCCTCGAAGATCTCTAAAATTGAGCTTTTCATGAAAGAGCTTAAATCAGTTTCAGGGGTGCCTAAGAATTCCCGCTACCCATTCTAGTCCATTGGTTTAGCAAGGCAGTACAAAGTGGTGAAAGAATTCCTGGAAACTGATAAAAAGTGGAAGAAGCAATTCATTTTAATCTCCAGACCGTGGGAGACTGGTTTTGATGAATCCCCAGATATGCTTCATCATTTAACATTAATATCGTATGGAAGGGGTATTTATCTGCACCTTCTCCTTGGCTGATATGTTTCTAACATATTAAGGAGAAATGTTTTCTTCTTGACAAATATAAAAGGGATTGTTAAACCCTTCAAAGATCATGTTGCCTCTGTGAAGAAAACTTTTGAGAAGCTGAGTCTCTCGGCAGGTGAAAATTCGAGTTACAAGTTCCATCGATGCTTTACTCCCTCGAACCTGGTCAGAAGCCAACTCTGGAGGTATGACCCTGGTAAGAAAAAGTCTTTGAAGGAGCTCATAGTTACTCGCAAATTTTTTTGTCATTAAGCTTTTGGAAGGCTTATACAACATGGTTTTTCTTTCTACTCGTGCTAGAGCTCCCAGGCACCTTGATGCAGGAAAATTCAAAGGGGGAGGATGAAAAGACCGAGGAAGAGGAGGATGATGATGCTGACATAGATGCTGGTTCAGATTATGATGTCTGAGGGGACCCAAGGACTGAGGTCCAAAAAGAGCATGAAGAAGAGGTTAAAAAAAAACAACAAGCCGATGCTCAGCAAACCGATGTTCAACAAGCGCAACATGTTGGAGTTGAGGGGGAGTCTCAATCTGAAGTTCATCCGGACGAGGTAGCTGATGTCCAACGGCCATTGCCACCTGAAATTCTAGAGGATCAAAGGGGTATAGCTAATTTTGAGACAGTGGTCGAAGTAAGACCGTTTGGGAGGGAAGTCGTTATAAGGCCTAAAATATTTTCTACTGAGGACAAGCAGAAGATACAAGTTGAGAGAGAGGGAGAAAGTGATAACATAACCGGACCAAGTCTTCCTCTAATAAAGAACGTTGTTGTAGTTGAGTCGAATTCAGGTGGTGAATTCATTGTCTAGAGAAGACCTAGTGTTGGACAAGTGAATCAGGAAGAAATTCCTGGGAAGGAGAAGGTCTTTGCCCTGCTTCTGCTTACTGTAATGTTTACAAAAACGATTTCATTGCCAATAAATTGAACATGTTGTTGTATGCTGCTTCTCTCCTTGAAAGGAAAGCTAACTGCAATGATCAATATAAGAATGCAGTCACTCGTAGGAGGCCCGAGGCAATGAGCTTAACCACTGAAGTAAAACACCCGAATGCTAAAGTGGCCAATCTAAAAACCATTGGTAAAAATTTAAAACCAAGGTCAATAAGCTCAAATCTGATGTAACTAACTCGAGTACCAAAGTGACCAGCTTAAAGAAGGTAATTGAAGACTTGAAGGTAGAGCTGTCTGGGCTACAGAGTGTCAAAACCGAACTTACTCAAGAGAAGAACGAATCTAACGAATACAGCAAGAAAATATCTTCCTTGGAGGCCAGCCTTTCCGAGAAGAAGGCAAAGTATGATGAAGAAAGAGAAAATTGAATTGTTCAAGATCTTTAACAAAATACCCTAGTAGATGGTCTCATCGAATCTCGTGCTAAAAATAAGTGTTACTTTGAGAATGTTGTTGAGGACCTTGAAAAGGTTACTACAGAGAATGAGTCTCTGAAGAACAACTTCGAAATTGAGAAGAAAAAAGCTTAAATGCTTATGCTGCTGAGGTTATCGCTGGCCTCGAACAAAGAGATGCCAACCTGAGGTCAGCTTCGGTGCTGGAGATGCATGAACATTTTCCTGATCTTAAACTGGGTAGTTTTTGGCAACGTTTGGTAGAAAGACTTTTCCCAATTGGCGTTTCCGCAAAGGACTTAGTAAGTAGTAGTGACTCAGAGAGTTCTTCCTCCGAGTCTAGCCCTTCGGAAGGCAACAAGGAGAATCCTGCTTCCGGCTAGTGTTTTTAATGTTGTTGTGTCCTTCCTTTTTGTATAAAATCTTTTATTTATTGTTTTGTATGGTAATTTTCACTTTTAGTTGTGGCAAGTATTTAAACGTTTCCTTCTTGCTTTTCTATTAAAGTTTTCCATATGGACATAACCGTTATCGCACTCCACAGAATTTTAGAACATCTCAATTAGCTCAAGATAATGAGCATTCTGCCCTACCAAGAAGTTTGGAAGACCTTCATTAGTTCAATATAATTAACATTATGCCCTGTAAAATTTTTTGGAGGACCCTTATTAGTTCAAAACAATTAACATTCGGCGCTGCAAAGAACTTTGGAGGACCTTTATTAGTTCAAAACAATGGACATTCTGCGCTAAAGGCTTTGATTTCTTTGTTATCAAATTGTGGTCCGTTGTCCATCGTTAATTTCACTAGAACCCCAAAGCGGCAACATATATTGGAAGCAACAAATTTGATAACATCTTTCGCTCTGGTTCCTGCCAAGGGCTCGACATCCACCCACTTTGAGAAGTAGTCCATAACGACAATGATCACCTGCCTTCCTCTGATGCCATTGGTAATGGTCTAACCAAATAAATACCCCAACGATCGAAAGGCAGAGATTCAGATATTGAATCAAGTGGCACACCTGGTGCATGAATCGTATTAGAAAACCTCTGGCAAGTGTCACATTTCTGAACAAGTTCTTTCGCATCCGAGGAGAGTATAGGTCAATAATATCCATCAAGAAGAACTCTTCATATCAGCGTCTTGTACCAACAGTGTGCTGATCATTCCCCATTATGTAACTCTAATAATATCATTTGGGACTCGTTGTCCCCCAGAAAACTAATTAAAGGTAGGCTAAAATATTTTTGATACAGTATATCTCCAAGGACGACGTCTCCATAAGCTTTGAAACGTGTTTTCTTTGCCTTTAATTTATCAATAGGTAGTACATCATTTATCAGAAATTGTGTGATCTAATTCCTCAAATCCTTTGTTGTACTTGTAGAAATTTGGAAAGCTTCAACACTTTTTTCACTTGGTTCAGACTCCTTTACTCGCGAAGGACTTTCATGTGTGACAACCCAAAGGTATTCCTATGAATAGGAAATAAAATCTTTACTCAGCTGCTGAGTTAACTGTCCTGTGAACATGTTCATATATGACACTTTTAAATGTTAAAGCTAAAGCTTTCAACTCCCTAATATATTTAACTAAATTGTATTTACTTGAATCAAATTGGTTTGATCAATGATTTGCAAGGAGCAGTGAGTCACTCATCAATTTTACCTTCCTAGCCCCACAAACTTTGGCTAACGTTAAACTAGTCAGAGGAGCTTCCTATTCTGCTTCATTATTTGATGCCTTAAAACCAAAGCCAATTTTTTGATGCATAGAAATTCCTTCCGGGGAGACTAACTGTACTCCTGCCCCACAACCTGAGGACCCAGAACCACCATCTGTCTGAACCGTCCACTCAGATCCAAAGAGTTTTTCATCAATTTCTATGTCTGACCAGTCTGAATTGAATTTTACTAAAACATCCGCCAGCGCTTGTACTTTAATAGCAGTTATTGGTTCAAAATTAATATCGGAGTCTCTTAACTAAACCGACCACTTAGTCATTCTTCCTGAAATATCAGGCCTTTCCAACATATTCCTCAGCGGAAACAATGTTCGCACTATAATAGAGTGAGCCTGAAAATAAGGTCTCATTTTTCGAGCTGCGGTAATTAGTGCCAAAACCAACTTCTCTTATTTTAGGTATCTTTTCTCAGAAACGTAAAAGCTTTTACTCACATAATACACTCGTTTAGAAGAATTATCTTCTTCCCGGATTAGAACAGCACTGACAACAAAACTTGACACTGTCAAATAAACATATAACTTCTCCCCATAATTTGGCTTTGTCAAGATTTACGGGGAGGAGATGCATTATTTTATCCGATAGAAGGCATTTGAACACTCTTGTGTCCAAGCAAAACAATTTTCCTTTCTCAACACTTGGAAGAAAGTTGCACACTTGTCCGACGATCGTGACATAAACCTTTTCAACACTTCCAACCTCCCTGTAAGGATTTGCACCTCTTTAATTGTTTCAGATGGATTCATTGTAGAAATCCCATCCAAACTACAATCACATTGTCACTGACAGTTGGTCCCTCCATTGCCCCTCTAATCCCATGCATGCGATAGTTCTTAAGCTATCTAGACTTTCCAGCGCCCTCTCCTCCTTAAACAAAACCGAATATAGCAATATTGGTCAAAGAGTTGTGGATGCTAGAACCATACTCGCCGCTGCCCAAGAAAGCCTCTTATCGGACCCATCGAACAAAGCTCTTATAATCGCCGAAAAGGAGGCCTCCTCCTCCTATGTCTTTTTCAGCTGTGCTGAGGGGTACCTCTCATGCAGGTGCTATCAAGAATACTTCAAGAAAAAAGCCAAAACCCATCCTTCGACTTTCACTGGAAGTGCCATAAACTCAAGATAATCAACCTCTATTTTGCAGATGACCTGATGATTCTTTGCAGGGCCAATCTCCCGTCAATTAAACTTATCTTGGAAGGATTAACTGAATTTGCCAGCCATCTTTAGCCTTCATCTTAATCCCTCAAAAAGCACTATCTTCTTCTCAGGCACCTCCCCCTCAATAAAGTTCAGCATCCTCAACCTCCTGAACTTCACGGAAGGCTCCTTCCCTGTCAGATACCTAGGAGTACCTCTCATCTCCTTGCGACTTACATACAATGACTGCCACCCTCTCTTTCTCAACATCACTAACCGTATCAACTCATGGACCTCAAAACACCTCTCATACGCAGGCCGACTTCAACTCATTACCTCAGTTCTCTTCGCAAGCCAAGTCTACTAGTCTACTATATTCATCCTCCCGGCTCGCGTCCTCAACGAACTGTCCCAATTACTTCGACGGTTCCTCTGGTCCGGACCATAAATGAAAATTCCTGGAGAAAAAATTACATGGAATAATCTGACCATGTCCAAAGAGGAGGGCGACGTTGGGATCCCAGATCTAAAAATTTGGAATCAGGCGGCTGCCCTCAAACTCCTCTGATCCATTATCACTTGAAACAAAAGCTCTCTCTAGACGCAATGGATTCTCACTGAAAAAATCAAAAAAAAAAGCTTCTGGTCCCTTCCCCTTCCACCCTCCGATAGCTGGAGTTGGAAGAAAATCCTTAATCTAAGAAGCAAAGCAACAAACCTCTATCGAGTAATGATTGGAAATGGAACAAACACCTCTATTTGGCATGACCCATGGTTATTCCCAACGTCTCTTGTCAATAGATTTGGGCCCCACATCCTTACCCTAACTCGCCTCCGAAACATAAAAACAGTGAAAGACATTTGCTCAGACGGGGTTTGGACATGGCCCTCATATGCTAGAGCCCCCAACCGCCACCTCCGAGATCACCTCCGACAAATCACTTCTGCTCTCGAAAACCTCCCTCCCACCACCTCTGATCCAGATACCTTTATTTGGATCCCAAATAAGTCCAAACCTCAATTTACCATCAGCAGTACCTACACTGCCCTCAAACCTCCATCTCCCAAACTCAGATGGGCAAACCTCGTCTGGAATAAATTTTCGATCCCAAGACACTCCTTCATCACTTGGCTAGCTATCCACAACAAACTATCCACTCGCGGCAGAATTATCTCTTGAGGGCTCGATTGCCCAACGACCTGTATCCTCTGCAATACCGCCACGGAAACCCAAGATCACCTTCTAGTCCTCTGCCCTTAATCTTCGACCATTTGGGAAAACCTTACCCAAAGAATTTTCTCTCCCTCAAGTGTCGTCATCTTGGAACCAATGGCACGATACTGGAAGCACCTGGGTTCCCTCCAATAAACACCGCCGTCTCCACTGGAATGCCGTCTTCTGCGCCACAGTCTACTACATCTGGAAAGAAAGAAACAATAGAATCTACAATGATAATCATTCTCGCCCGGGCAACACCGCTCATTTGATTATCTCTGACCTCCGTTACAGATTCAAAGGATCGAAATACCCCTTCCTGAGTTAACATCTAAGGATACCCCCATATCCCCAACACTCTATCATTTCTGTATACTTTCCTGATTCTCGTAAATTGTAAGGGTTATACTACCCCATGAACTTTTGTAACTTTTAACTCACATTAATATTATACGCTTTTTATAACAAAAAACAAATCTTTATAAAATGTCGCAAACAAAACGTTAGACTTCCAAACCAAGATAGTTCGACAAACCTTGTAGCATGGAGAAGAATTTCGGGCCTAGAAATAGTACGGGCCACATATGGGTTTAATGAAACCAACGTGCTTTTAGATCTGTCTACAAAGGAGTCCTTTCAGACAAGACGGTTGTTGCAGTAAAATTTTTCAATGTACAGGCAGAGACTGGGTCTAAACGTTTTGACGTTGAAAGTGAAATTTTTCGAAATGTTCGACATCGGAATCTTGTAAAGGTTGTTAGCAGTTGCTCTGATGTAGACTCCAAAGCTTTGGTGTTGGAATTCATGGCCAATGGAAGTCTTGATAAATGGTTATATGCTCACAACTATTTTCTTGATATAAAAGAGAGGATGAATATCATTATAGATGTAGCAGCAGCTCTTGAGTGCCTCCACCATGGCTATTCAACTCCCGTGGTACATTGTGATCTCAAGCCGAGCAATGCCTTGCTCGATGAAGATAAGGTTGCACATTTGAGTGATTTTGGTATTTCAAAACTTTTTGAAGAAGGTCAATGACAGAGACCATTACACTAGCAACTATTGGCTATATGGCTCCAAGTGATGTTTGTTTTATTAAAATGGAAACTATATTTTTGTTTTTATTTTTGCTAAAGAACTTATAATAAATGCAGAGTACAGATCAATGGGAATTATTTCAATAGAAAGCGATGTGTATAGCTATGGGATTTTAGTTTTGGAGACGTTTACAAGAACAAAGCCCACTGATGAGATGTTCGGGGGAGAACTCAGCTTGAAAGATTGGGTGAAAGAGTCATTACACAATGGAATGGTTGAGATGATAGATGGGAATTTGATACAAAAAGGAGAAAGACATTTTACAGCCAAAATAAATTGTTTATCTTCCATCTTGGAATTAGCTTGCAATTGTGCTTCCGATGCACCCGGAGAAAGAAGCAACATGAAAGAAGTTGTTGCCACACTTGGAAAAATCAAACAAAAATTTCTTAAGGATACCATAACAACAACAGTTTAGTGTATAATTATTATGTACAATTTCTATTTTGAATTTCGTGTATAAGAATAATCTTGATGTTGTTATTTATTTTAGTGTAATTGGATCGACTAGTCGACCAATTTAATCATGATACATTATCAAACAAGTCGGCTATTGTTGCAAGTCAACAAGAATTTCGAAATTAAAAATTTGACCGTTTTATTCAAATTTTAAATTTCAGCCGTTTTATTACAAAACCAGTTTATAGACCTTAACCGCCCTAACTTCCAAACTGTTTTTTTGGTTGGTCGAATTGATAAATATGGGTTCTGTTGAAAAAGAAGATCATATCATTTTCATCCTCTCTGTTCAAAATTATATCTCTGATTTTATCCAATTGAAGTTTTTGGAGAACCCCAAAAATATTTCAATAACAAATTGTTTACAAGACTTCAGAGATTATCCGGAAACAAAATATGGTTATGTTTAATGTTAGTATTTCGTTTCATAACAATATGTTTGCATGACTTCTACTAGTACTTGCAGGAATTTGAATAAAATAGAATTATGCATGCTAGAATAGGATATATATATATAATAAAAGAATACAAAAACATGTCAAAAATTAGTCGTATACCTATTGTTGATGTAAATAATGAGAAATGTAAGACTTGTATGTTAATTAGTATAACCATATACATTTTAATAATGTTAATCGGGTTTCTAAAATATTTGAACTAGTATATTGTGATTTATATGATTTTTATACTATACATTTGTTAGGAAATAAAATTATGTAATTATTTTCATTGGCAATGCAACAATATATTGTTATATTAATTTTTTGGATGCTAATTAAGGTGAACATTATGGTATGATATATTCCGAGTCTACTGGCATATGTTTTGGCCAAAGCTCTTCAATATGGTGTGACTAGATTAAATCTAGGAAGCTTAAAAAAAAACTTATGAGATCTCACTACTGGTTTGTCTCTTATCTGGACGTAGAGAAAAATCGTTACCAAAGACCTATTTATGTTAACTTATATAAATATGATACAAAAGCAACAACTCCACCGCCCTATGGTAGGATCCATGGACCTTTGCTACTTCTTTAGTCAACCGCTACAGTTATGATAATATTCGTTATGCTAGAGTGAACAACAATAGTAAAAGTCACATATATAATTTCCAATAATGGTTGGAACTGGCACGCTCAATCTCGTTATGGTAGCAGATCTTATCATTTACATTTTCAAGAAATTGGTAACATTATTAGTCTTCTCTTTGATCCCTCAGACAAAGAGGATGTTAATATTTTGTTTCCCAAACAGAAAAGTAAATTATTTATTATAAATAACACGTATCATGTGACTAGTCTTTCAATCCCCAGGACACTTGAGCCACCATCGTTTGGGACAATTTAAACATTACCAAACACCCTTTCATTGTTTAGCTGGTTATTCAAGACAAGCTCACTACCAGAGATAAGTTAATTTGATAAGGTTATATAACACTTCTAGATTGGGCCATATGGAATAAATCCAACGCATCTGTTAACCATTTCTAAGTGGACTGTCTCATCTTTCTTTTTATTTATAAGGCCTCAAGTGCCAAGCTTATATTATTTCCCATTTCCCCTGACTGGTCCTCCTGGCTACTTATCGCTAGTTCTTCGACCCCTTCTCGCTAGGGTCTTGTGCATCTTTGGTGCTCCGGATTTTGCACTATGATTTATGACATCTGACTAGAGAGCAAGACAATAATCTTTAATAATAGTTCTCTCGCGTCAACGATATCTCAGCGCATCTATTACTTCTTCTCTTCGGTTTGACTAATACTACAAGTATTTCATTTTGTATATCTACACGTTTCCTTGGCCTCATCTTTCTAGATGTTCCGCCCTAACTGATGGTGCCCTTTCATGTTCTACCATATATGTCTTTTTGTTATCCTCTTATTGTATGATGATTTATTTTTCTGTTTTATTTCTTTATTTCGAGGAAGACCTCAGTTTATATATATATATATATATTATGTACGGGTATGTGAATTTAATATGACCAATTTTTTATATTAATTTATAATTCCTACGAGAAAACTACCCATAAATACACTCTCACGTATGCCATTACCACCTGAGTACCCAAAAATGGATAGTACCACAAGGTACTTGGACCTTTAAAGTAGATAAAAATATCCCATATACTATAAATAGACTTTTTTAGGGTGAAAACCATTTTTTCCCTTCTAAGCCAGACTTTTTACTACCCGTTCCCTCCTAAATCTACTAAACAAATATTAAAAAATAAACTACGAAACCCCAAAAACCAACCCAATAACCCGTCAAACCAAACAAACTGACTTGTTCTTCCAGCCCAAACATCGACTATGGTAACTTTATCTGACAAAGTGCTGACCACACTACATGCCGCTCGTCTTCTATCGAAAAAACATTTTCTTAAATTCAGTCACTCTTTAGACCTCGATAAATATGTACAGGTACTTGTTTTGAAGTTTTAAACTTGAATCATCGTAATCCTTTTCATAATAATTGAGTTGCATATGGTATTGCTGGTTTCTAGGGTTTATAAGGTATTACAGTGTTCATTTCATTAGTTTATGTATAGGTTCGTAAGTATATCATCGATCGATGGCCGTTTCTGGTTTTGGTGGATTTTACGTTTCGTGCTAGTTTCTTAAATAGGTAGTAGACTACTGTTTAATTTTTTAGATTTGGATTGGATTCTAGAATTTCAAATTTGGTGGACGTGCATGTGTAATTAATTGGTAAATCACACCCTGTTGATATGTTGTCACACTTGTTATGTATGAATCTTGTTTTTTGATAGAGAAAGTAAAAATGAAGAACTTAATTGTAGAGAAAGAAAGTAAAATGGAGTAATCGATATATGTCTAATGAAAAATTGTCCTCCTTTATTCATTGTCTCGCCCTTTATTTATAGGCGTGTTAGACTTCTATAACTGATTATGTTACATAAATTGGAAAATTGCATTGCAGCCCCTTATATTTAAAATTAGTTCAAATATCATCTGACAATTATACAATTTAGCATATATAAGACCCTTATTACATTTAGGTCCTCAATATTTCATATCCTTATTAGTAGCCCCGTAGTTCCTATGAAAGACAGTGAATAAGACCCAATAATCATCGGAAATCATGATAGATGGAAACTGTTACTTGCCAAAAGCTATTTCGTTTCGAATTTAATCTTTCATCTCCTCAGCATAATGATTTGTTTGAAAATTTGTTGTCATCAAATAAAAACATCTCCATATTTTGCTTCAAATATAAACCATTTATTAATCGATTCAAAACTGCTAGGTTATACATTTTCCATCATAGAATAGAATTATACCCATGTTTGCTTCGAATATGGTCAAAACATTTCACTCAACCCTTTGTTTATGCTTCGAATATTTACACATGGAGTCTTTAGCCAGCCTTCTCGTGACGGTTAGAAATGTTTGGAATACTTTAGTACGCATGCAGAAATCCACTAGGCCTGCCACTAGGTCAGACAATTAACAAATGTCACGCTATCCTTTACAAGTCACCGTTTGTCATTCCTTCTTTCCACCCCATAATCATCATCACCTCTCCAACTTCTCTAACCATTTTATAAATACCCACTCACTCAGTATTTTTGTTTGACAAATACATTCTAGTGAGAGAAAGTTACTTTCACATGAGAAAATCCCCACCTACCTTCACCTAAGAACCCAATTTCTTGGTTATCTTCATCTGAATACCTAATTTCTTATACCTTCGTCGAAGAAATCAAGTTTCCTTTCAAACTCTATAAATTAATCTTGAAGACCCTTCCTCATTTTGGTTTATGAGAAAATCCCCAACTACTAAAAACTCCATTTTTAGCATTTACGATTACTTTTGCATCAACGAGAGGGCTGCTGAATACCGGACAGCAGCTGTAATAGACAACTCTCCCCAATATTCAACTCAATGTAGTGTGTATGATAATTTCAACCCTAATCGAAGTTCCCTTGGGTTTCAGAGTTCATCCAATACAGAAAGAAGCAATTTTCTGAAATCTCCTCAAAATTCTTCTCCAACACTTTATGGCTCCACATCTGTTTCTCTTCAGAAGAGACACAAAGTAACTCAAAGCACGTCCACTCACAGAAGATAAGAAAAAAATTCATCACACATCAACTCAGATTCACCTTGAATATTTGGCAATGTGACTCATTGAATCCAGAAAAAAGCTCATCTCTCCTAAAGTATTCTTGCTAAAAAGAAAGCATTCGTAATTATGAGAGATCTTGAAGTTGATAAAACTTCACAAAATACATCCCAAAATACCACAAATAACCCTACACCACCATCTTCTCCCCCGAGGGATATTGTTGAACCAACTTAGAGTCATAAAAAACTCCATCAAATAGTCAAGAATAAAATCTAGCCTCGAACCCAAATCTTCTTCAACTAATAGACAAAGCTTGTGAGGAAGAAGTTGATTCAGAAGAAACTAACTCAAATATCGAGGCTAAAAAAAGTGATGATGCATCTGATACTAAAGATGATACTTCGAAGAATGGGGCACCAGAGGAAAAATAAAAGAAAAATAAAGCTCTAGCTGAACTTTCTGAGGATGTTGCTGCCACCGTTAGTATGAAATTAAAACCACTCCTCCTCGAATACATCATGGCGCTGAAAAATGTGCCATATATTTATTATAGTGAAGTTCAAGATGAACATTTAAAAACGCAATGGATAATGCAGACAACATAGTTCTTCGACTACCAAAAGAGGGGGAGACTCTACATGATTATGGAGCAGATGAATTGATGGTCTATCTTGAGATCATCAATTGGGGTCTTCAGTTCCCACTAGATCTGATGGCAGTGGAGTACTTCGAACTCCTAGATATCTTTCCTACACAAGCAACACCAAATTTGTGGTTCACGCTGCTTTCAATGATCATGGCTTCTAGACTAAGCCAAACCCCTCTCTCCATCAAATACTTTATCGCCATGACTGGTCTTTCCAAAGGTTAGGTATTTCCCTTCTTCAATCTAACACTTATGGATGATTTCAAAACAATGGGAAGGAGATATCTGAAGAGAACCCTTCAAGACTAAACATTTTTAGAGCAACAACAGTATGTTCTCTTATCTTTACTACTACTCTTTACAACTTATATTAATTTTCCAAATGTATTGCTACTGTATGCAGGAATTACGATGAGATATAAATCTCACAAGAAGAATGTGAAAGATATTTGCCAAGTTGGCCACCTGGGCATAAAATGAATAGGGCAACGGGTTCCACTCAGCTTTCATGCCCATAAACTTCATCAATAGTTATCTATGGAGGATCTCACCGGGTGCTGATCTCATAGAAAATTTAATGGAACCACCTGACCCAGATATTCTTGTAAAGAGATTGATAGCACCTGACGGTAAAAACGAAAGAAGGCTAAAAAGAAAAAAAACAGCTAGTATATCTGGTGCTAGCTCTTCAACTCATTTGAAGCCACATGAGAAGGATAGAAAGACTATGAGGAAGGAAAACGAAGCTAGTCTTCCAACAATCAAAGACGGATTCGAGTCTGAACCTTCTGTAAAAAAGAAAAGAAAAATAACACTTCGAAAACTCCACCAATTAAGAGGGTAGAAAAGAATTCCGATGAAGCTCCCACAGAAGTGCCTCCTTCCGAAGCTACATAAACTATAGTGGAAGATCAGCAAAGATATGAAACCTTCATTCCTGAAGTACACATCAACACGGAGGAACTTTAAGACCTCTACCAAGATATGGATCTGATCGTCCAACAAATCCAAGAAAAGCTCAAACGGATTGGTCATCGAGCTACTGCTCCTGTTTTGCCTGAAATTCTGAATTCCAATCTTCCCTCAACTGCCGCGTCTTCCGCTCTCATACCTTACAACCAATCTCCTACGGTTCATATCAAAGATACATCTAAAGAAGTTGTACTTGCACTACAACTATTTGCTAATTTTGGAGTTCGAGCAAAAACTTTGTGCACAAAAGTGGACTATGCTCGAAGTCATTTAGAAATTATGGCCAATGATATCGTCCAATGGAAAAAAGGTACTGAAGAAAAAAATATGAGGGAAATCTTTTGCAAACACATTGTAAAATAATTTCAGATGTTCCAGGCTGACAGATTGGAATTTATAAAAGGAGTCATCTACCTGAAATGTCATCTACGCTTAAAGCCAAACATGCTAGGAAGATATCTGAAGAGCATAAAAGATAATCATCTCTTCAAGATTCTCTTAACAAGATTGAGCGAAAAAAAGATGACTTATGATATGACTGCACTCAAGACAACATTCGAAGGAGAAAAACAAGCCGCTGTGAAAACTGCCAAGACTTAATGTGGACGTGAAACAATTACTGTAATAAAAAATGCTCAGGAGCAAAAAACAAAAATCACTATGCTCTACGAATTCCATGCAACATTCTCGAAAGTAAATTTGTCACGCTTTCGGGAATTAATCCCCATAGATAACCGTCCTCGTGAAGCCTTCGACCCTGTACCAATTGATTCCTCCAAAGAGACAGACTCAGAAGAAAATGAGGATGCCACTGAGATAGAGATTCATCTGAAGAGAACTCTGAAAAGAATGATTAATTGTTTTTGTGTGTGTTATGAATCATCTTTTTTTCTTGATGACTCATTTTTTTGAATGCTTAACTTCTCGGCATTTAAAAACATCTCTTTGTAAGAGCGGAATTTTACTTCAATGAACAAATAATTCTCTTTTTCCACATTTATTTACCAAGTTTTACCTTATCATGAATATTTTTTCATTTCTTGAACAAGTCATTATCACCTCGAATTCCAATATATGTCACAAATAAATTTGTAATATCTTAAATAAATACAATGTATTTAAAGAACGTATAACACTTTGAATAAAACCAGTGGACCTCTACGGCTAGTTGAATTCAACTAGCCATTTAATTCATCCGGGGCATCCGGAGATTCATCCGGGGCACTTAGAAAACGTTAGCACCTCGAATACAACCAATGCATTTAGAGAATTTAGCACCTCAAATATAATTAGTGCGCTTAGAGAATGTTAGCATATCGAATACAATTAGTTTGTTTAAAGACTCTTAGCAACTTGAATACAATCGGTGCATTTAGAGAACATTATCACCTTTAATAGAATCAGTTAGTCTTTGTTAACAACTTCAAAGATTATCAGTCTTTGACTAGTTACCCAGATAATATTAATACTTGTATTTAAAACAACTATTGGTCAAAAAATTATTTTATTAATATCCTTGAATGTATACATAACACCTCATTAAAACCTTCATGGGCCAACAGGATAGGAAAGAATATGTCAATTATTCAAAAAGTATCAAAAGAAAACGTTACGCGTAATATAGCTATAAATGTTCAATATTCCAAGGGTGTTGATGTAATCTGCCATGTTCATCACAAAAGAGATATGTACGCAAGTTTATTCGTTGTCTTACCACATAACGGCCTTCCCAATTCGGGGCCATTTTACCAAATCTCTTGTCCTTTGTATGAAGAAATACTTTCCTCAAGACTTTTTCACCTACTTTAAAATCCTTCCTTTTACCTTCGGATTATAACAACTCTACATCAAAGTTTGATAATGGGTTATATTCAAATGTACTCCAACTCTTTTCTCTTTGATCAAGTCCAGGTCTGTTCTTTTTACTTCTTCATTTGGGTATTTGGAATAATGAAGTAACCTATAAATGGTAAACTAGATTCTGCAGGGCTGACAGCTTCCATATACCAAGATAAAAATAGTTTCTTGAGTAGCCACTCTAGGAGTCGTACGATAAGCCAACAATACCTCTTGCAAATAGTTAGGCCATTTCTATGTAGCACCTGTTAAATTTTTCATTAAACCCTCCAGAATAGACCTATTAGTCACCTCTACTTACCCATTTGATTAGGGATGAAAAGGTGTAGAAAAACACCGTGTGATATCCCTCAAAGCGCAAACAGAAGTCATTTCTCTATAGTTGAAATATGAACCGTTGTATGTGGTGATTTTCCGAGAAATACCAAAGCGACAACAAATATTATTCACAATGAATTTGATAACATCCTTGTCTTCTGTACTAGATAATGGTCAACTTCAGCCCACTTCAAAAAGTAATCCACCTCCATAATGATCATTTGACGTCTTTAAGAATCCATAAGCAATGGTCCTACCAAGTATATTTCCCATCTATAGAAAATAATAGCTTCGGATATGGAGGTAAGTGGTACTGTTAGTTTGTGTATAGAACTGGAAAATCATTGACAAGCATCACAAACTTGAATTAAAACTTTAGCGTCATTCATAATTGAAGGTCAATAATAACATGTCAACAAAACCTTATGCGTCAAAGACTTGAAACCGTAGTGAGCCAAACCTTCACCATCATGCAACTCAGATAAAATCTCCTTAGATTCTTGCTTACCCAGATAAAGCAATAATGGTTTACTTAAAGTTTTTTTTGTATAAAACTCCATCTAATACAACATAACCGTGGGCCTTATACCTTAACTATTTAGTCAACTGTGTATCTTGAGGTAACGTTCCTCTTAGTAAAACATTAAGGATATTAGACCTCCTATCACTTCAAATTATGTGTGGAGTGACAAATACTTCCTCAGCATATTTACATTGCTCTGATCATGTTAAAGTGAAAGGACTCTCCTTTAATACTATCCATGAACACTCTTGTGTATAAGCAATTGTATTATCTCCTCGGTCAATATGCTCTACGATCACTTTGTCAAATAATAGAGTCAAATTTTGAAGCTCGCCGCATATAAAAAATTAAATGATCATTTTTTCCTC
Source organism: Limnanthes douglasii subsp. nivea (assembly GCA_036936605.1). Taxonomy (NCBI): domain Eukaryota; kingdom Viridiplantae; phylum Streptophyta; class Magnoliopsida; order Brassicales; family Limnanthaceae; genus Limnanthes; species Limnanthes douglasii. The sequence goes on along the minus strand of JAUPFV010000001.1, from coordinate 391,526,427 downwards.
GGATACACCTGTCATATGATTTTGCCACTAACTCCGAATCAGTTTCCAAAGGAACTATTGTTGCTCCACAAATATTTGCAAGCCTTAAACCAGATAACGCAACCTCAAATTCAGCCTCATTATTCGATGCATGAAAGCCAAATCGAATAGCTTAATACATTGCATCCCAAGAAAGAGCAACTAATTGAACTCTTGCACTAGATCCGAATATACTAGAATCACTATCAGTTCGAACCACCCACATCAAATTTTCTGGAATGACCTCTTTATTTATCCTTTCATCTAATCGACTCAAATTAAATTTGACCAAAAACTCAGCTAAATCTTGAGCTTTAATAGCCATTCGAGAAGCAAAAGTAAAATAAAAATCTCCTAATTCTACTGACCATTTGGTGAGTCTACGAGAAATGTCTGGTCGTTGTAACATATTCTTTAGTGGGAAAGAAATCTGAACTACAATAGTTTGAGCTTGAAAATAAAGGCACATCTTCCTAGCAGCCACCACTAAAGTTAAAGCCAATTTTTCAAGTTTCAAATACCTTTTCTCCGATGCTAACAAAATTTTACTAACATAATGTACTTGCTGCGAAACTCTCTTATCTTCACATACCAAAACAACGCTCACAGTAAAATCGGACACTACTATATATAAAAACAGTTGATCTCCAGTTTGAGGTTTAGACAAGATCTCTAGTGATAACAAAAGTTCCGTAATCTTTGAAAACGCTGCTTGACAATTTGGTGTTCATACAAACTCCTTAGGTCTTCGTGACACTTGGAAAAAAGGAAAACACTTTTCAGAAAATATTGAAATAAATCGATTAAGAGTAGCTAGCAAAATTAACCGATCTGGATTTGTGTCTAAATTTTTCGAGGATATGTCGAACTTATCACATTTAGAATCTAGAATCATCAACGCACTCTCTTGCTTCAAATTTGGATTAGGAGTCTGTTGCATTGATGTTCTTGGATTTTTGGATCCACTTCTCTGCCCTTTAACAAAAGCAACTAATTTTCCATTTTCTATGAGAACCTGTATCTCCTTCTTCAATTTTATACAATCTGCAGTGTCATGCCTAATATCATTATGATAGTTTCAAAATTCAATATTCCCTTCTTATTTTGGTCTATTTATAGGCCTCTCTAAAGCTTATATGACCCTTAGACTTTTCAAAAATAGCTGATACATTTCCAATCAAGTCAACATAATACTATGGCCTTCATCCTATTCGAGGAGGTAGATTATTGTTTGTCCTCGGACGAGGAGGTGCCTGATAACCATGATTAAAAATTCCTTGCATCGAATTTTTCTGTACCGAATCAGATCCACCTCAAACTCTTGTGGATTCCTTTACTTTAATCTGATCTTCCATTTGAGCCATTAAGACTCCAAAAGGTAATGCTCTCATTGTTGTCGTGTCATTTGCAAGATCTCCTGGTAACAACCCTTGTCTAAGTGCTGAAAGGGATGTCATGGTGGCGAGCACTAAAATGGTTAGATCAGAGGTCCGACAAGAAAAGGTCGAGGCCGACCACACCCAAGATGATGTTATACCCAAAGAGAGTCGACTAAGAAGAAGCCATCGGTATTCTAAAAGACGTGCTAGATCCGAGCAAAAGTATGAGTAGTCCGAGTCTAGCGAATATACCTCGTTGAGCTCCGATAAGTCTTCCTCTTCGGAGACTGATTTGAGTTATAAGGTGGATTGAAGGCACAAAGATCCGAGGAAGCATAAACATACTCATCAGACTAGTAGGAGTATGAATGATTCGAGGAAGAAAGATGATGATGGTAAGAGAAAAATGCACTCCGAGGACCATGTTAATACTCAAAAGCAAACTCAGTCCGATAGCTATCACCAAGATTACAGAGTCAATAACCATACTTCTCCAACCGAGGAAATATTGTACCCTACCACTAATAGCAGTCCGGGGGGAAGTACGTACAAGATTGGACATAATGGAGGTCGTCACCCCTCTCCCCCGAAATCCTTTCTGGGCACCTTCCTAAATGGTTTGATATTTCCAAACTAGAGAAGTTTGATGGGACTCATGATCCTGACAACCATATTGAGCAGTTCGAGAACTTCATGATTAACTACGATGGCGATGACAAGTTGTTGTGTAGAGATTTCTCTGAGACGTTCAAGAACGTCGCTTCTAAGTGGTACAACCGACTGCCTCAAGAGAGTATAAAGAATTTTGATATGTTCTGGAGTATGTTCGGACAACACTTCGTCGGAAGTAAGAAATTTCGTGTCAACGGAGATACCATCATTTATTGTCTACAAAATATCGGATAAAGTTTGGAAGAGTATACCAAGCGATTCATCCAAGTCCAGACAGACATGAACTATTGCGATGACAAAGTTGCATTGGTTTCCTTCCGAATGGGTCTTTTTTCGGGGGTAATTAAGGCTACTGCTACAGAAACAGAAGCGATAACGTTTGGAGCTTGTTGGATCAGATAGAAAAAAAAATCTTAGTTGAGGAAACGAGGGCCTCAGAGATAGAATCCATGTCTCAATTCTATTAGGATCCAAACTTAGCCAGAACAAGTACGACAACGGTGAATGTCCGGCCTCAAGCTCCACAACCTACCACGACTACCCGGCCGCGGGCTTAGACAGTTCAAGCAACAAACCAGACCCCTTAACGACCGAGTCAGAACCAACAGTATCACCAGACGGGACAAGAAGTTCAACAGTATGTCAGACTATCTTCGAATAGGTGGGTCCGACCAGCTCATGACACCAAGTTGACTGAGCGTGTCTCTACTATTTTCGAGAAGACACGTGTAAATATGCATTTCCGCAAGCCTTTTTCTCTTCAGACTCTAAGGGAGCACAAGAAGAACAAATACTGTCAGTTCCATGATGACATAAGGCATTACACGAAAGACTGTGTGGCTTTATAGAAAGAAGTCCAGTACTTAATAGAGAACGGAAAGTTAGTTGATTTTGTCAAGAAGAATTTCGCGATGGTACCAAAGCAAGAAGTCGCTCCAAGATAAGATGACACCATGATGATTTCCGATGTAATGGAAGAAGCATTTATCGATGCGTTTGATGTAGCTACGGAGTATCTTGATTCGAAGCCGGGAAGAAACAGTGTAAACATGGTAGAGGAGTGAATTCACAGAGAAATGATCAGTGAGTTATGTTCATTTTTTTACTCATTAACCATTTCGGGAGGGGGGGGGGGACACAGTAGCAGGTATATGAAACTACTCGCGGAAGAGACATATCGTAAGTCGGGAAACACAGTTGGAGGCATGAGCCTCGTCTCTCCTTTACCGGATTCTATCACCCATCCTTTGCTTCGAGGACGACGACGTGAGGGAAGTGGCTGGTCCACTTGAGGAGGCAGTGGTAACTGGAGCAGAGATTGTTGGGAACGAGATAAGGAAAATTTTCATTGACACGGGGAGCTCCGTCAACATCATGTTCATGACAACCTACAACAAGATAACTAATCCGGTTATGGACAGCCAATCCGGTTTTAGTGAAGAAGAAAGATGGCAAATGGCGGATTTGTGTAGACTTCACCGATTTGAATATGGCATGTCCTAAAGATCCTACGCGGTCCCAAGAATAGACCAACTGGTGGACTCGACATCTGGAAATCATTTACTGTCCTTTATGGATGCATATGCTGGATACAATCAAATCCGGATGGACCCGAGGCATCAAGAGAGCACGACTTTCATCACCGGAAGTGGTCTACACTGCTACAGAGTTATGCCATTTGGACTAAATATTGCGGGAGCAACATATTAATGTTTAGTGGATAGGGCGTTCGAGAGTCAGATTGGCAGACATGTGGAAGTTTATATTGATGACATGTTAGTCAAAAGTCTAAGAGATGAGGATCATTTGGCTGACTTAGAAGAAACCTTTGCTATTCTGGCCAAAATAAACTTAAAGTTGAACCCGGAAAAGTGCACGTTCGGGGTAAGATCTGGATAGTTCTTAGGCTACATAGTCAGTGAGCAAGGTATCGAAGCTGATCTGGTGCAATTAAATTCCTTGTGTACTATGGATCCACCTATAACGATCAAGGAAGTGCAAATTCTAACCGGAAGGCTGGCTGTCTTAAACAGGTTCATCTCCAGGTCATCAGATAAATGTGCCCCTTTCTTCCAGGTATTCAGGAAAGTGAATCGCTTTGATTGGACGGAAGAATGCTCAGACGCCTTGAATTACATCAAACAACATCTCTCGTACCCGGAGGTTCTGACATAGCCGTATCCGGGAGAGAAGTTGTTCGTCTAGTTAGCCGTATCTGATTACGCAGTCAGCTGCGTTTTAGTCCGAGAAGAATCGAACGTTCCAAGGCCAGTCTATTACGTAAGGAAAAGTCTTTTAGATGCAGAAAACAGATACCTTAAATTGGAAAAGCTAGCGCTTTCTCTAGTTCCAAGCTCATACGGTGGTAGTACGAACATCTTTCCCTTTGAAAAATATGTTACAAAGGCCCGATATGTCCGTAAGGATGACCAACTGGTCGGTAGAACTAAAGGATTTTGACATCGAATTTGAACCGCGAACCCTGATCAAAGCACAGGTGCTGGCTGACTTTTTGGTGGAGTTTCATTCCGACAGAGAAGTTGTGGACATAGAGAAAGAAAAGTCCTATCCTGAATGGCAAATCCGAACCGATGGGGGATCTAGCTCATCTGGCTGCGGAGCTGCAGTTCAGCTAACCTCCCAGGATGGCATTGCAATGTACGAGGCAAATCGATTCGGATTTCAGGCATGGAACAATAAGGCAGAGTACGAGGCGGCCCTAGACGGATTACGACTTGCAAGGATTTGCGGTGCTAAACGAGTAAAGTTAATCAGTGATTCTCCATTTCTAGTGAACCACCCTCTAGGACGTTCAGAAGCAAGGAAATACCATTTGGTAAAGTATCTGGGAGTGTTGAAAGCTTTGGCCATGGAATTCAAAAACGTCTGATTCGAACATGTTCATAGAGCAGGGAATTCAGTGGCGGATTCCTTGGCCAAAGCGTCTTATTCAGAAGAGTACCCACGGATAATCACTCAAGAAAATCTGTCGATAGTTAAGGGGTCCGAGCCGGTTGAGGGTAGTGTCGAAGCTTTCCAGATATCCACAGCCCTAGCAAAAGATTGGAGGAGGGAGATACGAGACTTGTTAATCCATGACACACTGCCCATTAATAAAGTTAAGGCCAAGAGAATACGCTTCAAAGCCTATGGATACGTGGTCCTCAGAGATGTATTGTATAAAAGATACTTTAGTCGTCCCTTACTTTGCTGTTTAGGGAAAGACGAGTCACAACTAATACTCTCCTAGCTGCACGATGGGGAAGGCTCAGCCCACTGTGGATACAAAACACTGATATGAAGAGTTCTTGTCGCAGGATACTACTGGCCGACCATCTCAGCGGACACCAAGGAATTGGTGCAAAAATGTGACACCTGTTAGCGGTTTGCTAATTCGATTCACTTTCCCGGAGTGCCTCTAGAGTCAATATCAGAATCTCTGCCCTTCGATCGATGGGGAATAGATCTGGTCGGACCACTTCCTATGGATTCCGGAGGGCGCCAAACAATTATCCTTTTTGTGGACTACTTCTCCAAATGGGTAGAGATCGAACCACTAGCAGGAATAAGAGCAAATGATGTGATCAAATTCATCATCTCTAACATCTGCTTCCGTTTTGGTGTACTAAAGAAGATTACGATGGACAACGGCCCATAATTCGACAACAGTGAAATGGGAAATTTTTGTGCTTCCAAAGGGATACAATAATGTTTTTCGACACCGTTCCATCCCCAAGAAAACGGTCAGGTCGAAGTAACCAATAGGAATCTCTTAGACGGATTAAGAAAGAATTTAGAGGGCAAAGCGATGAAGTGGTCAGATTACCTACAATACGTGCTATGGGCGTACAAGACTACTCCTCGGACTGCAACACATGAATCACCTTTTGCACTGGTGTACAAAATAGATGCTGTAGTGCCATCGGAAACGATGTTCCCATCTTTCCGACTGAGTGAGTATTCCGAGAAAGGATATGACAAAGAGAAATGCACAGAGATTGATCTGATAGAAGAAAAGAGAAGAAGAGCATAGCTGAATACCTTGCACTATCAAACTTTAATGAGAAGTCGTTACTCGTAAAAGGTTAGAAGAAGAGAATTTAAGATCAGAGATAGGGTCCTAAGAAAAGTCTTCCTGCACGTGAAAGAAAAGAAAGTTGAAAACCTCGCCCTAAACTGGGAAGGTCCGTACACAGTCACTAAGAAGATGAAATCGGGGACATACCAATTGAAAGACAAAGAAGTAAGAGACCTTCCCCATCCCTGGAACATCGAGCACCTAAAAGCTTATTTAGTTTGATTGTGTGATATGTAAATATTTTCTTTATCACTATTTGTAAGTTCTGGTGGTATACTCTTTCCAACCCTGGTGGCACAAGAAGGTTTTAATGAGTTGCCTAAATAGCCGGCTTATGTATCAAATTTTATTGCCTTCTTCAAACACTAGACTAAGTTCATCTTTTTGAACTCAAAACATCTTTCAAAGAAGTTTGGACAAGAAGGTTCATCTTTTTGAACTCAAAACATCCTCCAAAGAAGTTTGGAAAAGAAAGTTCATCTTTTTTAACTCAAAACATCCTCCAAAAAAGTTTGGAAAAGAATGTTCATCTTTTTGAACTCGAAACATCCTCTAAAGAAGTTTGGACAATAAAGTTCATCTCTATGAACTCAAAATATGAACCAAAAAACACTTCAGTAAAATAATTCAGTATTGAATCATAAGAAGAAAAATATAAGAAGGAAATGATTAAGAAAAACGTCGTAATAAGAATACATCACTAAAATCTCCAATAACAAGGAGCATTACAAAAATGTTTCTTGTGGCAGTTCAAGGAACGAACGAGTTAAACAAAAAAATGGGAGGAACTACTCAACACATGCTAATAGGGCTCGGAGTTTTCTTTACTACTAGCAAGGGAGTCCGAGTCCGATGAAGAGCTTTCTGAAGCCTCACTAGATTCAGGGTCCTCTAAGGATACTCCAGGTGGGCGATGTTATTTAAGGACCCGGGTACAAAGACTGCCAAGATGCAAGTCCGGAAACCTCTCATTCATCTCAATTACTATGGCCGATCTCAACTTGGCATCCCTCTCCTCAAGACGAGCAATGATACTAGCAACATACTTATCAAGACACTCCTTATTCTTAGCTTCGAAGTCTTTCTTCAAGCTTTCATTTTTTGTTGATAGTTTCTCGAAGTCTGCAACATCATTCTCAAAGTATACCTTTATTTCGCAATAGCCTTCAAGAAGAGCATCAAATATTATGTCACGCTTGGCATCATTGGCAATGAACTTCTCCCTTTCATCATCAAATTTAGTTTTTTTCCTCGGATAGTTCACCCCCAAGGGAAGTGATGGTAGTCAAGCCCTCCTTGGAGGTCGTTTTCTCCTTAGCCAATTAATCAGCCAGCTTTTTAGACTCGTAAGATAGAGTTTATACCTCGGCGGTCACTTCCGATGCCTTGGCTAACTCATCACTTAGCTCTTTCACCTGTTTCTTCAGATTATCGGACTAAGTCTAAGCCTTCCACCTTGGAGGATATCTCAGTATGCTCAGCTACGTGATCGGTCAAGTCCCTCACCTTGTCCTTCAACTCGGAGACCTTTAGAGTTAGGGCCTTCACCTCTGCCTCCTCTCAGTAACCTCTTGTTTATAGCGATCCTTCCGATTCGCTTTGTGTTCGAATAAAGAAGCAGCATATAGTATTTTGTTCAACTCATTCGCCACGTAATCATTGCCATAAACGTCAAAATAAGGAGAGTCCGGGGAGAGATACCTTTCCTCATCAAAGACACCTTCTTGAGCTTCCCTTCGAGTGGAGACAAAATCTCCGCCAGAGTCCGAATAAACAATCACAAATTTTCGGGATAGTGTCATACTCGGACGATTAGTGTTGTCACTCTCCCTCCCGCTCTCAGCAACGCTTTTCTTTTTCTCCTCAGCAGTGAACTTCTGCGGCCTTGTGGCACCAGCCCGACCTTGTGGCCTAATCTCAACCAGGTGATCAACATCACTTGGTATGTTTTCAGGATGAGAGGTTGGAGAGAATGCCTGAGGATCGAGGGGGCTACCTGTTGATGATCTGATGGCCTCACGTCTGGGGACAAGCTTACTTGGGTGTCATCATGATCACCCAGAGCCCCTGTTGGAGGACTGACTTGTACCCTTTCTTGGGAACCGCCCTGAGCCTCAGGAGCATCGTCTTCAAACCCAGCATCTTCCTCAGTATCTTCTTTCTCACCTCCCTCAGGTTTTTTAGCATCTTGATGACTCAGAGCTCGGGCCCAAGTAGGAAGGGAGAATCCATTTTCCAAGCGCTATAAGCGTTGAAGGACATCATCGCTCAGAGGAGGCACCATAAGTTCCGAAACGGTCTTCTTCTCACTAAGATCGTATCGCCACAGATTACTCTTTGCAAAATTCGTCGGCATAAATCTTTCATGGAACTTATGATCCTAGTGCTCACCAACCCAAATGCTTAGTTTCTCAAAGATAGTTTTACCAGACTTAGCATAACGCTAAAGGACTTAGCAATTCCCTTCATAGATAAAAAAGACACACAGTCATAATTTACCAAACATGGCGACTCAGAATACATTTAGGTGAGAGTACTTACCTTGTCCGGTCCATTTCAATGTCAGCCAGTGAGAAAGGTCCTTGGAGTTTTCAAATCCGATCTTCCACAACCCGGAAATAAACAGGAATTGTTGCTTCCATTTCTTGTCGGCCTCTAGAAAATCCTTTATCACTTTAAGGTTCCTAGCAAATCCTTTATCACAATATTTCAAACTCTTTTGGATGATTATGAACTTCAATGATGGTTTATGTATCTACTTGCTTCCTTTTCTTAACAAAGGCTTGCTTTTTTAATCAAAGTTTATACTTCTTTTTTCAAAGAAATGAAATCTTGAGTATAATGACCCACATCGTTATGATATTTACAGAAACGAGTATTCTAATTTTCCCTTGGGGATTAAATTTTTCCCGTCCTTCCCAAATGCACAAAATTCTTAGTTCTGTCATAGATGGAGGACACATTTTCATTTAGTTCAGCAAACCATTCAGTTTGGCCCCATTGACTCCTTCTTGGTCTAGATGGTTGGCCCGGATGAGACTGATTTGGCCTTGGGCGATGTGAACCCTATTCGGAGTCCTTAGGTCGGTAATTAATTTTGGCGTGGGATTAAGTACTAGCTTGAACGATTTAAGCAGTTGGAGTATACGTATTCAGGAGTGATATTCTAGACTTTTTGGTGTCATCTATAATGAATTCGTTCAATAATCTTCCCAAAGTCATAGCTTTCTTCCAAGTTACCAAATTAGCCAACTCACCAGGAATTAAACCTTGCCTTAATAAATCAATGGCTACTTGCTCAAAGAAATCAACCAATCCATTTTTTGTAATTAAAAAACGACTAATGTAGTCTTTAAAATATTCATTTGGTTCTTGTGCACAATGGATGATAGTGTCACAATTTCCTTTAATACCGACAAATTTCATCTTCATCGCCATCCAGAACTCATCGAAGCTTTTAATAGACCCTTTTGGTAAACTGTTATACCATTCTATATCACTCCATGTAAAACGATACGAGAAAGCCTACCATAAAAACTTATCATAATTATTAAAGTTCATCATATAATTCTTGAACTGCTTAAGTTGATTATCATGGTCTTTACTACCATCGTATTTCTCCATTTTAGAACTATAAAAACGCCTAGGAAAATATCTACAGAGAATCTTAGAAAAAAAATGTGATTGGCTCCAGTTCTTGGCTACTGCGAAACATATGATCTTCATAAGGTGTTGCAAAGATACTTGGTTCAGATTGGATAACAAACTGATCAGTTAACAGATGATCAAATTTGTGGTCTACCGATCCTTTTACTTTCCCTTGGTATTTTTTATTTTTCTCTTTGCATTACCCATCCATTTTCTTAGAATGTTACTTGGTTAAACTTTCTTTATTATTTTGACGGTCCTGGTGACTACTAGAAGAAGAAGTGGAATTATCTGAATCAGACTCTCTGGCATAATGTTCAACAGAATCTGATTCGTTCATTAATTGCTTTGGCCGATGTTCTTTCTTTGAACTTATGTGAGCCTTCAGAGATTGATCACTTTCATCTTGTCTACGTTTGATACCCGACTCATCTTTCAGAACATATCTTGTAGTGAATTCCTCTTTTAGCTCTATTTTAAATTTCTTTTGGGCCATTAAAGCATCAATTTCAGCCCTCAGTTGATCATGTTCGTCTTGCATGAAATGTCTTACCTCCTTTTGATGATTAACATGTGAAATAGTAGCATGTTCATTTTCTCCTCTTATCTCCTCATTATCAACAAGGGGACGTCTTGCATATCGAGATCCATGCATCAAAGAATTCGGAAGTGGAATCTGCCACCGAGGTACGATCCACAAATACGGTTTTGAATAAAGCTATCCATGCACCTCATGCCTCCCACTGTTGTCGCCAATCTAGTGATTATGAAAAATAATATAGAGGTAGTATGGAAGATCTTTAGCCAGATTCCAAACCCACCAATGATTATACGCTCGGATTGGACTATAGTAGGATTTACTGGTTGAGTTAAGTCGGGGACCGTTTAAGAAGGTAGTTACAGTGTTATTCGTTGTAGTGGATGCCCGAACATCATATAATGAAATATTTGGAAGGCCTGAAATACGTCTTAGGGAACAATGTGGGAACGATTAAAAGTAGTCAAAAGATGGCAAGGGAATGCTATCAAACAGTGTTGGCCCCTAAGAAACTTTAGGGGTCGAATAAATGAAAGAATAGTAGTTAGTAGGGGTTGCCTCAGAATCCGATCATGTGGATGACCTGAGGGAGGCTCCAGGTTTTATGTTCTCAGACGAAGGGTTCGAGGACTGTGTTTTGTCCCCCAGAAAGAGTCTTAAAATCAGAACCAATTTGTCTTCAGAAGTAAAAGAAAGTTTAATTATGTTTTTATTGAAAAAACTACATTTATTTGTATGGTGTACAAATGATGTCACAGGGTTCCCTGTGGAAGTTATCTGCCATAGATTAGCCATACGAAGTAGTGTCCGTCCAATAATTTAGTAGAAAAGGTCTTTCTCCCAAGAGAAATCTGAAACCATTATGGCAGAGGTAGATCGCTTAATTAAAGTTGGACATATACGTGAATCCCAATATCCATTATGGACACCTAATCCGGTTATGGTAAAGAAAAATAATGGAAAATGGCTGATGTTTGTAGACTTTACTGATCTGAATCGTGCCTGCGCCAAAGATCATTTCTTAGTACCAAAAATAGATCAACTAGTTGATTTAACCTATGGAAACCGACTTCTCTCTTTTATGAGTTACAATCAGATTGAAATGGATCCCAAGGATCAGGAGCATACTACTTTTATCACCGGACGAGGTTTTCACTACTACAAAGTAATGCTATTCTGATTACAGAATGCTAGAGAAACATATACATCGATGATATGTTGGTCAAAAGTTCCAAATATGAAGAACAATTGGTAGACTTGGAAGAAAATTTTGCTAACTTAGCAAGGATAAATCTGAAGTTGAATCGAGAGAAATGCACATTTGGGGTCAAATTCAGAATATTTTTTGGGTACACAATCAGCGAGCGAGGAATAGAGGCTGATCTGGTACAGTTGAGGGGTTTAAGTACAATGACTCCACCTAAAACAATTCAAGAGGTACAAATCCTAACAGGGAGGGGGTAACCCATACAAGAGTTTATTTCAAAATCGTCGGACAAGTGTGCACCTTTCTTCCAAATGTTGAGAAAGGAAAATTATTTTGTTTAGACACAAGGCTGTTTGGATACCTTCCATCAGATAAAAGAATACATCTCCTACCCGTAAATGTTAGCAAAGCCAAATGCGGGGGAGAAATTATATGTTTATTTGGCAGTGTCAACTTGTGCTGTCAGCGCTGTTCTAATCCGGGAAGAAGATAATTCTTCTAAACCAGTGTGATGTGTGAGTAAAAGCCTTTTAGATGCCGGGAAAAGATACCTAAAATTAGAGAAGTTGTCTTTGGAAGTAGATACCGCAGCGCGAAAAATGAGACCTTTATTTCAGACTCACTCTATTAAACTGTGAACATCTTTTCCGCTCAGGAATATGTTGGAAATGCCTGATATATCATGAAGAATGAGTAAGTCGTCGTTTGAGTTAGGAGACTTTGATATTGAGTTTGAACCAAGAACTGCTATTAAAGGTCAAACGTTGGCAGATGTTTTAGTAGAATTCCATTCAGACCGGTCAGACATCGAAGTTGAAGAAGAAATCTTTGGATCCGAGTGGACGGTTCAGACATATGATGGTTCTAGCTCCTCGGGTTGTGGGGCAGGAGTACAGTTACTCTCACCGAAATGAAGTTCTATGCATCAAACAATTCGTTTTGGTTTTAAGGCATCAATTAACGAAGCAGAATACGAAGCTGCTCTGGTTGGTTTAAGGTTAGCCAACATTTGTGGAGCAAAGAAGGTAAAATTGGTGAGTGACTCACAGCTCCTCGTAAATGATAGATCAGGCCAATCTGAGGCATGTAAATACCATTTAGTTAAATATCTTTGAGAGTTGAAAGCTTTAACGTTAAATATCCAAGTGAAAAAAGTGTTGAAGCTTTCCAAATTTCTACAATTACAACAAAGGATTAGAGGAATGAGATCAAAGAATTTCTGATAAACGATGTACTACCAATTGATAAAGTAAAGGCAAAGAAAACAAGTTTCAATGATTATGGATACATCATCCCTAGAGATATACTGTATCAAAAATATTTTAGCCGACCTTTACTTCCTTGTCTGGTAGACAACAAGTCCTAAATGATATTATCAGAGTTACATGATAAGGAAGGATCAACACATTATGGATACAATACGCTGATATGAAGAGTTCTTGTTGCTGGATAATATTGACCTACACTCTCCTCTAATGCGAAAGAACTTCTTCACAAATGTGATACTTACCAGAGGTTTGCTAATACGATTCATGCACCAAGTGTGCCGCTTGATTCAATAACCGAATCGTTTCCTTTCGATCGTTAGGGTATTGACTTGGTTGGACCATTACCAATGGCATCGGGAGGAAGACAGATGATCATTTTTGTTGTAGACTACTTCTCAAAATGGGCGGAGGCCGAGCCTTTGGGAGGAACCAGAGCCAAAGATGTAATGAAATTTGTTGTTTCTAATATTTGTTGCCTCTTCGGGGTTCCAAGGAAATTAAAGATAGACAACATACCATAATTTGACAACAAATAAATGAAAGCCTTTTTCACATCAAAGGGGATCCAATAATGATTCTCAGCACATTTTCACCCCATGAAAACGGCCAAGTTGAGGTCACCAATCAGACAGTCTTGTATGGGTTACGAAACAATTTGGAACGAAGGGAAAGCTGGGTCCAAATTGGGAAAGTCTGTATACGGTAAAGAAGAAAATTAAGCCAGGGACATACAGCCGCAAGGATAAGCTGGGAAGATATCTTCTTCATCCATGGAATCTCGATCATCTTAAGCTATATCTAGAATTATTATGAAAACTTATAAATATTTTTCTTTACGAGCATACTCCTTCCTACCCTGGTAGCGCAGGATGGTTTTAATAAGGTGCCCTAATAGCCAACCTATATGCAATATCAGTTTACCATCTTAAAATTTGCATTTTTAACTTCACCTAATCATCCCAAATTATTTGGAGAGTAAAAGAACAAATGTTCATTATTTTGTATTAATAAAGGTCCTCCAAAGTCCTTTGGAGGGTAGAGTGTTCATTCTTTTGAACTAATAAAGGTCCTCCAAAGTTCTTTCGATGGCAGGGTGTTCATTATTTTGAACTAATAAAAGTCCTCCAAAATTTTCTGCAAGGCAAAGTGTTCATTGTTTTTAACTAATAAAGGTTCTCCAAAGTTCTTTAGAGCGCAAAATGTTTATTGTTTTGAACTAATAAGGGTCCTCCAAAATTTGTCGGAGGGCAGAATGTTCATTATTTTGAATTAATGAAGGTCTTCCAAAATTCTTTGGAGGGCAGAATATTCATTATCTTAAGCTAGTTGAGATGATCTAAAATTCTTTGGAGGGCAGAATGCTCATCATATTGAGCTAATTGAGATGATCTAAAATTATTTGGAGTGAGATAATGGCTATGTCCATATGGAAAAATTTAATAGAAAATCAATAAGGAAAAGTTTAAATACTATCCACAACAAAAGGTGAAAATTACAACACAAAAACGATCACTAAAAGAGATTATACAAAAAGTAAGGAGACAACAACATGCAAAACAATAGCCAAAAGTATGATTCTCCTTGCTGCCTTCTAAAGGGCTAGACTCGGAGGAAGAACTCTTTGAGTCTCTGCTACCTACTAAGTCCTTTGCAGAAACACCAACTGGGCGATGTTTTTCTGTCACGCGTTGCCAAAGACTACCTAGTTTTCGATCAGGAAAACTTTCATGCATCTCCAGTACCAAGGCTGCCTTATGTTGGCATCTCGTTGTTGGAGGCTAGCGATAACCTCATCAGCATAATCATCTAAGATTTTCTTCTTTTCAATTTGGAAGTTTTTATTCAGAGACTCATTCTATGAAGTAACCTTTTCAAGGTCTTCAACAGTCTTCTCAAATTAACACTTACTTTTAGCACAAGATTCGATGAAATCATCTACTAGGGTATTTTGTTGAAGATCTTGAAAAATCTAATTTTCCGTATCTTCATCATACTTTGCCTTCTCGTCGAAAAGGGTGGCCTCAAAACAAGAGATTTTCTTGTTGTATTCGTCAGATTTGTTCTTCTCATGAGTAAGTTCGGTTTTGACACTTTCTAGCCCAGACAACTAACTCTTCAAGTCTTCATTTACCTTCTTTAAGCTGGTCACCTCGGTACTCGAGTTAGTTGCATCAGATTTGAGCTTATTGACCTCGGTTTTCAAGTTCTTACAAATGGTTTTTCGATTGGCCACTTCAGCATTTAGGTGTTTTACTTTAGTGGTCAAGCTCCTCACCTCGACCCTCCTATACATGACTTCACTCTTATAGCGATCTTTGCGGTTAGCTTTCCTTTCAAGTAGAGCAGCAGCGCGCAACAACTTGTTCAATTTATTGGCAATGAAATCGTTTTCATAAACATCAAAGTAAGCAGAGCAGGGGAAAAACCTTCGCCTTCCCTAGGAATTTCTTCCTGATTCACTTGCCCAACACTAGGTCTTCTCTAGAAAATGAATTCACCACCTGAATCTGAGTCAACTACAAGAACCTTCTTTATCGGGGGAAGACTTGGTGCGGTTGTGTTATCACTTTCTCCCTCGCTCTCAACTTGTTTATTCTGCTTCTCCTGAGGAGAAAATATTTTAGGCCTTACATCGCTTTCCCTTCCAGAAGGTCTTACTTCGACCATAGTCTCAAAATCAGCAGTACCCCTTTGATCCTCCAGAATTTCAGGTGGCAATGACCCTTAGACATCAGCTGCCTCGTCCGGATGAATTTCAGATTGAACATCGGTTTCTTGAGCATCGACTTGTTTTTCTTCTCGAACCTCTTCTTCATGCTCTTCGTGGACCTCAGTCATTATGTCCCCTTGGATATCATAATCCAAACCAGCATCTATGTTAGCATCATCCTCCTCCTCTTCCTCGGTCTTTTCATCCTCCCCTTTCAGATTTCTCAGCATCAAGGTGGCTAGGTTCTCTAGCACGAGTAGGAAGAAAAACCATGTTGTCCAAGCTTTCCAAGCGCTTAAGAACAATACTTTATGGGGGAGGAACCATGAGCTCCTTCAAAGACTTTTTCTAACCTGGATCATACCTCCAAAGTTGGCTTCTGACCATGTTCAAAGGAGTAAAGCACTGATGGAACTTGTAAGTCCAATTTTCACATGACCAGATACTCAGCTTCTCAAAACATTTCTTCACATAGGCAACATAATCTTTGAAAGGTTTGAGAATCCCTTTCATAGTTGTCAAGAAGAAATTTTTTAGTCTTAACATGTTATAAAAATATCAGCCAAGGAGAAGGTGCAAATAAATACCTCTTAGCCACCCCTGAAACTAATATAACCTCTTCCATGGAAAGCTCAGTTTAAGAGATCCTAGAGGCCATGATACAAGTTATTAGTTTATACCATATATTAGGACCGGCATGTGATAGGAAAATTTTGATGAGGTTGAAGTATTCTTATTGAAGAATTATCTAAGGGTAAACGAAGACCCTAATCCATTAACTCTGTGTAAAGAACTAGCTCATGATCCTAGACGGACAAGGGTGTCTCACCAAAAATTATAAAGCGGATTGATACAATTTCAGGGATACGCCACTGGACCCTCAACTTTAACTCCTCGGATGGACGAAAGTACTTATATTTTATTTTGAAAGAGCAAAAAATTGTTTGGGCTCGATCCAACAAAGGTTATCGCCCATGATATCTTCTAGGTTCGACGGTAAACCATACGTGCCCCTCCTTTTCTATTTGACTTTCTTGGGAGGTGACGTAATTTCAACTTTCAAGGGAAGAGGGGATTTTTCTTTCTTTACTAACGATGGTCCGGGGGTAAGATTTAGAGCAAGAATAGCTTGAATAGGGTGCGCCTCCACCACGACTGCATCATATATCTGCTGATCGCTTTCAGGCTCGTCTATTAACGTTTCATCTGACATTTTAAGGATGGTTTTCAACACTTGCTCCAATCGGACACCTTTTAAGGAACATCTCAAATGACTATTTTTGGGATTAGTCTGGGGAGAACCTTGAGGAATTACTTGGGGAGTCATCGCGGAGGAAGATATTTTAATTCTGACTAATTTTTTAACCCTTCAGGAGACCTTTTTCTCTTTGATTGATCTTTTTTATTCAAGTCAGATAACTTATTCTTCTCTTCACCCATGGTCAAGAACGAAGATGGTTTACAAGTTGAAGTTCAAGGGTCAACCTTGTTGTTTCTCAAGCAAGTTTGACCAAGGGGCTGAACTTTATCACTGGTTGAATGTGTTCCTGAAGAACAGACGAGTTGTCGCAAAAGTTTGAATTATAGATATCTGCAAGAGTGGAAGAATCTCTAATTCCAGAATTTATACAATTCACAGCTCTATTTGAGATATTAAACCACCTCCAAAGTTTATATCTGTTGAGATTAATAAACTCTTCAAGAATTAAGGGTTAAAAAGAAAATGAGTTTACTTAAAGAAGTGCTTATCTCTATGGAACTGATTTCCTAGCCTTTGGGGATGAACAGAGAAGAAAATGTGAAAACTTGAAAAGAAGTGATGAATGAGGTATTTATAAAAGAAGAAATAAGGGGAGTTGAAGAGTCAGCCTAAAAGAAAACCCATATCGACATGTTACCTAGGATACACACATGCTCACAAGTGTGTGATTATGGATGATTGACACTTGGCAGAAGTAATGATGCTGATCTAAAAGATTTCTAACACCAACGCACGCCAAATCCAAAAGGAAGTAGAGTAGGATGAGGTCATGTTGACCGAGAGAAAGATTGTTAACACAAACAAACTTTATAAAGTGCAGTCCGAGAAGGTAAAGTAAAAAAGCTAATGCGGGGCACCTAAGTACCAAAGTCCAAAATGTTTCTTGATCAGAGGAAGCCAACTTTCCAAGAAGCTCGATCTGAGGAGGAGTGACGATCCGAAGAGGAGTGATGATCCAAGGAGGTGATCTGAAAAGGCTTAAAGGAAAGGAAAAACTAAGATGCTAATGAGGCATTGGTCGTACATTTTCTCAAGAACCGGGGGCTACTGATAATGGAAGGAAAAAGTGGGCTATAATAACAAACAGGAGGATTAAAGGGGATACGAATTAAGGTCTTATTTAAGGTCTTATAAGACATTAAGAATTAAGGTCTTATTTATGGTCTAATAAAAGTGGGCTATTATTATTATTATATATGTAAGGTCTTATTTAATGAATTAAGGGCTAAAATAAAACAAATAGGAGGATTAAAGGGGATAAGATGTTAGACACCTAAAGATTGTTTAAAGATAGTAGAAGACTGGGGTGATAAAGTTCATTTATTAATGGAAAATGTGTAATTTTACTACCTAGCCCATATACTATATAAAGGACATTCCCTTTTTGGGGAATGAGCCAATGATTGATGAATAATTGAGACATTTACTCCTTTTGTCTACTTCTCTCTCTAAAATCACTCTCATACAAACATTTCTTTATTATTTATTCTAATACGAACATCGCTTAGTGCGGATCGAGTAAACCAAAGACCTTCAGACTTATCATATTTAATTTTGATTTGAGTTTGGATTTGAGTTGGGACTTTGATTTGACTCAAGTTTTTTTATATATGGATTTGATTTGGATTTAGATTTCGATTGTGATTTCAATTGGATGTTGGTTCTGTTTAGGAATGGAGTGAGTATTTTATTTAATTTGGTATTTGATTTGGATTTTTGGTATCTCTCGATTGTTTGATTTTGTTGGATCAAAGATTGGGAACTCATATTGCAAATATGATAGGAATATATGAATGTTTACAGTCTACTAGTATCAATCTGAAGAACTTTGTCATGTCTACATCCACATATCACTTTAGCCAGTCACCCTCTTCCACTTCAGGTATTGGTTTACCATTGTGGATTTTGGATTTTGGTACGTCTCATCATATGTCACCTTACGTTTCAAACTTTGTTTCGTTATCTCATATTTACCCATATCGTTTTTGTCAGTTAATGCTACAACAATATCAATATAGGGTATTGACTCTATTTTGACCTTTCATACATTACTATATGATGTTTACTATGTCTCAACCTTGCTCTGAATCTTATTTCGGTTAGCTAATTATGTAAATCTAGTTATTGGGCCTTGTTTTTCAATTCTGTTATACATAATAATATATATGGTTTAAAGAGCCTAATATCTTTAACATTAACAGGTTCCACCCCACCTATTTACATACCATGCAGTAGAAAATGGTTAAACCTCATAAAAAATACATTAAAGATAGATGTGACAATGATAAAAAAAATTATATTTGAAACTGATATTGGTCCATGTGAATTCTATCTAGACGACTCATTATTAACTGGTGAACATAGATTTGCAAAGAAAAAGAATACTCACTTTAATTTTCTAAACCCAACTTGTATTAGAAACATTAGATTTTTAAGCTTTTTTAAAAAAATAGTATTATCAATCTCACCTTCATCTAATAGAGAGGTCTTACGAAAGAACCCAACATATATTTAGTTGAGGAAGGAGGTGGCATGACATATTTTTCGAAACGACACTAACAAAATTGTTAGCATAAAGCAGGCATGAAATATTTTTTAAAAGTTTTAGACATGACATGTATTTTGAAATAATATAGGTTTGAGATATTTTTATGAACTAAAGCATGCAAAAAATATATGTGAAAAAAAAAATATAGAAGATATTTTGAAAAAAAAAACAGGCATGAAAGATTTTCTAAGCATAACAGACCAAAAACATTTTCCGAAAAAAAGCACGACAAATTTTCTGAAAAAAACTATAATCTTTTTGAAACAAAACAAGTATGACAATTTTTAAAAATAAAACAAGCATTATAGATGTTCTGAAACAAGTCTGTCCGATTTTTTTATTTCAAAAAATTTGTCATACTTTATTGTCAAAAGTCTATCCTACGTGATATTTCCCGCAACCAGAATATCGATGGTCACGAAAAAGGCCTAAAAAAGAGTTGTGTTTTTTAGAAATCTCATTTCTCGAAAGAAATATTTTTTGAAATGTTGTGATCTTACATATATATATATATTTTTGAAAGATTACTAATAAGGATAAGATTTATCAACCTGTAATCGGTAAAATATTTAGCCGATGTTTACGTTGTAATATAAATTCCACACATACATGCCATTGAGAATGTTTTTACGTAATAAGAAGCAAACATATTTTAATTTAGTAAGTTCATGAGATGAATTATCCAGAAATAGACTAATTTTGTAGGTTTAAATACCTGCCACCCTTATTATATAAGGTAATGTATTTTTTCTTAGAAAGGGTGAATGCTTATTATTCTATTACTACTTTTGGAAATTTCTTTATCTATAACTGTCGTCTTTAATCTTTCTCTAACTTCTGCCTGACCTCCGAAATATTCAAGACCAATTTTTCCTTTTAGATTATTTCGGGAGTCATTAGTGGCGACCACAATGGGGTCTTAGACTTGTACCCGATTATAACATCTAAAACTACTAAGATACTCAGTTTAATTTCAAATTCTTGGGAAAATGAATAATAAGTCGCAGGAAGACCTTCCAATGGTTATATGATACATGACAATTGGAGAGGGATTCATTCCATTAGTAGGGGATGAAACGAAATGAATTGGGCGTAGAAGAACATGATGATTAATTATTTTATGAAATTGCTACCCCAAATGCTCAGGAAGGGACAATGGTTACACGTTCAAGAAAGGTTCGATGACAAAATGGAAAAGATGGATATCAAGAAAATTCTTGGGAAGGTGATGATGCTGAGTATAAATCTATAAGAGATCAAGAAATATATAAAAATAAATAATTTTCATCAGAATTAAGTTAGAATTCTTTGAGAGAGGAGAACAAAACGAGACATCGCTACATTCTTTCGAAGTTTAATGACTATTTTGTGTCCGATTCAGAGAAACTTTCTCCTTCTACGGAGCAAGGTCATTGATAAAAAAAGAGAGGAGAAATTTGAGTGGTATGCATTTTTCAAAAAGACAATCTAGTCGATTTAGAAGTTCTAAACAAGAGTGAGATTTGAAAAAATAGCGCGATTATTCGGATAAGAAGGTACCTGCCTCTAAAGTCAATGATGGGGAAACCACCATGCGTAACGCGGGAGAACCAAAAACTATGGTTTTGATTCAAGAAAAACCGGCAATATCACGTACAACACTAGTGATCAACATTTCAATAAAGGGGTCGGGTAACCAAAGCTTTGATTACCATGTCAGTAACTGATTTGTGAATCCTTTTGAGCATGTTATTTATCTAACGATTAATGAAGGTCCGGGGGGCACCAATATAACCTGGGTATAATTGAGAAATTTGACATATCAAAAGTTGAGAAGTTTAATAGAAACCGAGATCCGAATAACCATATTGAGCAATTTAAGAATTTCATGATGAATTATGATGATGATAAGTTTCTATGTCGTTCTTTCTTCCAAACTTTTAAAGAAAATGCTTTGAAGTGGTACAATCGACTTCCTCCAGGTCCTGTATAGAATTTTGACATACTCTAGACAATTTTTAGGCTGAAATTTGTGGGAAGTAAAGAAATCTGAGTAGACAGTGATAAGATTATCTAATTCAGACAGTCAGTTGTAGAATGTTTGAAAAATGACACCATGTTTTTCGTATTACAAAGAATGGTGTAGAAGATTGCCATAAGCAAGTTTCTTGTGCTTCTTTGAGACAAGAACGTCTTTTTGGAGAACTAGCTGATGAAGATACTATAAATATTTCTTTAGCCTTTAGTGCTCTGCTGGCACACGTTGAAAAGTAAAGCTGATGAAGATACTATAAATATTTCCTTAGCCTTTAGTTCTCTGGTGGCACAGGTTGTAAAGTAAATTAACGTAGAAGTGTCTAAGAGATTCATACTTGTTCCCTTGCCCCAACAAATACAAATTTAGCAGTTCACCATTCTAGTATACCAACAAAAATAGGTTAATAAACAAAAATTGTAGAAGCTTTCATCCCCAAAATTCAATTATTTTTCATTCAAAAGGTTTGAACCAAATATCGTCATGGCCAAGAGTAAATAAACAGCCTTAGGCTCATCAACAAAGGCTAAGAAAGAACTAGTGTATTGAACATGATAATTTTACGAAACTAACAGAGAATGTGCTAGTATTTTTGATAAAACTCGGAATTTTGTCCAATTTATAAAAACCCTTCTATTTCAGACATCTGAAAAAGAAATGAATAACACGTTTTGAAAATATCATAACGACGTCGGTCTTGATACAAATGACGACATAATTACAAATCAGAAAATCTAAACTTTAATTGATAATGTAAAGTTAATAGCATTTGTTAAAAGACATGTAGGGGTCCAGTAGCTGGCTCTAGTTGGAAACCAGGTAACAACACAAAGAGTAGTAGTTGAGACTGCTCCGAAGCAAGAATATATGATGGTCATACCAGATCCTTTTGACGATTGTGATTTGTCTTCAAAATATTTAGATCCAGACTGTAACTTAAGGGTTATGATGATTGATGAACCTAAAGTCGAGGGCAAGGTAAAAATTTGTGTAAATGTTTTGAATCATTGACTATTTTTGGTAGGGATAATGTGTTAGGAACTATCCATAGCTCTTGGAAAGGGCACATTGTGAACTTATAAAGATAGCGAATAAGAGGAACTTCGACTCATCTTTACAGAAATATATTTCCCTTCATACATTTGGATGGTGATGATCTAAGAGAGGTACTAGGACCTCATGAAGATGAAGTGGTAACTAGCGCACCTATCAAAGGAAGCGAATTCCGAATGATTCTAATTAATATAGGTAGTTTGGCTAATATTTTGTTTCTGTTCATTTATAAACAAATGAAAAATTCTTAGTTATCCTTCATTATGATTGGAAAATAATAGGATTTATATGGGCCCTGATTAATATTGTTAGACAGTTCGAATAGGAGGTATTTCTGGGCCGAAGACCTTTCAAGAAAGTGGAAAAAGTGTTGTTTATAGTGTTACATGGCCCATCGTCGTATAATATGATTTTTAATAGGTATTGGATATCAAGAATGCACGATTTTGCCTCTAGCATTCACCAATATTTGAAGTATATTATTAGGGACCAAGTGGCAGTTTTTTGCAGCAGCAATAAAAGGGTAAGGCAAGGTAAGCTACTCCGTTAGTTTAAAAATAAAGATAACAACTACAAATGTCAACTTCAGATTCAGACGTTATAAATGATCCGAGGGAGACCTCAGTTTGGTAACACCTAATGAGAATTTTGAAACTTATTTCTTTAACTACGATAAAAGTTTAAAGATTGTTATTCTACTCTCACTAAATGTAAAAATGAGACATATACCTTTTTAATCAAGAAATCAACACATGTTCACCTAGTGTTCTAAATATGTGACATAATTACTCGTAAATATCATATATTATAAATTTTCTATACAACTTAATGCACGCCCGATAATTAAGAAAATAAGAACGTTCTCTGTTGAAAATTCCAAAGAGATTGTGGTTGAAGTCGACCGTTTGTTGAATGAATGCCATGTAAGATAATCTCAATATTTGTTATGGACAACAAATCTAGTGCTTGTAAAAAATAAGAATGGAAAATAGACGACATATGTTGATTCTATCGATCTAAATAGAACTTGTCAGAACGATTCATTTTTCGTTCCAAGAATTGATCACCTAGTGAATTTTACTTCAGGTAATAGTATTTTATATTTTATGGATACATATTGTGGGTATAATTATATACATATGTATCCTAGGGACCAAGGCAGTACTACGTTCATAATTGGCATGAGTTTATATTGCTACAAGGTAATTCCTTTTGGTTTGAAAAATGATAGGGCAATATATATCAGAGATTAGTAAAAACGATTTTCTTGGCCAAATTGAAAGAATTATTGAAGTTTATATCAATGAAATATTGGTAAAAATGCTAAAGATGATGGTCATTTTTTTAATATGGGAAAATCAGGGCAGACCGAGGAAAATAATGAACATTGAGTAAAATATCTAAAAGCTTTAAAAGAATTGACAAATTTATTTGAGACCATCCAATACGAACATGTTCATAAGGCTTGATATGCAAATAGAGTTTCAAGGATTATATTGTAAATAATGTAAATTTAGGGATTTAATTGTAATTAATGTAAGTTTCATCCTTAATTTGTGACTGATGTACGTTTTAGAGGATATTTGTGACTGTGTGTATTTTATAAGGACTAAACGGCAATTAGTCCACTTTTGTAACAGATTCGGTTTGAGACTAAGTCTTGGCTCCTCTATATAAAGGACCAGACTACTCTAATAAAGGGCTTCAACATTTTTTACTTTAGCATTCATTTGTAGTTGTATTTCCTCTCTCTAAAAATCTCATTAGTAATTCCTCTTTCTAGAATTCTTCCTTAAGAATTTACTAAAGCAAAATCAAACCTCTTCAAATTGGAGACTTCACTAGGGACTGAATACGAAAAATCAGTGGCTTATTCTGTTCGAAAGTGATACTCTAGTGTATTTCTTGATTAAAATTCATACGATGAATCCCGATAATAATCCTACCCTTCAATCAGCAATAGAAACTGTGAGAGATGATTTGTAAAAGAATAGAACTGATGGGAATAGAACTGATGGATCATCTCTGGTCCAAGTTCGATCTGATGTCGAGACAAGAATAAATCAGCTCATAGATAAAATTAATGCTTTGAATGAAAAATATGAACGGAGAGAACAAAAGATACTTTCTACAAGAATCAGATCTAAAGTTAGACAAGAAACGGAAAAGACCGATGTGGAAGGTCAGTCAGATCGATCTTTTGATGATCGACATGCTAAGTCTGAACACAAAAAAGCACGTTTTGTGTCTTCTAAAAAGGGATATTCGTCTCGAAAGAAGAAAAAAGATAATATAATATTAATAAATTATCAGTTATTGGCAAATCAGGTATCTGGATTTTCCGAAGCAATGAAGGATCGTTTGATTTTATATCTTCGGGAGCTTCAGAATTTAATGCTTTTATTTGGTAATGTGGTTGTGGGATATATCGGGCGAGGAAGTAACATTGTGACTGATTCTTTAGCAAATGTTACATACAAGGAAGAATATCCTTGGATTTTGCTAAAGGAAAATCCTTCGATTGTTACTCAATCTAGCCAATTTCAAATTATAGAAGAATTTTTGGTCACTGATGAAAGCTAAAGTGATTGGCGATCAGATATTCTTAATTTTTTTACCCAAGGATTACTACCAGATGATTCTCAATTGGCTAAAAAGTTAAGGGGTAAAGCCTTTCGATATATAGTTCTAGATGAAATTTTGTATAAAACGGCATTAAGCAGACTATTACTACGATGTTTAGGTAAGCAAGAATCAGAAGAAGTATTGTCAGAATTGCATGATGGTGAAGGGTCAGCTCACTGTGGGTTCAAAGCTTTATTGCGTCGCTTTTTACTTGTAGGGTTTTATTGGCCTACAATCATGAACGATGCTAAGAATTTAGTACGAGGTTGTGATACTTGTCAAAGATTTGCTAATACTATTCACAGACCAACGATACCGCTTATGTCTATATCCGAGGCAATACCATTTGATAGATGGGGAATTGATTTGGTGGGACCTTTGCCGATGGCCACTGGAGGAAGGCATATGATAATTATGGCGGTGGATTATTTTAGGAAGTGGGCAGAAGAAGAACCGCTATCGGGTACAAAAGCAAAAGATGTCATCAAATTTATTGTGAATAATATCTGTTGTCGTTTCGGCGTTCCTTGGACAATCACAACAGATAATGGCCCTCAATTTGATAATAAGGAAATGACTGCATTCTGTACTTCTAAAGGAATTCAACAACTTTTCATCCTAAAGTTAATGGACAAGTGGAAGTGACAAATAGAATGATTTTAGATGGCTTGAAGAAGAATCTATCGGGGCAGCAGGGAAATGGCCAAATTATTTGCAAGAGGTTCTTTGGCTTATCGAACAACTCCAAGAGAGGCAATAAAGGAGACTCATTTTACTTTAGCATATGGTATGGATGCAGTCAACCATATCAAATCTACGATGTCATCTTTTAGAATATTTTGAAAGGTCTAATGATGAAATTCGAAGGGAAAAATTGGATTTGATTGAGGAAAAAAAGATTCGAGCTCATTTGAACGTAATCCATTATCAAACTCTTATGAGTAGTAGATATGATTCGAAGCTGAAAATAAGAGAATTTAAAGAAGGTGATAAAGTGTTGCGAAATGTTTTCCTGCACACAAAGAAGAAGAGCCTTGGACAAATAGCTTCAAATTGGGAAGGGCCTTATACAGTGGTTGAAACAATTAAGCCAGAGTGACATTTATTTGGGAAGGGCCTTATTCAACTTTATCAATAAAGTTCGTATTTTGGCCAATGGTTATTTACATTTATTTGGATATTATCTTAACAAATCATCAAATATTGATCACCTTTGAGATTAGTTAAGAGTAAAATATTCTGAAGTGTTTATGACACTTTTGAAAGAGATAACCATGTTTTATAACCACACTACATTTGATATTTCAAATTGAATGCTTAAAAGCGCACCGAGAGTTTTGATGAGCTAATCAAGCTCAATACACATTCATGTTTTTTCGAAGAGATATAATATCCATAAATTTGCATTAAGGTATTCGAGGTGGTAAGTTTATATTGTTAAGATTTTGTAATCATTTTGTTTGTTAATTATTTAGCATCGAATAATATGCAAGGGAATGGCAACATACAAAATATCTTTGTCATTTAGATCAAGTTGTTAACATGCAAAAAGAGACATTTTAATTAGACAAAGTTAAAACAAAAAATCCAGGGTTTGGGGGAAGCTTGTAGGCTCATGATAAACGGTGGCGGAATAGTCATCAATGATAATCATAGGGTTATCTTTATTAGAATGTTCTTTGATCGAAGGGTTTGGGGGTGTTGTTGGTTTCCATGAGTAACGTCTTCGTCTTCATTAACCATGGTGTACGAAGTGATTTTCTTCTGTTTCTTTTTGTTTCCGAGGGAATCAGAAGATATTTTATTTTTCTTTGATGATGGTTCTTCAACCTCTCCCTCTTCGATTGGTGAAAGAGGCTGTTCTGCAAATTGGCGGAATATTCGAGGATGATCTATCTACATACTATTTTGAGGATAATTTTTATACTCACTTAATTTCACTGATTTGAAGTGATAAATGATTACATCGATTTGAAATAATTTCAAATTTATATTCTAATTTTTACCTATCCAAATTGTTCGAAACCGACGAATTGGTATTTAATTTTTGGTTCGAATTTATTTCGAGATTTTATAGTGTATATATGCTTCGAATAATATATTAAGCTAATGGCCTCGAACATATATTTTTTTTATTTATGACAGGTTATATAGCCAATGGGAATGTTCGAGGGGTAAAGGTTCAAAGACAAAATAGATTTAAGAACTCTTTAGTTCTCATTGATTTACAGACATGAGAACTAAAGTGGCTTCTGATATAGAAATAGAGTTTTAAGGATTAAATTGTAAATAATGTAAATTTAGGGATTTAATTGTAATTAATGTAAGTTTCATCCTTAATCTGTGACTGATGTAACTTTTAGAGGATATTTGTGACTTTGTGTATTTTATAAGGACTAAACGGTAATTAGTCCACTTTTGTAACAGATTCAGTTTGAGACTAAGTCTTGGCTCCTCTATATAAACGGACCAGACTAACACTTTTACTTTAAGATTCATTTGTACTTGTATTTTCTCTCTCTAAAAAACTCATAGCGCTTTCTCTTTCTAGAATTCTTCCTTACCAATTTACTAAAGCAAAATAAAACCTCACCAAGGCTGAAAATTCATTTCTGATTTTTTTGCAACTATATCACACTCGAAAGGGTATCACTGGATACTCTAACATGAACATCATTCGATAACAAAAACTTCCAAACTAAATACAAAAGTAGCTCTGCAGATTCTAATAAGTATAGTGGAAGATTAGATGTATGAGCTTATTAAATTTCTGATTCGAGGGACTTTACTAGATGATAAAGCATTGGCTAAAAAGTTGAGATTCAAGGCATATGGTTTTGCATTATTCTATGTTCCTTATGAAAAAACATTTAAGCCGACCATTGTTGCAATGCCTCAAAATGGATGAATCACAAATTGTACTATATGAACTTTATGGTGGTGAGTGATTAGTTAATTGTGGGGTTAAACCATTCATGAGAAGGGTCTTATTAGCTGTATATTATTGTCCTTCCATCATGGTTTAGTTAGGCTATTACCCATACCATCTAAGGGACAACAATGCATCATAACATTGATTATTTTTATAAGTGGGTGGAAAGCGAACCTTTGGTTGGAACTAAAGTAATGGATGTTATCAAATTTATTATGTCTAATATATGTTATAGACTCAGAGTATCACGAACAATCATCACATATAATATCCCTAGTTCGATCACAAAGACATGAAGGTTTTTTCTCCTTTAAAGGAATCTATCATTGATTTTCAACACCTTATCACCCAGGACAATAGGGAAATAGAATTCACAAAGAGAAATATCCTTAATGGTTTGAGAAAAAAGCTGGAGACAGCTGCTAGAAAATAGCCAAATTATCCTCATGAAGTGTTATGGGCTTACCAAACAACCTCTTGTACAACGACCCATGAATCACCTTTTTCTTTGGTTAATTACATGAACGTGGCGACCCTTCCCTCAAAGCAACCCTTCCATCCTTTAGAGTGATAAATAATTATGGAGCTAACAATGATGTAGGCAGAAGGGCCGAACTTGATTTGATTTAAAAGGGAAAAAAACAAAGGCATCTCTAAGGTGCTTTCATAATCAGAATTTGATGAGAAGTAAATATACATATCTAGTTTGAGGATGATAATTTTAAGTAGGGGATAAGGTTATAAAGATGGCATACTTTCACACTAAATATAAAAGGCTTGGAAAGTTAAGGCCAAACTGGGAAGGAACCTAATTTGGTGACTAAGAGGGTAAAGTTAGAAAATTATCGGCTGATAGGCCTAGAAGAAAGATCGCTTTGACACCCGTAAAATATTGATTTTTTTTTTAAATTTAACCATGTAATGAATGGTGCAATGCTCTTTCCTACCCTGGCGGCAAGGGAAGGTTTTAAGGAGGTGCCTATATAGCAACTGTTAAATACAAGTCATTTGAATTTTATGTTTCTCAACAGGTCCATGAATTTCTGACCTAAAAATTTATTTTAAAAGGTTCCAACACTAGTTGGTTAATATTTAAAAATTCCAACACTAGTTTGTCAATACTTAGAGCTCAGTAGTTTTGAATCTATAAAGAACTTTGGTAACCAGTTGGGGACTGATCACTGTCGACTAGGTAGAATCCGAAGACACGACTTTATATAAAACGTTTATACAATGATATAAAATAAGTTGAACAAAGATATTACTATTTATAAAATCTGGAATATGAATATCTATCCTCGAATTGTTTTTTGCACTGAATTTATTAAGCCATTTCTTCTTTAGAAGAATTTAATCATCTCTATAAAAGGAAATTTATATAAGAACAAAAACATGATCTTAACAAAAAATCTCTTAAATTTAAAAACAAGAAAATCTCTATTGAATATTCAAAAAATATTATCATGATTGAGACTTTATTGTTTCTCGTAATATGAATCTATAGGCTTATTATATCTCAAAAGAAGATCCTAAAAATATCTAAGAAATAAAGAAAATCTAAATAATTCTTTTTGGAAAGTATATGCATATGTCTGTCAAGCTTCCATTCGTTATGGAAAATTTCTGATGAATTTATTTGATCAAAATCTGTAAGTTATCATGTAATAGATTTTCTGAATTGTAAGAAATTTCAATCTTCAAAATAAGAGTAAAATTGTAAACAATGTAAAAAAGGAAGTTGTGGCAATAGTAACGACAATCAACATTGCGGAAGAAAAGACTTCTGGCTGGAGTTATGATACATTTTCATCAGTAGATGTTTCTTATGATAAAGAACTACTCAAATCATTTTAAATGAATAGTTATGCATGTGAGGTGAAAATGGTTAACACCAACATATAAAAAATAAAAGGACGTGGAAACCTCAAGTTAATGCTTATGAATGGGAAAATGATAACGCTCACAAATGTTTTATACTTTCTCGAAGTGAATAAAAACTTGGTGCTTAGTGATGTTTAAGCCAATCCAAGAATTTGTTATGTGAAAAATTCTGGTAAACTCATCCTAACAAAAGATGGTATTTTTATTGGGAAATAATACTCAAGTAACAGAATAGTGAAACCGTTCAAAGGTGCACAAAATGGTTAGACTTAATACACACCGACATATGTGAGTTAAACGGTATCTTGACGCGTAGGGGTAAATGACATTTTAAAACGTTTTTGACGACTACTCTAGAGTTACTTATTTCTATTTTTTTAAA
The DNA here is from genome assembly GCA_036936605.1 of Limnanthes douglasii subsp. nivea. Lineage (NCBI taxonomy): Eukaryota > Viridiplantae > Streptophyta > Magnoliopsida > Brassicales > Limnanthaceae > Limnanthes > Limnanthes douglasii. The sequence continues at coordinate 391,496,213 of JAUPFV010000001.1, read as the reverse complement.
CATAAGGATGATCCCTTTAGTACGTTTAAGATCTTCAAAACGGAAGTAGAAAATCAATTAGAAACTAAGATTAAAATCTTACGTGGTGATAGATGTGGAGAGTATTTCTTAGGAATATATTCTATTGTTTTGTGAACAGCATATACAAATTCATCAATGCTCAGTGCCTGACACACTGTAATAAAATAGATTGGATGGTCACAAAAAAGAACTTTAAACAAGATGACCAATTACATGCTAGTTAATACAAAATTTAATATTAATATATGGGGTGATGTTGTTTTAACTGTATATCATATTTGTAATTTTTTTCTTCTTAATAAAACATGAATCTTTCGATATGAGTTATGGATAAAACCAAAAAATGACTACTCTAATGTGGGGGTATTTAGCATATTAAAAAAACATAAATCTAAGAAGAGTAAAATTAGGTCCTAAAGCTATAAGGTGTGTGTTTATTGGTTATGTGGACAATATCAAAGCTTATATGCTTTTAGATTTGAAATCTATTATCGTATTTGAATAAAAATAAGTGGAGTTCTATGAATCCAAATAATATGATAATAATAGGATACAAATAGCTATGGAAAAATGAGAAAAGGAGTTTGAGAAAAGTATATTTGGTAGGTGAGAAACCATGGAGTCAAAGGGAAAAGAGACCTAAAAATATAGGTTCCAATGAGATAGAATGTCAACATATACTTCTATTTAGTGGAATGAAATTGTGAAGAAATCACCCAAAAGATTCTGATAGTGCTTTCTTTAGAAGGCGACCTCAAATCGTATAAAGAAACAATTGCGTCACGAGATTTCACATTTTGGCAAGAGTCCATAATTATTGAAATAAATTCAATAATATCAAATCACACTTGTGAGTCAGTGTATTTAACTTCAGTTTTTAGACTATTTGGATATAAGTGGATACTTAGAAAGAAATATCACACATTTGGAACCATTCAATCTTTCAAAGTAAGATAGGTAGCAAAAAAGTGCAAAAATAAGGAATATATTATTTTCACACATATTCTCAAATAACTAGGACAACACGCTTTAGGATGTTATTTGCAATTACATCGGTATACAATTGGAAAATATAGTAAATGGATGTCAAAATGGCATTCCCAAATAGAGACCTCGATAAGGAGATTTAGATGGAGCAGCTTGAAGGTTTTTTACTTTCACAGAATGAGTTTAAGCTATGTAGGCTTGATTAGTCATTATATGAGCTTAAAGATATATTATTTTTATATTAGAGGAACTTATTCTCTAATGAGAGGCGGTTCCACCACTAGATCTCATAGGTACAATTTTTTATAGTGTTTTCGTCACCACTAAAAGTTCATTTATAATTATCCATCCAATGTAACAACCAACATACCTCACAATAATCAGGAAATAACTCCAATTTATTTATATGTTGAACCGTTCACAAATAACTTGTTGTTACACATTGCAAATTCGATATTTAGTTTCTCTATAATTGGATTAGGTTGCTATTATTATATTTTAATTTTCATGGGGTACATGAGGGATACACAAATGCGAGTTGGATCACTAGTAACCGATAAAAATTGACTTCAGATTATATATTAAAGAAACAATCGTGTATATCTCACTCAACTATGGTGGCAGAGTTTATAGTGTTTGTTGCAACCCGGTAATAAACTAAATGATTAAGAGATATTTTGTTCAAGATACCATTCATTTTAAAGGGGAATATGGCAATACATATACATTATGATACTCGAGCAATATTAAGTAGAGCATACAATGGCATCTACAATGGAAAGTCTAGACATATAAGTTTAGAACATGGGTATGTTGGACAACTAATTAAAAATGAAATGATATCGGTCTTATACGGACGTTCTTATGAGAACTTCATAGATCTGTTTACCAAATCATTAGCTCAAAAATCGACAAACTCTACAACTAGAAGAATTAGACTAAGACTCTTGAAATAATTATTTTACAAATAATGGAAACCTAGTTCGACTATAAAGAAACTAAACATCAAATTTGAAATGGGTAACCAGTTATTTATGAAAGGTTCAACATATAAATAAATTAGAATTTCATTCTTGATGAGTATGAGATATATTGGTTGTTAGCATGGATAGATAATTTCAAATGAACATTTTGTCTAATTTGGTCTAAGTGTGATATATATTTCAAAAGGTAACAAAAATATTTTAAGAATTGTACTTATGAGAATCTAGAGGTGGCGCCTCATCTCATGAGAGAATTAGTTCATCTAATGAGAGAATAAGTTCGTCTCAAGTTATGATTCTCAAAATGTATAGATCACATTGCCAAAATAGTGTTAAACTGAAACGTGGACAAATATTTGATAAAAATAATGATTAGAAAGTCTGTTAGGTCACATTAAATCTTGGTTAAAAGTTCTGATTATCAATATTTTATAGCTTAACATTGATGTTTATTCTAAACTTGGAAATTGTTTCGACCCAGGTGATCCAACCAAAAGTTAAACATATCATAATGTTATTTTGAACAACTAGATTCTACAATCTTGATAAAATATTTTAAAAATCTACATATTCATGTATTTTTTGAACCTATTTAATTATTTTTGTATTAGATAGTTTTTTACTTATATCATGTTATACTTGGTCTCACATAAGGTCTCGTATATATGGTCTCGCATGTCATGTATTCTCTTGGAGTTTTTCACATTTTCTTACACATGTCATTGTCTTGCATATTGACTTTTTTGATTGGTTTGGTAAATTCTTATTGTTTGATCTCAAATTACCAATATACAAAGTTTTATACAAGAAAATGTCTTTGTACAACAAGATATGGAAAAATATATTCATACTCATCAAGACCTACAAAAGTAGAATCCTACTCAAGACACAGAAAATGATGAATTGAATTATGTTGTGTGAGAGGTTCAACATATAAATAAATTAGAATTTCATTCGTGATGAGTGTGAGATATGTTGGTTATTACCATGGATGGATAATTTCAAAGGAACTTTTTGACTAATTTGGTCTAAATGTGATATATGTTTCAAAAGGTAACAAAAATATTTTAAGAATTTTACTTGTGAGAATCTAGAGGTGGCACCTCATCTCATGAGAGAATGAGTTCCTCTCAAATTACTAATATACAAATTTTTATACAAGAACGTGTCACTTTACAACAAGATATGGAAAAAATATATTCCTACTCATCAAGACCTAGAAAAGTATAATCCTACTCAAGAAATTAAATGATGAATTGAATTATGTTATGAAGGAGAAGGTGATCTGGATAGAAAATGATACAAAAACAAAAAAACAAGTGAAATTTATGTGCAATTCCTCGCATCTGTAATATTTTATCCCATATATTATTATTCATAGTCTATCATCTATCATAATCTCTTGCCTCCCATCTATTATCTTTGTTTGGCATAACATCGATCATCTTTTCATGGCCTCTCACATTCACCTTTGCTTTGCCTCATATGTATCATTATGTTATGGTCTCTCATCTGTTATAACCCAGCGGGTTGGAGCCCTTGCCAATACCGGTGTATCCATGGATTTTATTGCCTCGGTGCATCTCTATCTTCCCTCCCCCATGCCATCACTATTCTTAGTGTTTTTTTTTGTCTAGCCTCATATATTTCATATTTTCCCCATCTCATGTTAGAAATAGTGTATGATTCTCGGATAATTCTAAAGTGTTGTTTAGGCAATTTCAGATTGAAATATTTTTGGTAGTTCTCCAAAAAACTCAATCAGATAAAATTAGAATGTTTCTTTTGAAATTTTAGAGAATCATCTTTTATCTATCATGTTTCTAAACCAACAATAAAACAAAAATTTCGACCAAAAAATTCCAAACTGTCAAAACTGTTTAACTATCCAAAAGTGCATATTAATTAAAAATGTAAAGTAAACGACTATTTTGAAAATTCAAAATTTAAATGAATTTTCATAATAGCATCCGCAATTTAATATAACACTAATCATTATATAATCTAACATGCGTGTAATAAGCACTCTCTAACTTGCTCGATAATATATTATGGCTACATTGATCAACTAGTCAATCCAATTACACTAAAATTTCTAACAATCTTCCCTCATTTTAGTGCAATTCATGATTAACTAAAATAAAATCACAACAAGTAACAAATATATGCATAAACGAAATGTCGTGACGATTGAATTTCATATTAGTATATTAAACATTTTAAATATTCGAATATTAAGGTATCACTAAAGATCAAACCTTTACTATCCATATACTCGAAGATAATATACACATACATTTATATTCTCAAACGTTCTTCTTAACATTATCTTTGACTAGCCTTGTGTCCTTCTCCTTCTTAAGAATATCAAAGCCAAGTCCTAGCTTCTTGAAGCAGCTAAACTTCATACTTAAATAGGTATATATTTAACTCTTGCACATGCATATGCAATGTATTCAAAAAACTATTAAGAAGATAAACTTCATTCTGTACAACTTGCATATCTGAACACATACTTTGGGATAATACTACTAATGTGTTCCAATCTCTAGATGTTAAGATTTCCACAATGAATTCAACACCTAATGTCATATTGGATGGGAATTGGGTATCTCAACATCAAACATTTAAACTGGACTTTAATCCCATCATAATAGCCAATTTGTGGACAAGTACTCTACTTAACCCTTAAGTTAAATGATCGGCTAAATTACATTGAGTTTTCAAAACTCTACTGAAATAACATCATGCGTGATGTGCTCATAAATCCTACTATGTCTAACACCTAAGTGTCTAGACCTGCCTTTGTGAACTTATCTATAGATATTGGCCAAGCCAGCTTCACTATCACATCTGATAGATAGAGGTGATATCGAATTGGGCCACGACAAGATTTCATACATTAAATTTCTTAGCAATTCAGCTTCTTACTAGCTGTTGCTTCTAATGCCACAAACTTTGATTCTATTATTGAAGCAATAATACAAGTTTGTTTCTTAGATGCCCAAGAGATAGAAACTCCCCCAATTAGAAATACCCATCCACTTGTGGAAGACATGTCTTCCATATTGGAAATATAACTCAGCATCCGAATATACTTCAAGTAGGGAAAGAAATCCAGTGTAAGACAAACCATAATCCATGGTTCATTTCAATTACTTGAATACTCGATTTAAAGTTTGTTGATGATGTAAACTAGAATTTCTAGTATACCTACTAAGCTTTCTAAAAACAAAGGAAACATATGGCCTAGTGTTAGTCATGGCATACATAAGACACCCGACGGCTCTTGAGTATTCAAGTTGAGAAACAACAATACCTTTATTAGGTAGAAGCTTAAGACTATGATATATAGGTGAGCTTATCAGAGAATAATCTTTAAAATTAAATTTATTCAATATCTTCTCAATATAGTGAGATTGGGAAATCGATATATTATTGGTCTTTCACTTGATTTTTATACCAAGAATCAAAGACTCTGAGCTATCATAGTAATCATTAGATGTGATATATCTATCTTTATCTTTCTTTTATTTTTTGTGAAGTTCGATGTTCCTTATCATAATCAAAATGCACTTTTTGTTATCGTTTTGAATTTGATGAGGTGTATATGATTGATCATATTGATTTTTCATTTCGTATTTCTCTTCAACTTATCGTACCTTAGCTTTTGGCCTACCAGACTGAATCTTTTGTTCTCTTTGAATATACTTATCATTCAACGTCGTTATTTTGTCCAGCAACTGATTCATCCGATCTGCAATGTCCAAATTACCTTGTTGTACTAGAATTTGATCATCTTCTTTACTTTCTTCCCTATGTAAATCAGAGATCAAATTTTCAATAGTTTTTCCAACTGTTTGATCAGCTTTGTTCCATGGTTCCACATTGAACAAGAATGATGTATCTAATATCAAATTTAACAAATTCTAGGTTTTATGTGAAATCAAGGTACCAATCGAATTAATCTCCCACTGTGGTCGCCAATTTGTAAGGTATGAATCTTCTTTCTTGAGAGGGAAAGTAAAATGGGAAAACTTAATTTTAGAGAAAGAAAGTAAAAAGAAGTAATCGATATATGTCTAATGAAAAAGTGTCCTCCTTTATTAATCGTCTCACCCTTTATTTATAAGCATGTCAAACTTTTATAACTGATTGTATTACATAAATGGGAAAATTGAATTACAACCCCTTATATTTATAAATAGTTCAAATATTATTTGACAACTATATAATTTATCATATATAACTTGAGCTTTATTACATTTACGTCCAGAATATTTCAAAATCTTTTGGATGATTGTGAACTCCGATGATTATTCACGTCTCTATTTGCTTCCTTGCTTCTTAACAAAGGAGGACAAGTTTATTTTGTCAATCAAAGTTTATACTTCTTGTTTTAAGGAAATAAAATCTTGAGTTTCATGACCCTCATCGTTATAATATTTACAGAAATAAGTATTCTGATTTTCCCTTAGGAATTAAATTTTTGCCGGCCTTCAGAAATGCACAGAATTCTTAGTTCTGTCATAGATGGAGGAAACATTTTCATTTAGTTCAACAAACCATTCAGGTTGGCCCCATTGAAATCTTTTTGGTCTAGACGATTGGCCGTGATTAGACTGATTTGGCCTTGGCCGATGTGAACCCTTGCCGGAGTCCTTAGGTTGGTAATTGATTGTGGCATGGGATTGAGTACTAGCTTGAGCAATTTAAGTAGTTGGAGCATACATATTCCGGAGCGGTATCTAGAATTTTTGGTTTCTTTTATTTTGACTTCGTTCAATAATTTTACCAAATTAGCTTTCTTCCAAGTTACCAAATCAGCCAACTCACGAGGAATTAAACATTTCCTTAATAAATCAATGGGTAATTTCTCAAAATAATCAGCCAAATCATTTTTTGTATTTACAAAACGGGTAATGTATACTTTAAAATATTCATTTGGTTCCTGTGCACAATGAATGATAGTGTCACCATTTCCTTTAAGTTCTTCACCACCAAAAAAATTCCTCATCGTCATCAAGAACACATCAAAGCTTTTAATAAACATTTTTGGTAAACTTTATACCATTTTAAAGAAATCTATTTAAAACTCTACGTGAAAGCATGGCATAACAACTTATCATCATCATTCAAGTTCATCATAATTCTTAAACTGCTTAAGGTGATTATCCGGGTCTATACTACCATCGTATTTCTCCATTTTAGAACTATAAAACTGCCTATACAGATATCTAGAGAGAATCTTAGAATAAAAACGAGATTTTCCCCAGTTATGGCTACGACTAAACATATGATATTCATCAGGAGTTGCAAAGATACCTGGTTCAAATTGGATAGCAAATGATCACTTAGTAGGTGACCAATTTCGTGGTCTACCGATCGTTTTACTTTCCGTTGGTATTTTTTATTTTTGTTTTTGCCTTTACTATCTATTTTCTTATAATGTTACTTGGTTAACCTTTTTTTCTTTTTTTGACGTTCGTGCTCACTACTAGAAGAAGAAGTGGAATTATCCGAACCAGACTCTCTGGCAGAATTTTAGACAGAATCTGATGTGTTCATTAACTACTTTAGCCAATGTTCTTTCTTTGAACTTATGTGAGCCTTTAGAGATTGATCACTTTCATCTTGTCTGGGTTTGATACCCAGTTAATCTGTCAGAACACATCATGTAATGAATTTCCCGTTTAGTTCTATTTCAAATTTCCTTTGGGCCATCGTGGACATCTAATCCAGTTCTGGTAAAGAAAAAGAATGGAAAATGGCGGATGTCTATAGACTTTACTGATTTGAATCGTGCCCGCTCCCAAAGATCCTTTCCTAGTACCAAAAATAAATCAACTAGTTGCTTACGCTACTTACAATCAAATTCAAATGGATCCCAAGAATCAGCAGCATGCTAATTTTATCACGAGACGAGGTTTGCGTTGCTACAAAGTAATGCCATTCTGATTAAAGAATGTTGGAGAAACATATCAACGTTTGGTGATTGAAGCTTTTGAGAACCAAATTTGGAAGAATGTAGAAGTATACATCGGTGATATGTTAGTCAAAAGTTCCAAAGATGAAGCCAATTGGTAGACTTGGAAGAAACGTTTGCTAACTTAGCAAGGATAAATCTGAAGTTAAATCCAGATAAATACACATTTGGGGTCATATCCGAAATTGTTTTAGGGTACATAATCAGTGAGAAAGGAATAGAGGTTGATCTGGTACAACTTGAGAGCTTTAAGTACGATGAATCCACCTAAAACAATTAAAGAGGTGCAAATCCTAACAAGAAGGTTGTCAGCTTTGAACAAATTTATTTCAAGATCGTCGGACAAGTGTGCACCTTTCTTCCAAGTGTTGAAAAAGGAAAATTGTTTTTCTTGGACACATGAGTGTTCGAATTCCTTCCATTGGATAAAATAATATATCTCATCCCCGTAAATCTTAACAAACCCAAATCTGGGGTAGAAGTTATATGTTTATTTCGCAGTGTCAAGTTGTGCTATTAGTGTTGGTCTAATCCGGGAACAATATAATTCTTCTAAACCAGTATATTATTTGCGTAAAAGCCTTTTAGATTCTGAGAAAATATACCTAAAATTAGAGAAGTAAGCTTTGGTACTAGTTAGCACAACGCAAAAAATGAGACCTTATTTTCAGGCTCACTCTATTATAGTGCAAACATCTTTTCCGTTTATGAATATGTTGCAAAGGCTTGATATATCAAGAAGAATGACTAAGTGGTCATTTGAGTTATGAGACTTTGATATTGAGTTTTAACCAAGAAGTGTTATTAAAGAACAAGCGTTGGCGGATTTTTTAGTAGAATTCCATTCAGACCGGTCAGACATGGAAATTGATGAAGAAACCTTTGGATCTGAGTGGACGGTCTGGACAAACGGTGGTTTTAGATCCTCAGGTTGTAGGGAAGACGTACAGTTGGTCTCCCCAGAAGGAATTTCTATGCATCAAGCAATAGTTTTGGTTTGAAGGCATCAAATAACGAAGCAGAATACGAAGCTGCTCTGGCTGGTTTAAGGTTAGCCAAATCTTGTGGGGATGATATAGCCCAGAAAGTCCAAACATAAACTTATTTTATTTTCTTTTATTATATCTTATATTGTTTAAATCAAATCTAATTATATTAAGATTTTATTTTGTTATATTTTAATACATTTATTTTATTTCCTTGTATTCTAATTTAGGGTTTTGAGAAGCTATTATATAAAGCCTCATATACCTTAAGTTTTTTGAAGTTTTTTGAATAATATATTATTTATCTCTGAAAATTTTAATCTTTGTTACCCTTAGATTAGGGTTTCATCATGTTACCCTTGAATTAGGGTTTCATCTATCGTTGCTTCTTCTTCTATTTTTGCTGCGTCATCAGGAGCAAGTAAGGTAAAATTGGTGAATGACTCACAACTTCTTGCAAATCATGGATCACGTCAATCTAAGGCAAGGAAAGACCATTTAGTTAAATATCTTGGAGAGTTGAAAGATTTAACTTTAACATTTGAAAGTGTCAGATATGAAAATGTTCACAGGACATGTAACTCAACAGCTGATTCATTGGCTTATATTTCCTATTTTTAGGAATACCCTTGGGTTGTCACACAGGAAAGTCCTTCGATAGTAAAGGAGTCTGAACCAAGTAAAAAAATGTTGAAACTTTTCAAATTTCTGCAAGTACAACAAAGGATGTCAAAGAATTTCTGATAAACAATGTACTACCAATGGATAAAGTAAAGGCAAAGAAAACATGTTTCAACATTTATGGATACGTCGTCGTATGAGATATACTGTATAAAAAATCTTTTAGCCGACCTTTACTTCGTTGTCTGGGAGACAGCAAGTCCCAAATGATATTATCAGAGTTACATGATGGGGAATTATCAGGACAGTGTGGGTACAAGATGCTGATACAAAGAGTTCTTCTTGGTGGATATTATAGACCTACACTCTCCTCAGATGCGAAAGAACTTGTTCAGAAATGTGACACTTGCCAAATGTTTGCTAATACGATTCATGCACCAGTTATTCCACTTGATTCAATATCTGAATCGCTTCCTTTCGATCGTTGGGTTATTGATTTGGTTGGACCATTAACAATGGCATCGGGCAGAAGGTAAATGATCATTTTTTTTGTAGACGACTTCTCAAAGTGGATGGAGGCCGAGCCCTTGGCATGAACCAGAGCCAAAGATGTTATCAAATTTGTTGTTTCTAATATTTTTTGCCGCTTTGGGGTTCCAAGGAAATTAACGATGGAGAACAGACCACAATTTGACAACAAAGAAATGAAAGCCTTTTGCCCATCATAAGGGATCCAACAATGCTTCTCAACACCTTTTTATCCCCAAGCAAACAACCAAGTTGAGGTTACCAATCGGACAGTCTTGGATGGGTTACGAAATAATTTTGAAGGGAAGGCCTATAGAACTACCCCACAGATAACAACACAAGAATCCCCGTTTGTATTGGTCTATAGGATGGATGCAGTGGTTCTATCAGAAATTTTTTTTCCTTCATACTGGCTTAATTAAATTCCTTACACTACCAGACTTTAAAGAAGTAAGAAGGAGAGAGTTTAAAGAAGTGGATAAAGTGTTAAGGAAGGTATTCCTCCATACAAAATAAAAGCGTTTGGGCAAGTTGGGTCGGAATTGGGAAGGTCTGTATACGGTAAGGAAGAAAATCAAGCGAGGGACATACAGACTCAAGGATAAGCTGGGAAGAGATCTTCATCATCCATGGAATCTTGAACATCTAAAGCTATATCGAATGATTATGAAAACTTGTAAATATGTTTCTTCACGAACTATGTAAGTATCGGTGGCATACTCTTTCATACACTAGTGGCGTAAAAAGGTTTTAATGAGGTGCCCTAAAAGCCGACTTATACGCAATATCAATTTTCCATCTTAAAATTTTCATTTTTAACTTCGCCTAATCATCCAAAATTATTTGGAGAGTAGAAGGAACAATGTTCATTATTTGGAACTAATAAAGGTCCTCCAAAGTTTTTGAGAGAACATAGTGTTCATTATTTTTAACTAATAAAGGTCCTCCAAAGTTCTTTGGAGGCCAGGGTGTTCATTCGTTTGAATTAATGAAGGTGTTCCGAAATTTTTTGGAGGGCAGAATGCTCATTATCTTGAGCTGATTAGGATGATCTAAAATTCTTTGGAGTACGATAACGGCTATGTCCATATGGAAAACTTTAATAGAAAATAAATTAAGAAAAGTTTAATTCCTTTCCACAACAAAAAGTGAAAATTACAACACAAAAACGATCAATAAAACATATTATACAAAAAGAAAGGAGACAATAACATTAAAAACATTAGGCGGAAACATGATTCTTCTAGCTTTCTTCTGAAGGGCTACACTCGGAGGAAGAACTCTATGAGTTAGTGCTACTTACTAATTACTTTACAGAAACGCCAACTGAGAGATGTCTTTCTATCAAGCGTTGCCAAAGACTACCCAGTTTAAGATCAAGAAAACGTTCATTCATCTCCAGCACCAAAGCTGATCTCAGGTTGGCATCTCTTTGTTCAAGGCCATCAATAACCTCAGCAACATAATCATCTAAGCTTTTCTTCTTTTAAATTTCGAAGTTTTTTTAGAGACTCATTCTATGTATTAACCTTTTCAAGGTCCTCAACAAATTTCTCAAATAACACTTACTTTTAGCACAAGATTCAATGCGACCATCTACTAGGGTATTTCGTTGAAGATGTTGAACAATCCAATTTTTCATTTCTTCATCATACTTTTCCTTTTCCTCGGAAAGGTTGGCCTCAAAAGAAGAGATTTTCTTGCTGTATTCGTCAGATTTATTCTTCTCTTGAGTAAATTCGATTTTGACACTTTGTAGCCCAGACAACTCTCCCTTCAATCTTCAATTACCTTTTTTAAGCTGGTCATTTAGGTACTCGAGTTAGTTGCACCAAATTTGAGCTTATTGACCTCGATATTCAAGTCCTTACCAGTGGTTTTTAGATTGGCCACTTCAGTATTCACGTGTTTTACTTCAATGGTCAAGCTCCTCATATCAGCCCTCCTATGATGACTTCATTCTTATAGCGATCTTTGCGGTTAGGTTTTCTTTCAAATGATTGGAAACGAAATCGTTTTCATCAATATCAAAGTAAGCAGAAGCAAGGGAAAGACCTTATCCTTCCCTAGGGATTTCTTCCTGATTCACTTGCCCACTAGGTCTTTTCTAGACAACGAATTCACCACTTGAATCTGAGTCAACTACAACAACCTTCTTTATTGGAGGAAGACTTGGTCCGGTTGTGTTATCATTTTCTCCCTCGCTCTCAAATTGTTTCGTTTTCTTCTCTTGAGTAGAAAATATTTTAGGCCTTACAACGGCTTCCCTTCTAGGCGGTCTTAGTTCGACCACAGTCTCAAAATCAGCAGTACCCCTTTGCTCATCCAGAAGTTCAGGTGTCAATGACCCTTGGACATCAGCTACCTCGTTCTGATGAACTTCATATTGAGACTCCCCCTCAACTCCAAAATTTTGCGTCTGCTGAACATCGGTTTGTTGAGCATCAGCTTGTTATTCTTCTCGAACCTCTTGTTCATGCTCTTCTTGGAACTCAATCCTTGGGTCCCCTCGAACATCATAATCCAAACCAAAATCTATGTCAGCATTATCTTCCTCCTCTTCCTCGGTCATTTCATCCTCCCCTTCGGATTTCTCAGCATCAAGGTGGCAAAGAGATCTAGCACGAGTATGAAGAAAAAACATATTGTCCAAGTCTTCCAAGCGCTTAAGGACAATAATTTCTGGGGAAGGAATCTTGAGGTCCTTCAAAGACCTGACTAGGAACATACCTCCAGAGTTGGCTTTTTACCAAGTTCGAGGGAGTAAAGAACCGATGGAACTTGTAACTCCAATTTTCACATGTCGAGAGACTCAGCTTCTCAAAAAAATTATTGTAAGAGGCAACATTATTTTTGAAGGGTTTGGAAGTCCCTTTTTTAGTTGTAAAGAATAAAACATTTAGTCTTAACATGCTATAAAAATATCAGGCAAGGAGAAGGTGCAAATAAATACCTCTTCCAGACCATCTTAATTTTAAATAATGAGACATATCCGGGAAGTCTTCAGAACCAGTCCTCCACAGTCCGGAGATGAAAATGAATTGCTGCTTCCACTACTTATCGGCTTCCAGAAAGTATTTCACCACTTTGTAATGCCTTGCTAAACCAAAGGAGTAGAATCGGTAGTGGGAATTCTTAGCCACCATTGAAACTGATATAATCTCTTCCATAGAAAGCTCAGTTTCAAAGTTCCTAGAGGCCATATTACAAGCCATTAGCATATACCACATATTAGGATCGGCCTGTGATGGGAAAAGATTGATGAGATTGAAGTACTCTACTAAAGCAAGATCTACGGGTAAACGAAGACCCTAATTCATTAACTCTTTGTAGAGAACTACCTCATGGTCCTTGACGGACAAGGGTGTCTCACCAAAAGCCGTGAAGCAGATTGTTACAATTTCAGGGATACACCACTGGTCCCTCAACTTTACCTCCTCAGATGGATGAAAGTACTTATATTTTAGTTTGAAAAGAACAAGCAAGTGCTTGGGTTTGATCTGGCGAAGGTTGTCGCCCATGACATCTTCCAGGTTCGAGGGTATACTTGACTTGCACCTCTTTTTCTTTTTGACCCTCTTGGGAGGTAATATGATTTGAACTTCCGGGTAGGAGAGGATTTTTCTTTATTTACTAACAATGGTACGGGGTGAGATTTAGGGCACGAATAGGTCGAATAGGCTGAGCCTTCAGCACGAATATATCATCTATCTCATGATCGCTTTCAGGTTCGTCTATTAACGTTCTTTCTAATGTTTTAGGGATGGTTTTTAACACCTGCTCCAATCGGACACCTTTTGAGGAAGGTCTCTAATGACTACTTATGGGAGCAGTCTGGGGAGACCCTTGAGGAGTTACTTGATGAGTCATTGCGGAGGAAGAGATTTTAACTCTGACTGATTTTTAACCCCTTCATGAGACTCTTTTTTCTTTGGTTGCTATTTTTTATTCGAGTTAGAGTACTTATTCTTCTCTTCACTTATGGTAAAGAACATAGATGATTTAGAAGTTGAAGTTGAAGGGTCAACCTTGTTGTTTCTCAGGAACGTTTGACCTGAGGTTGAACTCTATCACTGGATTGAATGTGTTCCCGAAGAGAAGACCAGTTGTCACAAAAATTTGATTTGTAGATATCTGCATGAGTGGGAGAATCTCTAATTTTATAAGTCCTACAATCCGCAGCCCTATTTGAGATATTAAACAATCTTCAAAGTTTATTTTTCAAGATTAATGAACTCTTGAGCTATTAAAGAAATGCTTACCTCTCTAGAACTGATTTTCTAGCCTTTGGGGATGAACAGAGAATAAAATGTGAAAACTTGAAAAGAAGAGATGAATCAGGTATTTATACAAGAAGAGAGAAGGGTATTTGAAGGGTCAGCCTAAAAGAAAATCCACATTGACACGTTACCGAGGATACAAGCATGCTCAAAAGTGTGTGATTATGGATGATTGACACTTAAAAGAAGTAATGATACTGATCTGAAAGATCTTTGACACCAATGCACGCCAAATCGAAAAGAAAGTAGAGTAGGATGAGGTCATGATGACCAAGAGAAAGAATTTAAACAAAAATAGACTTTATAAAGTGCCGTCCAAGAAGGTAAATTAAAAAATCTAATGTAGGGTAGTTAAGTACCAAAGTCTAAAAATTTTCTTGATCAGAGGAAGCTGACTTTGTAAGAAGCCTGATCGAATGAGGAGTGACCATCCGAGGAGGAGTGATGATCCGAGGAGGTGATCCGAAAAGGCTTAAAGAAAATGAAAAACTAAGAGGCTAATCAGTCATTGCTCGTACATCTTCGCAAGGACTGGGGGCTACTGATAAGGAAATGAAAATGTGGGCTTTAATAACAAGCTTTATTATTATTCTATATGTAAGGTTTCTGGTAATGTATTAAAGGCTAAACTAAAACAAGCATAAGGATTGAGAGGGGTAAGATGTTAGACCGCTAAAAATTGTTTACAAATAGTAGAAGAGTGGGGTGAGAAAGTTCACTTATTAATGGAAAATGCATAATTTCACTACATATCCGGCCATAAACTATATAAAGGACATTCCATTTTTGGGGAATGGGCCAATGATTGATGAATGATTGAAATATTTATTCCTTTTGTCCACTTCTTTCTCTACATTATTCGTTTCTCTCTCTAAAATCACTCTCATACGAACATTTATTTATCATTTATTCTCATACAGACATCACTTAGCGCGGATTGAGTAAACCAAAGACCCTCAGACTTATCAGATTTAATTTGGATTTGAGTTGGGACTTTGATTTGACTCTATTTTTTTATATTGATTTGATTTAGATTTAGATTTCGATTGTGATTTCAACTGGATTTTGGTTCTATTTGGAAATGCACTGAGTATTTTATTTAATTTTGGTTTTTGATGTGGATTTGGTATCTCTCGATTGTTTGATTTTTTTGGATCAAAGATTGGGGATTCATGTTGCAAATATGATGTGAAAATATGAGTTTGTATAGTGTACTAGTATTAATTTGAAGAAATTTGTCATATCTACATCCACATATCACTCAGTCCAGTCACCATCTTCCACTTCAGGTATTGATTTACCATTATGGATTTTGGATTCTGGTATGTCTAATCATATGTCACCTTATGTGTCAAACCTTGTTTCGTTATATCATATTTACCCGTATATTGTTTGACTGCTAATGCTACAACAATATCAGTATAGGGTATTGGCTCTATTTCGACCTTTCATACATTAATATATGATGTTTACTATGTCTCACCCTTGGTTTGAATGGTATTTCGGTTAGCCAATTATGTAAAAAATCTATTTATTGGGCCTTGCTTTTCAATTATGTTTGTGTTATACATAGTAAAATATATTGTTTATTGAGCCTAATATCTCTAACATTAACAACTTCCACCCCACCTATTTACATACCATGCATTCGAAAATGGTGAAACCTCATAAAAAATGCATTAAAGATAGATGTGACCAGGATAAAAAAAATTATATTCGAAAATGCTATTAGTCTATATGAATTCTCTCTAGACGACTCATTATTAACCGGTGAACATAGCTTTGCAAAGAAAAATAATACTCACGTTAATTTTCTTAACCCAACTTGGGTTAGACCAACTAGATTCTTAAAGCTTTTTAAAAAATAGTAATATCAATCTCACCTTCATAGAGAGGTTTTACGAAATAACCAAACATATATTTAGTTGATGAAGAATGTGGCTTGACATATTTTTCAAAACGACACTGACAAAATTGTTACCAAAAAGCAGGCATGAAATATTTTTTAAAAGTTGTAGACATGACATAAATTTTGAAATGGTTCAGGTTTGAGATATTGTTTTGAAATAAAACATGCAAAACATATATGTGAAACAAAAAAATGAAAGATTTTTTGAAAAAATAGGCATGAAATATTTTTTAAGCAAAACAGACAAAAACAAATTTTCTGAAAGAAAGCACGACAAATTTTCCGAAAGAAACTATAATCTTTTTGAAACAAAAAAGTATGATAAAAAATTTAAACAAATGAAACAAGTCTGTCCGATTTTTTTTATTTCAAACTACATGCTTCGTTTTAAAAATATTTATGATAACATTTACTGTTGTGTTTGTATAGATTTTAATTTATTTTTTTATATAAATTATCTAACACTATCTCTTTCTAATACAAATGAACTTTAGCTATGTATGAGAAAAAAATGTATGGTTAATGGTATGCGTTATATAGCCTAAACATATATTCATTGATCTAAATTGTTCTGGTCCATATAAATTATCTCTCATCTCCTCTACGATTATAGTTTCTCTAAGAGTCTTTGGAACTTTTTTAGATCCAAGTTGGGCTTCCCTATTACTGCTTCTTGCTGGTAATCTTAGATCCACGAGGCGTCAAATTGCTCTCACTCTCGAAACTATCACATTTGGCGCACTTGCTTTGGCGCGATTATTTATCACGTCTAGAGGGAGAGAAACTCAAGAATATTTGAATGTTCTCCATCCATTTCCTGTCTGGTATCTAACCAAATTTTCTGTGACCTTTACAAAAATCTATTTAAATATTTTAGTTTTATTTATTTTATTTTTATATTTTAAGGATTTATTTAAGATAGCAAATTAAATCTGATTAGATTCAGATTTAATAGAATATTATTTTATTGCATTTATATTTGTTTCCATATTATAAGGATTTATTTAAGGTAGCAAATTAAATCTGATTAGATTCAGATTTAATAGGATATTATTTTATTGTGTTTATGTTTGTCTCCATATTTTGTATTAGGGATTTGAGCGATTCCTTTTGTTTTTTAGACTTTAATTAATTGAATTTTGATTAAAAAAAATTAGGGTTTTATCCCTTTTGTTTCACTCTGAATCAGAAGGTGGAATACGAAAAGAGCTGAGCAATATTTTAGGTCTGGAGATACTTGGTGCCCAAGACATGAGACTCACCGGGACTATTCCACATTCTATCTTCAACATGTCTTCTTTGATAAGACTGTCTTTGTATAACAACAGTTTATCGGGTAATTGTTTTAATTATTCATACATCAGCGCGAGTTTATCAATTTATATATTTTTTTTCACCTTTAATTCATACCATAGTTGTAATTGTATGACAGGTACTCTTCCTTCTACTTTTGGTGTTGGAATTCTCAATTTGGAGTCACTTTCTCTGGGGAAACAATATTAATGGAGTAATCCTATACTCTATCTCCAATTCTTCCAAACTCATTCACTTAGAATTAGAAATTAACATGTTTTCAGGACCCGTTCCTCATACATTAGGAAATTTGTTAGATCTCGAAACGCTCACTTTTTTAAGAACAATTTAACTTCGGAATATTCAGGAATAAGTTTTCTCATCTATTTAACTAATTGCAAAAGATTACAATATTTATCTTGTGGTGATTATCCATTGATTGGAGGAATGCTCCCCGCTTCTATCGGTAATATTTCCACATCTCTTCAAGATTTTGGTATCAGTAATTGCAGTATAAGAGGTCAAATACCCAAAGAAATAGGTAACCTTTCTGGTCTCATAGTATTAGAACTAGATGGAAACAAAGAGAAGGGCCTTGACTTATGGAACTTTGATGGTTCAAGGTGAGGATCAGATCAAAGTTGAGGATTCGACTAGAGTCTGAGGTGGACCAGGTAGCACTCCAAAAAATTCGGGACATGCAACCAATTATCAGGGGTAGCTCTCGAATGGTAATAACAATGGCAATGAGAATCAGCAATCGAGGGAGAAGAACAGTAATTTTCCTCCTCGGAGTGGTAGTTATTCAAATCACGCTCCATCTAACAATTACAACAGGCCTAGACAAAATACTTGGGTCAAGCCAGAATACTATACTGATCTGACAGAGAATGATTCTGTCATCTAGGATAAGACCACGAGCTTCGTAAATTTTAGGAAGTCATTTCTTATCAACATACCAAAGAAGGAGAGGAATAATAAATTGTACAGATATCATGATGATATTGGACATGATACAAATGATTGCATTGCTCTGAAGAAAAAAATCTAATATTTTATTGAGAATGGAAAGCTCCTGACTTATATGAAGTCATATGGGAGCGCATCGAAAAATAATGTTGCATTAACTTTGAAGGTTGTGCCGCCAGCTGAGAATTTGATGATTTTGGATTCATAGGTTTAGCCTTTAGATGCTTCTTTTGATGACAGTCGAAGAGCCTATGGAAAAGGGATGTGTTTGGGAACTATGTAAGTTTTTTGAATCGTTGGCTATTCTTGGAGGCAATTAAATTATTGGAAACTCGGATAGTTCGAGGAAAAGGCATGTTATCAACTTGATAACTCTGAATGAAGGGAAGATGTCTACGCACCTGTATGGGAAGAAAGGTATTCCCTTCATTTTGTTTGATGATGATGATACGCGAGGTACTGCAGCACCACATGAAGATGTTGTGGTGATTGGAGCTGAGGTGGCTGGCGTCGAAATTCGACGTGTGCTGATTGAGACTGGAAGTTCTGTTAATGTCCTTTTTAAATCCACCTATGATAGAATGACAAATCCACCTCGGATTTCTCAATCAGATGGAACGATTATTAGATTCAGGGGTGTAATAGCTCGTGTTGTTGGAGAATTCGAGGGTGAAGTCAGTTTTAGGAAAAGGATCATTTAAGAAAAAAGTCCAAGGACTCTTTGTGGTGGTGGACTGTCCCACAAGTTATAATGTTATTTTTGGAAGATCATGGCTTTCAAGAATGTATGGGGTGTTGTCTACAGTTCATCAGTGCTTTAAGTATGTGGTTAGATACAGAGGACGTAACGGGAGTACCTATTGAAGTAATTCGACACAGCATGAATATAGATCCGAATGTCAAGCCGGTTATTCAGAAAAGAAGAGCCTTTTCATCAGAAAAAGCAGAAGCGATTGTTGCTGAAGTGGATCGGTTGTCTAAGGTCGGACACATAATGGAGTCACAGTATTCTTTATGGACGGAAAATCCGGTGGTAGTCAACAAGAAGAATGGGAAATGTAGGATGTGTGTGGATTTTACAGATTTGAATAGAGCTTGTCCCAAAGATACGTTTCATGTTCCTCGAATAGATGAGTTGATTGATTCTACTTCAGGAAACAAAATTTGAACTTTTATGTGTGCTTTTGCTAGATATAATCAGATCCAAATGGATCCAAAATATCAAGAATGCACAACTTTTATAACTGATAGGGTTTTTCATTGTTATAGGGTGATGCCATTTGAATTGAAAAATGTTGGAGCCACTTATAAGAGATTGATGAATAAATATTTCGCTACACAGATCGGAAGAAATATAGAGGTATATATAGATGACATGGTAGTGAAAAGCTCAAGATATGAAGTGCATCTTGATGATTCAGAGGAAGCTTTTTTTAATTTAAGGGCGATCAGGTTGAAATTAAATCCTGAGAAGTGCACCTTTGAAGTTCGATCGGGGACGTTTTTGGGTTTAATCATTAGTGAAAAGGGAATAGAAGCTGACCCAGAACAATTGAAAGCTTTGATAACGATGAATTCTCCTCAGTCAATTAAATAAGTGCAAATTTTTTGACAGGAAGGTTAGAAGCACTTAATCGATATAATTCAAGATTTTCTCATAAATGCTTTTTTTTTCTTTCAAGTGTTACGAGGACCTAGCAATGTTCGAATGGACATCGGGATGTGAATCACCTTTCACAAACATTAAAAATTTGTTGTCATCACCAGAGATTTTGTCAAAGCCTTGAAATAGGGAGAAATTATTTTTGTACATCGCGGTATCGGATTTTGCATTGAGCGCAATATTAATCAGTGAAGATTCAGGAGTTCGGAAGCCGGTGTATTACATTAGTAAAAGTCTGGTGGCAGCAGAAAAGAGGTATATGAAATTAAAAAAATTGGAATTAGCATTGGTGATTGCTGCTAGGAAGATGCGTCCATATTTTTAAGCTCACACTATTGAAGTCCAAACTTCATTTCCCTTAAAAAATATTTTACAACGACCTGATATTTCGGGGAGGATGACCAAATGGTCAGTGGCGTTAGGGGACTATAATATTTTGTTCACACCTCGAACAACAATAAAAAGTGCAAACACTGGCAGATTTGTTCGTTGAATTCCACCCAAGCCGATCAGATGAGGAAGACACTAAAAAAGTCAAACTTTTTGATTCGAGGTGGGTTGTTCGAACAGATGGAGGATCTAGTCTTTCAAGGTGCAGTGCTGGGTTTCAGTAATAGCTCTAAGGGAAGAAACAATGATTTAATATATTAAATTTGGTTTTCATGCTTCGAAGAATGAAGGTGAATGCGAAGCTCCTTTGGCATGTTTGAGATTGGAAAAGATTTGTGGGGCAACCTTAGTGCGCTTGGAAACAGATTCCCAATTATTAACAAATGAGGTTTCTAGATTTTCTGAAGCAAGGAAGTATCGTTTGATTTTGTACCTTCGGGAGCTTCCGAATTTAATGCTTCTGTTGGACAACGTTGTTGTGGAATATATTGGGCGATGAAGTAACTTTGTGGCTGATTCTTTATCAAACGTTTCTTACAAGGAAGAATATCCTTATATTTTGCTACAAGAAAATCCTTCAACTTTTTCTCAATCTAGCCAATGTGAATGTATAGAAATTTTTTTTACCACTGATGCGATCCGAAGCGATTGGCGATCAGATATCCTTAATTTGTTTACTCAAGGAATACTACCAGATGATTCATAATTGGCCAAAAAGTTTAGGGGTAAAGCCTTCAGATATATAGTACTGGATGAGATTTTGTATAAAAAGGCATTGAGCAAGAGATTATTACGATGTTTAAGCAAACAAGAATCACAAGAAGTATTATCACAGTTTCATGATGGTGAAGAGTCAACTCATTGTGGGTTCAAAGCTTTTTCACGTCGAGTTTTACTTACAGGGTTTATTTGGCCTACAATCATGAATGATGCTAAGAATTTAGTCTGAGGTTGTGATACTTGTCAGAGGTTTGCCAATGCTATTCACAGACCAAAAGTACCGCTTATGTTTATATCCGAGGCAGTACCATTTGATAGGTGGGGAATTGATCAGGTGGGACCTTTACCGATGGCTTCTGAGGAAAGACAGATGATAATTGCAGCGGTTGATTATTTTACAAAATGGGTAGAGGCAGAACCGCTATTAGGAACAAAGGCATAGGATGTCATCAAATTTATTGTGAACAGTATCTGTTGTCGTTTTGGAGTTCCTCAGAGGATTACAACAGATAATGGCCCTCAGTTTAAAAACAGGGAAATGGCTGCACTTTTTACTTTTAAAGGAATTCAGCAATGTGTTTCGACGCCTTTTCATCCTCAAGCCAATGGAAAAGTGGAAGTGACAAACATAACGATTTTAGATGGCTTGGAGAAGAATTTATCGGGGGCAACAGGAAAATGGTCAAACTATTTGCAAGATGTACTTTGGGCTTATCGAACAACTCCAAGAGCGAGACTCCTTTTGCTATGGCATACAGTATGGATGCAGTCACTCCCATTGAATCTACGATGTCATCTTTTAGAATATCTCAATATTCTGAAAGGTCTAATGATGAAGTTCAAATGGCTAATTTGGATCTGATTGAGGAAAAAAAGGCTCATCTGAATGTCATTCATTATCAAACTGTTTTGAGAAATAGATATCATTCGAAGATGAAGATAAGAGATTTAAATAAGGTGACAAGGTGTTGCGAAACGATTTCTTGCACATAAAGGAGAAGAACCTCGGAAAAATAGTTCCAAATTGGGATGGGCCTTATACAGTTGTTAAAAGAATTAAGTCGGGGTCTTATCATCTTTGTGATTTCGAGGGGAGGATGCTTCAACATCCGTGGAATGTCTAACATTTGAATCTTTATTGGGAGTAGATATGTTTTTGTACTTTGGAAGTTTTCTTTTTGAATGGCACACTCTTTCATATCCTGTTGGCCCAGGAAGGTTTTAACAAGGCGTCGTGTACATATTCAATATTATCAATAAAGTTCATTTTTTGGCCAATGGTTGTTTACATATGTTTGAATACTATCTTAACAAATCATAAAAAACTGATCACCTTTGAGATTAGTGAAGAGTAGAATGTTCTGAAGTGTTTATGACACTTTTCGAAGAAACAACCATGTTTAAAAATCATATTACATTTTTATTTCGAAGTGAACGCTTAACAGCACACTGAGAATTGTTCGAAGAACTACCAAAGCTTAACAATTCATTGAGATATATTCGAAGAGTTATTATATTCACCAATTTCGTTAAAGTATATAAGGTGGTAAGTTAAATTTTATAATTATTTTGTTTTTTAAATTTATCATCGAAAACCATTCGTCATTTAGATTAATTCGTTGAGGTACAAAAAGAATTTTTTTAATCCGACAAAGACCAAAAAGTGATAAAATTATTCAGAGGACTCTTCTTCCTCGGATGATTCCTCTTCTGAGGAGGATGAACTAGGAACAGGGTCGAACGCTTCACTTTGCCATTTCTCGTCGGTGATGTCATTCCAAAAATTTGTAAGGTTGACTTTTGGATAAGCAGCGTGAAGCTCTCGAAGAAGGAAAATGGTTGCATCTTCTTTTCTGACGTTAATAGCAGTTTGCATATCTTTTGAAAGCTTAGCCTCAGCAGGAGCTACGGTAGCAGCTTTTTCACCTTCGAAATCCTTCCTCAATTTAGCTATCTCATCGGTTAGCTCTTTGTTTATTGTTTCACAAAGAGTGAGAGAATTTTGAAGCTCAGTGGAGTTGGATTTTTCAGTCTCCAGTTCAGCAGCATGATCAGTCTTAAGTTTGTTCATCTTTGTTTCATGAGATTTCGTCAGCATTTCTGTATCAACTATGTGCTTGATTTGCAGATGATCCTTTATGCAGAGAGCACCTTTTATGAGTTCGGACCTCGCAACTTCGTACTTATGAAACTGATCAACTACCTTGCCCTACAAATCTTCTATAAACCTTTTCTCAGCCTCGTAAGCTTCCTTGTAGTAAACCCTATATTTGGCCAACTGCTTTAGATGTTTCTGAGAAGCTTCAAATTGGGAAACAAGTGTTTTTGCGGCAGTGTCAAGGTCAAAAAATGGTTGAAGTGCGACAAAGATTGCAAGATTTGGAAGAGGAATACGAACTTCTGATGTGTTAGGACCTTGAATCATATCCAGAGGAGTGATAGGATTATGAGAACGAGTAACTTCTGGAGGAACTTCGTCTAGTGTTGGTCTCCAAAATTCAAGCATGTGATTTTGGATGTCTTGAAGAAGAGGATCCTCTTCACCAGTAAGTGCTTCAGTGTTTTCAAAATTGATAAACATATCCGATCAAAGCTTGTAAGAACTTGATTTTTGTTAGAAGTCCTGTCTTCGATGAGAATCACAGGGTTGTCTTTGGTAAAATGTTCTTCGATCGAAGGGTTATGTGGGTGTTGTTGGTTTCCAGCAGCAGTGTTTTCATATTTGTCAACCAGTGCATACGAAGTGATTATCATTTGCTTCTTTTTATTTCAATGGGAACCAGAGGAAGTTTTTTTTTACTTTGAGGATCGTTCTTGATCTTTAACCTCTTCCATGGGTGAGAGAGGTTTTTCTAGCACCATATGAGCTAGCTGTCTTTTTCCATTTCTTTTCTTTGGCAGCTTTCTCTTTTTTCTTTTTTGGAAAATGGCTATCTGATCTATTGTGAATGGGAAGGAAGCTTTTGCAATCGGGTTGAAGTATTCGCTTGTAGACTATCGTTGGATCGGGGTATAACATCAGATCTTTAGGTGGCAAGGCACCTTCAGAAATTGGAAACATATGAGAGGTAAGGAACTTGATGGGTTAAAGGCAGTATTAAATGCGTTATTCCATTCCTTTTCAGCCCAAGTAGCGAGTTTTGGAAAATCTCCTTAACAGTTTTTTGACGTGTTGAGTAATGCTTCAATTTTTTTGAAATAATTATAATAAAAAGAAGATTAAGGGAAAAATAAAATGTAAATTTTATCTCAAAATGTAAAAATTTCAAAGAGCTTACGATTGCTTCTCCAGATTAGAGTTAGCTTTGAAGGATTGGCCTCAGAAATTGGTTTTCCATTTTCCCACGCTCCTGATATAAACATGAATTTCTGTTTCCAGAATTTGTCAGCCTCCAAGAGATCATCGATCATCTTGACATCATCAATCACGGTGAGGTAGTAAAAGGGATGCTTCGGACCTTTCGACAATTTAGGTGAGTGAGATGAAGTCTTTGATGCTGATGCAAATTTTAGACAGTTGAGATGCCATGATCACTGACATAAGGGTGAACGACTGATTCGGTCTCACCTGGGAAGGGCATAAGCTGAGAAGTTCGAAGTATTCCACAATCATGGGATCCAGTAGAAACCGAAGACCCCAGTTGATGATTTCGGGGTAGACTATTAGCTCTTCATCTTTGCAGTCCATGGGAGTTTCTCCTTCCTTTGGCAGACGAAGAGTTATATTATCTCACATTCCCCTGGCTTTTTCAGAGCCGAAGCTTGGCTATCTTTGTAGTATATGTAGCTGAACTTTTTCAATGCAAAGATATATTTGCCTTCAAGATTCCTCAAGTTTTTCCATTTTTCGCTCTTTGTTCTTCGGAGATGAAGCAAGCGTCTACTTTTTCTTGAGGTTTCTGGGTATTTGCAGAGTTCACATCGTCAGAATCAGCCTCAAGATCGGTTTTTGTAGCTTCTGAATCAACTTCGTTGGCTTTCGATGTCTCTTCTCAAGGATTTTGAGATGTTGGGTTAACGGCCTCCGGTAAAGGGTTACCTGTTCGAGGAGTTTCCTCAATTACTTCTCTTTGAGGAGGATTTTTTCAGCATTGGAATTTGGAGGGGATGCACTTCAAACAATTTATGATTCATCTCCAATAGCAATGAAAGTTCTTCTTTTTCTTGTTATTGAAGAGTGATTCGAAGAGGAGATATTTGGCTTTGGTTTTAGAGGAGATTTTTCACTAATGAGAGGAGAAATTTTACTTTGAGATGAGGAGGCTCGAGGTGTTTTAGGCCCTAAGATTTTAGCTGAGGAATGCTCTTCGACTATTGGAGAAGACGAAAGACTACAAACTTTAGTTGGATCGAAATTACCGTAATGGATTGTCTTAATGGTTGTTCCAACTGGAAGGCTATTGATTAATCCTGCTTTCCAATACTCTTCAGGTCTTTGTGTAATACAAAAGTAGTCGTAGGATCCAAAGACTAAATTGCTGTCAGAGTCTGAAGATTCTTATGTTTTGGGTAGGATAGCCTTCGATTTTTTGTTTTTTGGTTTCTTTCTCAAAAACCAAATGAAGTTTGATCGGAGAAGATGAAGATTGGTCGGAAAGTTTCGTTTTTATGATGAGAATACTGAGAACAGGCAAGAACACGGTGAGGGTAGCCAAAAATCTTTGACTTCTCTCTAAAAAGGTTTGTGTGATGAGAATGAACAAAATGAAAGACCGACTGAATTTATACAAAAGAAGTGAAGACGTGTGAAGTTGGAAAGACTCGTATGATGATAGGTTGGAATACAAATCGGTGGGTTGATCATATATTCGACATTTGTCAGGCTAGACCTTTATGGATATAAAAACTATAGGCTTATGATGGATTGAATGGTTATATGCAACGGTTATTTTCATATGCATCATGAATAAAATTCGAAGAGTATTTTTGAAAGTGTTCAAAAATGCTCGTTTACATTATATTTCAAAGTACTCTTCTATTACAGTGTTTCGAAGAAATTTTATCTTTGAAAAATTATCAGCTTTTAACATCATTGCTAATTGATGTTTGTTTTGAGTATGCTTTAAATGATTGCATTCCATGTGAGCTTCGAATGCTTGTTTAAGATGGATGCTTCAAATTATTGCTTTAAGTTTATCACATGTTATATAACATATAGAAGTATTCGAAGACAATTGGATTCGAAGATATTTTAGTTCTCATTCATTTACTGAAATGAGAACTAGGGGGGCTTTTGATATAGCAATAGGATTTTGAGGACTAAATTATAAATAATGTAAATTTAAGGATTTAATTATAAGTAATGCAAGTTTTGTCGTTAAATTTTAACCGATGTAAGTTTTAGAGACTATTTGTAACTATGTATAATTGTTAAGGACTAAACAACAATTAGTCCTCTTTTGTAACAGATTTCAGTTTGAGACTAAGTTTTGGCTCCTCTATATAAAGGGCAAGGCAACTCTAATAAAGGGGTTGAACACTTTTACTTTGAAACTCATTATTACTTGTACTTTCTCTCTCTAAAAACTCTATAGCTCTTTCTCTCTCTAGAGTTCTCTCTTAACAACTTACTAAGGCAAAAC
Organism: Limnanthes douglasii subsp. nivea; assembly: GCA_036936605.1. Lineage (NCBI taxonomy): Eukaryota > Viridiplantae > Streptophyta > Magnoliopsida > Brassicales > Limnanthaceae > Limnanthes > Limnanthes douglasii. The sequence continues at coordinate 391,469,295 of JAUPFV010000001.1, read as the reverse complement.
AATAACTCATCACTTCGGTTTTCGTCACACTTGGAAAAAAGGAAAAGACTTGTCAGAAAATATTGAGATAAATCGATTAAGAGTAGCTAACCTTCCTGTCAAGATCTGCACCTCATTTATAGTTTGAGGTGAAGTCATTGGGACTATGACCTTTATTTTTTGATGATCAACCCCTATCAATTTTTCACTAATGAGATACCCACAAATATTTGCTGATCTTACTCCAAACGCACATTTTTTAGGATTTAACTTCAACCGAATAGCCATTAAATTTATTAAAGTCTCCTATAATTTTTTCAAATGTTCACCATCAGTTAGGATTTTAACCAGCATATCATCAATACACTTCCATATTCCTCCCAATTTGAGAAGCAAAAACCTTTTTCACCAACCTTTGATATGTCGCTCCAGCATTCTTCAACCCAAAAGGCATAATTCTAAAACAGTATAGTCCTCGATCAGTGATGAACATAGTTCCCTCCTAATCTTTTTGATCCATTTCAATCTGATTCTAACCTGCAAAAGCATCCATAAAAGATAAATTTTATTTCCTGAAGTAGAATCAACCAATTAATCTATTTGAGGAACAAGAAATGGATCTTTAGGGCATGGTCGATTCAAATCTGTGAAGCCAACACACGTTCGCTACTTTCCATTATTCTTTTTAACCAACATTGGGTTTTCTGTCCAAAAAGAATATTGTGCCTCTCGAATATGTCCGACCCTAGACAAGCGATCCACTTCTATAACGATAGCCTCTGATTTCTCAACAAAAAAAATCACATTTTTTTTAATAAAAGGCTTGATCCTCAGATTTTTAGCTAAGATGTGATAGATTACATCATGTGGAACTCCCACTACATCCTCTGTTTTCCAAGCAAAAACATCCAAATTATCAAACAAAATTGTAACAACTTATAACACAGATTTGGTGACAGCAGCATTCCTATTCGAATTGTCTTCCCATTAGAAAATGTATACTCCTCTATATTTTCACTCATTGTTAAGGAACCCGAGGTTTCCCTCAGATCATCAATTCCCGCTTTATCCAAGATCAACCCCTTTGGTTGCTATTGAGTCATCTGATCCTCATAATTCAGACCTCGAATACGAAGAGCTATTGCATAACATTCTATTGCTATCTTTTGGTCACTTTAAACCACCCCAATACGATCTCCAATAACATACTTCAAGAATTGATGAACAATAGAAACGATAGCATACACTCTTGAAAGCTAAGATTTTGTAAACAAATGGCATTGTAACTAGTTGGACATTCAACTACCATGAATAATACATGGATGTTCTTTTTAAAAAGACTTTTTCCCAAATACACTTCACCCTAGAATTCTCAAATCACCTTAGTTGTCATCCATATAAACCCAATTATAGTACGATCTGATTGAAAAATTCGAGGTGGCTTACACATCTTATCATATGTTGACTTGAAAAATATATTTTTAGAGCTCCCTGTATCTAAAACATCTTTACTACAGCATCTTCATGAGGTCATGTTATTCCCCTAAAATCATCCTCATCGAACATAATAAAAGGAATATCCTTCTTTTCATGAAAGTGAGTAGACAATTTGTCATGTATTTGAGTAATTAAACTTACTCCATGTCTCTTCTTGGAGCTATTAGTATTGCCAACCATAGAATCTCCCCCAAAAATTGATAAGGATTCAAAATACTCACACAAACTTTGAACTTGTCCCTACTCTACTGGTTTATCCGTAACTAGCAAAATTAACCGATCTGAATTTGTGTCAAAATATTTTAAGGACATATCAAACTCATCACATTTAGAATTAAATATCATCAACGCACTATCTTGCTTGGAATTTGGATTAGCAGTCTGTTGCGTTGATGTGCTTGGATTTTTGGATCGACTGCTGTGTCATTTAACAAAAGCAACTAATTTTCCATTTTCTATGAGAACCTATTCTTTTTCTTTAATGCTATACAATCTGCAGTGACATGCCTAATATCATTATAATACTTGCAAAATCCATTATTCCGTTCTTGATTTGGTCTATTTATAGGCCTTTCTAAAGCTTATATGATCCTTAGACTTCTCAAAAATAGCTGATACATTCTCAATCAAATCAACATAATACTCTAGACTTTGTTTATAATGTCGATTGTTTGTTTTTGTTTGAAAAGATCACCAATGACACACATCTGTTTACTTCCCACAAATTTCGTTCAAAAGCTGTATAGAAGTGTACAAAATTGGTAATAGATCCCCTCTAAATTCTATTATACCACTTCAACTCCGTGGCCTTGAAGGTAGATGCAAAATGCTTTAAACACGATCCTATCATCAACTTTAAATTTCATCATATGGTTCTTAAATTGTTTGAAGTGATTATCAGGGTCTTGTATCCCATCAAACTTTTCAAGCTTGAAAATATCAAAAATATTCGGAAGCAAAATAGACCTAATCCCAGTAGTTAGAGGATAATTTCTCAAATCTACTCCTTGCACATACTGGTCATCTCCTTTTGTTCCCATAACAACATACAAATTCTAATTTGCTACACCTGTATATTGATTGGATGTATTTCCTTGATACCATACGGTATCCCTTATATAATGAGGTTCATTATCTTTGTTTGATTTAAATTCTTTGTGTGATTTAAGATGCCGACTCCTTTGCCCGTTCAAAGAGCATCAAAACTTTCTCTGCTTAAATAATTCTCTCTCAGATTCTGAGCTATCATAGTCATCACTAAATGTGATATATCTATGTTTATCCTTCTTTTCTTTTTATGAAGTTTGATGTTCTTTATCGGTATCAAAATGCACTCTCTTTCTTTATCGCTTTGAATTTGATGAGGTGTATATGATTGATCATATTGATTTTCCATTTCGTAGTTCTCTTCAACTTGTCGTACCTTAGCTTTTGGCCTACTTGACTGAATCTGTTGTTCTCTTTGAACATACTATTCATTCAACGACGTTATTTTGTCAAACAATTGTTTCATCCGATCCTTAATGTCAGAATGACCTTGCGGTACTGAAACTTGACCATCTTCTTTACTTCCTTCCGTATGTAAATAAGATCTCAAGGTTTCAGTAGCTTGTTCCCTGGTTCCATATTGATCAAGAGTAATATATCTAATTATAAATTTAATAAATTCTGATTTTTTATGTGAAATTAAGGTACCAATCGAATTAATCTCCCATTGTGGTCGCCAATTTGTAAGGTATGAATCTTCTTTCTTGAGAGGGAAAGTAAAAAATGGAAAACTTAATTGTACAGAGAGAAAGTAAAAAAGAAGTGATCGATATATGTTTAATGAAAACGTTTCCTCCTTTATTCACTGTCGCACCATTTATTTATAGGTGTGTCAGACTTCTATAACTGATTCTATTACATAAATGGGAAAATTACACTGTAACCCTTATATTTATAAGTATTTCAAATATTATTTGAAAACTATATAATTTATCATATATAACTTGAGCTTTATTACATTTACGTCCATAATATTTCAAACTTTTTTGGATGATTGTGAACTCCGATGATGGTTCATTTCTATACTTGCTTCCTTTTTTCTTAACAAAGGCGGACAACTTATTTTTTCAATCAAAGTTTATACTTCTTTTTTCAAAGAAATGAAATCTTGAGTATCATGACCCACATCGTTATGATATTTACAGAAACAAGTATTCTAATTTTCCCTTGGGGATTAAATTTTTCCCGTCCTTCGGAAATGCACAAAATTCTTAGTTCTGTCATAAATGGAGGACACATTTTCATTTAGTTCAGCAAACCATTCAGGTTGGCCCCATTGACTTCTTCTTGGTCTAGATGGTTGGCCCGGATTAGACTGATTTGGCCTTGGGCGATGTGAACCCTTTCCGAATTCATTAGGTCGATAATTAATTTTGGCATGGGATTGAGTACTAGCTTGAGCGATTTAAGTAGTTGGAGTATACGCATTCAGGAGCGATATACTAGACTTTTTGGTTTTTTCTATAGTGACTTCGTTCAATAATCTTCCCAAAGTCATAGCTTTCTTCCAAGTTACCAATCAGCCAATTCACCAGGCATTAAACCTTGCCTTAATAAATCAATGGGTACTTGCTCAAAGCAATCAACCAATCCCTTTTTGTATTTACAAAACGGCTAATGTAGTCTTTAAAATATTCACTTGGTTCTTGTGCACAATGGATGATAGTGTCACGATTTCCTTTAAAATCTTTAATACCAAAAAATTTCATCTTCATCGCCATCCAGAAGTCATCGAAGCTTTTAATAGACTCTTTTGGTAAACTGTTATACCATTTTATAGCACTCCATTTAAAACGCTACAAGAAAGCCTAGCATAAAAACTTATCATCATCATTAAAGTTCATCATATAATACTTGAACTGCTTAAGATGATTATCATGGTCTTTACTACCATCATATTTCTCTATTTTAGAACTATAAAAAACGCCTAGGAAAATATCCAGAGAGAATCTTAGAAGAAAAATGTGATTGGCTCCAGTTCTTGGCTATGGCTAAACATATGATCTTCATAAGGAGTTGCAAAGATACTTGGTTCAGATTGGATAGCAAACTGATCACGTAACAAATGATCAATTTCGTGGTCTACCGATCCTTTTACTTTTCCTTTGTATTTTTTTATTTTTCTATTTGCATTTCCTATCCATTTTCTTAGAATGTTACTTGGTTGACCTTTCTTTCTTCTTTTGACGGTCATGGTCACTATTAAAATAAGAAGTGGAATTATCTGAATCAGACTCTGTAGCAGAATGTTCAACGGAATCCGATGTGTTCATTAATTTCTTTGGCCGATGTTCTTTCTTTGAACTTATGTGAGCCATCAGAGATTGATCATTTTCATCTTGTCTAGGTTTGATACCCGACTCATCTTTCAGAATACATCTTGTAGTGAATCTCTTTTAGTTCTATTTTAAATTTCGTTTGGGCCATTAAAGCATCAATTTTAGCCCTCAGTTGATCATGTTCGTCTTGCATTAGATGTTTTCCCTCCTTCTTATGATTGACATGTGAAATAGTAGCATGTTCATTTTCTCCTCTTATCGCCTCATAATAAAAAAGGGATGTCTTGCGTATCAAGATCCATGCCGCAAATAATTCCGAAGTGGAATCTGCCACCGAGGTACGATCCACAAATATGGTTTTGAATAAATCTATCCAGGCACCTCATGCCTCCCAATGTTGTCGCCAATCTAGTGATGATGAAAACTAATATAGAGGTATTATGGAAGATATTTAGCCAGATTCAAAACCCACCAATGATTATGCGCTCGGATTGGAATATATTAGGATTTACTGGAGCCCCAACCGAATTGGTAGGAGAATTCGAAGGAGGGGTTGAGTTAGGTCGGGGACCGTTTAAGAAGGTAGTTACAGTGATATTCATTTTAGTGGATGCCCAAACATCGTACAATGAAATATTTGGAAGGTCGTCGCTATATAATATGTACGCAGTTTCCTTTACTATTCATCAGTGCCGGAAATACGTCTTAGGGAACAATGTCGGAACGGTTAGAAGTAGTCAACAGATGGCAAGGGAATGCTATCAAACAGCGTTGGCCCCTAGGCAACTTAAAGGGTCGAATCAATGAAACAATAGCAGTTAGTGGGGGCTCACGCAGAATCCGATCATGTGGATGACCCGAGGGAGGCTCTCGGTTTTATGGTCTCAGACGAAGGGTTCGAGGACTGTGTTTTGTCCCCCAGAAAGAGTCTTAAAATCGGAAACAATTTGTCTTCATAAGTAAAAGAAAGTTTAATTAAGTTTTTATTGACAAAACTACATTTATTTTCATGGTGTACACAGGATGTCACAGGGTTCCCTGCGGAAGTCATGTGCCATAAATTAGCCATACGAAGTAGTGTCCGTCCAATAATTCAGCAGAAAAGGTCTTTCTCCCAAGAGAAATCTGAAGCCATTATGGCAGAGGTAGATCGTTTAACTAAAGTTAGAAACATACGTGAATCCCAATATCCATTATGGACAACTAATCCGGTTATGGTAAAGAAAAATAATGGAAAAGGGCGGATATTTGTAGACTTTACTGATTTGAATCGTGCATGTGCCAAAGATCATTTCCTAGTACAAAATATAGATCAACTAGTTGATTCAACCTCTGGAAACCGACTGCTCTCTTTTATGAGTTGCAATCAGATTCAAATGGATCCCAAGTATCAGGACCATACTACTTTTATCATCGGACGAGGTTTGCACTGCTACAAAGTAATGCTATTCTGATTACAGAATGCTGAAGCAACATATACATCGACGATATGTTGGTCAAAATTTGCAAAGATGAAGAAAACTTGGTAGACTTGGAAGAAAATTTTGTTAACTTAGCAAGGATAAATGTGAAGTTAAATCAAGAGAAATGCACATTTGGGGTCAGATTCAGAAATTTTTTAGGGTACACAATCAGCGAGCGACGAATAGAGGGTGATATAGTAAAGTTGAGGGCTTTAAGTACAATGACTCCACCTAAAATAATTCAAGAGGTACAAATCCTAACAGGGAGGTTGGCAACTTTGAACAAGTTTATTTCAAAATCATCGGACAAGTGCGCACCTTTCTTCCAAATGCTGAGAAAGGCAAATTGTTTTGCTTAGACACAAAGCTGTTTGGATACCTTCCATCAGATAAAAGAATACATCTCCTCCCCGTAAATATTAGCAAAGCCAAATGCGGGGGAGAAGTTATATGTTTATTTGGCAGTGTCAAGTTGTGCTGTTAGTGCTGTTCTAATCCGGGAAAAAGATAATTCTTCTAAACCAATATATTGTGTGAGTAAAAGCCTTTTAGATGGTGGGAAAAGATACCTAAAATTAGAGAAGTTGTATTTGGCAGTAGATACTGATGAGGGCGGAATTCGCCGATCCAAGTGATAGGGGTAAAAACGCAATAAATAGTAGTTGACGTAATTAATAGGATATTCGAAGTCCTTCAGGGACCAATATGCAAAAATAAAATAGTAGAGGGGCCTCATCGATATGTGATGAAAGGCCCACTAAGAGCTTAAATGGGTCCTCCTTATTTTAGTATAAAAGGGTGACCCACTTACCTAAAAAGGGTATTGAATATTACTTTCACAAATTCTGCTTTATCTCTCTACACTTTCTCTCTCTAGTCACATCTGACTCAAGATCCCAAATATTCTCTTTTGACAATTATTGACTCATCATTGGCGCCGTCTGTGGGAACAGTGATACCGAAAAGGAATCTTTTGTTCTTTGAAAATCACATTTTTCGGGATGAATAGCGAAGCGGCGATAGAGAGGGACGGTAGAGAAGTCGTCCGAGCCGTTTCTGGTTCGGAAGGCACGGGAGTCCCCGGTCGGGAATGGAACGGCGGACGGGATAAACGGTCGACTTTGATTATGACCCGAAAGCAGCTCCTTGAGGACATTGCTCGGTTAGAAGAGGAACGAGAGCGGGCATTGGGCGAGAAAAGAGCTCGGGAAGGAAAGGGCAAAGAGCCCATCCTGGAGGATCGGGGGGCAGCCGGCCGTGGCGACGATCCGCGAATAGAGGCCCGACCTGTCAGGTACTACCGAGACTCTCTCCCCGACGATGAAGAGGCCGTCAAGACTCGTCGGAACCCAGAGAACCGTCGGGCTATGACGTCGGACTACCCCTCAGACGACTCGTCGGGCAAAGAATACCTGCGGCGGGAAAGAGTCCAACGAACGCAAAAGAGTCGATCCCGACGCCTTCGAGGGTCCAGGGCAGATCCCTTGCAATATAAAAAGGGCGGCACGGACAAGCCGACCCCTGTATCCTTTGAAAAAGAAGAAACGCACACCGCCAGTCGCGTAGAGCGTGAAATATTGCCACCAATCCTTGGCAACCATCGAACAGCCAGAACCATGGATACCGAACCAGTAGCCAATTCATCAGCCCGGGGGCCGAAGGGCTCTATGGAGTTAGGACCGAAGGTCTCGGGGGAGGAGCTTTTGAGCTCGGAGTCAACTGGAGGGCCTCCCCGTTGTCCGATGAGATATTAGCGGGACAACTCCCGAGGCGATTCGACATTTCCAAGCTGGAAAAATACGACGGGAAAAAGGATCCGGATAACCATTTGGAGGCTTTCAAGAACTTCATGCTAAGCTTCGATAACGATGACAAGCTCTTATGTAGAGCCTTTTCTATGACTTGCAAAGATAGGGCTTCTAAATGGTACAACCGGTTGCCGCAGGGTTGCATCCGGAACTTCGGAACCTTCTGGGCAATATTCAGGCAGCACTTCGTTAGAAGTAAGAGTTTCCGCGCCAATGGAGATACTATCATGAATTGTTGACAGAAGCTGGGGGAGAGCCTCCGAGACTATACCAGGCGGTTCATTGACGCAAAAACCGACCTGGACCATTGTGAAGAGAATGTGGCTCTAACGGCGTTTCGTTTGGGCTTGCTCCCGGGACCAATGAAGCAAGCTGTCACGAAGAAGCAAGCGTTCACTTTTTCCGCGCTGTTGGCACAAATAGAGAAGCAGATATTGATCGAAGAAACAGAAGCTTCTGAGTTGGCGGCACAGATCCAACAGAGTGCCCAAGCCTCGGTCGTGATAAAGCAGGGTTCCCGACCAGACCTCGCCAGGTCGGCCCAGCCGGTTAGCACGATACCCCCGAGCACACTATTGGTAGCTAAATCTCCGACCCCGTCTGTCCTAAGGCCGAAACAAGCTGGGCAGGCGGCCTCTCGACTCATATCCAACAAATGGACCCGACCGGCCTACTTCGCGGACCTCACGGAGTGCGTGTCATCAATCTACGAAAAAACCAAGAGGAGCGAGATGTACCGAAGACCTTTCCCTATCCCGACGCCTCGGGAGCAAAGGAATAACCGCTATTGTCGTTACCATGAGGACGTCGGCCATGACACGAAGGATTGCATAGCCTTAAAGAAGGAAATACAGATGCTCATCGAGCATGGGAACCTGTTAGAGTATGTCAAGAAGGCCCAACATGCCACGACCTCAAAAGAAGTGGTCATCGTACCAAAACCAGAGACGACCATGGAAATTTCAGAAGTTACCGACCATTTCGACGTTTCAATTGAATACCTCGATCCCGAAGCAAATCGTAATATCATCGGGATCATTGAGGAGGAGGCGGAAGAGAGCATCGGTAGCGTGCGCAGCCTCTGTGAAATGTTTGAGTCATTGATAATCTTCGGGGGAGGATCTACGACGGGAGCCAGGGGCGCATCCAAGGACGAGCGAGTTGTCAACCAACCCACTCAGTTGGGAACTCGAACTTGCTTCAAAACCAGAAGTGTCTCTTCCCCGATCCTGCGCTACGACGACCCAGGGGCTAACCACAACATTATCGGAGTTGTTGAGGAAGACGTAGAGGAACACGTCGGTAAAGTGCAAGGCCTGCGTGATCTTTTTGAATCCCTGACCATCTTCGGGGGGGATTCAATGGCGGGAATAACACATTCCTCCAGGAAGAGACACATCGTCAACTTGACCACCCAGCTGGAAGCCAGAACTTGCTTCCAAACCAGAAGCGCCCCCTCGCCAATTTTGCATTTTGATGATGACGACGTGAGGGACTTAGCCGGGCCTCACGAGGATGCCATTGTGATTGGGGCAGCGATCACCGGAGAGGAGGTTCGGCGCATCTTGGTAGATACCGGGAGTTCGGCCAATATCATCTTCGCTTCAACTTTTGCCAAGTTCCGAACACGACCAGTGATCGAGCGATCTGACCGCACCATAGTCGGGTTTACGGGGTCGGCAGCCGACGTTGTAGGAGAATTCGAGGGCGTGGTACAGTTAGGCCGCGGCCCATTTAAAAAGGAAGTCACGATTCTGTTTGTAGTGGTGGACGCGCCGGCCTCGCACAACGCCATTCTGGGACGATCTTGGATATCGCGCATGCATGCGGTGACTTCTACAATTCATCAGTGTGTGAAGTACGTGGTTGGAAACAACGTTGGAGTAGTACGGAGCAGCCAGAAAGCGGCGCGGGAATGTTACCGAGCCGCGTTAGCGCCCAAGAAAGACCAAGAGATGTTTCCAGCTCAAGCATAGCAATTAAGGGGGAACTCGCCGGGTTCGCAGCCGGTGGACGACCCTCGGGAGGCCCCAAGTCTTTTGACGACAGACGAAGAATGTGAGCTGCATCATTTTGCCGCTGGAAAATATATGCGGGTCGGGGTAAACCTTTTACCGATCCTAAGGGAACAGTTACTGGTCTTACTCCGGGAGAACCTTGACTTGTTTCCATGGTGCTCCGGGGACGTTACAGGAGTACTGGAATCCTTCGCGATTCACTAGTTGACCATAAACAGGAATGTCAGACCGATCCTTCAGAAGCGTCGGGCTTTTTCCCCCGAAAAGGCAGAGATAATTCTGCGGGAAGTTGAAAGAATGACCAGCGTCGGACATATTGAGGAAGCACAGTACCCCTTGTGGATCTCTAACCCCGTTCTTGTCAAAAAGAAAAGCGGGAAATGGAGGATGTGTGTAGATTTTACCGATCTCAATCGGGCGTGCCCGAAGGATCCTTTCCCAATGCCGAGGATCGATCAACTGGTGGACTCGACATCGGGTAACAAGTTACTATCTTTTATGGACGCCTATGCCGGTTACAATCAAATTAAGCTACACCCCGCGGATCAGGAGAATACCACGTTCATCACGGGTCGAGGGCTATACTGCTACAAAGTAATGCCCTTCGGACTGAAGAATGCGGGCGCGACATACCAAAGACTGGTCAACCGGACATTCGAAGGTCAGATCGGGAGAAATATGGAGGTTTACATTGATGACATGTTGGTCAAAAGTGGGACCGATGTGGCCCACCTCGCCGACCTCAGAGAAACCTTTGATAACTTACGAAGGGTAAACCTTAAGCTGAACCCAGAGAAATGTTCTTTTGGGGTCCGATCAGGGAAGTTCTTGGGATTCCTCGTCAGCGAGAAAGGCATCGAAGCCGACCCTATCCAGCTCCGAGCCGTAGCCGACATGACTCCTCCTCGGAGTGTGAAAGAAGTTCAGATCCTGACCGGGCGATTGGCCGCGCTAAATCGTTTCATTTCTCGATCATCTGATAAATGCGCTCCGTTTTTTCAGGTCCTTCGACAGGTAAAAAATTTCGTTTGGACTACTGAGTGTGACAAGGCGTTTTTAGGGATCAAGGAGTACCTATCGTCCCCGAACCGCCTCACCAAGCCTACTGCGGGCGAAACCCTTTTCCTCTACATTGCGGTCACGGATTATGCGGTCAGCGCAGCTCTAATCAGCGAATCAGGGCCGGCTCCGACAGCGGTATACTATGTGAGCAAAAGCTTGCTGGACGCCGAAACTCGGTACTTGAAACTGGAAAAAATGGCGCTGGCTCTGGTAACGGCAGCGCGGAAAATGCGCCCATATTTCCAAGCACACCCTATTGTCGTCCGCACATCGTTTCCACTGAAATACGTTTTTCAACGACCAGACATGTCCGGGAGAATATCCAAGTGGTCGGTAGAGTTGGGGGATTTCGACATTGAATTTGAACCCCGAACAGCAATCAAGGGCCAGGCCTTGGCCGATTTTTTAGTCGAGTTTCACTCCGAACGGCCCGAACAGGAAGCGCCTTCGCAAGAGGCAGCAGAGGGCGAATGGACCGTCCGCACCGATGGGGGAGCAAACGTTAGTGGTTGTGGGGCGGGAGTTCAAATTGTAACTCCCTCGGGTTTGAGCATGCTCCAGGCCATCCGTTTTGGTTTTCACACGTCAAACAATGAAGCTGAATATGAAGCAGCTTTGGCAGGGTTACGATTGGCACAGGTGCGGGGCAAGACAAGTACGCCTCATAAGCGACTCCCAACTTTTAATAAACCAAGCCTCGGGGAGTGCGGAGGCTCGGAAAGAACACCTGGTACAGTACTTAGCGGCATTAAGAATTATGGCCGCTTCTTTCGACAAAATCACATACGAGCATGTCCCACGAAGTGAAAACACAACAACGGATTCTTTGGCGACAATTTCCTGCTCTACCAGTTATCCATGGGTAATAGAGCAAGAAAGCCCGTCCATCGTTAAACGACATGAGTTGGATAACCGACCTGAAATCGCGTGCCAGATCTCTTCGGTTGCAAATTGAGACTGGCGGCGGGGTATTATCGCTTTCTTGGCCGAAGGTCGGCTCCCCGACGATGCCGCCTCGGCACGAAAATTGCGCAGCAAGGCACGGGGATACGTCCTTTTAGGGGATGTGCTGTACAAAAAATCCTTTAGCCGACCTCTACTTTGATGTTTAGGTTTCAACGAATCCCAAGTAATTTTGTCCGAACTGCATGATGGGGAGGGCGCGGCGCACTGCGGATACAAGGCTCTGATTAGGAGAATTTTTCTCGCAGGATTCTATTGGCCGACCATAACGGCAGACGCAAGACTCATAGTGAAAACTTGTGATACGTGTCAAAGGTTTGGGAACGCGATCAACATACCCGCATCTCCCCTAGAATCTATATCCGAAGGACTACCCTTTGACCGATGGGGAATCGACCTCGTCGGGCCGTTACCAATGGCGTCGGGAGGAAGGCAAACGATTGTCGTCGCGGTGGATTACTTCTCCAAATGGGTCGAAGCTGAGCCCCTATCCGCCACAAAGACCAAGGATATTGTCAAATTCATCTGGGCGAACATTTGTTGCAGATTCGGAGTGCCCCAGCGGCTAACTATGGACAACGGGCCACAGTTTGATAGTGCGGAAATGAAGGCATTCTGCACCACTCATAATATCCGACAATGTTTCTCTGCCCCTTTTCATCCACAAGCAAATGGCCAGGTCGAAGTAACGAATCGAACCATTCTGGATGGCCTCAGGAAGAATCTCGAGGGAAAGGCCGGAAAATGGCTCGACTACTTGCAAGAAGTGTTATGGGCTTACCGAACCACACCCCGCACAACTACCCAAGAGTCACCTTACGCCTTAGTGTATGGCATGGATGCGGTCACCCCCGCGGAGTCTATTTTCCCTTCTTTCAGGGTCCGAACTTATCAGGCGGAGACGAATGACGACAGCCGACGGCTAGAGCTCGACCTCATAGAAGAGTAGCGCCATCGCGCCCATTTAAACTCTTTACACTACCAGACTTTAATGAGAAGCCGATACGCAGCCAAAGTCCGCCGTCGGGAGTTCAAGGTCGGTGATAAGGTTCTACGACGTGTTTTCCTCCACACAAAGGACAAGAGCCTCGGAAAGCTGGCGCCAAATTGGGAGGGACCCTATGAAATAGTCGAGAAAATCAGGAGCGGGACGTACCGCCTACAGAACCGGCTCGGACACCTCCTAAGGCTACCATGGAATATTGAGCACTTGAAATTATATCTCGAATAGTTTGTAATTTACGATGTATTTCGCATTATGTTCCATTTGATTCAAGTTTGTAATGGTCGGGGATGCACTCTTTCCTACCTCGGTGGCGCGAGGAGGTTTTAACGAGGCATCGGTCAAAACCCGACCCGCGTTTTTGATAATCAAAAAATCTGTTGCCTTCTAAATATAAAATCATTGCAACTTTGGACAGCTGACGAGCTGGACGTCGTCCATTTCTATTAATATTAATCGATCTACAGAACCTTAAAAGGGTTTTTCGGTTTTACCGATCTACATTTTGGTTTTCCCGACCCTCTGGAAAAACTTTCAATAGTAAATCGATGTACAGAGCCTTAAAAGGGTTTTTCGGTTTTACCGATCTACATTTTGGTTTTCCCGACCCTCTGGAAAAACTTTCGATAATAAATCGATCTACAGAACCTTAAAAGGATTTTTCGGTTTTACCGATCTACATTTTGGTTTTCCCGACCCTCTGGAAAAACTTTCGATAACAAATCGATCTACAGAACCTTAAGTTGGTTTTTCGGTTTTACCGATCTACATTTTGGTTTTTCCGAATCTCGGGCACGACTTTCGGTAATAAATCAACCTACCAAACATAAAAATTTACGATTTGCGAAACAATATATCCAGCAAATTAAACATAATATAGTCACAGGGGGCCCCGTGACCCCCAAAAAAGCAAGAGTTAAGTGGTGCAACACAAAATACAGAGGGCCCTACGGCCCCCGAAGATTAACAGAATTTTTTAACAAAACAAAAGGGGAACGGAATCACTGGTCCCCATTTTCATCCGCATCTTCATCGTTTTCTTCATCGTCAGCATCATAGGACTCCTCCCATTCAACTCCCTTGGGCCGGTCTTTCTCCGGTACGTCGAGCCACAGCGATCCAAGGCGAAGGTCCGGGTAATGATTATGGAGTGACAGAACGTATGCGGCTTTGGCATCTGCAGTTTGCTTGTCCGACCATAGTCTACATCGATTGATGTAGGCGACGTTTGAGGATTTTAACTTTTGAACCTCCAATGCCAAAGCTGAGGCGCGGTCTTCCGCGGCTTTCCTCGCCGTCTCCGAAACACTCACCGTGTCCTCCGCGGTTTTCTGCGCTATCTCCATCGCTTGCTTTGCTGTCTCCGCGGCCGTCTTCGCTTCGGTAGCAAGCTTTTCAGCTTTGACAACCTGACCTTCCGCCAACACCCGGGCCTCTTCGGCAGTCTTCACCTGCGCGGCAAGACTGGCAATCTTTGCCTCCGCTAAGGATAACTTTTTACCAAGCTCCTTCGCCCGACGTTCTTTCAAGGCTGCTGGTACCAGCAAGTTGTATAGCGACAGCGCAAGTCCATCAGTGCCCCGAAGAGGAAAAGGGTGCGGGCTGCCAAGCATCGTCAGCACCGGGAATTTGGGGCCACTTGACGACGAAGCGTCGGGGTTTGCAGCCTCGGGGGGCTCAGTGTCGTCCGGAATTAAGACAACGTCGTCCATAGCAGGATCTCCGCCGTCGACAACTTGATCCAAGAGGTTAGGCCCTGCAGCAACCACCTCCGCGCTGACTACCGCCCGATCCTCTATCACAGCTTTGGCCTTCTTTAACTTAGACCCCCCCGTCTCTGCACGATTCTTCCTCTTCTGCACCACGGCCGGGTTCTGACTCGCCTCCAGTCGTTCTGCCTCCGGCACCGCCGTCCTGATCGGGTCACTTTCTGCCTCGGTTCCGGCCTCCAGTCCCCCCCCCCCCCCCCCCCCCGTCGTCCTCTGACTTTGGACGCTTGCTGGGCGCCTTATTGCGTTTGGGCAGGTACAGTATGTACCCGGGACGACCTGTTTGGGCAAACACTTCATCCAGGCTTGGAGGTTCCCGCAGCTGTTCAATGGTAAGAGCCTCGGATAAGCACCGCCAGAGGTTGCTCATGAACAAGTTCTTATCCATGAAGGTGCGGTGCATGCCCCGACCCCAATTCCTTCGGGCGTAGTTTTTCAGCACCTCGAAAGTGTCCTCCGCGGCTTTCGAATGGTCCTTCTTCACCCCCTGCAGCCAGTCCTTTGACACTACACAAAGGGATCGGTACATAAAGGTATATAAAAAAAAATAAAAAAAAATAAAAAAAAATAATAAATATATATACGTAGGAAAAGGTAGTACCATCATGGACCCAGGTCCGCAGCAGTTGCCTCGGGTTATCCTTAGTATATGGAAGCCCGTTCTCCCAGCACCCGCTCAGGAATACGAACCGGTGTTTCCACCCCTTGTTCCCCTCCAAGAAATCGTTGACAATTTTCCACTTATTGCCAAGAGAGGAATAGAAGAATGGTGACTTCGGGGATTTGGACAGACCCGACATGGCGATGTACTCCTCCATAGGCATAACTCGACCAGAAAGGCGGGAAGCCATGATGCAGGACATCAGGGTATACCACGCATTTGGCGTCAGCTGCGACGGACAGATTTGAAGGGTGCAGAAATAGAGCGCAATCTCAGGGTCCAAGGGGAAGCGCAAACCCCAGTTGAATAATTCGGTGAACACCACGATCTCTCTGGGTCTGATGTGAACGGGTGTCTCCCCCGGGGTCGGGAATCGGACGTTGACACACTCAGGGATACCCCAGCGGGTCAGCATTTCACCATGATCGGACTCGGGGAAGTAGAGGTACTTCCCTTCGAAGAGAGAAACCACGTCCCGGGTTAGAAGCCAACTGAAGTACTTGGTGGTAATGACAGCCGCAACCTCGTCGGGCAAGGGGTCATCCTGGGGGTTGGCCGCGTGGCCAGTAGCAGCGATACAGACTCCCGCGGGAGCAACATCAAGTTCCGACTCTCCAGCCTCTTGGGTCGGAGCCTGGCTAGAGCTGCGGGCGGCAGCAGCGTCTGTTTCAGACGGTCGGACCCGAGAAGAAGAAGCATCAGCAGCTTCGCGAGCCATGGCCTTATGAGCCTCCTCCGCCTGCTCAGGTGTTAGCCGCATTTTGGGAAAACCTAAAAAAGTGACCGCAGTGTTAATACCAGTCCGAATCCCTCTAATCGAGGGCGTAAGTTGAACCATTTCGGGACTATTACCTCCTTCTGAGTGCTTGGATAGATCGTCTTCTCCCATTGTCAAAAAGGTGGATTTACGGGCACGTCGGGGAGCGGGCGAGTTGACGGGAACTAAGGTCGGATTCCCCGGACAGACTACAGGGGAATGAGAGGAACTGTCGCTGGAGGAAAGGATAATGGGTTCTGGGGATAGGCTAGCCTCGGGGGTTGAAGAAACCAGAAGGTCGGAAACAAGGAAAGCTTCTGCGGGAATCGGGGTGGCAAGAACAGGGTCGTGAGGGAGTGGAGCGGGAACGAAAGGCTTAGAATTAGACCCCCAAATCAGACCAGCTCGTTGGTATTCTTCTGCTCTGTCTCCAATGCTAGACCACTCTTCAAAACTCCACTCAGACTTCTTCTTGGTTGGTTTGTTCTGTGAACGTTCGGGTTTCATACAACAAGCATACCAGAGTAAAGAAGGGTCGGACGAGCTCTCTCTCTCTCTAGAAATGATCGGACAGCGTTTTCTCTCTCTAAAATACCTCTGAGAGACACTAAGGACCTTGGGGTATTTATAGGAAGCGTTGAAAGATCGGGGGATACCAATCGACGAAAGCACAGCGGGAAGGCGAAGAGTCTCCCTAGGAGCCTAATCTGACAGAGAAATGACCCATTAGCTAATGACACGTGCTGACCCCCGACTGACAAGGGCTGACGTAAGCAACTCGTCACAAACGCAGCATCGATTTGGGCCGCCACTACCACGGTCGGTAAGAAGGATAGGCCCATCGTGAAAGGCCTGGGATTAAAAGCCCAGCAGAACAGAAAGAAGAGGCGCGGGAAGGCGTTCGAGGAGGCGGCCCCGAGCATCGGGAAATCAAAACTAACAAAGCCTGAATTTGAAATGAGGTCGGACGATCGGCGATAGCTCTTTCACAAGTCTCCGTTTCTAAAAGTTCCCGAAGACTGGGGGGCTACTGATGAGGGCGGAATTCGCCGATCCAAGTGATAGGGGTAAAAACGCAATAAATAGTAGTTGACGTAATTAATAGGATATTCGAAGTCCTTCAGGGACCAATATGCAAAAATAAAATAGTAGAGGGGCCTCATCGATATGTGATGAACGGCCCACTAAAAGCTTAAATGGGTCCTCCTTATTTTAGTATAAAAGGGTGACCCACTTCCCTAATAAGGGTATTGAATATTACTTTCACAAATTCTGCTTTATCTCTCTACACTTTCTCTCTCTAGTCACATCTGACTCAAGATCCCAAATATTCTCTTTTGACAATTATTGACTCATCAGATACAGCAGCGCAAAAAATGAGATCTTATTTTCAGGCTCACTCTATTATACTGTGAACATCTTTTCCGCTCAGGAATATGTTGGAAAGGCCTGATATATCATGAAGAATGAGTAAGTGGTCGGTTGAGTTAGGAGACATCAATATTGAGTTTGAACCAAGAACTGCTATTAAAGGACAAATGTTGGCGGATTTTTTAGTAGAATTCTATTCAGACCAGTCAGACATGGAAGTTGAAGAAGAAATATTTGGATCCGAGTGGACAGTTTGGACAAATGATGGTTCTAGCTCCTCGGGTTGTGGGGCAGGAGTACAGTTAGTCTCACCGAAAGGAAGTTCTATGCATCAAGCAATTCGTTTTGGTTTTAAGGCATCAAATAACGAAGCAGAATACGAAGCTGCTCTGGCTGGTTTAAGTTTAGCCAAACTTTGTGGAGCAAATAATGTAAAATTGGTGAGTGAGTCACAACTCATTGTAAATCATAGATCAGGCCAATCTGAGGCAACAAAATACCATTTAGTTAAATATCTTTGAGAGTTGAAAGGTTTAACGTTAAATATCCAAGTGAAAAAAGTGTTGAAGCTTTCCAAATTTCTACAATTACAACAAAGGATTAGAGGAATGAGATCAAAGAATTTCTGATAAACGATGTACTATCAATTGATAAAGTAAGGGAAAAGAAAACACGTTTCAACGCTTATGGATACATTGCCCTCAGAGATATATTATATAAAAAATATTTTAGCCGACCTTTACTTCCTTGTCTGGTAGACAGCGAGTCACAAATGATATTATCAGAGTTACATGATGGGGAAGGATCGGCACACTGTGGATACAATACGCTGATACGAAGAGTTCTTGTTGCTGGATAATATTGACCTACACTCTCCTCGAATGCGAAAGAACTTCTTCACGAATGTGACATTTGACAGAGGTTTGCTAATTCAATTCATGGATCAAGTGTGCCGCTTGATTCAATAACCCAATCGTTTTCTTTCGATCGTTGGGGTATTCACTTTGTTGGACCAGTACCAATGGCATCGGGAGGAAGGCAGATGATCATTGTTATTGTAGACTACATCTCGAAGTGGGTGGAGGCCGAGCCCTTGGCAGGAACCAGAGCTACAGATGTTACGAAATTTTTTGTTTCTAATATTTGTTGCCTCTTTGGGGTTCCAAAGAAATTAACGATAGACAACGGACCATAATTTGAGAAAAAAGAAATGAAAGCCTTTTGCACAACAAAGGGGATCCAATAATGCTTCTCAACATATTTTCATCCCTAAGAAAACAGACAAGTTGAGGTCACCAGTCGGATAGTCTTGTATGGGTTACAAAAGAATTTGGAAGGAAGGGCAAGCTGGGTCTGAATTAGGAAGGCCCGTATACGGTAACGATGAAAATCAAGCCACAGACATACAGCCTGAAGGATAAGCTGGGAAGATATCTTCTTCATCCATGGAATCTCGAACATCTTAATCTATATCTAGAATTATTATGAAATCTTGTAAATATTTTTCTTTACGAACTATGTATGTATCAGTGGCATACTTCTTCCTACCCTGGTGGCACATAAAGGTTTTAATGAGGTGCCCTAATAGCCGAACTATATGCAATATTAGTTTGCCATCTTAAAATTTTCATTTTTAACTTCTCTTAATCATCCCAAATTCTTTGGAGAGTAAAAAAACAAACGCTCATTATTTTGAACTAACAAAGGTCCTCCAAAGTTCTTTGGAGGGTAGAGTGTTCGTTGTTTTGAACTAATAAAAGTCCTCCAAAGTTCTTTGCAGGGAAGAGTGTTCATTGTTTTGAACTAATAAAGGTCCTCTAAAGTTCTTTAGAGCACACAATGTTCATTGTTTTGAACTAATAAGGGTCCTCCAAAATTTGTCGGAGGACAGAATGTTCATTATTTTGAATTAATGAAGGTCTTCCAAAATTCGTTGGAGGGCTGAATATTCATTATCTTGAGCCAGTTGAGATGATCTAAAATTCTTTGGAGGGCAGAATGTTCATTATCTTGAGCTAATTGAGATGATCTAAAATTATTTGGAGTGCAATAATGGCTATGTCCATATGGAAAACATTAATAGAAAATCAATAAGTAAAAAATTAAATACTTGCCACAACAAAAAGTGAAAATTACAACACAAAAATGATCACTATAAGAGATTATACAAAAAGTAAGAAGACAACAACATTAACAACACTAGCCAGAAGTATGATTCTCCTTCCTGCCGTTTAAAGGGCTAGACTCGGACGAAGAACTCTCTGAGTCACTGCTACCTACTAAGTCCTTTGGAGAAACGCCAACTGGGCAATGTTTTTCTATCACGCGTTGCCAAAGACTACCTAGTTTTCGATCAGGAAAACGTTCATGCATCTCCAGTACCAAGGCTGCCTTATGTTGGCATCTCGTTGTTCGAGGCTAGCGATAACCTCAGCAGCATAATCATCTAAGATTTTCTTCTTTTCAATTTGGAAGTTTTTCTTAAGAGACTCATTCGATGAAGTAACCTTTTAAAGGTCCTCAACAACCTTCTCAAAGTAACACTTACTTTTAGCACAAGATTCGATGAGACCATCTACTAGGGTATATCGTTGAAGATCTTGAAAAATCCAATTTTCCCTATCTTCATCATACTTTGCCTTCTCGTCAGAAAGGGTGGCCTCAAAAGAAGATATTTTCTTGTTGTATTCGTCAGATTTGTTCTTCTCCTTAGTAAGTTCGGGTTTGACACTTTCTAGCCCAGACAACTATCTCTTCAAGTCTTCATTTACCTTCTTTAAGTTGGTTACCTCGGTACTCGAGTTAGTTGCATCAGATTTGAGCTTATTGACCTCGGTTTTCAAGTTCTTACCAATGGTTTTTGGATTGTCCACTTCAGCATTTAGGTGTTTTACCCTCCTATAAATGTCTTCATTCTTATAGCTATCTTTGCGGTTAGCTTTCCTTCCAAGTAGATCAGTAGCGCGCAACAACTTTTTCAATTAATTGGCAACGAAATCGTTTTCATAAACATCAAAGTAAGCAGAGCAGGGGAAAAACCTTCTCATTCCATAGGAATTTCTTCCTGATTCACTTTCCCAACAATAGGTCTTCTCTAGACAACGAATTCACCACCTAAATCCGAGTCAACTACAAGAACCTTCTTTATCGGGGGAAGACTTGGTCCGGTTGTGTTATCACTTTCTCCCTTACTCTCAACTTGTTTATTCTGCTTCTCCTGAGCATAAAATATTTTAGGCCTTACAGCGCTTTCCCTTCCAGAAGGTCTTACTTTGACCACGGTCTCAAAATCAGCAGTACCCCTTTGATCCTCCAGAATTTCAGGTTGTAATTACCCTTGGACATCAGTTGCCTCGTTCGGATGAACTTCAGATTGAACATCGGTTTCTTGATCATCGACTTGTTATTCTTCTTGAAACTCTTCTTCATGATCTTCTTGGACCTCAATCATTGTGTCCCTCGGATATGATGATCCAAACCAACATCTATGTTAGCATCATCCTCCTCCTCTTCCTCGGTCTTTTCATCCTCCCCTTCGAATTTCTCAGCATCAAGGTGGCTAGGGGCTCTAGCACGAGTAGGAAGAAAAAACATATTGTCCAAGCTTTCCAAGCACTTAAGGACAAAAATTTATGTGGGAGGAACCATGAGCTCATTGAAAGACTTTTTCTAACCTGGATCATACATTCAGAGTTGGCTTCTGACCAGGTTCGAAGGAGTAAAGCACTGATGGACATTGTAACTCCAATTTTCACCTGCCGAGAGACTCAGCTTCTCAAAAACATTCTGCGGAGAGACAACATAATCTTTGAAGGGTTTGACAATCCCTTTCATAGTTGTCAAGAAGAAAACATTTAGTCTTAACATGTTATAAAAATATCAGCCAAGGAGAAGGTGCAAATAAATACCTCTTCCAGAATATCTTAATGTTAAATGATAAGGCATATTTGCGTAGTCTACAAAACTAGTGTCCCACAGTCCAAAGATGAAAATGAATTGATGCTTCCACTTCTTATCGGCTTCTAGGAAGTCTTTCACCACTTTGTACAGCCTTGTTAAACCAAGGGAGTAAACTAGGTAGTGGGAATTCTTAGCCACCTCTCAAACTAATATAACCTCTTCCATGGAAAGCTCAGTTTCAGAGATCCTAGAGGCCACGATACAAGTCATTAGTGTATACAATATATTAGGACCGGCATGTGATAGGAAAAGCTTGATGAGGTTGAAGTACTCTTACTAAAGCATTATCTAAGGGTAAACGAAGATCCCAATCCATTAACTCTGTGTAAAGAACTAGCTTATATCATGGACGGACAAGGGTGTCTCACCAAAAATTATGAAGCATATTGATACAATTTCAGGGATACGCTACTACTCCCTCAACTTTAACTCCTCAGATGGATGAAAGTACTTATATTTTATTTTGAGAAGAGCAAGCAGGTGTTTGAGATCTATCCAACGAAGGTTGTCGCCCATGATATCTTCTCGGTTCGAGGGTAAACCTGATGTGCCCCTCATTTTCTTCTTGACCTTCTTGGAAGGTGATGTGATTTCAACCTTCTGGGGAGGAGGGGATTTTTATTTTTTTACTAACGATGGTCTGGGGCCAAGATTTAGAGAAAGAATAGCTTGAATAGGGTGCGCCTCCACCACGACTGCATCATATATCTCCTTATCGTTTTCAGGCTAATCTATTAACGTTCTTTTTCACGTTTTAGGGATGGTTTTCAACACCTGCTCCAATCGGACACCTTTTGAGGAACATCTCCAATAATTAATTTTGGGACTAGTCTGGGGAGACACTTGAGGAGTTACCTGGGGAGTCATCACGGAGGAAGAGATCTTAACTCTGACTAATTGTTTAACCCCTGCAGGAGACCTTTTTCTGTTTGATTGATCTTTTTTATTCAAGTCACATGACTTATTCTTCTCTTCTCTAATTCTAGAATTTCTACAATCTACAACCATATTTGAGATATTAAACCACCTCCAAAGTTTATATCTGTCGAGATTAATAAACTCTTTAGGAATTAAGGGTTAAAAAATTTGTTTACTTAAAGAAGTGCTTATCTCTTTGGAACTGATTTCCTAGCATTTGGGGATGAACAGAGAAGAAAATGTGAAAACTTGAAAAGAAGAGATGAATCAGGTATTTATAAAAGAAGAAATAAGGGGAGTTGAAGAGTCAGTCTAAAAGAAAACCCATATGGATACACACATGCTCACAAGTGTGTAATTATGGATGATTGACATTTGGCAGAAGTAATGATGCTGATCTAAAAGATCTCTAACACCAACACACGCCAAATCCAAAAGGAAGTAGAGTATGATGAGGTCATGTTGACCAAGAGAAAGATTGTTAACACAAACAAAGTTTATAAAGTGCAGTTCGAGAAGGTAAAGTAAAAAATCTAATGCAAGGCACCTAAGTACCAAAGTCCAAAACGTTTCTTGATCAGAGGAAGCCAACTTTCCAAGAATCCTGATCCGATGAGGAGTGACGATCTGAAGAGGAGTGACGATTCGAAGAATAGTGACTAACCAAGGAATAGAAGCCGACCCAGAACAGTTAAAAGCTTTGATAACAATGAATTCACCTTGATCAATCAAAGAAGTGCAAATTTCGATCGGAAGGTTAGCAACACTTAATCGGATGGACCCAACAGGTTCGAATGGACGTTGGAATGCAAAGCAACGTTCACAAATATTAAAATTTGTTGTCATCACCTAAATTTTAACAAAGCCTCGAAATGGGGAGAAAATATTTTTATACATCGCGGTATCAGATTTTGCACTTAGCACATTGTTAATTAGTGAAGATTCAGGAATTCTGAAACTGGTGTATTACGTTAGTAAAATTCTAGTGGCAGCAGAAAAGAGATATATCAAATTGGAGAAGTTGGCTTTAACATTGGTCATTGCTGTTAGGAAGATGCGTCCATATTTTCAAGCTCATACTATAGAAGTCCGAACTTCATTCCCCTTAAAAAATGTGTTACAACGACTTGATAATTCAGGGAGGATGACCAAATGGTCAGTGGAGTTGGGGGATTACGATATTTTATTTACACCTCGAACAACAATCAAAACACAGACACTCGCTGATTTTTTTGTTGAATTTCACTCAAGCCGATTGGATGAGGAAGAAACTAAAAAATATTTTTAATGTAGATTCGAAGTGGATTGTTTGAACGGATGGAGGATCCAGTATTTCAGGGTGCAGTGCTAGAGTTCAATTGATAGCTCTGACGGGGGAAACAATGGTCCAATCGATTAAATTTGGTTTTCATGCTTCAAACAATGAAGCTGAGTGCGAAGCTGCTTTGGCAGGTCTGAGATCGACAAAAATTTGTGGGGCGACTTTAGTACGTTTGGAAACAGATTCTCAGTTATTGGCAAATCATGTATCTGGATTTTCCAAAGCAAGGAAGGATCGTTTGATTTTATATCTTCGAGAGCTTCGGAATTTAATTCTTTTGTTTGACAATGTGGTTGTGGAATATATCGGGCGGGGAAGTAAAATTGTGGCTTATTCTTTAGCAAATGTTGCATAGAAGGAAAAATATCCTTTGATTTTTCTACAGGAAAATCCTTTGACTGTTACTCAATCTAGCCAATGTGAAATTATAGAAGAATTTTTGGTAACTGATAAAAGCCAACGTGATTGGCGATAAGATATTCTTTATTTTTTTACACAAGGATTACTACCAGATGATTCTCAATTGGCTAAAAAGTGAAGGGGTAAAGCATTTGGATATATAGTTCTGGATGTAATTTGTATAAAAAGGCATTAAGCATACCATTACTACGATGTTTAGGCAAGCAAGAATCACAAAACGTATTGTCAGAATTGCATGATGGTGAAGGGTCAGCTTATTGTGGGTTCAAAGCTTTATCGCGTCGCTTTTTACTTGCAGTGTTTTATTGGCCTACAATTATGAAAGATGCTAAGAATTTAGTGCGAGGTTGTGATACTTGTCAAAGATTTTCTAATGCTATTCACAGACCAGTAGTACCGCTTATGTCTATATCAGAGGCAATACCATTTGATAGATGGGGAATTGATCTGGTGGGACCTTTGCCGATGTCCACTGGAGGAAGGAAGATGATAATTGTGGCGGTAGATTACTTTACTAAGTGGGTAGAAGAAGAATCGTTATCGGGCACAAAAAAAAGGATGTCATCAAATTTATTGTGAATAATATCTGTTTTCGTTTTGGGGTTCCTCGGAGAATCACAACAGATAATGGCCCTCAATTTAATAATAAGGAAATGGCTGTATTCTGTACTTCTAAACGAATTCAGCAATGTTTTTCGACGCCCTTTCATCCTCAAGCTAATGGATAAGTGGAAGTGACAAATAGAATGATTTTAGATGGCTTGAAGCGGGCAACAGGGAAATGGCCAAATTATTTGCAAGACGTGCTTTGGGGCCAACGAAGAACTCCAAGAGAGGCTACAAATGAGACTCATTTTGCTTTAGCATATGGTATGGATATAGTCAGCCCTATCGAATCTACGATGTCATCTTTTAGAACATCTTAATATTCTGAAAGGTCTAATGATGAAATTCGAAGGGCAAATTTGGATTTGATTGAGGAAAAAAGGATTCGAGCTCATTTGAACGCAATCCATTATCAAACTCTTACGAGAAGTAAATATGATTCGAAGTTGAAAAGAAGATAATTTAAAGAATGTGATAAAGTGTGGCGAAACGTTTTCCTGCACATAATGGAGAAGAGCCTCAAAATGGCTCCAAATTGGGAAGGGCCTTATACAGTGGTTAGAAGAATGAAGCCGGGGTTTTATCGTCTTTGTGATTTCGAGGGGAGGATTTTACAACATCCATGGAATATTCAGCACTTTAAGCTTTATTTGAGTAGACATATTTTTGGTTTGAATGGCACACTCTTTCCTATCATGTTGGCCCAAGAAGGTTTTAACGAGGCATCATATACATGTACATATTCAACTTTATCAATAAAGTTCGTTATTTGGCCAATGGTTATTTACATTTATTTGGATACTATCTTAACAAATCATCAAAGATTGATCACCTTTGAGATTAGTTAAGAGTAGAATATTCTGAAGTGTTTATGCAACTTTTCGAAGAGATAACCATGTTTTATAACCACACTACATTTGATATTTCAGATTGAATGCTTAAAAGCGCACTGAGAGTTTTGATGAGGTAATCAAGCTTAATACACATTCATGTTTTTTCGAAGAGATATAATATCCATAAATTTGTATTAAGGTATTCGATGTGGTAAGTTTATATTGTTAAAATTTTGTAATTATTTTGTTTGTTAATTATTTAGCATCGAATAATATGCAAGGGAATGGAAACATACAAAAACTCTTTATCATTTAGATCAAGTTGTTAAAGTACAAAAAGAGACATTTTAATTAGACAAAGGTAAAACAAAAAAAACTGAAAATAAAGTTAGTCAGAAGATTCTTCGTCTTCGGATGACTCGTCTTCTGAAGATGATGAACTGGGACCAGGGTCAAAAGCTTTGGTTGGACGTTTTTCTTCGGGAATATCGTTCCAAAAACTTGTAAGGTTGATATTTGGATAAGCAGCATGAAGTTCTCAAAGAAGAAGGATGGTTGAATCTTCTTTTCCGACGTGAATAGTTCTTTGCATATACTTTGAAAGCTCAGCTTCGGCAGCACCTACAGCAGTACCTTTTTCTCCTTCAAAATTCGTCTTCAATTTCTTTATTTCATGGGTCAACTCCTTGTTTTTTGTTTCACAGAGAGTGAGAGATTTTCGAAGTGTGGTGGAGTTGGATTTTTTGATATTCAATTCAGCAACATGCTCGGTTTTGAGTTTCTTCAATTTTTCTTCATGAGATTTTGTCAGCAGCTCTGTATCAACTATATGCTTGATTCGAAGATGATCCTTTATGCAGAGAGTGCCTTTGATCAGTTCGAATCTTGCCATCTCATAACCATAAAGTTGTTTGACGACATTGTTGTGCAAAGTCTCTCTAACTTTCTTTTCAGCATAATAAGATTCCTTATAGTAAACCATATCTTTGGCCAACTGTTTGAGATGGTCTTGGGAAGCTTCGATTTGAGAGGCAAGAGTTTTTGCAGCAGTGTTAAAACCGGAAAATGGTTGAAGAGAGATGAAAATCGCAGGATTTGGAGGAGGGCTACGAAATTCCAATGTGCTAGGCTTGTGAAACATATCCAGAGATGTGACAGGCTCGTAGGAATGAGTAACTTCGGGAAGAGCTGTGTCTGGTGTAGGCCTCGCAAAATCAAGCATGTGATTTTGGATAACTTGAAGGACATGATCCTCTTCGCCAGCAAGCGCCTCTGTGCTCTGGAAGTTGATGAACATATTTGGGTCGCAGCTTGTAGGCTCATGATAAATGGTGGGGGAATAGTCATCAATGAGAATCATATGGTTATCTTTATTAGAATTTTCTTTGATTCAAGGGTTTGGAGGGTGTTGTTGGTTTCCAGCAGTAGCGTCTTCGTCTTCATCAACCAAGGTGTACGAAGTGATTTTCTTCTGTTTTTTTTGTTTCCAATGGAATCAAAAGATATTTTGTTTTTCTTTGATGATGGTTCTTCCACCTCTCCCTCTTCCATTGGTGAAAGAGGTTGTTATGCAACTTTGCGTTTTCGACGCTTTGGTTTCGAAGGTGTGAAAGGGTTAGCATCAGATGTGCTAACTGCTTTTTTACCTTTCTTTTTTGGTAAATGGCTATCTGATCTGTTGCGAATCAGAAGAATGACTTTGCAGTCAGGCTGGGGTATTCGTTGGCACACAATTTTTGGATCAGGATCGGAAAATAAATCTTGAGGAGGGAGCCTACCTTCTTTGATTGGAAACAAGTGGCTATGGAGTAAGTTCATGGGCTGAAAGGCAGTATAAAATGCATTATTCCATTCCATTTCAGATCAAGCGACGAGTTTTTGGAAAATTTCTTTAGTAGTTGCTCGACGTAAGCGCTTCGAAATTTCTAGTAAAAATTAGCAAAATAAAATGTTAAAATAATAATAAAATAAAATCTTGTATTAAAACGTAAAGAATTCGAAGAACTTACGATTGTTTCTCCAAACAAGGGTTAATTTCGAAGGGTTAGCTTCAGAAATTACCTTGCCATTTTCCCAAGCCCCATATATGAAAACAAATTTTTGTTTCCAGAATTTATCAGCCTCCACTAAATCGTCGATGATCTTGAGGTCATCCATCAATGTGAGGTAATATAATGGAAGCTTCGGACCTTTTGAAAGCTGAGTCAGCGAGATGAAGTCTGTAATGTTGATGCAAATTTTGGAAAGATGGGATGCACAATCACTGACATGAGGGTGAACCATTGATTCGGTGTCACCTTAGTAGGGCATAACCTAATGACTTCGAAGTACTCCACGATTATCGAGTCTAGTGGAAATCGAAGACCTCAGTTAATAATTTCTGGGTATATCACTAGCTCATCATCTTTGCAGTTGAAGGGAGTCTCTCATTCTTTTGGCAGACGAAGGGTTATGTATTCTCTCATTCCCCATTGCTTCTTAAGGGTCGAGGCTTGACTTTGTTTGTAGTATATATAACGAACTTCTTTCAAGGCGATAATATACTTCCTTTCGAGGTTTTTGAGGTTCCTCCCAATGTTTGCTCTTTCTTCTTCGGAGATGGAGCAAATGTCAGCCTCTTCTTGAGAATCAGCCTCAAGATCAGTTTTAGTAGCCTCCGAGTCAACTTTTTTGGCTTTAGAAGTTTCTTCTCGAGGGTTTTGAGAAGTTGGGATAGTTTTTTCTGTAACAGGGTTAGCAGTCTGAGGCGCCTCCTCCATCACTTCTCTTTGAGGAGGATCATTAGTAGTGGGATTTAGAGGAGAGGAAGTTCGGATGATTTCTGATTCTTCGATTTTTGAAGAAAGGTTATTTATTTTCAATTTCAAAGGAGAAACTCTGCTTCCAGATGAGGAGACTCGAGGTGTTTTAGGACCTGGGATTTTAGATGAGTTTGTCTCTTCGGTTCTAGGAGAAGGTGATAGATTTGGGACTTTGGTAGGATCGAAGTTACCGTAGTACAATGTCTCAATTGTAGTTCTGATTGGACCACCTCAGATTAATCCTGCTCTTCGGTATTCTTCAGCTCTTTGCGTAATGCAAAAATAGTCGTAAGATACGAACACTAGGTTACTATCACTATCAGAAGAGTCTGATGTTCTGGTAGAATGGCCTTCAATTTCTTGGTTCTTGGTTTCTTTCTCATAAAACAAAGTAAAAGTTGATCGGATAGGATGAAGATTGATCGGTCAATTTGAATTTTCTGGTGAAGATCCTGAGAATAGGGTAAGAACACGATGAAGGTAGCCAAAAACTCTAACTTCTCTCTAAAAAGCTTTCTGTGTGAGGAGAGTGAGAATGAGACGAAGAGGGTATTTATACTAAAGCAAGTGAAGACGTGTGGAGATGGAAAGACCCATATGATGATAGATTGGAATGTGAATCGTTGAGTGGATTAGACGTTCGAAATTTGTCAGGCTAGATTACTAGGTTCATGACGAACTTAACGGTTACATATGTAACGGTTATATTCGAAGATGATCTATCTACATACTACTTCGAGGATAATTTTCATACTAAAGTAATTGCACCGATTCGAAGTGATAAGTGATTACATCGATTTGAAATAATTTCAAATTTATATGCTCATATTTACCTATCCAAATTGTTCGAAGCCGGCCAATTGGTATTTAATTTTTGGTTCAAATTTGTTTCGAGATTTTATAGTGTATATATGCTTCGAATAATATTTTATGCTAATGGCTTCGAACAATTGTTTTTTTTATTTAGGACAGATTATATAGCCAATGGGAATGTTGGAGGGGTAAAGGGGGCTTCTCATATAGAAATAAGATTTAAGAACTCTTTAGTTCTCATTCATTTACTGACATGAGAACTAAGGGGGCTTCTCATATAGAAATAGAGTTTTAAGGATTAAATTGTAAATAATGTAAATTTAGGGATTTAATTGTAATTAATGTAAGTTTCGTCTTTAATTCGTGACTGATGTAAGTTTTAGAGGATATTTGTAACTTTGTGTATTTTATAAGGACTAAACGGCAATTAGACCACTTTTGTAACAGATTTAGTTTGAGACTAAGTCTTGGCTTCTCTATATAAATGACCATACTACGCTATTAGAACTATAAAACTGCCTAGACAATTATCCAGAGAGAATCTTAGAATAAAAAGGGGAGTTTTCCCAGTTATGGCTACGGCTAAACATATGATATTCATCAGGAGTTGCAAAGATACCTGGTTCGGATTGGATAGCAAATGATCACTTAACAGATGATCAATTTCTTGGTCTACCGATCGTTTTACCTTCGCTTGGTATTTTTTAATTTTCTCTTTGCATTTACTATCCATTTTCTTATAATGTTACTTGGTTAACCTTTCTTTCTTTTTTTGACGGTCGTGCTCA
The DNA here is from genome assembly GCA_036936605.1 of Limnanthes douglasii subsp. nivea. NCBI lineage: Eukaryota > Viridiplantae > Streptophyta > Magnoliopsida > Brassicales > Limnanthaceae > Limnanthes > Limnanthes douglasii. Next base: position 391,439,158 of record JAUPFV010000001.1, on the reverse strand, counting down.
CTGGTAGAAGAAGAAGTGGAATTATCCGAACCAGACTCTCTTGCAGAATTTTCAACAGAATCCGATGTGTTCATTAACTACTTTGGCCGATGTTCTTTCTTTGAACTTATGTGACCCTTCAGAGATTGATAACTTTCATCTTTTCTGGGTTTGATACCCGGTTCATATGTCAGAACGCATCTTGTAATGAATTTCCCTTTTAGTTCCATTTCAAATTACCTTTGGGCCATTAAAGCATCAATTTCATCCACCAGTTGATCACATTCGTCTTTCATGAAATATCTTCCCTCCGTATTATCATTGAAATGTGAAATAGTAGCGTGTTCATTTTCGCCTCTTATCCCCTCATTATCAAGAAAGGGACGTTTTGCATATCGAGATCCATGACTCAAAGAATTCTGAAGTTGAATCCGCCATCGAGGTACAATCCACAACTATGGTTTTAAATAGATATATACAGGCAGCTCACGCCTCCCACTATTGTCTCCAATATTATGATGATGAAAAATAATATAGAGGTAATATGGAAGATCTTTAGCCAGATTCAAAACCCACCCACGATTATGCATTCAGATCGGACTATAGTAGGATTTACTAGAGCCACAGCCAAAATGGTAACGAGAACCATTTAAGAAGGTAGTTACGGTGTTATTCTTTGTGGTCGATACCCCAACATCGTACAATGCAAGCTTTGAAAGATCATGACTATCTAAGATACACGCAGTTTCCTCTACTATTCATCAGTGCCTGTACCTAAAATTAGAGAAGTAGGCTTTGGCACTAGTTAGCGCAACGCGAAAAATGAGACGTTATTTTCAGGCTCACTCTATTATAGTGCGAACATCTTTTCCGTTTATAAATATGTTGCAAATGCCTAATATATCAGGAAGAATGACTAAGTGGTCAGTTGAGTTATGAGACTTTGATATTGAGTTTGAACAAAGAAGTGCCATTAAAGAACAAGGGTTGGCGGATTTTTTAGTAGAATTCCATTCAGACCGGTCAGACATGGAAATTGATGAAGAAACCTTTGGATCCGAGTGGACGATTTGGACAAACGGTGGTTTTAGCTCCTCAGGGAGTAGGGCAGAAGTACAGTTGGTTTCCCCAGAAGGAATTTCTATGCATCAAACAATAGATTCTGATTGAGGGCATCAAATAATGAAGCAGAATACAAAGCTGCTCTGGTTGGTTTATGAAAACATTGACAGGACAGGTAACTGAGCAGCTGATTCATTGGTTTATATTTCCAATTTTGAGGAATACCCTTGGGTTGTCACACAGGAAAGTCGTTCGATAGTAAAGGAGTCTGAACCAAGTAAAAAAATGTTGAAGCTTTGCAAATTTCTGCAAGTACAACAAAGGATGTCAAAGAATTTCTGATAAACAATGTACTACCAATTGATAAAGTAAAGGAAAAGAAAACACGTTTCAACGCTTATGGATACGTCGTCGTCGGATATATATTGTATAAAAAATATTTTAGCCGACCTTTACTTCGTTGTCTGGGAGAGAACGAGTCCCAAATGATATTATCAGAGTTACATGATGGGGAATGATCAGCACACTGTGGGTACAAGACGCTGATACGAAGATTTCTTCTTGGTGGATATTATTGACCTACACTCTCCTCCGATGCGAAAGAACTTGTTCAATAATGTGACACTTGCCAAAGGTTTGCTAATACAATTCATGCACCAGTTATGTCACTTGATTTAATATCTGAATCGCTTCCTTTCGATCGTTGGGTTATTGATTTGGTTGGACCATTAACAATGGTATTAGGAGGAAGGTAGATGATCATTTTTGTTGTAGACTACTTCTCAAAGTGGGTGGAAGCCAAGCCCTTGGCATGAACCATAGCCAAAGATGTTATCAAATTTGTTGTTTCTAATATTTTTTGTCGCTTTGGGGTTCCAAGGAAATTAGCAATGGACACCTGACCACAATTTGACAACAAAGAAATGAAAGCCTTTTGCGCATCAAAAGAGATCCACCAATGCTTCTCAGCACTTTTTTATCCCCAAGCAAACGGCCAAGTTGAGGTCACCAATAGGACAGTCTTAGATGGGTTACGACATAATTTGGAAGGGAAGGCCTACAGAACGACCCCATTGACAACAACACAAGAATCACCGTTTGCATTGGTTTATGGGATGGATGTAGTGGTTCCATCGGAAAAACATTTCCCTTCATACTGGCTCAATTGAGTTCCTTACACTACAAGACTTTAATGAGAAGTCGTTATGCTTTGAAAGTAAGAAGGAGAGAGTTTAAAATAAGGGGATAAAGTGTTAAGGAAGGTATTCCTCCATACAAAACAAAAGCGTTTGGGAAACTTGGGTCCAAATTGGGAAGGTCCGTATAAGGTAACAAAGAAAATCAAGCCATGGATATACAGACTCAAGGATAAGCTGGGAAGAGATCTTCTTCATCCATGGAATCTTGAACATCTTAACCTATATCGAATGATTATGCAAACTTGTAAATATGTTTCTTCACGAACTATGTAAGTATCGGTGGCATACTCTTTCATATACTGGTGACGCATAAAGGTTTTAATGAGGTGCCCTAATAGCCGACTTATATGCAATATCAATTTTCCATCTTAATATTTTCATTTTTAACTTCGCCTAATCATCTAAAATTATTTGGAGAGTAGAAGGAAAAATGTTCATTATTTTGAACTAATAAAGGTCCTCCAAAGTTTTTGAGAGAGCAGAATGTTCATTATTTTGAACTAATAAAGGTCCTCCAAAGTTCTTTGGAGGGCAGGGTGTTCATTGTTTTGAATTAATGAAGGTCTTCCAAAAATCTTTGGAGGGAAGAATGCTCATTATCTTGAGCTAATTAGGATGATATAAAATTCTTTGGAGTGCGATAACGGCTATGTCCATATGGAAAACTTTAATAGAAAATCAAGAAATAAAAGTTTAAATACTTGCCACAACAGAAAGTGAAAATAATAACACAAAAACGATCAATAAATATTATAGAAAAAGTAAGGAGACAATAACATTAACAACACTAGCCGGAAGTAGGATTCTCCTAGCTGTCTTCCGAAGGGCTAGACTCGGAGGAAGAACTCTATGAGTTAGGGTTACTTACTAATTCCTTTGCAAAAACGCCAACTGAGACATATCTTTCTATCAAGGGTTGCCAAAGACTACCCAGTTTATGATCAGGAAAACATTCATACATCTCCATCACCAAAGTTGATCTCAGGTTGGCATCTCTTTGTTTGAGGCCATCGATAACCTCAGCAGCATAATCATCTAAGCTTTTCTTCTTCTCAATTTCGACGTTTTTTTTTTCAGAGACTCATTCTCTGTATTAACCTTTTCAAGGTCCTCAACAACTTTCTCAAATAGTACAAGATTCAATGCGACCATCAAATATGCGACCATCAAATAGGGTATTTCGTTGAAAATGATGAACAATCCAATTTTTCATTTCTTCATCATACTTTGCCTTCTCCTCGGAAAGGTTGGCCTCCAAGGAAGAGATTTTCTTACTGTATACGTCAGATTTGTTATTCTCCTGAGTAAGTTCGGTTTTGACACTCTGTAGCCCATACAACTCTCCTTTCAAGTCTTCAATTACCTTTTTCAAGCTGGTCATCTAGGTACTCGAGTTAGTTTCATCAGATTTGAGCTTATTAACCTCGGTATTCAACTTCTTACTAGTGTTTTTTCGATTGGCCATTTCAGCATTCACATGGTTTACTTAAGTGGTCAAGCTCCTTACATCAGCCCTCCTATGAATGACTTCATTCTTATAGCGATCTTTGCGGTTAGGTTTTCTTTCAAGGAGAGCAGCAGCGCACAATAACCTTTTCAAATCATTGGAAACGAAATCATTTTCATAAACATCAAAGTAAGCAGAAGCAAGGGAAAACCTTTGTCATGTCTACATCCGCATATCACTTCGGCCAGTCACCATCTTCCACTTCAGGTATAGATTTACCATTATGGATTTTGAATTCTGGTACGTCTCATCATATGTCACCTTATGCGTCAAACTTTGTTTCGTTATCTCATATTTACCCATATCGTTTTTGTCTGTTAATGCTACAACAATATCAGTAGAGGGTATTGGCTCTATTTTGACCTTTCATACATTACTATATGATATTTACTATGTCTCGCCCTTGCTTTGAATCTTATTTCGGTTAGCCAATTATGTAAAAAATCTAGTTATTGGGCCTTGTTTTTCAATTATGTTTGTGTTATACATAATAAAATATATTGTTTAATGAACCTAATATCTCTAACATTAACAACTTCCACCTCACCTATTTACATACCATGCATTCGAAATTGGTGAAACCTCATAAAAAAATGCATTAAAGATAGATGTGACCAGGATACAAAAAATTATATTCGAAACTGCTATTTGTCTATGTGAATTTTCTCTAGACGACTCATTATTAACTTGTGAACATAGATCTGCAAAGGAAAAAAATACTCACATTAATTTTCTAAACCCAACTTGTGTTAGAACAACTAGATTCTTACAATGTTTTTAAAAATAGTAATATCAAACTCACCTTCATCTAATAGAGAGGTCTTACGAAAGAAGCAAACATATATTTAGTTGATGAAGAATGTGGCTTGACATATTTTTCGAAATGACACTGACAAAATTGTTGGCATAAAGCAGGCATGAAATATTTTTTAAAGTTGTAGACATGACATATATTTTGAAATAATTTAGGTTTGAGATATTTTTTTGAAATAAAACATGCAAAACATATATGTGAAACAAAAAAAAGAAAGATTTTTTGAAAAAAATAGGCATGAAATATTTTCTAAGCAAAACAGACAAAACAAATTTTCCAAAAGAAAGCACAAAAATGTTTCTGAAAGACACGATAACAAAACAAGTATGATAAAAAATTTAAACAAATGAAACAAGTCTGTCTGTTTTTTTTTATTTCAAAAAATTTGTCCTACTTTGTTGTAAAAAATCTATCCTACATGCTTCGTTTTAAAAATATTTATGATAACATTTATTGTTGTGTTTGTATAGATTTTAAATTATTTTTTTATATAAATTATCTAACACTATCTCTTGCTAATACAAATGAACTTTAGCTATGTATGAGAAAAAAATGTATGGCTAATGGTATGCGTTATATAGCCTAAACATATATTCATCGATCTTAATTGTTCTGGTCCAAATAAATTATCTCTCATCTCCTCTATGATTGTAGTTTCTCTAAGAGTCTCTGGAACTTTGCTAGTTCCAAGTTGGGCTTCCCTATTACTGCCTCTTGCTGGCAATCTTAGATCCGCGAGGCATCAAATTGGTCTCACTCTCGAAACTCTCACATTTGGCGCACTTGCTTTAGCGCGATTATTTATCATGTCTAGAGGGAGAGGAACTCAAGAATATTTGAATCCTCTCCATCCATTTCCTCTTTGGTATCTAACCAAATTTTCTCTGACCTTCGGTTTAGATTCCATGGCACCAAGATCTGATGCCCCCCTATTCCTTACTACTAACTTACTATTTTTTCTTGTCTTCTCTTTTGCAACTCTTTAGGTACAGGACCGACCGAATGACCGTTTTCCACCTCACTCTCTCTATGTCTATCTTGCTCTTGGTTTTTCCCATTTCATCGTTTTTCATTAGTGTTCCAGGGATTTGTCTTTCGGCCTTGACGAGTTTTTGTTTGTTCGATCTATGACCTTTAGTCTTTTGTCAGTACTTTCTTTCCTTCGCTTACCACATCTTTTTAGCTTGCTTTGACTTCTATTAGGTCATTGCATTCCTCGAAGTATGCCCTATGTATCTTGTATGAACCCTTTTTCAATTGTTTCAATATTTTATTCACCAAAAAAATACAAAAAATGTACAATAAGAAGTCATTTTAAAGTACTAAAGATATTATACCCGGTTCAAAGTCCAATCCTTGTATACACGAATAATATACAAAAATCTCAAACATTCGAGTAGAAATCAATTTGTTCAAGTTAACATATAGAGAATTATTATTATAAAATTTGATTAAATATGGATGATGGAAGAAGAGTTCCAATCATTGGAGTTGGTGAAACAAGGTATAACAAGTTTGGAAGTCTTCTGGTGAAGGTTTGTCTCAATCACGCTACTGTTGATCGCGATAAAGGAGCCAACATTTGTTTAGAGAGCTTGTGTTGCAATCAATATAAAGCTGATTGCATGAAAGAGGAAGATAGACTTATTTTTTTCTCGCCATAGGGTCATTCATCACGATCAGCGCAGTCTAATATCAGTTATTTATTTTATAACATATACAACATGATATTTTCCGCGACCAGAACATGATTGGTCACGAAAAATGCCTCAAACAAAGAGTTGTGTTTATTAGAAAACTCATTTTCTCGAAAGAAGTTCTTTTTGAAAGGTTGTTATCTTACCTATATATTTTTGAAGGATTACTAATAAGGGTAGGATTTATCCAACGTGTAAACGGTAAAATATTAGGCCGATATTTACTTTGTAATATAAATTCCACACATACATGATAATGAGAGTGTGTTTACGTAATAAAGAGTAAACATATTTAAATCTAGTAAGTTCATGGGATAAATTAGCTAGAAATAGACTAATTGTGTGGGTCCAAATGCTTTCCACCCTTATTATATAAGGTAATGTATTTTTTTCTTAGAATGGGTGAACACTTATTATTCTATTACTACTTTTGGAAATTTCTTTATCTACAAATCTCGTTTTTAATCTTTCTCTAACTTCTACCTGACCTCTGAAATATTCAAGACCTATTTTCCCTTTATATATTTTCAAGAGTCATTAGTGGCGACCACAATAGGATCTTAGACTAGTACCCGAATATAACATCCAAAACCACTAAGATACTAAGTTCAATTTCAAATTCTTGGGAAAATAAATAATAAGGCGCAGGAAGACCCTCCAATGGTTACATGAGGGATGATAACTGGAGAGGGCTCCAGTCCATTGGTAGGAGATACTCAAACACAACAATAATTCCAAGAGAAACTAAATGAATTGGGCGTAAAAGAACATTAAGATTAATTATTTTATAAAATTGATACCCAAAATGTTCACGAATTGACAGTGGTTACACGTTCAAGAAAGGTTTATTAAAAAAAATATACAAATAAAGAAACTTCTTGGAAAGGTGATGATCTTGAGTGTAAATCTCTACGATATCAAGAAATATATAGAAATAAATAATTTTAATTAGACTAAAGTTACCACATATTGAGAGAGGAGCGCAAAACGAGACAACGCCACATTCTTTCGGAGTTAAATGACTATTTTGTGTCTGATTTAGATAAACTTTCTTTTTCTACGGAGTAGGGTCATTGATAAAAAGATATAAGAAATTCAAGTGGTATGAATTTTTCAAAAAGACAATCTAGTCTATTTCGAAGTTATAAACAAAAGTGAGATTTGAAAAAATAGCACGATTCTTCGGATAAGAAGGTACATGCCTCTAAAGTTGAGGATGGTGAAATCACCATGAGTAAGGCAGGATAACCAAAAACTATGGTTTAGATTCAAGAAAAACCTGCAATGTCACGTACAATACCAGTGGTCAACCATTTCAATAAGGGGGTCGGGTAACCAAAGCTTTGATTACCATATCAGTAACTGATTTGTGAATCCTTCCGAGCATGTTCTTTATGTAACGATTGATGAAGGTACGGGGCGCACCAATATAACATGGGTATAATTCAGCAATTGGACATATCAAAAGTGGAGAATTTTAATAGAAACCAAGATCTGGATAACCATATTGAGTAATTCAAGAATTTTGTGATGAATTATGATAATTATGATGATGATGAGTTTCTATGTCATTCTTTCTTCCAAAATTTAAAAGAAAATGCTTTGAAGTGGTACAATCGAGTTCCTCCAAGTTCTATCTAGACTTTTGACATGTTCAAGACAATGTTTAGGCAAGAATTTGTAGGAAGTAAAGAAATCCGTGTAGACAGTGATACGATCATCTAATGCATACAGTCAGTTGTAGAATGTTTGAAAAATTACACCATGATTTTTGTTTTACAAAGAATGGAGCAGAAGATTGCCACAAGCAAGTTTCTTATGTTGTTTTGAGACAAGAGCTTCTTTTTGGAGAAGTAGCTGATGAAGATACTATAAATAAATCTTTGACCCTTGGTGCTCTGCTGCCTCCGGTTGAAAATCTAGTGCTTGTAAAAAATAAGAATGGAAAATAGAGGACATATGTTGATTTTACCGATCTAAATAGAACTTGTCAGAACGACCCATATTTTGTTCCAAGAATTGATCACTTGGTGGATTTTACTATAGATAATAGGATTTTATTTTTATAGACGCATGTTTTGGGTATATTTAGATACATATGGATCCTATGGACCAAGACAGTACTATATTCATAACTGGCATAGGTTTAAATTACTACAAGATAATTCTTTTGGTTTGAAAATTTATAGGACAACTTATCAGAGATTACTAAAAAAAGCTTTTGTTGGCAAAATTGAAAGAAATGTTGAAGTTTATATCGATGAAATGTTGGTAAAAATGCTAAATATGATGATCATATTTTTTTATATGGGAAAAATGAGGCAGACCGAGGAAAATAAAGAACATTTAGTAAAATATCTAAAAGCTTTAAAAGAATTGACAATTTTATTTGAGATCATTCAATACGAACACGTTCATAGGGCTGGAAATTCATTACTGATTTTTTGGCAACTATATGAAACTCCAAATGGTATCATTGGATACTCAAATATGAACATCATTCGATAACAACAAATTCCGAACTAAATACAAAAGTAGCTCTGCAGATTTTAATAAGTACAGAGAAAGATTAGAGGCATGAGCTTATTAAATTTATGGTTCGAGGGACTTTACCAGATGATAAAACATTGGCTAAAAAGTTTAGATTCAAGGCACATGGTTTTGCATTCTTCTATGTTCTCTACAAAAAAAGATTTAAGCCGACCATTGTTGTAATCCCTCAAAATGGATGAATCACAAATGGTACTATATGAACTTTATGATGGTGAGTGATCAGCTAATTGTGTGTTTAAACCATTCATGAGAATGGTCTTATTAGTTGTATATTATTTTCCTTACATCATGGTTGATTTTAAAGAGTTTGTCTAAAGGTGTGATATGTGTCAACGATTCGCCAATACCATACATATACCACGAGTACCACTTAAATCAATCTCAAAAGAATTTCAATTTTATAGAAGGGGACAAGATTTACTTAGGTTATTACCCATAGCTTCTAAGGGACATCAATGCATCATAGTGGCCATTGATTATTTTTCTAAGTGGGTGGAAGGCGAACCTTTGGCTGGAACTAAAGTAATGGATCTTATCAAATTTATTATGTCTAATATATGTTGTAGACTCGTAGTACCACGAACAACCATCACATGTATTGTCCCTAGTTCGATAACAAGGACATCAAGGTCTCTGCTCTTCCAGACGAATCTATCATTGATTTTCAACATCTTTTACCCTCAGAACAATAGGGAAATATAAGTCACGAAGAGAACTATCCTTAATAGTTTGAGAAAAAAGCTGGAGGCAACTGCTAGAAAATAGCCAAATTATCCTCATGAAGTGTCATGGGCTTACCAAATGACCTCTCATACAATGACCCATGAATCACCTTTTGATTTGGTTTGTGGGATGAACGTGGTGACCCCTCTCTCAAAGCAACACTTCCATCATTTAGAGTGATAAATTATTATGGAACTAACAATGATGTAGGCAGAATGGGCGAACTTGATTTGATTTAAAAGAAAAAGACAAAGGCATATCTGAGGTGCTTTCATTATCAAAATTTGATGAGAAGTAAATATACATATCTAGTATGAGGATGATAATTTTTTAGGGGATAAGGTTATAAAGATGGCATACTTGCACACTAAATATAAACGGCTTGGAAAGTTATGGCCAAATTGGGAAGGAACCTAATTTAGTGACTAAGAGGCTAAAGTGAGAAACTTATCGGCTGGTAGGCCTAGAAGAAAGATCACTTTGACACCCGTAAAATAGTGATTTTTTTTTTAATTTAACCATGTAATGAATGGTGGCATTCTTTTTCCTACCCTGGCGGCAAGGGAAAGTTTTAGGGAGGTGCCTATATAGCAACTTTTAAATACAAGTCATTTGAATTTTATATTTTTCAACAGGTCCATGAATTTCTGACCTAAAATTTTACTTTAAAAGGTTCCAAAACTAGTTGGTCAATACTTGGAGCTCAGTATTTTTGAATCTATAAAGAGCTTTGGTAACCAGTTGGGGACTGACCACTGTCGACCAGGTAGAATCTGAAGACACGACTTTATATGAAACGTTTATACAATGATATAAAATAAGTTGAACAAAGATATTACTTTTTATAAAATCTAGAATATGAATATCTATCCTCAAAATGTTTTTTGGACTGAATTTATTGAGACATGTCTTCTTTGGAAGGATTTAATCATCTCTATAAAAAGGAAATTTATTCAAGAACAAAAACATGATCTTAACAAAAGTCTCTTAAATCTAAAAACATGAAAATCTCTATTTAATATTCAAAAAATATTATCTTGATTCAGACTTTATTGTTGCTTGTAATATGAATTTATAGCCTTATTATATCTCAAAACAAGATCCTAAAAATATCTATAAATTTAGAAGATCGAAATAGTTCTTTTTAGAAAGTATATTCATATGTCTGTCAAGCTTTCATTCGTTATGGAGAATTTATGATAAATTTCTTTTGACCAAAATCTCTAAGTTATTGTTTCCAATCTCTATTTTCTAATAATAAAAATAATTAATGATAATATAAGTGCAAAACCAGTATTTCCATGAATAAAATGACAAGTTTAAGTAGATATATGTTATGGAGTGAAACGTACAAAGAGGAAGGGAAATTTGATGTCATCGACATTTGCCTCAGACGTGGAGCATGATAAGGGGTAACATAGGTACGCCCAAATTTTGTATGAATAAATATATAGTTAATAAGGTTTTGATAGAATATATTCCTCTCCCCTAAACTCTTGAGTGCAGAATATAGTTAATATACTCATGTCAGTAGAGAAGCAAGAATATTCTAGAGAAATAAATTCTATGAGTCTTAACATAAGATATATACGGTCGAGTGGATTTGTGTGATAGATTTTCCAAATTGCAAGAAGTTGTAATCTTCAAAATAAGAGTAAAATTATAAACAATGTAAAAAAGGAAGTTGTGGCAATAGTAACGACAGTCAACATTGCGGAAGACAAGTATTCTGACTGGAGGTATGATATATTTTTATTAGTAGGTGTTTCTTATGATAAAAAATACTCATATCATTTTAAATAAAGGGACGTGGAAACCTCGAGTTAATGTTTATGAATGGGAAAATGATAACTATCACAAATGTTTTATATGTTCTCGAAGTGAATAAAAATTTGGTGCTTAGTGATGTTTTGGCTAATGCAAGAATTTGTTATGTGAACAATTCTGGTAAACTCATCCTAACCAAATATGGTATCTTTATTGGGAAATGATACTCATGTAACATAATGGTGAAACTATGTACTACCGAAATTTCAATGAATATAATGAAGAATTCTATTTATGTTTGTTCTCGTAATGACAATTTGATATGGCATGGTAGACTTGCTCATATAGGACATAGTACGATATATAGAACTGTTTTAATTGGACTTATAAAATAGGATATAGGGTCGTATGAAATATGTAAATTATATCTCAAATCAAAGATGATTGAAAATCTTTACCGATCCGTTGAAATGTCCACAAAATCGTTAGACTTAATACACACCGACATATGTGAGTTAAACGGTATCTTGACGCGTAGGGGTAAACGATATTTGACAACTTTTGTTGATGACTACTCTAGAGTTACTTATTTCTATTTTCTTAAACATAAGGATGATCCTTTTAGTACGTTTAAGATCTTCAAAGCCGAAGTAGAAAATCAATTAGACACAGAGATTAAAATCTTACATAGTGATAGAGATGGGGAGTATTTCTTTGGAAAATCTTCTATTGTTTTCTGAAGATCCTATAAAAATTCATCAATGCTCGTTGCCTTACACACCGTAATAAAATGGATTGGATGGGCACAAAATAGAACTTTAATCGAGATGACCAATTACATGCTAGTTAATACAAAATTTCATTTTAATATATGGGGTGAGGTTGTTTTAGTTGTATATCATATTTTTAATTTGTTTCTTCTAAAGAAAGCATGAATCTCTCGATATGAGTTATGGATAAAACCAAAAATTGACAACTCCAATGTGTGGGTATTTAGCATATTGCAAAAACATAAATCTAAGAAGAGTAAAATTAGGTCCTAAAGCTATAAGGTGTGTGATTATTGGTTATGTGGCCAATATCAAAGCTTATATGCTAATAGATTTGAAATCTATTATCGTATTTGAATTAAAATAAGCCGAGTTCTATGAATCCAAATTATATGATGATAATATGATACAAATAGCTATAGAAAAAGGAGGAAATAACTTTGAGAAAATTACATTCAGTTCGTGAGAAACAATGGAGTCAAAGGGAAAAAAAACCTAAAAATATAGGTTCCAATGAGGTAAAATGTCAACATATTTCTTCTATTTAGTAGAAGGAAGTTGTGAAGAAATCACCCAAAAGATTCTGATAGTGCTTTCTTTAGAAGACGACCTCAAATCATATAAAGAAACAATTGCGTCACGAGATTTTATATTTTGGCAAGAGTCGATAATTATTTAAATAAATTCAATAATATCAAATCACACTTGTGAGTCAGTGGACTTAACTTCGATTTTGAGACTAATTGGTTATAAATGGGTATTTAGAAAGAAATATAACACAGACAGAACCGTTCAATCTTTTAAAGCAAGATAGGTAGCAAAAAGGTGCAAAATAAGGAATATATTGTTTTCACACATATTCTCCAATAACTAGGACAACAGTATTTAGGATTTTATTTGCAATGGCATAGGTATACAAATCGGAAAATTTAGTAAATGGATGTCAAAATGGAATTCCAAAAATAGAGACCTCGATGGGGAGATTTATATAGAGCAACTTGAGTGTTTTTTACTTCCACGGAATGCGTCTAAGGTATATAGGCTTGTTTTGTCTTTATATGGGCTTAAACATATATTATTTTCACATGAGAGGAACTTATTTTCTAATGAGAGGAGGTACCACCTCTACATTCTCATATGTACAATTCTTACAGTATTTTCGTCACATTTTGAAACATATAGCACACTGAGGCTTCATTGGACTAAAAGTTCCTTTGAAATTATCCATCCATGGTAACAACCAATATATCTCACCGTCATCACGAAATAACTCTAATTTATTTATATGTTGAACCTTTCACAAATAACTTGTATTTACCCATTGCAAATTCGATATTTAGTTTCTTTATAATTGAACTAGGTTGCCATTATTGTATTCTAATTTTCATGGGGTACTTGAGAGATACACAAATGCGAGCTGTATCACTAGTAGCAGATAAAAAATTGACTTCAAAAAATGGTGTTCATATTTACAAGTGGTGCTATTTCTTATATATTAACGAACAATCGTGTATATCTCACTCAACTATGTTGGCCGAGTTCATAGCGTTTGTCGCAACATATGAATGATTAAGAGATCTTTTGTTCAAGATACCATTCATTTTAAAGGGAAATATGGAAATACAAATACATTATGATACTCAAGCAATATTAAGTAGAGCATACAATGGCATATACAATGGAAAGTCTGGACATATAAGTTTAAAACATGGGTATGTTAGACAACTAATTCAAAGTGAAATTATATCGGTCTCATACTAATGTTCTTATAAGAACTTCATAGATATGTTTACCAAACCATTAGCTTGAAAACCAATAAACTCTACAACTAGAGGAATTAGACTAAGACTCTTGAAATAATTATTTTATAAATAATGGCAACCTAGTTCGACTATATTTCAGAAGGTAACAAAAATATTTTAAGAATTATACTTATAAGAATCTAGAGGTGGCGCCTCATCTCATGACAGAATTAGTTCATCTCATAAGAAAATGAGTTTACCTCAGGAGAGAATAAGTTCCTCTTAAGTTATGATTCTCAAAATGTATAGATCGCATTGCCAAAATAGTGTTAAAGTGAAACGTGGACAAATATTTGGTAAAATTAATTACATGTGTTAGATAGTCTGTTAGGTCACATTAGATGTTGGTTAAAATTTCTGATTATCAATATTTTATGACTTAACATTTCTATCTTTACACTAAAGTAAAATTCAAATTGAATTATATTTTTCTGCGCAAAAGTTATCTCAAGAAATAAGATATTTGATCAAGTGGGGATTGTTGGAAAAGTTTATTAAATAAAGATGATTGAAAGAAGAGTTCTGATCAACGTAGTTGGTCAAACAAGGTAGACAAAGCTTGGAAGTCTATGAAGAAGCGTATTGATGTTGCTTTGAAGATTATTCTAAATTAGGAAATTTTTTCGAACAGGTGATCCAACCAAAAGTTAAACATATGAGAATATTATTTTGTACAAAAAGGCGATCGAGATTTTTCAATCTTGATAAAATATTTTAAAAGTCTACATATTCATGTATTTTTTAACCTATTTAATTATTTGTGTATTAGATAGTTTTTTACTTATTTCATGTTATACCTGGACTCACATAAGGTCTCGTATATATGGTCTCGCATGTCATGTATTGTCTTGGAGTTTTTCACATTTTCTTACACATGTCATTGTCCCGCATATTGGCTTTTTTGATTGGTTTTGTAAATTTTTATTGTTTCATCTCAAATTACTAATATACAAATATTTATACAAGAACATGTCATTGTACAACATGATATGGAAAAATATATTCCTACTCATCAAGACCTACAAAAGTAGAATCCTACCCAAGACACATAAAATGATGAATTGAGTTATGTTGTAAAGGAGAAGGTGATCCGGATAGAAAATGATAAAAAAATAAAAAAATAAAAAAGTGAAATTTATGTGAAATTCCTTGCATATGTAATATTTTATCCCATATATTATTATCCATAGTCTATCATATGCCATCATCTCTTGCCTCCCATCTATTATCTTTTTCTGGCCTAGCATCGATAATCTTTTCATGGCCTCACACATTCAACTTTGCTTTGCCTCACATGTATCTTTATTTCATGGCCTCTCATCTGTTATTTTTGTCTAGCCTTACATCTTGCATATTTTCCTAGTCTCATGTTAGTAAACGACTATTTTGAAAATTTAAAATTTAAAATAAATTTAATAATAGCATCCACACTTTAATATAACACTAATTATAATATATTCTAAAAAGCGTGTAATATGCAGTCTCCAACTTCCTTGATAATATATTACGGCTACATTGGTCGACTAGTCAATCCAATTATACTATAATATCTAACAATCTTCCCCTATTTTAGTGGGATTCATGATTAACTAAAACAAAATCACTACAAGTAACAAATTTATGTATAAATGTAATATCGTGACGATTGAATTTCATATTAGTATATTACACATTTCAAATATTCAGATATTAAGGGATCACTAAAGATTAAACCTTTACTAACTCTCTTTTACTAGCCTTATGTCCTTATCCTTCTTAAGCATATCAAAGCCAAGTCCTAGCTTCTTGAAGCGGCTAAACTTCATGCCTAAATAGGTAGATATTTAACTCTTGCACGTGCATATGCAATTTGTTCAAAACAACTATTAAGGAGATAAACTTCATCCTCCACAACTTTCATGCTTGAACACATACTTCGGGATAATACTACTAATGTGTTTCAATATCTAGATGTTAAGCTTTCCACGTTGAATCCAACACCTAATGTGAATTCAACACCTAATGTCATATTAGATGGAAATTCGGTATCTCAACATCAGAAATTTCAAATGGACTTTAATCTCATCCTAATAGCTAATTTGTGCACAAGTACTCTACTTAACCCTTTGGTTAAATGATCGGCTAAATTACATTGAGTTTTCAAAACTCTACTGGAATAACATCATGCGTCATGCGCTCATTAATCATATTGTGTCTAACACCTAAGTGTATCGACCTGCCTTTCTGAACTTGTCAATAGACATTTGCCAAGGCAGCTTCACTATCACATCTGATAGATAGAGGTGATGTCGAATTGGGCCACAATGAGTTTATTACTAGCTGCTATTAATGCCACAAACTCTGATTCTATTATTGCATGTGTAATACAAGTTTGTTTCTTAGATGTCCAAGAGATGGAACCTCCCCTAAGTAGAAATACCCATCCACTTGTGGAAGATAGGTCTTTCATATTGGAAATATAACTCAACATCCGAATATTCTTCAAGTACGGAGAAGAAATCCAGTGTTAGAGAAACCATAATCCATGGTTCATTTCAATTACTTGAATACTCGATTTAAAGCTTCTTGATGATATGAACTAGGGTTTCTAGTATACCTACTAAGCTTTCTAACAACAAAGAAAATATATGGCCTAGTGTTAGTCATGGCATACATAAGACACCCGATGGCTCTTGAGTATTCAAGTTGAGAAACAACAACACCATTATTAGGTAGAAGCTTAAGATCATGATCTATAGGTGAGCTTATCAGAGAATTACATTTAAAATTAAATTGGTTTAATATCTTCTCAATATAGTGAGATTGCGAAATCGATATATTAGTGTTCTTTTGCTTGATTCTTATACGAAGAGGCATCTCACATTCCCCAAAATACTTCATCTCAAACTAGATGACAAGAATTTATTTGTTTTATCAACTTGATTTTGGTCAGTACCAAAATCAATATGTCATCCACATATAGAAAAATCATAATTCCTTTACCGACGTCATCAAATTTACTATATACACATTTGTACGATAATGATACCATAGTTCAGTTGATGCTTTAATATTTAATTATGGATTCTTCTAAGACATAGTAACAAATCTTTTCATCTCAATCTTCATACACAAAATATTTCAATCTTTTGCTAGGAATAGTGTATGATTCTCGGTTAATTGTGAAGTCTTCTTTAGATAATTTCAGAATGAAATATATTCGGCGGTTCTCCAAAAATCTAAATCGGATAAAGTCTAGAAAATTTATTTTAAACATTTAGAGAGTGATATTTTGTGTGTCTTGTTTCTAAACCAAAAATAAAACACATATTTCAACCAAAAAAATTCAAACTATCAAAACAGTTTAACTATCCAAAAGTGGATATCATTTAAAATGTAAAATAAACGGCTATTTTGAAAATTCAAAATTTAAATAAATTTTTACAATAACATCCACATTTTAGTATAACGCTAATCACAATATATTCTAAAAAGTGTGCACTCCGTAATCTTCAACTTGCTCGATAATAAATTATTACTACATTGGTCGACTAGTAAATCCAATTACAATAAAATATTTAACATCTTACATGCATCATCTTGTCTCTCATCTCTCATCATGTCTCGTCTCGCATCTCTCATATAGTTTCAGTTTTGCCTCTATCACCTCTCATCTAGTGCATTTATTAATATATTGGTTTCACTTGGAAAAATAGCCTTCATTTAAATTATTTTTGGATGGTTCTGAATATATAATTCTTGAAAAAAATAAATTTACAATCGAAACAAAATGGTGACCATTTGACAACCTAGTAAAATTAATAATTAAAGTCACGGAATAACATAAATCAGAATTGATTCGAAAAGAAAAAAAAGCAAATAGATCCGATAATGTGAACGATTCCAAAATTAGCATGTCATATTTCTACTACTAATATGATGGAGATAGTAAGTGATACACTAACTTACTCCTTGTTCCTTTTTTGACATTATATCTAGGTTATTGAATATTATAAATATTGGAAGCTTTTAAAAAAAAGTACATACCGTTGGTTTTGAAGGAAAGTTAACATAACTTAGATATTACAACTTTTATTAACCATTTTACAAGAAAATCTATTTTTCAACGTCTAATGGTAAAAACCCTACAATTTTACAACATGTATGAACTAATAAAAAACATGTGTTTCTATATGTATTATTTTAATTAGCACATGATACATTAAAATCTAGATATTACAACTTTTATTAACGATGAATTACGGGACCACAAAACATGTATTATCTTAGTTCTACTTCTCATAGAAACACCATGAGATGGAAAAAACCATTAGATATTATCGATAATCGGCATAAAAAAGTCACAAATAATAATTTAAAAATGTTGGCACCAAAGGGTGCCAAAACAGTAGATAAAACACCAAAGAGTAAATGAAAATTTGTAAGTCTTACCTGGTTACAATTTTATAATTAGTTTTATAATGAATTTGTCTCGCATAAATTTGCCTCGCATGAACTTTTCTTGCATGAATTTGTCGCATATGAATTTGTTTACACATGGTCTCACATCTTTTTTTCTCGTGTATATTATTTCACATGTAGTTAGTTATGAATTAGTCTTGTACAAAGTTGGTTATACATGGTCTTGCATGTCATGTATTGTCATGCATCTATCTTGTCTTATTTTATCATGTATGTTATGTTTTATCCGGCATGTTATGTTTTGTCCTACATATATAATGACATGTTTTATCCCGCACGTTATGTAAATTTCTTGCATATTTCTGTGAGCATATGTATTGATTAAACTTATAACTTACATATTATATACCTCCAAAAGAATAAACCCCTCAACAAAAAGTTGAAAACTCAACTGTGGCGTAATATTTGCGAGTACGCTAAATATTTTATTTAAATGGCCAAAATTGGAGAGAAACTTGATGACATTGTAAAATTAAGAAGATGAAATTTGTTTTAGTTGTTTCGTAATGATAAAAACACAATTAGATTCTGGTGATAATCCTTATCTAGCGTTGGTTAATGATATAATCCTTATATACCATTGGTTAATGATTTAAACAAAATCATAGTTGTATGTATGTTGTAATGGTCCTTAATGATGTAAACATAATCAGAGTTGTATGTATGTTTTAATGTTGCTTAATGATGTACATGGTTGTGAATAATTCTACTACAGTTAATGATATACGGGTCTCACATCTATTACATCATATGAGATTATTATGAATTGTTCATTTATGAATTGGTCTTCTACAGTTAAATATATATTAGCCTTACATCTATCAACTCTTAAGAAGCTTT
The DNA here is from genome assembly GCA_036936605.1 of Limnanthes douglasii subsp. nivea. NCBI lineage: Eukaryota > Viridiplantae > Streptophyta > Magnoliopsida > Brassicales > Limnanthaceae > Limnanthes > Limnanthes douglasii. The sequence continues at coordinate 391,419,984 of JAUPFV010000001.1, read as the reverse complement.
CAACATGCATACGGTTGAGTGTGATAAATGTTATCTTTCAAAAGATTATTTGCAATCTTCGAGATGAAGAAATCATAAAAAATTCATAAAAATACCATATACTAACTATATAAGGCTTTTTTTACCATCTAACTTCAATAAATATATTTTAACCTATCTCTATATAAATTCATAGAAACCTTAATGGTTAAACACTCAACTCACTCTCAAAACTTCTCCCCTCAAGGTAACCATGCATACATGAAAATTCAAAGCTCGATATTCTTTTAATGCTCGTGCATCGCTTCCATCCCAGTGATATATTAAGAAGTCTTTCAATAAGAAGCTATTTAGAATTAGAAATGATGAAAGCCATGAAGAAGTGACCTCCTATATAAGGAGCCACATGGCACAATGTCAAACTGAATTTTGAATTGTATTTCATTTTCTATTTTCCAATTGTTTTTTATTTTCTATGTTAAATTTTCTTTAATTTATGTTTTGGAATTGTTCTATTTGGAATTCTTGAATCTATTAGTCCTACATATGAATTATTTATCTAATTAGTTATTAAGTGGTCTCGTATCAGTATAGTAATGTTGGTCTCGCATATATCACCACCCATGTACTTGGTTATGAACTAGTCTTATACAATGAATTATATATTGGTCTCGTTATCTATCATCCCATGTGAGGTTATTATGAATCGGGCTCGCATCTATCACCATCCATGTACTTGGTTAATAATATGTATGCTACAGAGAAATATATCTTGGTTTTTCATCTATTACCTCATATGAGGTTATTATGAATTGGTCTCACATCTATCCTTCTTAATGCATCTAGCATGTTATTAGTCAATTCTATCATATGGGGTGTCTCACATTTTTTTAGTTTTGCATCTATTATATTGCTTATGTAACAACCTGACATCTATCGTATTGATTATATCAAGTCACACGTCTATCATATTGGTTATACATAGTCTCGCATTTATTATATGTTTTGTCTCACATTTTTATTAGTCTTGTATCCCTCATATTTCTTATACCCAAACTCGCAATCGTCATATTGATTACTCACATCCATCATATTGGTTACTAGTCTCGCATCTATCATATTGGTTATGCGTAGTCTCGCATCTATCATATTGGTCATGTATAGTCTTGCATCTATCATATGTTTTTGTCCCGCATTGTACATCTAACATAAGAAAAAAAAATGTCTTGCAATTAAAAACACTAGTGAAAAAAACTCACTATTGTTACCATCATTAACAATGGAAGATAGCAATACCCCTTTATGTTTCCCCGTTAAAAATTACATTTATAAATAAAACTGGATGACAATAGCGGAAAGCTTGAAGACAAGAGGCAAATACTATGAAGTATACTCCAATAAGTAGTCACTTATACTATCAACAATCTACAATGTTTTAAAGTAAGTAGTTTATACGAAGTAGAACTATCTCAATAAACAACCGTCTTAGCTTTCTTTAAAGCATTCTATGAAAGATAGTATGAGATATATAAAACAAAGTTGTTTTTTATAAATGATTTTATGCTTTTGGCTATAACATCAACATAGGTCATAACACAATCAAGTATCTCAGTGGAGTCAAATCCGATGATAAATACTTCTTACTTTCTTTACAAAAATTAGTCCCACAAGTGTGATGTTGGACATGCTTTTTAACAACCATAAAAGTAGTAGACTTATCATCTTTCGCATAAAATCTCCATGAAAAACCCTTTAATTTTTTGTTCTTGCAATGAACATTTGAATCTATACGGTAGGTAAATGCATTCGTCTCGAAATATCTTTGATTTATCAATCAATGTACAAAATACGAAACATGCTATTATATGTGCATAAATCAAGATCAGGCGAATTTGAATCCAAAACTATAAATTTTGGAGGTTGAGATACAACAAAAATGGGTTAAGATTTAATCTAGCTATTTTTATAAATGTACCGTGTATTTTATATTCTACATCATTTATTTTAAAAATGTAACAATAAAATTTAAAAAAAAAAATTATATTTTTCGCAACCTTATACTTTGACCACAAACGTTTCCTCAAACCAATTATTTCTAAAATACGTCATATTTTTGCCATTTTTTCTTCGAATAAAAATAATAATCGGTTTGATGAACCTTCGAAAGATATTTGGAATCGATTTCTATTTTTTTTTTGAAGTTTAATAAAATCAATTTTTTTTTTAAAAAAGCTTATAGAAATCGATTTCATGAACAGGTGATGAAAGCAATTTTCAAAAAAAAATTACGTGGATATGAATTGTTGGGCTTGAGTTGTTCGGTATGATTATTAACTTTTTTTCAACATCTAAAAGACCGCTGTGAAATGAGGACTTAATCTTTTATAGTAATTAACTCCGCTAAGAATTCAGATTAGTCATTAGAATTGATCACTTCTAACTTCTTCTTTTTTATCAAATGAGCTTTTTTTTTGTTTTGCATCTCTAGTCACTAACGGGGATGAAATTAACGGGGATGAAATTGAGACAAACAAAAGTGACCGAAAATGTAAAATGAGACCAACAAAAACAATTTTTTTTAATAAAAAAACATAATTTTTGAATACACGTGACCGACTTTAGTAACCAATTAGGATTCTTAGCAGTGAAAAATCTACGTAAAAAACGTTTTTAAGATTGGATTAACAGTTTTCTGTTTTTTTTGTTATACATATCCACATGTCATGACATAGGTTTAGATGAATCAAAATCAATTAAAAAAATCAGCTTCTCTAACTTATATACGAAATTACAGTGCCTTTTAAAAAATTGAAGAAAAAATATTTTATTATAAAAAAAAAAATTCATAATCCGTTAAAGTTTGAGAACATAAGAAGAATATAAAACTGACCTATACTGTTTATTTATCTTATTACTTTATCAATGAGCGGAGTTGAAGACTTAAAAAAGATAGAAAAATTATAATTACGTATTTGGAAGGAATGAATTGTTGATTTGAAAGTCATAACCCCTAAACGGCTGCTACACCAATAAATCGAAAAAGCAAAGACAATTAATATCACTATCATTATATGCTATAAGCAGGAACATGCGTTTTTTATACAAACGACAAACTTTTCGATACAAGTTATGTTAATACATATAAAAAAAAAGTTTGTCTCGGCGTACATCATAGGAAAATAATCACTGGAGCTAGGAGTTCCGTACGGGAAGCCGGATGATCCACAAAGATTGTGTTTTTCTCTCTATTGGTAGAGCCAGTCAGACAAAGACACTGTTGGTTTTGTCCCAAAGATCTCTGCTTCATCGATGTTGTTTAACCAACCCGCATTTTTCGGTAAGTCCCATTTGGTGATCGGGGTTGACCAGTTTTTTTTAGTAGAAATTAACGCCAATCGTGTCAAATCGAGTTGGTATTTCTCATTTTTGTGTTTTTGAATGTTGGTGAGACAATGAAAGCCAAAGTTGATTATACAAACAAGTTGAAGAGCTCAAGAAGGTCCTCTTTTTACTGCACCTACAAGCTGATCTGACGATACCGCGAGATTCAATTCTTTATCGTCTAGTTCCATTATTACGTCCAATTCTCGTATAGCAGATCCGAGAACACGAGGGAAGTCATCCGAACTTCTCGTATGGAAGAAAATACGAGGACATTGAGTTAAAACATTTTACATGCAGCATTTCAGCTGAAGGGCTCACGGGGCATGAGTAGGAGTTGCTAAATGAGCCTAAACTGATATCAAATCAAACTCGAGCTCAAACACCTCTTTTCACTCAAGACCCTTCGGCTCAGCTCGAGGCAGGAGTAATGGAAAAGATAAGGATCCGTCCGATGAGGAAAAAAACCAGTACAGACATGGATTTTCCTTCAAAAATCCAGGCTTGAGTAAAATGTTCTGTTAATTGGTACCTCAGGTGAATATATTGTCCAACCATTCCGTTGTAGTCTAGGTGGTTAGGATACTCAGCATTAGAATAACACTGTCCAGAAATTTGCATCCGATCGTTATTTTTGCTGAACATTGCTTCTTTTAGAAGCACTAGAGAAATCGAAGCAAGAGTCGCTCGATATAGATTGCAAAAAGATGACCGGTTCTAAAATACCGAAAAAAAACTTATGAGCATTTGTAGGGCACCAACTTATGATATAAAAGACATTGGGTCATAACTAAAACTAGAGTTTTACCCTCTCGAATAATAATATTAGGTTACTCCATTCGCCCGGAAAAAGGTTCCTTGACAGCCAAGCTTCTTGCACAATTGTACAATGTTAGGATTTCATCACCAATATATGTAGCCAACACTGCCAACTATAAACACGTATTAGCTAATAGCTAGACCTTGAACATTATACATGCATACTAGTCTACAACTAGGGGTGGCGAAATCTTGTCCTACCGGACCAACCGTTTTTTTGTCTGGTTTGGAAAAAAAATGGCTACATACAAGAACCTTGTTATCCGTAATTCAAGCTTGAACACAAATATAAGCAGGTCCAAATATGGACTTTCGACCGAGTCGTTCAAATTCAGGCATTGGCTTGATCAATTCATGTCATAATTCGTGTTTAGCAATCCAGGACGAATACACTAATATAAACAATACTCGGAAAGTTCAACATTTTATAAAACTAATCGAGAGAAATAGACTGAAAAACACCAGCAAATATCGGAACCTGAATAACAACATGAACAACATTTATATTTTGAAACTCAAATTTCAACCCGGGTTATAAACCAATCCGGATCCTGTTGGGTGTGACCAAAGTTCCACATCCCACATCGGTTAAACATGAGAAGAAAGATCAGTATATAAGTTAAGAATACATCTCCATTAGTGCGAGGCTTTTTGGAAGTGGACCAAAAGCAAAGCCGTGCGGGCAAGTGGGCACAAAGCGGACAATATCACACTATTGTGGAGATCGGAGTATTCTTACTTATATACAAAAAGCGGAATATACTGATCCGATATTCCGAAATTGATCTGCTGGATAGATGGAGCGGCGCAGATTCATCTAAAGATGGAGTGTCTGGATAGCTCATCAAACAGGTGGCTTGATCAAGGAGCGGCACAGTGTCATCTGATTGTGAGTAGATGTTCCGCCCTAAAGCTCTAGATTTCAGGGTTCTCTTCACCTGACTAGAGTAGGCGGATAAAAGTCAATTGAGAGGAGGCTAGAGTGGTACTTTGTTCGAGAGGAGGATTGTTAGGTGCGACCAAAAGCAAGGCCGCGCAGATTCATCTAAAGATGGAGTGTCTGGATAGCTCATCAAACAGGTGGCTTGATCAAGGAGCGGCACAGTGTCATCTGATTGTGAGTAGATGTTCCGCCCTAAAGCTCTAGAGTTCAGGGTTCTCTTCACCTGACTAGAGTAGGCAGATAAAGGTGCCATCTGATTGTGAGTAGATGTTCCGCCCTAGGCAGATAAAGGTGCCATCTGATTGTGAGTAGATGTTCCGCCCTAAAGCTCTAGAGTTCAGGGTTCTCTTCACCTGACTAGAGTAGGCGGATAAAAGTCAATTGAGAGGAGGCTAGAGTGGTACTTTGTTCGAGAGGAGGATTGTTAGGTGCGACCAAAAGCAAGGCCGCGCAGATTCATCTAAAGATGGAGTGTCTGGATAGCTCATCAAACAGGTGGCTTGATCAAGGAGCGGCACAGTGTCATCTGATTGTGAGTAGATGTTCCGCCCTAAAGCTCTAGATTTCAGGGTTCTCTTCACCTGACTAGAGTAGGCAGATAAAGGTGCCATCTGATTGTGAGTAGATGTTCCGCCCTAAAGCTCTAGAGTTCAGGGTTCTCTTCACCTGACTAGAGTAGGCGGATAAAAGTCAATTGAGAGGAGGCTAGAGTGGTACTTTGTTCGAGAGGAGGATTGTTAGGTGCGACCAAAAGCAAGGCCGTGCGGGCCAGTGGGCCCAAAGTTCCATTAGTGTACCAAAAGCAAGGCCGTGCGGGCCAGTGGGCCCAAAGCGGACAATATCACACTAGTGTGGAGATTGGAGTATTCTTACTTATATACAAAGGCGGAATATGTGAACCCAATATTCCCTACAAAATTTCTCAATGGAGCTTGACAGCAAGGCCACTCTGCCACTTACAATACCCTGTCGCGTATTTAAGTCGTCTGCAAAGGATTCTACCCGCCGCTCGGAGGGAATTATACTTCAAGGCAGCCCACGCGGCGCTTCCACCGCGAGGACTTAGCAGACGACACGTGCCTTTGGGGATCTAATGGCCCCTTTTGTGGGCCGACAATCGGGCGGAGGACATTGTCAGGTGGGGAGTTTGGCTGGGATTATACCGTCGTGAGACAGGTTAGTTTGACCTACTGATGCCCGCATAACAATAGTAATTCAACCTAGTACGAGAGGAACCGTTGATTCGCACAATTGGTCATCGCGCTTGGTTGAAAAGCCAGTGGCGCGAAGCTACCGTGCGCTGGATTATGACTGAACGCCTCTAAGTCAGAATCCGGGCAAGAAGCGACGCATGCGCCCGATGGAATGTACATTATATAGAGTGGTACTTTGTTCGCGGGGAGGATTGTTAGGTGCGTCAAAAGTCCCACATCCCACATCGGTTAAACATAGGAAGAAAGATCAGTATATAAGTTAAGAATACATCTCCAACTAGTGTGAGACCTTTTGAAACTGGACCAAAAGAAAAGCCGTGTCACACTATTGTGGAGATCGGAGTATTCTTACTTATATACAAAAACGGGATATACTGCCCCAATATTCTTACACCAATATTCCCTACAGATCCCAACATGAATATTGTACAAAATTAATTTTAGGATTGGATGTGGACATGACATATCGGTCTTCTAATTAGAAGCTATTGACAATACCTGATTTTGCGGATTCCCGCCATCAGCCCAAATCATCGTCGCCTGTAAATAGTAAGCGGCCGCATCGGACCAGTTTTGTTTCTTAGAATCCTTTTCCTTATATTGTGTACTATACCTAGCAAGACCGCGGACGCGAACAAGAAACATGTTACACAAAAATCGTCACTTTTGCATTTTCTTTTCACCAAGCTCTTAAGAGCTTCTAACTCTAGCCATCAAGTTTTGATAATACTCGGTTGCTCGCTCGAGAAAATATGAAAAATATCGGTAACATTTTGTCTTATTTGTCTACGGTATTCACGGACGTGTCTATAATGAAGCTTCCGGATCGAATGTTAGATCTCTTCAAGTCGTGTTTGGTTCGAATCACTTCAAATAATTTTCTCATAACTAGAGCAAGTTTTCTTGTGCAAAACGCGAGCTAAGGGATGCAACAATCCTTTAGATAGGATTAAAGCAAACAGGTTTTTCTCTTCTTTAGTTACCTGTAATAATCCAAATCAACTATTTTATAGAATGAAACGAAACATATAGTAAAAAAACCGGATTTTCATTTTATTACACTTTTACCTGGACATGTAGGGAATATGGGGTCCGTATATTCCGCCTTTGAATATAAGTAAGAATATTTTAATCTCCACAATAGTGTGATTTAACAATCCTTTAGATAGGATTAAAGCAAACAGGTTTTTCTCTTCCTTAATTACCTGTAATAATCCAAATCAACTATTTTATAGAATGAAACGAAACATATAGTAAAAAAAGGATAGGATTAAAGCAAACAGGTTTTTCTCTTCCTTAGTTACCTGTAATAATCCAAATCAACTATTTTATAGAATGAAACGAAACATATAGTAAAAAAACCGGATTTTCATTTTATTACACTTTTACCTGTATATTCCGCCTTTGAATATAAGTAAGAATATTCCGATCTCCACAATAGTGTGATTTTGCCTGATGTGGGCCCACTGACCCGCACGACTTTGCTTTTGGTCCAATTCCAAAAGGCTTCACACTAGTGGAGATGTATTCTTAACTTATATACTGATCTTTCTTCCCATGTTTAATCGATGTGGGATGTGGAACTTTTGGTCGCACCTAACAGGACAGACAGATCAAGATTAAGTAGTAACTTGGTACTCATGATCTATCTTAAGTAAAGTTAAACTTGTCAGTATTTCTGTAAGAAAACAAATATAAAGTGAATTCTAATAAAATTACCATCAACAATAATGAAAGGGAAATTGTACTTAAAGTACCCACTCAACTATTCAATTGTCACTTACCACCCAATGTTTGATCAATTGTTACTTAATACCCATTTCAACTACCTTATTGTCACTTACAACCTAATTTTATTTTAATACCCTAACTACCCTTAACCCACTATATAAACCTTATTTTCTGTTTTCTTTCTATTTTTTCTAGCTTTTTGAAGATTTAAATTTGTTAGGCGCTTTAACCACCTAACCCTACCAACCACCACGAGCTGGGTTGAAATCACATTTTCCGGTGATCGGAAGCTGCTAAAGGTTTGTTTCTTTATGTAAGTTGTTGTGTTAGACCTGTCTAACCTCTGTTTTATACGTACAGGAGTTGATCGTCGCTTTTTGGAATCTTATAGCTTACAAGTAATCGTGTTGCGAGCTTTTTAGGTAATTACCTACCGATTTCGAAGTTTTTTATTCGTTTTCTCTGTTGGAATAGGTTCTATTCTGGTGTTTTTAGATGCCATTTCCTGATTTTGATCTTTTTCTGTTTTTTTTGTTATAGTGATCTTTTATTGTTTAGTTAATATTGTTCGTTATATAGTTCGTTATATAATTTGGTAGTGCTTTAGTTTTGTCTTGAATGTGTAGATTACGAGTTTTTAGGTCAGTTAGAGTATTGTATTTCGAAACAAATATCAGGACCGGTGTTACATAGAAATATCAGGACAGGATACGAATAGCTCTATGTAGATATACACAATTCGCAAGATAGGATGCGAATTGGTGCAGTAAATAATCTGCACATTTTTTGTGACTAATAACAAATATCAGGACTTTATTACCTACAAATATCAGGACAAGATGCGAATAGTAGCCTGTAGGTATACACAATTCGCACCTTAGGATGCGAATTGTTTGATGCAGTAGTAAATATTTTGCACCTAGTTTTTGAGACTAATAACAAATAACTTGTATTGTCCAGGTTAAGAGATGTCTAAATCACGAGTTTGTATTTTTAAATATGGTCACCAAACTGCAATTGTGCCTTTCACAGAGTTTGAATGCTTCGAAAGTATCCAAGCTTATGTAGAGAACACATGGGAGGAGCTTGCCACAGGTGAGTACCTAATTACTTACTCTTGCGGGGATCACAATAATTGTTTCTTTAATAACCAGAGTGATTTTGTTGGGTTGGTGTTATATCTTGATTTGGAGCATTTAAAACGGGTTAGTTTTCTCATAGAACAACACGTCTTCGATAAGGGTTCTGGTAATAAATTTTCTGTTGATAAGAGCTCTGGTGGTAAGGATTCTGGTGGTAAGCGTAAAGAGCGTAGCTTGGTTTTGGGAGAACCATCTCTTGATCAAATAGTTAGCGGGGAGAGTAGTAACGGTTTAGTTAATTCTGATCAGAGGAAAAAACAACTTGCTACTGCTGGTTGGGCTGATGCTATTACAGGGGTGGGTCAAGCTTTTGAAGAAGGTGCTGCCGGTCTGAGGGTATCCTTGTGCAAGTTTGCGTTAGAGCATGGTTTTTCTTTCAAATACCTGCACAACACAACAAATAAGATCACTGCTTATTGTGAAAATAAGCTCACAAGCGGGTGCAAATGGAGGGTTTATGCATCTATTAACTCAAGAACCGGCCTTATGACGATAAAGAAGCATTTCCCGTACCATACTTGCAGTCCTGTTTTCTCCTAAAAGCATAAGCATAAGCGGCACAGGAATTTGACATCAGATTTGATTGCAGAGGAAATTCAGGATTCTCTCCGGACCTGCCATTCGTTGACAGCCAAAACCATACAATCGACTGTCAAACAAGATTACGGTCTTGATATCTCTTATCGTTTGTCATGGAATGCTTTAGAGAAGGCTAGGAGGGGAGTTTTTGGAGATAGTTCAAGTTCTTTTAGTTTACTAAGCGGATACTTCAAACGCTTGAAGAGCCGGGATATTACTTCAGACTGCCAGTTGGAGTTGTCAGCTGGAAACCGATTCAAGCGCTGTTTTGTAGCATTCGGTTCGTCCCTTAGTGGTTTTCATTCATGCCGTCCAATGTTGTTTGTCGATGGAACCCACTTATATGGCAAGTACAAGGGTACATTGCTCACTGCTGTAGCAAAGGACGGAAACACCGGTTAGTTACATTTATATAGTTAATGAACGATATTTTTGTTTGAAAATGCTGATGTAATTCGTAGCAGGTGATGCGAATTAAGCAAGGTTGTGATCCTCACATTTCGCAGTTGAGGCTGCGAATTAGGTATTATGCTGAGTAAACGGTACTTACATCGCAGTTTGAGTTAGGTATTATTTAAAGTTTCCACAAGCTACGAATTCACATAACAAGTTGCGAACTGTTTGCGTGATCAATTAAAATGTCACACATATTTCGCATGACAAGCTGCGAATTGTTCCAGGACAGCATGCGAATTGTTTACAATTTTTAAACGTTTGCATACTGTTGTAGTGTTTATTTGATCTGCCTTTTTCCAGGACTATTCCCTGTTGCTGTTGCTGTAGTTAGCATTGAAGATTGGGACAATTGGATGTGGTTTTTGGGGTGTTTGAAACCACATTTGCTGGATCGCCAGATCACATTTATTTCAGACCGTCATTCTGGTATTGTTAATGTTGTTTCTGTCTTGTTTCCAAACTGCTATCATGCGTACTGTTATTTCCATCTCATGCAGAATTTGAGAGCCGAACTGGAACATACTAACAGGGATTATAAAAAAAAGATGTTGAGTTTCTTCCACCGTCTTGCTTATGCTCCCAGTCAAGAGCTTTTTAAAGAGATACTAACAGGTTTTTTATGTGAAGGTGGTGAGAGAATGAGTGATTTTCTTGCAAATTTACCCCCTGAAAAGTATGCGCAGGCTTACGTAAAAGGGAAGCGATACGGCTCTATGGCTTCTACTGCAGCTGAATCGTTTAACAATCAGATTAAAAAATATTGCGGCTTACCAATTGTTGAGTTTATTGATTGGATTAGAGTCTTGCTTATGACTCAGGTTTCACGGAGATACGAAGAAGGTCTTAGCTGGAGTACTAATTTGGTTCCCGAGTACGAGAAGAAGCTAAAGCAGAATGTTGACATGTGCCGAAGTTGGGTAGTACGTAAGCCCTCTTCCGCCATGTTCGAAGTCTTTTCGACTCCTGTTGCTGTTGTTAATCTGTTGGATTTCAAATGTTCATGCGGATCATGGCAACAAGAGTGTTTTCCATGTGCTCATGCTCTAGCGGCATTACAATACACCGACGAAGATCCATTGACTTTAATAGAACCGTTCTTTACGGTTAAGAATTACAGGGAAAGTTACTCTTTCAGCATACCAGCTATAACTGATTTCGGCGAAGGGTCCAGCGCTAACGATCCTTCTTTTGTTGAAGTTCTGCTTCCGAACGTTAAGAGACGCTCCGTAAGGCCTAAGAAAAAGCGAATCCCTTCTAGAGGAGAAATCTCAACCAAGAAGTTAAGGTGTGGCCGATGTTCGAAATCAGGCCATAACCGGAGGACTTGTGATGTTCCAGTTTAAGGACATTTATTTTTTTAGCATAGTTATTGTTCTGTACAGCAAACTAGACATTTGTACATTCCTATGTTTTTGTATTTGCTACTATTGGAGTTGTGATCATTTCGCATCCTGTGCTGCGAATTATGTACAATACGCATACATATTTGTTACAAACATCTATCAGGATTACATGCGAACTATGTACAATTATGTGAAATTTTAACAGGGTACGAATCATTGGTAAAATCATATCAAACATTTATCTTATCTTACGTTTCGCATGATAGGCTGCGAATTAGGGCCAGAATTGTGATGCGAATAGAGTTCAGTTAGGAGTCCTAATATTTTTCATGTGATAAGCTGCGAATTGTTATTTAATAAAATACCAGGATATTCAGTAAGGTTGAAAATGAGTAATATAGCAGGTTAACATGCGAATGATGTACAAAATATATTTGGATTACAAAAAGGAGGATTACAAGTTGGATTACAAACATCTATCAGGATTACATGCGAATTATGTACAATTATGTGAAATTTTAACAGGGTGCGAATCATGGGTAAAATCATATCAAACATTTATCATATCGTACGTTTCGCATGATAGGCTGCAAATTAGGGCCATAATTGTGATGCGAATGGAGTTCAGTTAGGAGTCCTCATATTTGTCATGTGAATTGTTATTTAATAAAATACCAGGATATTCAGTATGGTTGAAAATGAGTAATATATTTGGATTACAAAAAGGAGGATTACAAGTTGGATTACAAAAAGGAGGATTACAAAATATATCCAGAAACTAACAACTGTTTACACATATCACTACAAGCTACTGGTGCTAGTTAGTTGCATTTCAAAAAAACAAAAAACAAAAACCAACTCTAGCAGTTGGTAGAGGATTCATCACCAACTGTTTCCTCTTTCTCCTTTTTGTGCTGATCATCTTTGTCTTTCTCCTCTTTGTCTTCGACTTTCTCTTTCTCTTTCTCCACTTTATCCTCAGCTTCAACATCAACGTCCATCATGCTTAAAAATTTTGTCCTCGATGGACCAGCTTCGTCGTCCCTCTTCCTTTTGTTGTTTTGAACCTCTGCCGTTTGAGGTTGCACCATTTCTGGCTGAGATGCAGCAGGAAGCATTGGAACCTGTTCTGGCTGAGGTTCAGCAGCAAGCTGTGGAACAACTTCCAATGGTCGAGAGTCAGCTGAGTAGTAGTCATCATATATGTCTAACCCAAAAACAGATACTGGGCTGTTTGGTGGTGCTGTTGGAATGATCAACTCATCACTCCAGTTAACGGTTAAGGATGACCAGGAATCACCCAGAGAACCGAGTGAACCAGAGTTTGAGTATGAGGTGGTGGTTGTGGTGGTGGAAAAAGACATGACTGTTTGAATTCGAAGAGACGAGGGAAATGAGTTTGTTAAAAAATAGCTCTGGTTTAAAATGTAGAGTTTGTTTTAAAAATAGCCTCTGGTTTTCTAGTGTTATTTATAGGGAAAGGAGGTGATCATTACATAGCCTCCATGTCCAATCAACAATTAATGGGTTCTGGACATGATTAGATTTTTTTTTGCGTGCTCAATGCAGAAACGTTTACCAAGGCATACGCCATAGCCCGTTCGTATTCTTGAATGATATTATTTGATATTTTATTTATGCACCAGGCTGCGAACTGGTTTTAGGCTGGTATACCAGGCTGCGAATTGTGTGTGTAGTGATAACCATCTCTCAGTTTAGGCTGCGAACTATTTGATATAATTTAGGCTGTGAAGTATTCATACAGGTTTGGCTGCGAACTGTTCATACATACCAGGATCATAATCAAACATTATATATCAGGTTATGATGCGAACTATAAGATAAGGAATATTCATTATATATCACAATTTGTTTATGTATGCACAACAAAAATAAAATTTACAACAACTAATGTATTTACAAGCAATACACGAATCAGCCATATGTGATGGTGTCTATGTCATTTAAAAAGTAATAGAACATTTCTGCTCTTAAGGCAGTCACCATATTTGCATCGTATTTTTTCTGGACTGATCCATGCTCAATAATATCCCTTGCATATTTGCAGACGAAGACACCACAGTCCACGCTGCCTTTCTTTTGTTGTGGGAAGCCTTTTTCCACTTTCACCTTCCACCCTGTAGTATATTTGGGTAGGAATTCTGTATCCAAAAAATATTTAATTTGTGTATAATAATTAGTGTTAGGAATATGCACAAAAATAAAAACAGTTGGTGACATACAATTCGCATCCTCAGGCTGCGAATTATATTACAATAAATCATACACAATTCGCATCTTAGGTTGCGAATTGTATGACAGCCTTGATAGGCTGCGAATTGAGTTGTGGACAGGCTGCGAATTGTATCCAACATAGATAGGTTGCGAATTGAGTTATGGACAGGCTGCGAAAAAACATCTTGTTTACTCACAATTCGCAGCATACCAGATCTTATTTCGCAGCATGCATACTTAAAATGTGTTCAGATTTAAGTGTATAGTGTGGAATATTTACCAGTAGTGCAGGTGTTCTTGTGGTGGTGTCTATGGCATGAAGCTTAGGCAGAAGCGAATTGTAGTTTGAAATTGTCCTTCTGTCGACGTCGATGACGAGCAACGTCTAGTGGTTTACATTGTCCTTCGACTTGGTGCACACTGGAACCATGATGATGTTGGCTGCTTTGCGCCCCTTCCTAAAAGCCATGTCCACCAAATTTTCCACTTGCCACCCTGCTTTCATTTTATGTTGCATCCAAGAAAGAGTATATTAAAGTGAGAACATTTCTGAGAACTTTGTTCAATTTACGTGAGCTAAACTTACCGCAGTCATGCCCGAAATCAGCATGGCGTCGTGATGCTCTCCTTTAGCTTTAGTGCATGGAACTTTGTAGTATGCATCTTCAAGCATCTTTCGAATCCAAGCATCGATAAGCTAACAAAGGAGTTGTAGATTTATGTTAAATATAGAATACATATGTGAAACATTGAAAATAAAGTTGGTTGACAATTGGATACCTTTACGTCCAGCTCCATTTCTAAAGGTAGTGCCATGACATCACTCACTTGCACCCTGATTCCGTACGTAAACTTGGACTCCGGTAACTGCCATACCACTGGATCAGGGGTGTCGCTCTCGTAGGCTTTAACCAACTGTATTTTGTGGTATTGTACCACATCGATACGGTCAGTTACTTTTGTTTTCTTTGGCCAGTCGTTGTATTCTACTACTGGCGGTTCCCGCATTGTAATTACGAACTCTTCTTCTTCCTCTTCCACTTGAGGCAGCGTTTGTGTCAGTAGCGCAAAACTTGACTCCTCTATCTCCTTACTGGGCTCGAGCTTAGTAAATAACAAAAATCAAGAGTTGAAACTTAGGCAGTGTTTTATAAGTGCAACTAGTCTAAACAGTTCGCAGCTTAGGCTGCGAACTGTAAGGTAGCAGTTAAATAAATTTATTATTATATATCAGGGTAGGGTGCGAACTGTTTGAGGTTCCACTGAACAGTTCGCATCCTACCCTGATATTCGTTTGTAATACCCCAATCAGCATTGGACACAAATCTTATGTTATGATGGAAAATCATTATAAGTAGGCCTTACCGCTCGGTCAGCGACAACCACTGTCGTTGACTTGTTCGGCATAGGATCTGGATCGTGTCGGCAGAAATCATTAAAGTTATCCTCCGACATGTTCTCCAGAGACCGTTGTATTATAGAATCGTAATATACATTATCAATTTCATTTAAAAATGTCTGTGAAACTTGAGTGTAAATACCATCAACAAAAGCATTCGGTAAACCTATTGTGTTATCGTGGGACTCTGGAGCTGGCAGTTGATTTGTTACCGGGCCTACAGTTTGACGTTGGCTTAGCAATTCTGACTTTGCTGACAGCACCATTGGTCTTTGAGGTTCCAACGAAGAAGTGGTTTTGTCTTCTAAGGATGGTCCTTCCTGGCTGAGTAGTTCTGTCTTCTCACCGGGATGGACAGGTTCTGACTCTTGAGGTGCTACCTCTTGAGTTAGCCTTTCTCTCTTCGCCAAGGTTATCTGTTGCTGCTGTTGTTGTTCTTGTTTTCCTTGTTGCCGGTCTTCGTGTTGAACCTGTGCCTGCTGCTGTTGCTGGGGGTTTTCTTCGTGTTGTTGTTGTTGGGGGTGTTCTTCTTGTTGGTGCTGTTGTTGTTGTTGTCGCTGTTCGTGTTGTTGTTGTTGCTGTTGTTGCTGTTGTTCCTGTTGTTGGGGGTGTTGTTGTTCTTCTTCTTCTTGTTGCTGTTGCTGGGGGTGTTCTTCTTCTTGTTGCTGTTGTTGTCGCTGTTGTTGCTGTTGTTGTGGTTGCTTTTGTTGTTGTTGCTGGGGGTGTTCTTCTTGTTGGTGCTGTTGTTGTTGTTGTTGCTGATCGTGTTGTTGTTGTTGTTGCTGTTGGTCTTGCTGTTTCTGCTGGTGTTGTTGTTGTCTTTCGGTCTCCTATTTCATACAAAAATAAAAAAAACAAAAGGGTGAAAGGGTTAAGCATAAGTTAATCATTGTGTAATCACATTTCGCATCCTGACCTGATATCTATGTTATTCATTCCTAACAATTCGCAGCTCAGCATGCGAATTGTGTAATAACCAAACCATCAGTTTATTACATAATTTGTAATAACCAACCAGTTTGATAACATCATATCATCTACTTACATTATCTACCTCCTCCGTGTGTGTCTCCATGATGGGTGAATTGTGGGCATCATCGTCCCTTTCTTCCGGCAGTACTCCAGGAAGAAATGTGTGATGATCAGCATTAGAAATGGATGCTTGCTGATCAGTGGATTTTTCTCCCTCTGGAAGTGCTGCTGGTACCTGTTTTATTGGGCTTTCAGTACGGCAGATTGGCAGAGAGATAACATTGTGGAGTTGTTGTGCTTCAAGTTCCGCTATCTTGCGTTTCAATTCTTTCAGCTGCAAAAATGATATCAAACTTTTTATAAACATATTAAGTGCTGATTGTAGTGATTATTTAAGGTTCAAGTCATACTTACTTCTCTGGCCTGTTTTTCTATTTTTTGCTCGTACTTGTTCTTGTCGGCGTACGTCTTCAAACGCTTTGATTGAGCAGCAATATCGGGATTAGGGTCTCTGCGTTTGAATAAATAATCACCGATCGTTTCACTCATACTGGTTGTGTCGGTGTCGGAGGGCTCTTGCCTGGATTTGCCTTTGGGTTGTGGTGGAATTGTTTTCTTGGGGAGTCTTGGTGGTGGAATCGATGGCTCGGGTGGTGTTGGGTGTTCGAGTGTGGGAGACATCACCTTATTTGTTACATTCTGTGATGCTCGTCTCCTTTGTTTTGGTTTTGATGCTGTGCTTTTCGACCTCTTCCTAGGTCTTTCTTCCGGTGAAGTAGGTACCGTTACTTTTGCATCTTCACCATCTTCATCATCTTCTCTTTCTCCGAAAGCTTCAATTTCAGCCTCGGTAAGCTGTAATGGACCTTCTAAAACCTACCAACAGATGCACATGACAGTAAATTAATTGTTTCGAAAGTATGAGGGTGTAGCCAAACAAATTGTCTTTTATAAGCAGTTCGCATCATATGATGCGAACTGTGTGGTTTTGAATCACATTTCGCATGCTCGATTATATACTGAATGATTGAGTAGAATTTCTTCTTTGGCAGCTCTGCCTCATTACGGATTTCGAACGCCATTTTCAGAAGCGTGTAGAAGGGTGTGTTTCTTGCAGCTTCAATGTGGGCCCTTGTAATACGCATGTCTTTGAGTAGCTTCAGAAGGCTCACCAACCCTGACCTGTAGTAGCTAGGTTTTGTTATCATAGTTTCTGCACAAATACAAATCAGTTGGAGTGTCACAACTAAATTCGCATCACAAGCTGCAAAATGCATACATATAAATATTGGATTCACAGACAAGTTGCGAAATGAGATATGTTATGATGCGAATTAAGTAGCTCAAGCTGCGAATTGTTTGTTAATAAGTATAAACATGCAATCGAGCTGCGAATTGCTTGCATTGTGGGTGATCAGGGTGCGAACTGTTGTACTTTTTACATGCACGTTGCAGGGATCTGGGAATTATGCTACGAACACTAAAATCAACAATGAACTACCTAATGCAGATCTAACATGCATAATATTTCTCAAGAGAGTATCAGTATTACATGCAACTAAAATTATACCCTGGCTTCGACTATAAACCCATAAACTGAGCAACTATCGTCAGTAGATACTTCATTCTAGTATCAACAGCCTCGCCTATCGTGAATTAAGAGAAAAAAGTGGTTCAAATTCGTCAAAAACGCAAAAAAAAAGTATACTTTCCACGATAATGCATACCTGTTAAATTTCACCGGTCGGAGAACGAGATTGAAGCTTTCAGAGACGACTTCACGACAACTTTGTCGAATGAGATTTGAAGGTGTGTAGTCTGTCTGAGTAAAAGAGGCTGACCGGTGCGATAGTGACGAAGGTGCGAACGGTGAGAAGCTGTAGGGTTTCTGGGTTTGGGAGAGAGAGAGTATCACGAAGTCGAACGGTTTGTTTTATGGTGGTTACTAAAATTAGAATTTTGCGTTTGTTTAGGGTGATAAGAGGGTCGAAAAAGTGGGTTGGAATTGAAAAATGGGTATATATAGTGGAATGGTATTTTTGTCCAATTTATTAATCTGGGTATTAAGTAACACTATGTTAAAAGCGGGTACCGCCGGATAATAAGATAGTTGAGTGGGTATTTTCAGGTACTTTTCTCATAATGAAAATGCATAAATGCTAGATAGCTTGAATTTAGTTCTTGTCGATTTTATTAAATTATGTTCTTGATTTCTCAATATTTAATACCTTAAATTTATCAAAATTACCATAGTCGCCTACAGTACATTTTAAAATAAAAAACCTATGCAGAAAAGTAGTCATAGTCGAAAAATTTTCGTCAGGACGTTTTGAAATCAAGTTTAATATTAAAAATATGGTTATGTTCAAATGAACAATCACAAATTTAAAATTTTAATTCAAAAAAACAATAAAATAATCTAACAATTTACTCTAAAATAGTTTCAAATCAACTATACAAAGTCATTAGCACTATATCAAAATATTTTACTTTAAATTCAACTATACAAAGTCATTAGCACTATATCAAGATATTTTACTTTAACTGAATAAATAAAATAAAATTATACAGGAATTTCGAATTAAGGTTCTTTAATCAATAAATGAAACAACTTTATCAACTTTTAAGTACAATAGAGAATAATTAATAAAAAAAGAATTTGCGTAGTGGAACTATACTTGTGATGAGTAGAATTTGGTTGGAAGGGAAGACCTTGACTTGCTTTTTACCTTAGCTATAAGTCAAGATAATATCAGAGGTGCACACAATTTGGCTGTATTGGATTGACCTTGACTGCACTATTCCCATATGAAATACAATCACTATATAATGTACGTTCTTGCAGACACAATATATAACATTCTAAACTTACATTCCACCTAAAATTACAATGCATTTCATTCATGTTTTTTTGGTGCTTCTTTGTTTCCGGGCTAATTTGGTTGTTAACGCTGTGACCAACTTAACAACCGATGAAGCTACCATTGTTCAAATTAAAAACCGTATCATGAGTTTTAACCCTAATGTCGTGCTTATGGATTCCATTTGGCCGACCTCTGCTCCTGTTTGCGGATGGACCGGCGTTTCGTGCGGAGGTCGTCACGGGAGGGTGGTGGCTTTAAACATGTCGAATATGGGAATTGCGGGAGCTGTCCCTCCATCGGGAATCTATCATTTCTATCATCTCTGGACCTCACCAGTGTTAGAATTATTTAGAAGCTTTTATTTTCTGTTAACAGTGTGTTTTTTGGTTGTCCTCTGAAGCAGGCTTTACTTTACTTGTATCTTTTATTTAACTTATGTCAGTCACTTAACGTGTTAGTGACTTTTATATGTATTTAAAGAAGCATTTCTATTGAATGAATTAAGCCTTCTCTTTTTCACATTCCACTAACTCCTCTGCCTCTCTCATTTTCGTTTACTCTCACCTTAAACCTTTGTCTTCTGCACTAACAAAGTGGTACCAGAGCCCTCTTCTTAAGGGACTTGTGAGATTAAAATGGAAAGAGAATTTTCAATCGCTGCACCACCAGTCTTCGATGGAGACAATTATCAAATGTGGGCAGTTCGTATGGAGACTTACTTGGAAGCTTTAGATCTTTGGGAAGCAGTAGAAGAGGATTACGAAATCCCTCAACTTCCAGCAAATCTTACCATGGCACAGATCAAAGCACATAAGGAAAAGAAGACGAGAAAATCAAAGGCAAAAGCTTGTCTATTTGCAGCAGTATCTCAAACGATTTTCACACGAATTATGTCCCTCAAAACAGCCAAAGAAATTTGGGATTACCTCAAGGCTGAGTACGAAGGAGATGAAAGGATTCGTGGAATGAAGGTCCTAAATTTAATTAGGGATTTTGAGTTGCAGAAGATGAAGGAGTCTGAGTGTGTGAAGCAGTACTCTGACAGACTTCTCAACATTGTCAACAAGGTGAGATTGCTTGGGTCTGAGTTAACAGACTCCAGGATTGTCGAAAAAATATTGGTGACTGTTCCAGAGAGGTTCGAAGCCACCATTACTACTTTGGAGAACACCAAATATCTGTCAAATATCTCCCTTACAGAGCTCTTAAATGCCTTGCAAGCACAAGAGGAGAGAAGGTCTATGAGGCAAGAAGAAGTAATTGAAGGTGCCTTACCTGTAAAGCATGAAGACAGCAACAAGTATAAAAAACAAACTTCCAAAATCACTGGAAGAATGGAGATTCATCTAACAATTTTCAGAAAAGAAAAGAAGCAGATGTCAGAAAATCCTATCCGCCTTGCCGTCATTGTAAAATCAAAGGTCATCCACCACACAGATGTTGGAGGAGACCTGATGCTAAATGCTCCAAATGTAATCAAGTTGGAGATGAAGCTGCAATTTGTACAGTAAAGGGTCAGAAGCAGATGCAAGAAGCAGATGCACGTGTAGCTGATCAAGAAGAAGAAGATCAACTGTTTGTGGTCACTTGTTTTTCAGGCAGAGAATCTAGTGAAAGCTGGTTGATTGACAGTGGGTGCACAAATCATATGACATATGATAAAGAACTCTTTGAAGAATTAAAAGATACCGAAGTCAAGAGAGTGAGGATCGGAAATGGTGAACACCTAGAAGTCAAGGGAAAATGTACAGTAGCTATAACAAGCTACAGAGGTACGAAGTTTATTTCAGATGTTTTATTTGTTCCGAAAATTGATCAAAATCTGTTAAGCGTTGGTCAATTGCTTGATAAAGGCTATAAAGTGTTGTTTGAGAACAAACAGTGCTTGATCAAAGATTCTAGCGGCAAAAACTTGTTCAATGTTGAAATGAAATCAAAAAGTTTTGCTCTAAATCCAATGGAAAAGGAGCAGATGGCTTTTAAATCCAGACCTTGTGCTACTGAGATTTGGCATAAAAGACTTGGGCATTTTCATCATCGAGGGCTGCTTCATATGCAGTCAAAGAAGCTGGTTGAAGGACTCACAGACATTGATGATGACATGCCTCATTGTCGGGCTTGTAATTTTAGGAAGCAGCACAGACGACCATTTCCAAAACAAGCCTGGAGAGCCTCGAGAAAGCTACAACTGGTTCATACGGATCTCTGCGGTCCTCAACGAACACCATCACTAAATGGTAATCTCTATTACATCATTTTTATTGATGATCTAACAAGAATGTGTTGGATTTATTTCTTAAAGCAAAAAACAGAAGTTGCTGGTGTGTTTTGGAAATTTAAATCAAGAGTTGAGAATGAAAGTGGATGCTTGATTCAGACTATAAGGTCTGATAATGGTGGAGAATACACTTCGGAAACTTTTAACAGGTTTTGTGAAGATGCTGGAATTGAACATCAATTGACAGCTCCATATTCTCCTCAACAAAATGGAGTCAGTGAAAGAAGAAATCGATTTATAATGGAGATGACGAGATGCATGCTTCATGAAAAAAATCTTCCAAAATGCTTTTGGGGAGAAGCAGCAAACACTGCTGTGTTCTTGCAAAATCGAATTCCGACGAAAGCTGTAAAAGACTTGACACCATTTGAAGCTTGGTATGGTTACAAACCTTCTTTAAAGTTTCTTAGAATATTTGGCTGCCTTTGTTTCACTTATATTCCACTGGTCAAGCGAGATAAGCTTGATAAAAGGGCAGAAGCCGGAGTTTTTATTGGGTATAACAGTATATCCAAAGCTTATAAAATTTTCCAGCCACTTACTGGTCGAGTTATAGTGAGCCGAGATGTTCATTTTATTGAAAATGAGCAATGGAATTGGGAAGAATCAACCAAGGTGAACCAGAGTTTTCATTCACAGAACAGTTCAATCAATGGTAGCATGATAGAAGAAGAAGTTCCTAGAGATGAGGGGCAAGATGTTTCAGTTGATGATGCTCCAGTAAGAGGTACTAGGTCTCTGTCTAATATTTATCAAAGGTGTAATGTAGCTGTCTGTGAACCTACAGGGTTCCGTGATGCAAAAGACAGTCAGCATTGGATGGATGCAATGCAGGAGGAGCTGTCGATGATCGTAAAAAATAAAACTTGGGAGTTGGTTGATCGACCTCTAAACAGAAAAATAATTGGTGTAAAATGGGTTTTCAGAACAAAACTAAATCCTGATGGTTCAGCTAACAGATTCAAAGCAAGACTTGTTGTAAAAGGATATGCACAAGTGTTTGGAGTGGACTATTCGGAAACATTTTCACCTGTTGCTAGGCTTGACACGGTAAGATTACTGCTTGCTCTTGCTGCTCAAAATGGTTGGAAAGTGTTCCAACTTGATGTTAAATCTGCGTTCTTAAATGGAGACTTGCAAGAAGAAATTTTTGTTGAACAGCCTGAAGGTTTTGTAAACAGAGGGAGTGAAGATAAAGTCTATTTGTTAAAAAAGGCTTTATACGGCCTAAAACAGGCTCCGCGAGCATGGTACAGCAAGATTGATGATCATTTGGTGGGTCTTGGCTTTCGTAAAAGTCAATCTGAACTCACATTGTATGTCAAGAATGAAGGTACAAATACCTTAATCATTTCTCTTTATGTAGATGATTTGTTAATTACAGGAAACAGCCTTGACCAAATTAATCAGTTTAAACTTGAAATGGAAGAGGTTTTCGAAATGACAGACCTTGGTTTGATGTCATACTTCCTCGGCATTGAGATAAAACAAAGCCAAGATGAAGTGTTCATATGTCAAGGAACGTATGCAAAGCAGATACTTAAAAAATTTCAAATGGAAGATTGCAAAGCAATGAATACTCCTATGAATCAAAAGGAGAAGCTGGTCAAAGATGATGGTTCTGCTAAGGTTATTGAAGATGAGTTCAGGAGTTTGGTAGGTTGTTTGATGTATTTGACAGCAACCAGACCGGACATATTAAATGCTGTAAGTATTCTCTCCAGATTCATGTTTTGTCCCAACGAAACTCACATGACAGCAGCGAAAAGAGTTATCAGATACGTAAAGGGGACTTGGAATTATGGAGTTAAGTTTTTGAAGCAGAAAGAGATGAAACTAATTGGTTTCTCTGACAGTGATTGGGGCGGCTCGATTGATGATATGAAAAGTACATCAGGTTACTTTTTTCCTCGGATCAGGTATATTCTCTTGGAGTTCAAGAAAACAGGAAACAGTAGCTCAATCCACTGCTGAAGCAGAATTTATAGCTGCTGCAGTTACTGTCAATCAAGCTCTTTGGCTAAGGAAACTTCTAGTTGATCTAAACATGGAGCAAAAAAAAGAACTGAAATACTGGTTGATAATCAGGCTGCCATTGCGATTTCAAACAATCCGGTCTTTCATGGAAAGACTAAGCACTTCAATATCAAGCTATTCTTTGTTCGAGAAGTTCAAAAGAGTGGTGATGTGAGTCTGCGTTACTGAAAATCTGAAGATCAAATTGCAGATATTTTCACTAAACCTCTGCCACTAAGCAAGTTTGAAGATTTGAGAAAAAGACTTGGAGTTTGCAGCTTCTAAACAAGGAGGAGTGTTAGAATTATTTAGAAGCTTTTATTTTCTGTTAACAGTGTGTTTTTTGGTTGTCCTCTGAAGCAGGCTTTACTTTACTTGTATCTTTTATTTAACTTATGTCAGTCACTTAACGTGTGTTAGTGACTTTTATATGTATTTAAAGAAGCATTTCTATTGAATGAATTAAGCCTTCTCTTTTTCACATTCCAGTAACTCCTCTGCCTCTCTCATTTTCGTTTACTCTCACCTTAAACCTTTGTCTTCTGCACTAACAACCAGCAATAGTTTTCGCGCGGAGCTTCCAACAGAGCTCTCTCAGTTACATCGTCTACGATCTATTATAGTGCGTAAAAACTACTTATCTGGCAATATACCTACATGGCTAGGGACCTTACCAAATCTTAAGATCTTGAATCTCCGAATGAATAACTTCACCGGCACCATCCCTCTCTCTCTATTCAACTCATCAAACTTGGAGGAGTTGAGTTTGGGATCTAACTTGTTAGCAGGAAATATCCCCTTTGAAATTGGTAAATTGGCTAATCTAAAAAGGTTTCAGATTAGAGAAAACAGTATTTCAGGAAGTATACCTTCATCCATCTTTAAAATGTCCTCCCTACACGGAATAGATTTGTCACACAACAGCTTGTCTGGTACACTACCAAATAATATGTGTGATTTTTGTCCAAATCTAGAATACCTTTCCATTTCTGCAAATAAGTTAGAAGGAGAGCTCCCTTTGAGTTTAGGAAACTGCAGCAACCTTCAACTACTATCATTGTCACTGAACAAGTTCAGTGGGAGAATACCTTACACACTTGGAAACTTAACAAATCTCAAGAAATTATACATTGGAATAAACAACTTGGAAGGTATTAATGCAAGTACTATAATTTATCTATTAGACGCAATATCCAAATTTCATAAGCTCTAGTTTTTAATTTAACTTTATAATAACAAATTCACTAAAAATATTTGACACACCTGATATTTAATTTAATGTGAGATATTTTATTAATATAATATAATAAATAAATTAGCAAGGCTGAAAGAATTTTATTTCTGATTGGAAGGTGAAATACCAAAGGAGCTGAGCAATATTTTAGGTTTGAAGATACTTTCTGCCCAAAAGATGGGACTCACCGGGACTATTCCACATTCTATCTTCAACGTGTTTTCTTTGATACTCCTGTCTTTGTATAACAACAGTTTATCAATTTATATCTTTTTTTTCACCTTTAATTCATACCGTAATTGTAATTGTATGACAGGTACTCTTCCTTCTACTTTTGGTTTTGGGATTCCCAATTTGGAGACACTTTCTCTATGGGGAAACAATTTTAATGGAGTAATCCCATACTCTATCTCCAATGCTTCCAAACTCATTCATTTAGAATTACAAAGTTACATTAGGAAATTTGTTAGATCTCGAAACGCTCATTTTTTTTAAGAACAATTTAACTTCGGAATCTAAATTCCCCTATACCTTCTACCTTTTGGAGTCTTTACTATATCTTGAAAGTAGACTTGTAATCAAATTCGTTAGTTGGCAATCTGTCATCAGACGTTGGAAATCTTAGGGTTCTTATCAAGTTTGATATATCAAGAAATAAACTCACGGGTATTCTACCTACTAGTATTGGGAGTTTAAAAGATCTAAGTTATCTTTCTGTAGCCAATAACAGATTTCAAAATCAGATTCCGATATCTTTTGGCGGCTTGATAAATCTGCAATATTTAGATCTCTCGGGGAACAATTTGACTGGAACCATTCCTAAATCCTTAGAAGTATTGGAGCACCTCACGGAGTTTAATGTGTCTTTCAACAAACTTGAAGGAAATGTTCCAACTGGAGGTTCGTTTGAAAACTTTTTGTTGGTGGAGAAGACAAAGGTTTAAGGTGAGATTAAACAAAAATGAGAGAGGTAGAGGAGTTACTGGAATGTGAAAAAGAGAAGACTTAATTCATTCAATAGAAATGCTTGTTTAAATACATATAAAGGTCACTAACACACGTTAAGTGATTGACACAAGTTAAATAAAAGATACAAGTAAAGTAAAGCAAACTTTAAAGGACAACCAAAAGACACACACTGTTAACAGCTTCTAAATAATTCTAACACTCCTCCTTGTTTAGATGCTGTTTAGATTTTTTTTTGGTCTTCTTTTGTTCTTCTTCGATTTTTTGCGCCTTTCACTAGCAGCAACAATTTTTACTTTTGTCTGTCTTTCAACCAAAAGCTCAACATTGTTTGTTTTTATCACAAGTTGTTTGTCGATAACATCATCAAACTGGAGTTCTACACCAACCCCATGTTTGTCCATTAAAATTCCATTTTCAAACGCTTCCGAAGATAGAAGGAAAACATGATTTTCCTTTTTAATACCTACATCTGTCAAAGCATTGACACTGTCACCGGCTTTCCAAATACTTGACGATATTTGGTTAAACTGTAGATAAGACTCCTTTAGATGAATCTCATCAATTTGTTCTCGAAGTAACGACCTGTGACTTGCTTGATGACTACAGTTCCCAAACATCATATTAGACAGAAACAGTAAGGTCTCAAAATTAGAGCTATACCCAGCATCATGAACTTCTTTAGGCAAGTTAGTTAAACTGATATTTTGCTCCTCCTGCGAGTCAACTAGAGGAACTTGTGAACTGATTTGACGCGGATCTTGCAATTTTTGAAACTAGAGACCCGTAGATAAACTTACTAAAGGAATTCCATTGGCACCGTAAGATGGTTCACTAAAACGCGGTTTATAATGATGTTCCGACATATCATGAGAATGTAATTCTTGTTTCTCTATCGGATTTAGAGCAAACCTTTTTTACCTTTTTTCTTTCATTTTGACATTGAACAAGTCTTTGTCGCTAGCATCTTTGATCAAGCACTGTTTGTTCTCAAACAACACTTTATAGCCTTTATGAAGCAATTGACCAACGCTTAATAGATTTTGATCAATTTTCGGAACAAATAAAATATCTGAAATAAACTTCGTACCTTTGTAGCTTGTTATAGCTACTGTACCTTTTCCCTTGACTTTTAGGTGTTCACCGTTTCCGATCCTCACTCTCTTGACTTCGGTATCTTTTAATTCTTCAAAGAGTTCTTTATCATATGTCATATGATTTGTGCACCCACTGTCAATCAACCAGCTTTCACTGGATTCTCTGCCTGAAAAACAAGTGACCACAAACAATTGATCTTCTTCTTCTTGATCAGCTACACGTGCATCTGCTTCCTCAATCTCCTTCTGACCCTTTACTTTACAAATTGCAGCTTCATGTCCAACTTGATTACATTTGGAGCATTTAGCATCAGGTCTCCTCCAACATCTGTGTGGTGGATGACCTTTAATTTTACAATGACGGCAAGGCGGGTAGGATTTTCTAGCATCTACTTTTGTGTTCTCCAAAGTAGTAATGGTGGCTTCGAACCTCTCTGGAACAGTCACCAATATTTTTTCGACAATCCTGGAGTCTTTTAATTCAGACCCAAGCAATCTCACCTTGTTGGCTATGCTGAGAAGTCTGTCTCAATACTCTTTCACGCACTCAGACTCCTTCATCTTCTGCAACTCAAAATCCCTAATTAAATTTAGGACCTTCATTCCACGAATCCTTTCATCTCCTTCGTACTTAGCCTTGAGGTAATCCCAAATTTCTTTGGCTGTTTTGAGGGACATAATTCGTGTGAAAATCATTTGAGATACTGATGCAAATAGACAAGCTTTTGCCTTTGATTTTCTCGTCTTCTTTTCCTTATGTGCTTTGATCTGTGCCATAGTAGGGTTTGCTGGAAGCTGAGGGATTTCGTAATCCTCTTCTACTGCTTCCCAAAGATCTAAAGCCTCCAAGTAAGTCTCCATACGAACTGTCCACATTTGATAATTGTCTCCATCAAAGACTGGTGGTGCAGCGATTGAAAAATCTCTTTCCATTTTAACCTCACAAATCCCTTAAGAAGAGGGCTCTGATACCACTTTGTTGGTGCAGAAGACAAAGGTTTATGGTGAGATTAAACAAAAATGAGAGAGGCAGAGGAGTTACTGGAATGTGAAAAAGAGAAGACTTAATTTATTCAATAGAAATGATTGTTTAAATACATATAAAGGTCACTAACAAACGTTAAGTGACTGACACAAGTTAAATAAAAGATACAAGTAAAGTAAAGCAAACTTTAAAGGACAACCAAAAGACACACACTGTTAACAGCTTCTAAATAATTCTAACACTTTTCAGCTCTATCTTATATGCGAAATTATGCATTATGTGGCTCATCAAGACTTCATATGCCGCCATGTAAAAGAACTGCAATCAAAAAATCTTTGTCACAACACTTTCTCAAAATCTTTTTGCCAATAATCAGCTTATTGACTTTGATGGTTGTTTGTGTTATGATCTTTATAAAACGTCGCAAACGAAACGTTAGACTTCCAAACCAAGATAGTTTGACAAACCTTGTAGCATGGAGAAGAATTTCGCGTCTAGAAATAGTACGGGCCACGGAAGGGTTTAATGAAACCAACGTGCTTGGTGTTGGGGCTTTTGGATCTGTCTACAAAGGAGTCCTTTCAGACGAGACTGTTGTTGCAGTAAAAAATTTCAATGTACAGGCAGAGACTGGGTCTAAAAGTTTTGACGTTGAAAGTGAAATTTTTCGAAATGTTCGACATCGGAATCTTGTAAAGGTTGTTAGCAGTTGCTCTGATGTCGACTTCAAAGCTTTGGTGCTGGAATTCATGACCAATGGAAGTCTTGATACGTGGTTATATGCTCATAACTATTTTCTCGATATAAAAGAGAGGATGAATGTCATTATAGATGTAGCAGCAGCTCTTGAGTACCTCCACCATGGGTATTCAACTCCTGTAGTACATTGTGATATCAAGCCGAGCAACGCGTTGCTCGATGAAGATAAGGTTGCACATTTGAGTGACTTTGGCATTTCAAAACTTTTTGAAGAAGGAAGGTCAATGACAGAGACCATTACATTAGCAACTATTGGCTATATGGCTCCAGGTGATATTCTTTTTATTAAAATGGCAACTCTGATTTTATTTTTGCTAAAAAACTTATAATATACTTCAAATGCAGAGTACGGATCAATGGGAATTATATCAATAGAAAGCGATGTGTATAGCTATGGGATTTTAGTTATGGAGACATTTACGAGAACAAAGCCTACCGATGAAATGTTCGGGGGAGAATTCTGCTTGAAAGATTGGGTGAAAGAGTCATTACACAATGGAATGGTTGAGATGGTAGATGGGAATTTGATAAAAAGAGGAGAAAGACATTTTACGGCCAAAATAAATTGTTTATCTTCCATCTTGGAATTAACTTGCAATTGTGCTTCCGATGCACCCGCAGAAAGAGGCAACATGAAAGAAGTTGTTGCCACACTTGAAAAAATCAAACAAAAATTTCTTAAGGATACAATAACAACAAGAGTTTAATGTATAATCTCATACTATGTACTATTTCTATTTTGGATTTCGTGTATAAGAATAACTTTTCTGCAAACGAATTGCTATCAATTAGAAAACTTCATTGGATTTAAATATATTATCATTGATGTTGCTGAAATCAGTTTGTAACAGAAACATTGAACCATTGATATCTACTTCCCAATTAAGTTCAGTTAGGACCAAGTTGTCCTATGTAACATGTTTCATGAGCCTCTCTTTCCTATCCATCTCCTTCGCAAAACATTTAAATCTATAGGGTAGGTAAATGTACCCGGCTCGAAACATCTTTGATTTATCAATCAATGCACAAATTACGAAACATGCTATTATATGTGCATACATCAAGATCAGGTGAATTAGAATCCAAAACTATAAATTTGGAGCTTGAGATACATTTTCATAAATGTATCGTGTATTTTATATTCTACATCATTTCTTTTAAAAATGTAACAATAAAAATAAAAAATAAAATTACACTTTTAGCACATCATAAAACAACACCTAACAACAAATCATAAAACAGAAAAGCCGGACAAAGTCACTGGCCCGAGCCACACAAAATCATAATGAAAAGTTCATATTATAAAAGCATTGGGGTCCTGGTTAGTAATGATCGGATGACATTGGCTGAGGATCTTCTGTCTATGTCAGATAAGTTCATGGTGAAATTTCTCATGTAGGCTAAGGACTGTAGCAGACAGAATGTACGAGACCTCGGGGAGGTGAAACTAAGCTTCCACATGCCTGGGTGCTAACTAATAAATGGAACAACCACGGGAGCTCTCTTCTCCAGCCTTGGGAGATAAGGCTTGATATTTTTCTGACTTAGTTTTTTCTTTTCGCCTCAGGCGAGATATATACTTTCCCAGTTCTTCTATTTGATCTTCTTCAAATAGAGACCACCGATCCGTGGTTGTCCTGTCTTGGTACAAGATATTTTATTTCCCATCATAGCCATTTAATTTCCAGAAGGCATTCCCATTCAAATCTAAAGCCACAGGCTCTAACAGCATCTGATCTTTGGCTTATTTTGGTACATTTTTCAACTGCCTCCACCTTCTCAGCATGAGCTTCAGCTGCTTCAGCTTTTATTTGTGAAACAAGAGTGTCATGCTCAGCAATTGATAGAGGAGCCCCGTTCTTTTCCAAAACAGCTTTGGCTACCTCATCCTGTAGCTTTTGTTTCAGATTGTTCTCCTTATTTTTTGCTGCAGCAGCTTCCACTTTCATTGCAGCAAATTTTGAACTTTGATCGGCAATCCAGTACCGCATAGCCGCTGTTGAAAGAGATTCATCGCACATGAAAGAGATGCTGTTTAACCAACCCGCATTTTTCGATAAGTCCCATTCGGTGATTGGGGTTAACCTGTTAGTGAAGGATGCCCAAACAAAATTTGGCATTCAAGAAATGGATCCTATGTCAGGTTTTGAACTACTGAACATTCATCCCAAGGTGTTTGATTCACGACTTCTTTTTGAAGCATAATTAGAACTTGTAAGAGGTTTATGTACAATATCTTCTTCTTCATCCTCATCTTCTTTTTCTCGAATTATATTTGACGAGGATTGAGAATTTCCTTGTTCATTATAATGATTAATTTTCCAGATAGTTTTGATCTATTCGCAATTTTCATTGCAGCATCAACAATGCGTGGAGTCCTGCCCTCAAAAAGATCGGGTTGGTCGATAGCTCGATCTATTATGAAAGCCAAATACTCCACAAAGACAAGTACTGCAAGTAAAAGCGAGCACGAGTAGACAGGATTTGTCTTTAAACATAGCTCGACAAGGCATCCCATGATAACGAAAGTAGTCTTTATCGTCTAGTTCCGTTATAATGTCCAATTCTCGTATAGCAGATCCAAGAACACGAGGGAAGTCATCTGAACTTCTCGTATGGAAGAAAATACGAGGAAATTGAGTTAAAACATTTTACATGCAGCATTTCAGCTCAAGGGCTCACGGGGCATGAGTAGGAGTTGCTAAATGAGCCTAAGCTGATATCAAATCAAACTCGAGCTCAAACACCTCTTTTCACTCATGACAGTTCGGCTCAGCTCGAGGCAGGAGTAATGGAAAAGATAAGGTTACGTCCGATTAGGAAAAAAACCAGTACGGACATGGATTTTCCTTTAAAAATCCAGGTTTGAGTAAAATGTTCTGTTAATGTTGCTAATGTACCAACATTTCAACTGTGTGCTGGTGACTTGAAATTCATATTAAACTCGAGTTCGTGTAGGCCGGCTTGAGTAATATTAAACTTAATGATATATTTAATATTATAATATACTGGCCTGGTTCAAGTTCGGTCGGGTTTACAAATTCGTGCCGAGACCTCGGCTACTTGAAACATCACTGAAATGAGCCTAAGCTGATACCGTATCAAACTCGAGCTCAAATACCTCTTTTCACTCATGACTGTTCGGCTCAGCTTGAAGCAGGAGTAATGGAAAAAATAAGGTTTTGTCCGATCAGGAAAAAAACCAGTACGGACATGAACTATCCTTTAAAAATCAAGGTTTGGGTAAAATATAGGTTTATACTTGGGGTGAATGTACTGTCCAACCATTCCGTTGTAGTCTAGTTGGTTAGGATACGCGGCTCTCAACCGAGAGACCCGGGTTCAAGTCCCAGATAGACATATGTGTCTGAACTCCAGATCTAGATGAGCCAGACTCTTATTTACCATAAGACTTAGTCTGACCTCGAATTGGTATTTTTGTTGGGTTTATTAATCTAAACTTATTTATTCCGTTAGGGTTATTTATTTGATATTTGAAAATAGTTATTTGCTTTGACTTGGTCTTCCACGTAGTTAAGAGAATGCGGGAGTTATCAACATTAAGTGCTGAAGCGTTACGGGAGTTATCAACATTAAGTGCTGAAGCGTTACGGGAGTTATCAACATTAAGTGCCAAAGCGTTACGGGAGTTACCAACATTAAGTGCTATTTTTTAGTAACTGCCTTGTATGTGTTTTACTATTTAATCTTGTACTGCATTCATCGATTTACACCAGAACGTTTTAAACTCTCTTGAGTGAAAGAAAAAATATTTTCTCTTCTAGTGTGAGTTGTGAGAGTGTTCTTGTAATATTTTTTTTCAATTTTATCAAAGGCGAATGGTGTATCATCCTTCCAAGTTCCAACACTCAACAACAACAACTACGATAATTGGAGTATCAAGATGAAAGCTCTCCTTGGAGCACATGATGTATGGGATGCCGTAGAAAAAGGGTTTGACGAACCCGAAGATGAAGCAAGCCTTACTCAAGAGGAGAAAACGACTTTCAAGGATTTAAGAAAGAGAGACAAAAAAGCTCTCTTCCTCATCTATCAAGCATTAGATGATGATGGCTTCGAAAAAATTTCAAGCGCATCTTCCGCCAAGCAAGCGTGGGAGAAATTACAAATCTCTTATAAAGGAGTCGAAAAGGTGAAAAAGGTACGTCTCCAAACATTAAGAGGTGAATTTGAATCCTTACATATGAAAGCGTCCGAATCTATTTCAGAATATTTTTCAAGAGTAGCAACCGTTTCTAATCAATTAAAAAGAAATGGTGAGAAGTTAGAAGATGTGAGAGTAATCGAAAAAATACTCCGCTCGTTGGATCCTAAATTTGAGCACATCGTCGTGACGATTGAAGAAACTAAAGACTTGGAGAAAATGATGATTGAAGAACTCCAAGGCTCATTACAAGCCTACGAAGAAAAGCACAAGAAGAAGCAAGAAATCACCGAGCAAGTCCTCAAACTAGAACTCAAGGACATGCATGCAAGTCAAGAGGATGATAGAAATCAACGTGGCCGAGGAAGAGGTAGAGGCCGCGGACGAGGTGGTTATCATGGACGTGGACGTGGCTGGAATTACAACAACAATAATTCCAACTACTACTACGAGAAACGAGAAAGCTCAACACGAGGTCGTGGAAGACGAAATCCGAACTCGAGGTATGATAAATCTCAAATCCAATGCTATAAATGTCAAAGGTTTGGACATTATGCTTCAGAATGTAGAGGCCCCAACAATAGAGTTGAGGAGAAGGCCAACTATGTGGAAGAGAAGACGGAGGAGAAAGATATGTTACTACTAACATACAAAACCACTAATGAAGGCCAAGAGAACACTTGGTATCTTGACACCGGTGCAAGCAACCATATGTGTGGAAAAAGAAGCATGTTCGTAGAGATCAATGAAGCCGTGAGTGGAAATGTCTCTTTTGGAGATGATAGCAAAATATCGGTGAAAGGAAAAGGTAACATTCTTATTCGTGCAAAAGATGGTAGTCACCAAATGATCTCAAATGTTTATTACGTACCTAGCATGAAAAACAACATCTTGAGCTTGGGACAACTTCTTGAAAAAGGCTATGATATTCATATGAAAAATTATAGTCTTTTTATGAGAGATGCAAAAGGAGATTTAATTGCTAAAGTTCAAATGTCAAAGAATAGAATGTTTCCTTTGAATATTCAAAATGATGTTGCAAAGTGTCTTAAGGCGTGTTACAAAGATTCATCATGGCTATGGCATGTTCGATTTGGGCATCTAAACTTTACAAGTTTAGAGTTATTGTCCAAGAAGGAAATGGTGAGAGGGTTACCGTGTATCAATCATCCTGACCAGTTATGCGAAGGATGTCTACTTGGAAAGCAATTCAGAAAAAGC
This sequence comes from Limnanthes douglasii subsp. nivea, assembly GCA_036936605.1. Lineage (NCBI taxonomy): Eukaryota > Viridiplantae > Streptophyta > Magnoliopsida > Brassicales > Limnanthaceae > Limnanthes > Limnanthes douglasii. The sequence continues at coordinate 391,386,206 of JAUPFV010000001.1, read as the reverse complement.
TTTCCTAAGGAGTCAGAGTCAAGAGCCAATAAACCTCTCGAGCTTATTCATACCGATGTGTGTGGTCCAATCAAGCCGAGCTCTCTAGGTAAAAGTAACTACTTCCTTCTCTTCATTGATGATTTTTCAAGAAAAACGTGGGTATATTTCTTGAAACAGAAATCCGAAGTCTTTGAAGTATTTAAGAAGTTCAAAGCAGTTGTGGAAAAAGAGAGCGGAAATAAGATTAAAGCCATGAGATCTGACCGAGGAGGGGAGTTCACATCCAATGAATTCCTAGAGTTTTGTGAAGCACATGGAATTCGTCGCCGCTTGACAGTTCCTAGATCACCTCAACAAAACGGTGTGGCAGAAAGGAAGAACAGAACAATCCTTGATATGGCGCGAAGCATGCTCAAAAGCAAGAAATTGCCTAAGGATTTTTGGGCGGAAGCAGTGGCATGTGCGGTGTACTTGTCCAACCGATCTCCAACAAGAAGTGTTTGGGGGAAGACACCACAAGAAGCATGGAGTGGAAGAAAACCTGGAATTTCCCACTTGAGAGTATTTGGAAGCGTAGCTCATGTCCATGTACCAGATCAACAACGAACCAAACTCGATGATAAAAGCAAGAGTTTTATATTCATCGGTTACGACTCAAGTTCCAAAGGCTACAAGTTGTACAACCCAAACAATAAGAAGGTTGTGATAAGCCGAGACGTGATTGTTGATGAAGAAGGCGAATGGGATTTTGGATCTCATACAAATGAATTCACATTTTTCCCCCAAATTGAAGATGATGAGCAGACACCGAATGAGCAATCAGAAGAGGTTGCAACCCCACATGCTTCACCAACATCGACTACTCATGAAGACTCACCATCTTCATCATCGTCAAATGGTAGTCAAAATGAGAGAGCAGTGGAACGTACAAGAAGCCTTAGTGATCTTTATGAGGTAACCGAACCAATGGATAACATTACACTATTTTGTCTCTTTGCTGATTGTGAGCCAGTGACATTTCAAGAAGCTGCACAAGAGAAGCAATGGAGAGACGCGATGGATGAAGAAATTAGAGCCATCGAGAAGAATGACACATGGGAACTCACCTCACTTCCCAAAGGGTTCAAGACAATAGGCGTCAGATGGTTATACAAAACCAAGAGAAATGCTAAGGGGGAGATTGAAAAACACAAAGCGAGGCTTGTTGCAAAAGGCTATAGTCAAAAGGCGGGAATTGACTATGATGAGGTATTCGCCCCCGTTGCCCGATTGGAAACTATTAGACTAATAATTTCTTTGGCAGCTCAAAACAAGTGGAAGATACAACAAATGGATGTAAAGTCAGCATTTCTCAATGGCGTCCTTGAAGAAGAAGTTTACATTCAACAACCATTAGGCTATGAGATCAAAGGTCACGAAGATAAGGTGTTGAAGCTAAAGAAGGCTCTTTACGGGCTAAAGCAAGCACCAAGGGCATGGAACAGTAGAATCGACAAGTATTTCCAAGAGAACGGCTTCAACAAATGTCCGTACGAGCACGCTCTATACACCAAGATCAAAGATGGAGATATTTTGATCGTGTGTCTCTACGTGGACGATTTGATCTTCACCGGAAGCAGCCCAAGTATGTTTAATAAATTCAAGGAAGTAATGACGAAGGAATTCGAGATGACAGACTTGGGGCTCATGGCGTACTACCTTGGCATTGAAGTTAAGCAGCAAAAAGATGGAATTTTCATCTCACAAGAAAGCTATGCAAAAGATATCCTCAAGAAGTTTAAGATGGAGAATTGTAGCTCGATAAGCACACCTATGGAGTTTGGAGTCAAAATATCCAAGCATGAAGAAGGCGAAAGTGTAGATCCAACATTATTCAAAAGTTTGGTGGGTAGCCTACGCTATCTAACTTGTACGAGACCAGATATTCTTCATGCAGTTGGATTGGTTAGTCGCTATATGGAATCTCCAACAACAACTCATTTCAAGGCTGCAAAGAGAATCCTTCGTTATCTGAAAGGTACAATCGACTTTGGATTACTCTATTCCATTTCTAATGATTACAAACTTGTTGGGTATAGCGATAGTGATTGGGGTGGAGACATAGACAATCGAAGGAGTACTACTGGATTTGTATTCTTTATGGGAAATATTGCTTTCACGTGGATGTCAAAGAAACAACCGATTGTCACGTTGTCCACTTGTGAGGCTGAATATGTTGCTGCTACTACATGTGTTAGTCATGCGATTTGGCTTAGAAATCTATTGAAGGAGATAGACCTAACACAGCATGAGCCAACTAAGGTCTATGTCGATAATAAATCAGCAATCGCCTTAGCCAAGAATCCAGTATTCCATGATCGAAGCAAGCATATAGATGTCCGCTACCACTACATAAGGGAGTGTATTTCAAGAAAGGATGTGCAAGTTGAACATGTGAAGACACAAGATCAAGCTGCTGATATTTTCACCAAGCCACTCAAAAGCGAAGACTTCAAACGATTAAGGAAACTACTAGGGGTCACGAGTTCTTCAGGCACGAGTTTAGATTAAAGGGGAGAATGTTGGGTTTATTAATCTAAACTTATTTATTCCGTTAGGGTTATTTATTTGATATTTGAAAATAGTTATTTGCTTTGATTTGGTCTTCCACGTAGTTAAGAGAATGCGGGAGTTATCAACATTAAGTGCTGAAGCGTTACGGGAGTTATCAACATTAAGTGCTGAAGCGTTACGGGAGTTATCAACATTAAGTGCCAAAGCGTTACGGGAGTTACCAACATTAAGTGCTATTTTTTAGTAACTGCCTTGTATGTGTTTTACTATTTAATCTTGTACTGCATTCATCGATTTACACCAGAACGTTTTAAACTCTCTTGAGTGAAAGAAAAAATATTTTCTCTTCTAGTGTGAGTTGTGAGAGTGTTCTTGTAATATTTTTTTTCAATTTTATCAAAGTTGTTTGTTTGTTTTTAAAAGAGTGTTGTTTTATTATTTTTCCGCCAACAATTTTGCCACCCCTAAGCAAGAGCTTGAGGGGGTCATACCGCAGACATAGATACGCTATTCTTGGGCAAGCCTAATAGAGCTCCACCCCTATTCGGAACTGAGCCATAGACAAAGGCAGAGCCCTAATTTACTTTCAAGAAATGTCCACAAATGATTACCTGGATTCTAAGAAAAAGAAGCTCAGCATTAGAATAACAAGTGTCCAGAAATTTGCGTCCGATCGTCATTTTTGCTGAACATTGCTTCTTTTAGAAGGACTAGAGAAATAAAAGCAAGAGTCGTTCGATATAGATTGCAAAAAAGATGACCGGTTCTGAGATAACGAAAGAAAAACTTATGAGCATATGTGGAGGTACCAACTTATAATATAAAAGACATTGGGTCAATAACTAAAACTAGAGTTTCACCCTTTCCAATAATAAAATTAGGTTACTCCATTCGTCCGGGAAAGGTTCCTTGACAGCCAAGCTTCTTACGCAATGCTACAATGTTAAGAATTCATTACCAATATATGTAGCCAAAACTGCCAACTACAAACACAGATTGGCTTATAACAAGACTGAACATTTATACATGCATACTAGTCTACAACTAGGGGTGGCGAAATCTTGTCCTACCAGACCAACCGTTTTTTGTCTGGTTTGGAAAAAAAATGGCTACATACAAGAACCTTGTTGTCCGTAATTCAAGCTTGGACACAAGTATACGCAGGTCCAAATATGGACTTTCGAACGAGTCGATCAAATTCAGGCATTGGCTTGATCAATTCATGTCATAATTTGTGTTTAGCAATCCAGGACGAATACACTAATATAAACAATACTTGGAAAGTTCAACATTTTATAAAACTAATCGAGAGAAATAGACTGAAAAACACCTTGTAAACAATACTTGGAAAGTTCAACATTTTATAAAACTAATCGAGAGAAATAGACTGAAAAACACCAGCAAATATCGTAACCTGAATAACATGAAAAACATTTATATTTTGAAACTTAAATTTCAGCCCGGGTTATAAACCAATCCGGATCCCAACATGAATATTGTACAAAATTAACTTCTTAGCCATGGATCTGGACATGACATATGGTCTTCTTATTAGAAGCCATCGAGAATACCTGATTTTGCGGATTCCCGCCATAAGTCCAAATCATCGTCGCCTGCAAATATAGTAAGCGGCCGCATCAGACCAGTTTGGTCCTCGGAATCATTGAAACAAATTGAACAGACAAAACTGAAACAATTCAACAGACAGATGGTTTGATTTTATTACTTGAAGAATGAAACAAAAAAGTTCAGTACTTATAGAAAATATGATTCAAACGTCTCTTAGTAATTATGAGACTTTGAGACTTCCTAATATAACTACCACTACTTCACTAAGACATTTAATAGTTAGGAATTCATTTGAGTTGTTTGCTTCTTTGTGTGTCTTTTGCGTGTCCGCATCTTGTAACTTGAGTAAAGAGTGCACTATTTTTTACGCTCCCCCTTAGTGCATTCTTTCGATCAGCTAGACCGAGAGCCCCTCTGAATTCTTCAAAATTCGATTTGGGGAGAGCCTTAGTAAGGCCATCTGCAACTTGCTCATTTGTCCGTATAGATTTCAACTCAATTTATAGATTAAGTACCTTCTCCCGGATAAAGTGACGACGAGTATCAATGTCTTTTGTGCGAGCATGAAGTACGGAATTTCCAGCAAATTTTATGGCACTTTCGTTGTCACAAAAGATGGAAATAGGAAGGTGTAGTACCTGATTGATATCTCCAAAAAGTCTTGTAAGCCAAATACACTCTTGGGAAGCTAATGTGGCTGCAACATATTCAGCTTCAGCAATTGATAATGCCACTGTGTCTTGCTTATTGTCGCACCAAGAGATAGTTACTGAACCAGTATTGAAGCAGTAGCCTGAAGTGGACCGTTTGTCATTCACATTGCCTCTCCAATCAGCGTCAATAAACCCACGTAAACACAACTCTGTATTATTTTGATACATCAACCCATACTCTAAAGTTCCTTTCACATATCGAAGAATTCGTTTTGCAGTAGCCATATGACCAACACATGGTTGATTCATAAATTGGGATACTATTCCAACCGAAAAAATAATACCCGGACGAGTTACTGTTAAGTATAAAAGACAGGCCACCAGTTTGCGATACTGAGTCGCATCATCTAATAATTCACCTTCATTGTTGTGTAATTTTAGACCTGGATCCATTGGAGTGCTTGTGTAGTTTGCATTTGCCATACCAAACCCAGCTAAAAGTTTAGTAGCATAACTTCTTTATGCAAAAAATAGTCATCTGCGTCTTCAACTTCTAAACTAAGGAAGTAGTGAGATTTCCACAAGTTTTTCATCTCAAAACGAGTTGATAAATCCTTCTTTAGCCGTTTGATTTTAGTTGAATTATTTCCAGTAATTATCATATCATCAACGTACAGAAAGATCATAGTATTTGAATTTCCATCAATTTTCACAAAAATACTACGATCTGAATCAGATGATAATAACCGCAAAATAAAAAATATTTTGCAATCTTACCATACCATGCACGAGGTGCTTCTTTGAGACCGTAAAGTGCCTTTTTTATTTTGCACACATATTCTGGAAATTCTTTTGAAACAAAACCAGGTGGTTGTTCGATATATATATATATATATATATATATATATATATATATATATATATATATATATATATATATATATCCTGATCCAGTTCGCAGTAGAGGAATGCATTCTTTACATCGAATTGCCAAAGAGTCCAGTCCTTGTTTGCTGCCAAAGAAATAATAGTACGAATTGTTACTATCTTTGCAACTGGGCTGAAAGTTTCTTCATAATCAAAACCATGTTGTTGAGAGCAACCACGAGCAAATAGACGAGCTTTGTGTCTAGAAAGGCTTCCATCTGCTACCTTCTTTAACTTTAAAACTCATTTACATGTAACCAGTTCAACATCTCTCAGTTTTGGTACAAGAACCCATGTAAAAGTTCTGTCCAAGGCTGAAATTTCATCTTTCATTGCATTCTCCCATTCTGACTTCCCTTGACCTTCAATATAGGATGAAGGCTCATTTTCCAGCATGTCTTCTAACATAAAATAAGAAGTGATAGTACATTGGTTTGCGTGAACTTCATAATCCTTTAAATAAATAGGTAACTTTCTAGGTCCTATAGTTCTTCGGAGTTCGACTTCTCCTTGTGGTGAAATATTATGACAAGAAAATTTTGAACTCTCCCTCTCACTGTCATCTTCTTGAGGAGAGATCGGCTCGAGTTCAGTTTCAACAAATGGCATAAATATATAGGTTTCTTCCGAACCAGCAGTTGGGTAAAAATTTGAGACCTCGTCGAAAACAACATCACGAGAAGTCACAATCTTCTTAGTGACATGATCCATACATCTCCATCATTCCATGTTCACGTCATAACCAACAAACACATATTTTCTTGCTTTCGGATCAAGCTTAGTTCGATTTTGCTTAGGTATATGAACATAGCAAAGAGATCCAAAAAATCTAAAGTAACTCACATTAGGTTTGGTAGTATATAGCAGCTCAAAAGGAGATTTTGATGTACCTGGCCATGTAGGCAATCAGTTTATCACATGACCGGCACATTGCATAGCTGCTTCCCACAGTTCTATAGGGAGGTTCTTCTCGTGCAGCCAATATAAAGGCATTGTTGTAAGATGTGCTAACTTACGCTCGGTGACTCCATTCTGTTGTGGGGTATCCGGGCATGTTAGTTGTCGATGAATACCATATTTGCGGCAGAATTCAGAAAATTTGTGTGACTGGAATTCACCCCTATTATGAGTTCGTAAACACTTCAAAACAGACATGAATTGTTTCTCTACCATTTGTTTGAATTCAACCAAGTGTGTGAAAGCTTCGCCTTTGTTTTTCAAGAGATACACCCAACTATAGCGAGAGAAATCATCAACAATAACTATCATGTAATGGAAAACACTAAATCTTGGTGTTCTTGTAGGACCCATGAGATCAGAATGTACAAGCTCAAACATCGACGATGCACGATTCAAAGATTTCTGAAAAAGGGAGTCGATGTGACTTACCATATTCACAGCCAGCACAAACGACATCTTGATGTGTTGATTTGAATAAGGGAACTCCTTTAAGTAGTGTGTTTGTTGATATTGGCTGCAACAGTTGATTACCAACATGTCCGTGTCGAGCATGCCAAAGTGAAATTGTTGCATTTTGACTGGTTTTTTATATATACGCCTCACTTGCAGATAAAGCATATAAAGTGTTTGCCTTTCTTCCAATGAATAAGACATTAGCATCGACATTTTTATAATCATCAAGAATCTGAACATCATTTGATCCGAATAAAACATACTTACCGAAATTAGTAATTTGAGAAACAGAAGCAAGATTCTTCTTTAAACCCGGTACTTGGTATAGGTTTTCAAGTGTAAGGCTTTCATCATCTAAATTTGCAGCCTTTACACTGAAATCACCTTCTTTCACTACTGGATGTAATGAGTTGTCTACGGTCACAATTACTCGTTTGTTCAAATGAGGACGAATATCCGAGAGTATAGAAGCATTACCGGTAGCATGATGTGAGCAACCCGAATCAACGATTCATTCGTTCTTGTAGTCAATACAACTACTGTTACCATCCGATTTCTTTACAGATCTTTGTGTAGCAAAAGCCATGTTTTTCGGTTGATTAATAACTTCAATTGAAAAACAGTTTTCCCACTATAGCTCATTGCTATTTTCAGCATCATATGCAACATTTGCATCTGATTTAACGATTTTGGAAAAACATTTGGGTTAATGTGTCTTGGTTTTCCACATATCTTGCAAATAAGCTTTGCACGACAATCCGACTTCATCTGTCCAGTCCTTCCGCATCTAAAACATGTCCGTTTAAAATGGTTTGCTGACTCCCCCTTTATCCTTGTCTGCTTACCGCTATTTTGAAAATGACTTTGGGTGTTTTTCCACCTTGACATGTCTTTGGTAAAAAATGTATCTTCAACATCAGCAGAATACTTTCCAAGCATTTGTTTAACTAGTGCGTCCTTGTTGGAGAGTAGGTTCTCTAACTGGACAATTGATGGTTGGTTGACCCATCCTTGTATTGATGATATAAATGGCATGAAATCAGATCGTAATCCACGAATCAAATAACGTCTTAGCCTTGCATCACTGATAGGTTCATCTTTATCCAAACGTGAAATTTTCGAACATACATTCTTAACCTTAAGAAAGTAATCAGATATCGACATATTACCTTGTGTTAACGAAGCAAGCTCATTCTCAAGGTATTGAAGTCGCATAGTATTTTTCTGTATAAATAACCTGTCAAGAGTATCCCAGGTATCCTTTGGAGAATCCAATGCACGAACATGATCAATAAATTCCTTACCGATCAAAGTTTTCGACGCGAATAAGGCCTTTCCGCACCTTACTTTCCATTTCATCCATAACTCAGCATTTTCCGGAGTATCACTTGGAAGTATCTCGGTACCGGAAACAAGATCCCACAAATCTTCTCCTTGAAGGAAAGCCTCCATACACAACCACCAATATTGGTAATTGGTTCCAACGAGCTTCTCTGTAGGCATAGGAAAAGCTGAATTACTTCCATTCATATTGAAAGAGAAGGATAATAACACCTGACAAGATTTGTATTTCAATGGGTAATGAAATCAAGCACTTGATATGCAGAGACCTCACTCTGATACCATGAAACAAATAGACAAAACTGAAACAATTGAACAGACAGATGTAACAATTGAATAGACAGATGGTTTGATTTTATTACTTTAAGAATGAAACAAAAAAGTTCAATACTTATTAAAAATATGATTTAAACGTCTCTTAGTAACTATGAAACTTCCTAATATAACTCTCACTACTTCACTAAGTCATTTAGTAGTTAGGAATTCATTTGAGTTGTGTGCTTTTTTGTTACTTGAATAAAAGGTGCACTATTTTTTACATCCATTTTCTCATATTGTGCACTATGCCTAATAAGATCACCAAGGCGAACGATGAACACGTGACACACGAAAATCGCTAGTTTTGCATTTTCTTTTGACCAAGCTTATAAGGGCTACTAACTCTAGCTAGAGTTTTGATAATACTCGGTTGCTCGCTCGAGAAAATATGAACAATATCGGTAGCATTTTGTCTTATTTGTCTACGGTATTCACGGACGTGCCTATAATGAAGCTTCCGGATCGAATGTTCGATCTCTTTAAGTCGTGTCCGGTCGGAATTACTTCAAATAATTTTTCATAACTAGAGCAAATTTTCGTATGCAAAACGCGGACTAAGGGATGCAAGCAAACAGGTTTTTCTCTTCCTAATGATCCAAATTAACTATTTTATAGAATGAAACAAAAATATAGTAAAAAAAACCAGATTTTCATTTTCTTACACTTTTACCTGGACAGACAGATCAAGATTAAGTAGTGACTTGGTACTCATGATCTATCTTCAGTGAAGTTAAACTTGTCAGTGTTTCTGTAAGACAACAAATATAAAGTCAATTCTAATAAAATTACCATCAACCTTAATGAAAATGCATAAATGGTAGATAGCTTAAATTTAGTTCTTGTTGTTGGCGGAAAATATAAAAATAACACTCTTTAAAACAAACAAACAAACTTTGATATTGATAGAAAAGGAGAAATATTACAAGAACACTCTTAAACCTCACACAAGAAGAGAAAATATTTTACTATCACTCAAGAGAGCTTTCTTGTCTCTCTTTTCTCTCACTCTAACTTTCTCTCTAACTTTGATTCTTGGTGTGTTTTGTGATGCTCTAGATGGTGGGAGAGCTCCACTATTTATAGGAATATAGTGGAGACAAAGATCCACCATCCAAGAGGCTTTTGGATACTAACACACTCAACATCAATACTACACTCAAAGTTAAGGTGTTTCTTACACTCAATCTAAAAGTGTGTCCTGCACTCAACCTAAACAAATAAATATTAATTTAAATATTTCTAGAATATTCTTTCTAGATGGGCCTTATTAAGTGGGTTGGACCCTTTGAGTGGGTTGGGCCCTTTAAGTGGATCAAGTTTATGATCCAACACTCCCCCTTAAACTTGATCCCGTGACCCCTAGTAGTTTCCTTAATCGTTTGAAGTCTTCGATTTTCAGTGGCTTGGTGAAAATATCAGCAGTTTGATCTTGTGTCTTCACATATTCAACTTGCACATCCTTTCTTGAAATACACTCCCTTATGTAGTGGTAGCGGACATCTATATGCTTGCTTCGATCATGGAATACTGGATTCTTGGCTAAGGCGATTGCTGACTTATTATCGACATAGATCTTAGTTGGCTCATGTTGTGTTAGGTCTATCTCCTTCAATAGATTTCTAAGCCAAATTGCATGACTAACACAGGTAGTGGCAGCAACATATTCTGCCTCACAAGTGGATAATGTGACTATCAGTTATTTCTTTGACATCCATGTGAAAGCAATGTTTCCCATGAAGAATACAAATCCAGTAGTACTCCTTCGATTGTCTATGTCTCCACCCCAATCATTATCGCTATACCCAACAAGTTTGTAATCATCAGAAATGGAATAGAGTAATCCAAAGTCGATTGTACCTTTCAGATAACGAAGGATTCTCTTTGCAGCCTTGAAATGAGTTGTTGTTGGAGATTCCATATAGCGACTAACCAATCCAACTGCATGAAGAATATCTGGTCTTGTACAAGTTAGATAGCGTAGGCTACCCACCAAACTTTTGAATAATGTTGGATCTACACTTTCGCCTTCTTCATGCTTGGATATTTTGACTCCAAACTCTATAGGTGTGCTTATCGAGCTACAATTCTCCATCTTAAACTTCTTGAGGATATCTTTTGCATAGCTTTCTTGTGAGATGAAAATTCCATCTTTTTGCTGCTTAACTTCAATGCCAAGGTAGTACGCCATGAGCCCCAAGTCTGTCATCTCGAATTCCTTTGTCATCACTTCTTTGAATTTATTAAACATGTTTGGGTTGCTTCCAGTGAAGATCAAATCATCCACGTAGAGACACACAATCAAAATATCTCCATCTTTGATCTTGGTGTATAGAGCGTGCTCGTACGGACATTTGTTGAAGCCATTCTCTTGGAAATACTTGTCCATTTTACTGTTCCATGCCCTTGGTGCTTGTTTTAGCCCGTAAAGAGCCTTCTTTAGCTTCAACACCTTGTCTTCGTGGCCTTTGACCTCATAGCCTAATGGTTGTTGAATGTAGACTTCTTCTTCAAGGACGCCATTTAGAAGTGCTGACTTTACATCCATTTGTTGTATCTTCCACTTGTTTTGAGCTGCCAAAGAAATTATTAGTCTAATAGTTTCCAATCGGGCAACGGGGGCGAATACCTCATCATAGTCAATTCCCGCCTTTTGACTATAGCCTTTTGCAACAAGCCTCGCTTTGTGTTTTTCAATCTCCCCCTTAGCATTTCTCTTGGTTTTGTATAACCATCTGACGCCTATTGTCTTGCACCCTTTGGGAAGTGAGGTGAGTTCCCATGTGTCATTCTTCTCGATGGCTCTAATTTCTTCATCCATCGCGTCTCTCCATTGTTTCTCTTGTGCAGCTTCTTGAAATGTCACTGGCTCACAATCAGCAAAGAGACAAAATAGTGTAATGTTATCCATTGGTTCGGTTACCTCATAAAGATCACTAAGGCTTCTTGTACGTTCTACTGCTCTCTCATTTTGACTATGATTTGACGATGATGAAGGTGGCGAGTCTCCATGAGTAGTTGTTGTTGGTGAGGCATGTTGGGTAGCAACATCTTCTGATTGCTCATTTGTTGTCTGTTCATCTTCTTCAATTTGGGGAAAAAATGTGAACTCATTTGTATGAGACCCAAAATCCCATTCGCCTTCTTCATCAACTATCACGTCTCGGCTTATCACAACCTTCTTGTTGTTTGGGTTGTATAACTTGTAGCCTTTGGAACTTGAGTCGTAACCGATGAAGATAAAACTCTTGCTTTTATCATCGAGTTTGGTTCGTTGTTCGTCTGGTACATGGACATGGGTTACACTTCCAAATACTCTCAGGTGGGATATTCCGGGCTTTCTTCCACTCCATGCTTCTTGTGGTGTCTTTCCCCAAACACTTCTTGTTGGAGATCGGTTGGACAAGTAAACCGCACATGCCACTGCTTCCGCCCAAAAATCCTTAGGCAGTTTCTTGCTTTTAAGCATGCTTCGCGCCATATCAAGGATTGTTCTGTTCTTCCTTTCTGCCACACCATTTTGTTGAGGAGATCTGGGAACTGTCAAGCGGCGACGAATTCCATGTGCTTCACAAAACTCCATAAATTCATTGGATGTGAACTCCCCTCCTCGGTCAGATCTCATGGCTTTGATCTTATTTCCGCTTTCCTTTTCCACAACTGCTTTGAACTTCTTAAATACACCAAAGACTTCGGATTTCTGTTTCAAGAAATATACCCACGTTTTTCTTGAAAAATCATCAATGAAGAGAAGGAAGTAGTTACTTTTACCTAGAGAGCTCGGCTTGATTGGACCACACACATCGGTATGAATAAGCTCAAGAGGTTTATTGGCTCTTGACTCTGACTCTTTTGGAAAGCTTTTTCTGAATTGATTTCCAAGTAAACATCCTTCGCATAACTGGTCAGGATGATTGATACACGGTAACCCTTTCACCATTTCCTTCTTTGATAATAACTCTAAACTTGAAAAGTTTAGATGCCCAAATCGAACATGCCATAGCCACGATGAATCTTTGTAACACGCCTTAAGACACTTTGCAACATCATTTTGAATATTCAAAGGAAAAATTCTATTCTTTGACATTTGAACTTTAGCAATTAAATCCCCTTTTGCATCTCTCATAAAAAGACTATAATTTTTCATATGAATATCATAGCCTTTTTCTAGAAGTTGTCCCAAGCTTAAGATGTTGTTTTTCATGCTAGGTACGTAATAAACATTTGAGATCATTTGGTGACTACCATCTTTTGCACGAATAAGAATGTTACCTTTTCCTTTCACCGATATTTTGCTATCATCTCCAAAAGAGACATTTCCACTCACGGCTTCATTGATCTCCACGAACATGCTTCTTTTCCCACACATATGATTGCTTGCACCGGTGTGAAGATACCAAGTGTTTTCTTGGCCTTCATTAGTGGTTTTGTATGTTAGTAGTAACATATCTTTCTCCTCCGTCTTCTCTTCCACATAGTTGGCCTTCTCCTCAACTCTATTGTTGGGGCCTCTACATTCTGAAGCATAATGTCCAAATCTTTGACATTTATAGCATTGGATTTGAGATTTATCATACCTCGAGTTCGGATTTCGTCTTCCACGACCTCGTGTTGAGCTTTCTCGTTTCTCGTAGTTGTAGTTGGAATTATTGGTGTTGTAATTCCAGCCACGTCCACGTCCATGATAACCACCTCGTCCGCGGCCTCTGCCTCTGCCTTGGCTACGTTGGTTTCTATCATCTCCTTGATTTCCATGCATGTCCTTCAATTCTACTTTGAGGATTTTCTCGGTGATCTCTTGCTTCTTCTTGTGCTTTTCTTCATAGGCTTGTAATGATCCTTGGAGTTCTTCGATCATCATTTTCTCCAAGTCTTTAGTTTCTTCAATCGTCACAACGATGTGCTCAAATTTAGGATCCAACGAGCGGAGTATTTTTTCTATTACTCTCACATCTTCTAACTTCTCACCATTTCTTTTTAATTGATTAGAAACGGTTGCTACTCTTGAGAAATATTCCGAAATAGATTCGGATGCTTTCATATGTAATGATTCAAATTCACCTCTTAATGTTTGGAGACGTACCTTTTTCACCTTTTCGACTCCTTTATAAGAGATTTGTAATTTCTCCCACGCTTGCTTGGCGGAAGATGCGCTCGAAATCTTTTCGAAACCATCATCATCTAATGCTTGATAGATGAGGAAGAGAGCTTTTTTGTCTCTCTTTCTTGAATCCTTCAAATTTGTTTTCTCCTCGTGAGAAAGGCTTGCTTCATCTTCGGGTTCGTCAAACCCTTTATCTACGGCATCCCACACATCATGTGCTCCAAGAAGAGCTTTCATCTTGATACTCCAATTATCGTAGTTGTTATTGTTGAGTGTTGGAACTTGGAAGGATGATACACCATTTGCCATATTTTTAAATATGTTGAATATTTAAAAACAAAATTTCCAATATGTTGAAAATTTAAAAACAAAATTTTGGAAAGAGCTTGTGGCTCTGATACCACTTTGTTGGCGGAAAATATAAAAATAACACTCTTTAAAACAAACAAACAAACTTTGATATTGATAGAAAAGGAGAAATATTACAAGAACACTCCTAAACCTCACACAAGAAGAGAAAATATTTTACTAACACTCAAGAGAGCTTTCTTGTCTCTCTTTTCTCTCACTCTAACTTTCTCTCTAACTTTGATTCTTGGTGTGTTTTGTGATGCTCTAGATGGTGGGAGAGCTCCACTATTTATAGGAATATAGTGGAGACAAAGATCCACCATCCAAGAGGCTTTTGGATACTAACACACTCAACATCAATACTACACTCAAACTTAAGGTGTTTCTTACACTCAATCTAAAAGTGTGTCTTGCACTCAACCTAAACAAATAAATATTAATTTAAATATTTCTAGAATATTCTTTCTAGATGGGCCTTATTAAGTGGGTTAGACCCTTTGAGTGGGTTGGGCCCTTTAAGTGGATCAAGTTTATGATCCAACACTTGTCGATTTTATTAAATTATGTTCTTGATTTCTCATTAGTTAATACCTTAAATTTATCAAAATTACTATAATCGCCTACAGTAGATTTTAAAATAAAAAACCTATACAGAAAAGTAGTCATAGTCGAAAAATCTTGTTCAGAACGTTTTGAAATCAAAGTTCAATATTAAAAAAGATGGTTATGTTTAAATGAACAATCACAAATTTATCATTTTGATTCAAAAGAACAATAAAAATAATCTAAAAATTTACTCCAAAATAGTTTCAAATCAACTATACAAAGTCATTAGCTCTATATCAAGATATTTACTTTAACTGAATAAATAAAATAAAATTATACAGGAATTTCGAATTTAGGTTCTTTAATCAATAAATGAAACAACTTTATCAACTTTTAAGTACAATAGAGAATAATTAATAAAAAAAGGATTTGCGTAGTGGAACTTTACTTGTGATGAGTAGAATTTGGTTGGAAGGGAAGACCTTGACTTGCTTTTTATAATTTGGCTGTATTGGATTGACCTTGACTGCACTATTCCCATATGAAATACAATCACTATATAATGTACGTTCTTGCAGACACAATATATAACATTCTAAACTTACATTCCAGCTAAAATTACAATGCATTTCATTCATTCCTTGACTTGCGTTATGGATTTTAACCCTAACAACCGATGAAGCTACCATTGTTCAAATTAAAAACCGTATCATGGGTTTTAACCCTAATGCCGCGCTTATGGATTCCATTTGGCCGACCTCTGCTCATGTTTGCGGATGGACCGGCGTTTAGTGCGGAGGTCGTCACGGGAGGGTGGTGGCTTTAAACATGTCGAATATGGCAATTGTGGGAGCTGTCCCTCCAGAGATCGGGAACCTATCATTTCTATCATCTCTGGACCTCACCAGCAATAGTTTTCACGGGGAGCTTCCAAGAGAGCTCTCTCAGTTACGTCGTCTACGATCAATTATAATGCGTAAAAACTACTTATCTGGCAATATACCTACATGGCTAGCGACCTTACCAAATCTTAAGATCTTGAATCTTCGTACGAACTGTTGAAGTATAAACTTCATCCCATAGAGGACCCCAGTCCCACATTGGTAAGAACCAAAAATAGTGAGTGTATATAATTGTGGCTCCACCTCAACTAGCAAGAGGCCTTTTGGGAGTGTCATCCCAAAGAGCAAATCCGTGCGGGCCCTTGAGGTCCAGAGCGGACAATATCTTGCTAGTCCGTGAGGTTTCGCATTTTCCACACAAAAAATACACTAACAACTGGTATCACAGCCAAAAAATGGCTTAAAATGCCGAATTTCCAGCGAAAGTTCGGAGCCCCACCATAGGCTTAAACACTGAATTCGTTGTGATTGATGGGATAAAGTTTAAAGGGGAGTGTGTTGAAGTATAAACTTCATCCCATAGAGGACCCCCAGTCCCACATTGGTAAGAACCAAAAATAGTGAGTGTATATAATTGTGGCTCCACCTCAACTAGCAAGAGACCTTTTGGGAGTGTCATCCCAAAGAGCAAATCCGTGCGGGCCCGTGAGGTCCAGAGCGGACAATATCTTGCTAGTCCGTGAGGTTTCGCATTTTCCACACAAAAAATACACTAACAACTGGTATCAGAGCCAAAAAATGGCTTAAAATGCCGAATTTCCAGCGAAAGTTCGGAGCCCCACCATAGCTTAAACACCGAATTCGTTGTGATTGATGGGATAAAGTTTAAAGGGGAGTGTGTTGAAGTATAAACTTCATCCCATAGAGGACCCCAGTCCCACATTGGTAAGAACCAAAAATAGTGAGTGTATATAATTGTGGCTCCACCTCAACTAGCAAGAGACCTTTTGGGAGTGTCATCCCAAAGAGCAAATCCGTGCGGGCCCGTGAGGTCCAGAGCGGACAATATCTTGCTAGTCCGTGAGGTTTCGCATTTTCCACACAAAAAATACCCTAACAACTGGTATCAGAGCCAAAAAATGGCTTAAAATGCCGAATTTCCAGCGAAAGTTCGGAGCCCCACCATAGCTTAAACACCGAATTCGTTGTGATTGATGGGATAAAGTTTAAAGGGGAGTGTGTTGAAGTATAAACTTCATCCCATAGAGGAACCCCAGTCCCACATTGGTAAGAACCAAAAATAGTGAGGGTATATAATTGTGGCTCCACCTCAACTAGCAAGAGGCCTTTTGGGAGTGTCATCCCAAATAGCAAATCCGTGCGGGCCCATGAGGCCCAGAGCGGACAATATCTTGCTAGTCCATGAGGTTCCGCATTTTCCACACAAAAAATACACTAACAACTGGTATCAGAGCCAAAAAATGGCTTAAAATGCCGAATTTCCAGCGAAAGTTCGGAGCCCCACCATAGGCTTAAACACCGAATTCGTTGTGATTGATGGGATAAAGTTTAAAGGGGAGTGTGTTGAAGTATAAACTTCATCCCATAGAGGAACCCCCAGTCCCACATTGGTAAGAACCAAAAATAGTGAGTGTATATAATTGTGGCTCCACCTCAACTAGCAAGAGGCTTTTTGGGAGTGTCATCCCAAAGAGCAAATCCGTGCGGGCCCGTGAGGCCCAGAGCGGACAATATCTTGCTAGTCCGTGAGGTTCCGCATTTTCCACACAAAAAATACACTAACACGAACAACTTCACCGGCACCCTCCCTCTCTCCCTAAAGATAATACTCATGAGCGAAAACAGTATTTCAGGAAGTATACCTTCATCCATCTTTAAAATGTCCTCCCTACACGCAATAGATTTGTCACACAACAGCTTGTCTGGTACACTACCAAATAATATGTGTGATTTTCTTCCAAATCTCGAATGGGTATCCGTTTCTGTAAATGAGTTAGAAGGAGAGCTCCCTTTGAGTTTAGGAAACTGCAGCAACCTTCAAACACTATCATTGTCACTGAACAAGTTCAGGGGGAGAATACCTTACACACTTGGAAACTTAACAAGTCTCAAGGCATTATACATTGGAATAAACAACATGGAAGGTATTCATATCCAAATTTCATAAGCTCTAGTTCTTAATTTAACTTTATAATAACAAATTCACTAAAAATATTTGACACACCTGATATTTAATTTAATGTGAGATATTTTATTAATATAATATAATAAATGAATTAGCAAGGCTGAAAGAATTTTATTTCTGATTGGAAGGTGAAATACCAAAGGAGCTGAGCAATATTTTAGGTCTGGAGATACTTGGTGCCCAAGACATGGGACTCACCGGGACTATTCCACATTCTATCTTCAACATGTCTTCTTTGATACTCCTGTCTTTGTATAACAACAGTTTATCCGGTAATTTTTTTAATTATTCATGCATCAGCGCGAGTTTATCAATTTATATCTTTTTTTTTCACCTTTAATTCATACCGTAATTGTAATTGTATGACAGGTACTCTTCCGTCTACTTTTGGTTTTGGGATTCCCAATTTGGAGATACTTTCTCTCTGGGGAAACAATATTAATGGAGTATTCCCATACTCTATCTCCAATGGTTCCAAACACATTCACTTAGAATTACAGGGTAACATGTTTTCAGGACCCGTTCCTCATACATTAGGAAATTTGTTAGATCTCGAAACGCTCATTTTTTTTAAGAACAATTTAACTTCGGAATCTTCCGGAATAAGTTTTCTCAGCTATTTAACTAATTGCAAAAGATTACGATATTTATCTTGTGGTGATAATCCATTGATTGGAGGAATGCTCCCCGCTTCTATCAGTAATTTTTCCACATCTCTTCAAGTTTTAAGTGTGGATAATTGCAGTATAAGAGGTCAAATACCCAAAGAAATAGGTAACCTTTCTGGTCTCATAGTATTAGAACTAGCTGGAAATGAACTAGAAGGATCTATTCCAACGACATTCAAGGGACTAAAAAATCTACAAGGATTGTCAGTTTCATATAATCATTTACAAGGATCTATCCCTTATAATTTATGTCACCTCAAACAACTTAATACTTTGGAGCTAGCTGCTAACAATCTTCAAGGACATATACCCACGTGTTTTACGAATTTGACTTCTTTGAGGCATCTTAATTTGAGCTTTAACGACCTAAGTTCCCCTATACCTTCTACTTTTTGGAGTCTTTACGATATCTTGAGTGTAGACTTGTCATCAAATTCGTTAGTTGGGAATCTGTCATCAGACGTTGGAAATCTTAGGGTTCTTATCAAGTTTGATATTTCAAGAAACAAACTCACGGGTATTCTACCCACTAGTATTGGGAGTTTAAAAGATCTAAGTTATCTTTCTGTAGCCAGTAACAGATTTCAAAATCAGATTCCGATATTGTTTGGCAGCTTGATAAATCTGCAATATTTAGATCTCTCGGGCAACAATTTGACTGGAACCATTCCTAAATCCTTAGAAGCATTGGAGCACCTCACGTATTTTAATGTATCTTTCAACAAACTTGAAGGAGATGTTCGAACTTTTCAGCTCTATCTTATATGGGAAATTATGCATTATGTGGCTCATCAAGACTTCATATGCCGCCATGTACTGCTGGAATAAAAAAATCTTTCTCACAACACTTTCTCAAAATCTTTTTGCCAATAATCAGCTTAGTGACTTTGATGGTTGTCTGTGTTATAACTTTTATAAAATGTCGCAAACAAAAGGTTAGACTTCCAAACCAAGATAGTTTGATAAACCTTGTAGCATGGAGAAGAATTTCGCGCCTAGGAATAGTACGGGCCACAGATGGGTTTAATGAAACCAACGTGCTTGGTGTTGGGGCTTTTGGATCTGTCTACAAAGGAGTCCTTTCAGACGAGACTGTTGTTGCAGTAAAAATTTTCAATGCACAGGCAGAGACTGGGTCTAAAAGTTTTGACGTTGAAAGTGAAATTTTTCGAAATGTTCGACATCGAAATCTTGTAAAGGTTGTTAGTAGTTGCTCTGATGTCGACTTCAAAGCTTTGGTGTTGGAATTCATGGCCAATGGAAGTCTTGATAAGTGGTTATATGCTCACAACTATTTTCTCGATATAAAAGAGAGGATGAATATCATTATAGATGTAGCAGCAGCTCTTGAATACCTCCACCATGGCTATTCAACTCCTGTGGTACATTGTGATCTCAAGCCGAGCAACGTCTTGCTCGATGAAGATAAGGTTGCACATTTGAGTGATTTTGGTATTTCAAAACTTTTTGAAGAAGGAAAGTCAATGACAGAGACCATTACACTAGCAACTATTGGCTATATGGCTCCAGGTGATGTTTGTTTTATTAAAATGGCAACTCTGATTTTTGTTTTTATTTTTGCTAAAAAACATATAATATATTTCAAATGCAGAGTACGGATCAATGAGAATTATATCAATAGAAAGCGATGTGTATAGCTATGGGATTTTAGTTATGGAGACATTTACAAGAACAAAGCCTACCGATGAAATGTTCGGGGGAGAATGCAGCTTGAAAGATTGGGTGAAAGAGTCATTACACAATGGAATGGTTGAGATGATAGATGGGAATTTGATAAAAAAAGGAGAAAGACATTTTACGGCCAAAATAAATTGTTTATCTTCCATCTTGGAATTAGCTTGCAATTGTGCTTCCGATGCACCCGGAGAAAGAGGCAACATTAAAGAAGTTGTTGCCACACTTGGAAAAATCAAACAGAAATTTCTTAAGGATACAATAACAACAAGAGTTTAATGTATAATCTCATACTATGTACTATTTCTATTTTGGATTAAAATAGAAATAACTTTTCTGCAAACGAATTGCTATCAATTAGAAAACTTTATTGGATTCAAATATATTATCATTGATGTTGCTGAAATAAGTTTTTGAGAAACAGTGAGGTAGCGTCTTGTGGTTTGTTCTGTGGAATTTACATTGAAGCATTGATATCTACTTCCCAATTAAGTTCAGTTAGGACCAAGTTGTCCTATGTAACATGTTTTCCTATCCATCTCCTTTGTTGATATATCTCAATCCAAAGAGATGTAATCGTAAACACCTTCGCAACACATTTGAATCTATAGGGTAGGTAAATGTACCCGGCTCGAAACATCTTTGATATATCAATCAATGCACAAATTACGAAACATGCTATTATATGTGCATAAATCAAGATCAGGTGAATTAGAATCCAAAACTATAAATTTTGGAGCTTGAGATACATTTTCGTAAATGTATCGTGTATTTTATATTCTACATCATTTCTTTTAAATATGTAACAATAAAAATAAAAAATAAAATTACAGTTTTAGCAAATCATAAAACAACACCTAATAACAAATCATAAAAAAAAAAGCCCGACAAAGTCACTTGCCCGAGCCACACAAAATCATAATGAAAAGTTCATATTATAAAAGCATTGGGGTGCTGGTCAGTAATGATCGGATGACATTGGCTGACGATCTTCTGTCAATGTCAGATAAGTTCATGGTGAAATTTCTCATGTATGCTAAGGACGGTGAAACCAATTAGCTTCTGTAGATAATAAAAAAATAAAAGAAGAAGTAATTTTTATTAAAGCTTTTTGAGATGATGTTGTGGTTGATACATTCCTATATATATATATTAGTATATTATTCTGTTTTAATGACAGAAAAATATTTTTGACTAATATAAATTTTTTCTAAAATATAAAATCAAATCTCTAAAAGAATATAAATAATATTTTTGACTAATATAATATACTTTTAGCTTAATTTAATTTTGGTTCCAACCGCTTCCACATGCCTAGGTGCTAACTAATATATGGAATAACCTTGGTTTGAGCTCTCTTCTCCAGCCTTGGAAGGTAAGGCTTGATATTTTCCGACTTAGTTTTTTCTTTTCGCCTAGGCGAGATCTATACTTTCGCAGTTCTTCCACTTGATCTTCTTCAAATAGAGACCACCGATCCGTGGTTGTCCTGTGTTGGTACAAGATATTTTATTTCCCATCATATCCATTTAATTGCCAGAAGGCATTCCCATTCAAATCTAAAGCCACAGGCTCCGTTCTAACAGCATCTGATCTTTGGCTCATTTTTCAACTGCCTCGACCTTCTCAGCATTCCCATTGTTTTCACTTAAGACCTGAATCTTTCTTTTCCGAGAAACTTGAGCACCATTCGAAGCTCCATGTTCAGCATGAGCACCATCTAATGTTATCTTTTACAAATGACTTTCTGCCCAATCTGTTGATAAGGATTTTTAAAAATGACTAATCAAATAAAGTACGTAATATTTTTATCATTATTTTCTTCAAATAAAAATGAATAATCGGTTGATAAGGATTTTTAGTAGCAGATTTCTGCCCAATCTGAAGTTTAATTCTCACATCAGGACTCACAATTGATTTTCGTATAGCAAAAGTTATTCAAATTAATATATTAAGTACTATTTTGTATAATATTTTCAAAAATCTACTCACATTCTCAAAACATTTTTATTATTTGGACTCTGAATACCAGTTAAATTAACTTAATTTTTTTATTTTTTTAGCAAAATATTGGAACATTTGCTTCAATAAAAATCAAATTCGGTTAATAATAACAAATATTAATATTTATCCTTTCAATTATTTATTTGCACAAAATAATTTAAAAATAAAAATACATATATATTAAAAAAGACTAAGCTTATATTAAAGAATTGTCCCCAAAAAATATATGCAAGTGACAAATATATATTGTCAGAATATGGTATATTTGTAGGCTTTATATATTTATATAATGGTATGTTTATGTTTAATGTTAATTTTTCGTTTCATAATCAATATGTTTGCATGACTTCTACTGGTACTTGTAGGAATTTGAATAAAACAGAATTATGCATGCTAGAATAGGATATATATATATATATATATATATATATATATATATATATATATATATATATATATATTATAAAAGCATACAAGTAAGACTTGTATGTTAACTAATATAACAATATACCTTTTAATAATGTTAGTCGAGTTTCAAAAATATTTGAACTAGTACATAGTAATTTATATGAAGTTATGATATTATTCGTTATGCTAGAATGAACAAGAATAGTAAAGTCACATATATAATTTCGAATAACACTTGGAACTGGCACGCTCAAACTCGTTATGGTAGCAGATCTTACCATTTAAATTTTCAGGAAATTGGTAACATTATTAGTCTTCTCCTTGATCCCTCAAACAAAAAGGGATGTTAATATGTTGTTTCCCAACCAGAAAAGTAAAATATTTATTATAAATAACACGTATCATGTGACTAGTCTTTCAATCCCCATGTCACTTGAGCCACCATCGTTTGGAACAATTTAAACATTACCAAACACCCTTTCATGCTCCAGCGGGATTCAAGACAAGCTCACTACGAGAGATAAGTTAATTTCATAAGGTTATAACACACTTCCAGATTGTGCCATATGCAATAACTCCAACGAATATGTTAACCATCTTCAAGTGGAATGTCTAATCTTTATTTTTATTTATAAGGCATCAAGCGTCAAACTTATATTTGATGAGGCAATATCTCGTATATAATATCCGAATAAAAAGACAATTTCTTTGTAATTTAATTAGGCATTTATTTTTGTATATTTATTATTTATATTCTGTAACAAATAAAAATAAATAAATAAATAAATAGAAACGTTTATGTAATAAATAAAAATAAATAGGAGGAGAATAAATATCACGCATAATTCCTATAAATAGGAGCTCAGTTAGATATGTAAAGCATCTCAAATTCTATACAGAAAACAATTATATACTTTTCTTCATTTTCTTTCTCTTTTTATCTTTTTTATGATTTAGGTAATTTGTTAAGGAATTTATCCTTATCAATATTATCTCTCTTTCCCCCCTGACCGGTCCTCCTGGCTACTTATCGCTAGTTCTTCGACCCCTCCTCGCTAAGGTCTTGTGCATCTTTGGCGCTGCGGATTTTGCACTATGATTTATGACATCCGGCTAGAGAGCAACATAATAATCTTTAATAATACTTCTCTCGCGTCGACGATATCTCATCGCGTATTCTACTTCTTCTCTTCGGTTTGACTGGTACTACAAGTATTTCTTTTTGTATATTTTCTCCTGTACTTGGCCTTATTTCTCTATATGCTCCGTTCTATCTCATTGTGCCCTTTGATATTCTACCATATATTTCTTTTTGTTATCCTTTTATTGTATGATGATTTATTGTCCTGTTTAATTTCTTTATTCTAAGGAAGGCTTCGGTTTATATATATATATATATATATATATATATTATGTATGGGTATGTCCTGAAATTAATATGACCAATGTTTAATTTATACGAGAAAACTACCCATAAATACACTCTCACGTATGTCACTACCACATGAGTACCCAGAACATGGATAGTACCAGAAGGTACTTGGACCTTTAAAGTAGATAAAAATACCCCATATACTAGAAATAGGCTTTTTTAGGGTGAAAACTATTTTTTTCCCTTCTAAGCCAGACTTTTACTACCCGTTCCCTCCTAAATCTACTAAAGCAATTTAAAACTATAAACTACGAAACCCCAAAACCCAACCCAATAACCCGTTGAACCAACCAAACTTTCTTATTCTTCCGGCAAAACCATCGACTACGATAACTTTCTCCGCAAAATGCTGACCACACTCCAGGCCGCTCAACTTTATCGGAAAAATATTTTCTTAAATTAAGTCACTCTCTAGACCTCGTAAATATGTACAGGTACTTGTTTTGAAGTTTTAAACTTCAGTCAGCGTAATCGTTTGCTTAATAATTGAGTTGCGTGTGGTATTGCTGGTTTCTATGGTTTATAATGTATTACATTGTTCGTTTCATTAGTTTATGTATACGTTCGTATGTATATCGTCGATCGGTGGCCGTTTCAAGTTTTGGTGGATTTTACGTTTCGTGCTAGTTTTTAGGGTTTGCTAGGTATGCGTACTATGGGTTTCAAGGTTCCCATAGGTTTCAGAGTTCATCCAATCCAGAAAGAAGCCATTTTCCGAAATCTCCTCAAAATTCTTCTCCATCATTTTATGACTCCACATCTCTTCATACCACAAAGTGACTCAAAGCACGCCTACTCACAGAAAATTAGAAAAAAATTAATAACACATCAAATCATATGCACATTGAATATTACGCAAGGTGACTCATTGAATCCAGACAAAAGCTCATCTCTCCCAAACACCACAAATAACCCTACACCGCCATCTCTTTCCCCGAGGGATATTGTTGACACAAACTAAGAGTCACAAAAAAATCCATCAGATACGCAAGAACAAAATCTAACCTCGAACACAAATCCTCTTTAACTAATAGACAAAGCTTGCGAGGAAAACGTTGATTCAGAGGAAACCAACTCAAATGTCGAGGCTAAAAAAAGTGATGATACATCTGGTACTAAAGATGATGCTTCGAAGAAAGAGGCACCAGAGGAAAAATAAAAGAAAAAGAAAGCTCTAGCTGAACTTTCCGAGGATATTGCTGCCACAGTCAGTGTGAAATTAAAACCATTCTTCCTCGAATACATCATATCGTTTAAAAATGTGCCATATATTTATTATAGTGAAGCTCAAGATGAATGTTTAAAAACGATGGGGAATGCCAGACATCATAGTGCTTCGACTACCAAAAAAAGGGGAAACTCTACTTGATTATAGAGCAGATGAATTAATGGTCTATCCTGAGATCATCAATTGGGGTCTTCAGTTCCCACGGGATCTGATGATAGTGGAGTACTTCGAACTCCTGAATATCTTACCTACACAAGCGACACCAAAATTGTGGTTCACGCTCCTTTCAATGATCATGCCTTCTAGACTAAGCCAAATCCCTATGTTCATCAAAGACTTCATTGTTCCGGTATTTCCCTTCTTCTATCTAACATTTGTGGATGATTTCAAAACAATTGACGATATGCTCAAGGCTGACAAACTTTAGAAGCAAATTTTTGTCTTCATATATTGAGCATATGAAAATAGGAAGAAAATATATGAAGAGAACCCTTCAAGACTCAACCTTGTTTGGAGTAGCAGCAATAAGTTCTCTTATCGTTACAACTTATATTGATTTTCCACATGTATTGCTACTATATGCAGGAATTATGATAAGATATAAATCTCGCACGAAGAATACGAAAGATATATTTGCCAAGTTGGCCACTTGGGCAGAAAATGAATGGGGCAACGGGTTCCAATCAGCTTTCATGCCCATAAACTTCATCAATAGTCGTCTATGGAGGATCTCCCTGAGTGCCGATAACCTATAAAATTTAATAAAACCACCAGACCCGGACATTCTTGTGAAGAGATTGATAGCATATGCTGGTAAAAACAAAAAGAAGGCTAAAAAGAAAAACAAATAGCTAGTACATCTGGTGCTAGTTCTTCAACTAATCTGACGCCACAAGAGAATGAGAGAAATACTTAGAGGAAGGAAAACGAAGCTAGTCTTCCTATAAAAGAAGAAGGATTTGAGGCTGAACCTTCTGAAAAAACAAAGAAAATTGTTTCCTCGAAGAAGAAAAATAGCACTTCAAAAACTCCACCAACTAAGAGGGAATAAAAGAATTCTCATGAAGCTCCCGCAGAAGTGCCTCCTTCTGAAGCTGAAGAAACTGTAGTGGAAGATCAGCAAAGAGATGACACCTTCAGTACTGAAGAACCCATCAACGCAAAGGAACTTCAAGACCTCTACCAAGATATGGATCTGATGGTCCAAAAGATCTAAGAACAGCTCAAACGGATTGGTCATTGTTCTACTGCTCCTATTTTGCTTGAAATTATAAATTCCAATCTTCCCTCAACTACCTCTCTTCCGGTCTCATACCTTACGACCAATCTGCTACCATTCATATCAAGGATACATCTGAAGAAGTTGTACTTGCACTACAACTATTTCCTAATCTTAGAGTTAAAGTAAAAAATTTGTGCACAGAAGTGGACTCTGGTCTAAGTCATTTAGAAATTATGGCCAAGGATATGATCTGATGGACAAAAAAAGGTACTAGAGAAAAAAAAAGTTGAGAGAAATCTTTGGCAAACACATTGTGGAACAATTTCAGGTGTTCCAGGTTGACAGGTTGGAATTTATAAAAGGAGTCATCTATCTGAAACGTCATCTACGCTTTATGCACGAACAAAAAAACCAGAAAGGCTCAAAACTTCCCATCAGGCTGAGAAGGTTGAACTTAAAGCCAAATATTCCAAGAGGATATCCGAGGAGAAGAAAAGATAATAATCTCTTCAATATTCTCTAAACAAGAGTGAAGGAGAAAAAAAAGCCGCTAGGAATCAGTGTGGACAGGACATCATTGGTATAAAAAATGCTGAGGAGAAAAAATAATCACTCTACTCTACAAATTCCATGCAGTATTCCCAAAAATAAATTTGTCACCTTTTCGACAATTAATCCCCATAGAGAACCGTCCTCGTCAAGCCTTCGACCATATACCAATTGATTCCTCCAAAGAGACGAACTCTGAGAAAAATTGAGGATGCCACTGAGCAAGACATAGATTCATCTGAAGAGAACTCTGAAAAGAATGATTGATTGTTATTTTTTTTTGTTATGAATCGTATTTTGTTCTTGACGACTCATTTTTTTAATGCTTAACTTCTTGGCATTCAAAAACATCTTTTTGTAAGATTGGCATTTACTTTAATGAACAAATACTTTTCTTTTTCCCTATTTATTTGCCAAGTTTTACCTTATCATGTATATTTTTTTATTTCATGAACAATTCATTATCACCTTAAATTATAATATATGTCACATATAAATTTTTAATATCTTTAATAAATGTGAATTTAAAGAAGGTATAGCACTTTGAATACAACCAGTGAATTTAGAAAATGTTAGCACCTCGAATACAACCAATGCATTTAGAGAACGTTAGCACCTCAAATATGATTAGTGCGCTAGGAGAACGTTAGCACCTTAAATACCAATTAGTGCGTTTAGAGAATGTGAGCACCTCGACTACTATCAGTGTGTTTAGAGAACCTTATCATCTCCTATGGAATCAGTTACTCTTGGTTAACAGGTTCAAAAATGATCACTCTTTGACTAGCTACCAAGATATTATCAATACTTGTATTTAAAACAATTATTGGCCAAAAATAATTTTATTAATATCCTCGAATGTATACATAATACCTCATTAAAACCTAATGGGCCAATATGATAGGAAAGAGTATGTCAAATATTCAAAAAGTATCAAAAGAAACAATTACACGTAATATAGCTTTAAATGTTTTATATTCCTAAGGTGTTGAAGTAATCTGCCATGTTCATCATAAAAGTGATATGTACACAACTTTATTCGCTTTATTAACACATAACGGCCTTCCCAGTTCGGGGCCATTTTACCAAGTCTATTGTCTTTTGTATGAAGAAATAATTTTATAAAGACTTTTTTACCTACTTTAAAAGTCCTCCTTCTTACCTTCGAATTATAAGGACTCCTTATCAAAGTTTGATAATGAGTCATATTCAAATGTGCTCCAACTCTTTTCTCTTTGCTTCTTCATTTGAATCTTTAAAATAATGAAGTAACTTATATGTGGGCCCTAGATTCTACTGGGCTAACAGCATCAATACATATACCAAAACAAAACTAGTTTCTTGAGTAGCCACTCTATAAGTCGTACGATAAGCCGAAAACACCTATTGAAAATAGTTAGGCCATTTTAGTGCAACACCTGTTAATTTTTTTTCAAACCCTCTAGAATAGACCTATTAGTCACCTCCACTTAACCATTTGACTAGGGATGAAAAGGTGTAGAAAAACATCATTTGATACCCCTCGAAGTGCAAAAAGAAGTCACTTCTCTATTGTTAAATTAAGGATCATTATATGTGGTGATTTTCGGAGGAATTCCAAAGCGACAATAAATATTATTCATAGTGAATTGGATAACATCCTTGTCTTCTGTACTAGAAAATGGTTCAGCTTCAGCCCACTTCAAAAAGTAATCCACCGCCACAATGATCATTTAATGTCTTCCATAATCCATAGGCAATGGTCCTACCAAGTCTATTTCCTATCTATAAAAAAGAAGAGCTTCGGATATGGAAGTAAGTGGTTTTGTTAGTTTGTGTATAGAATTGGAAAATCTTTGACAAATATCACAACCTTGAATTAAAACTTTAGCATCATTCATAATTGAAGGTCAATAATAACATGCCAACAAAACCCTATGCGTGAAAGACTTGAAACCACAGTGAGCCGAAACTTCACCATCATGCAACTCAGATAAAATCTCCTTAGATTCTTGTTTACCCATACAACGCAAAAATAATTTACTTAAAGTTTGTTTTGTATAAACTCCATCTAATACGACAGAACCATGGGCCTTATACCTTAATTTTTTAGCCAACTGTGTATCTTGAGGTAACGTTCCTCTTAGTAAAAATTAAGGATATTGGACCTCCAATCACTTCAAATTATGTATGGAGTGACAAATACTTCCTCAACATATTTACATTGGTTTGATCATGTTAAAGTCAAAGGACTCTTCTGTAACACAATCCATGGACACTCTTCTTTATAAGAAACTGTATTATTTCCTCGGTTAATATGTTGTACAATAACTTCGTCAAATAATAGAGTCAAATTTTGAAGCTCGCCGTATATACAAAATTAAATGATCATTTTTTGCCTCGGATACACCTGCCATATGATTTTTCACTAACTGTGAATCTGTTTTCAAATGAACAGTTGTTGCTCCACAAATATGGCAAGATTAAACACGCTAACACAACCTCATATTCATCATCATTATTCGATGCATGAAAGCCAAATCGAATAACTTGATACATTACTTCCCAAGAAGGAGCAACTAATTGAACTCTTGCACTAGATCCCAATATACTAGAACCACTATAAGTTTGAACCACCCACATCGATGTTTCTGAAATGACCTCTTTAGTTATCTTTTCATCTGATCGACTCGAATAAAATTTGACAAAAAAATCAGCTAAATCTTGAGCTTTAAGAGCCGTTTGAGTAACCAAAGTATAATCAAAATCTCCCAATTCTACTGATCATTTGGTCAGTCTACCAGAAAATGTCTCGTCATTATAACACATTCTTTAGTGGGAAAGAAATTCGAACTACAATAGTTTGAACTTGAAAATAAGGGCACATCTTCCTAACAGCCACCACTAAAGCTAAAGCCAGTTTTGAAGTTTCAAATACCTCTTCTCCGATGCCAACAAAATTTTACTAACATAATAGACAGGCTTCGAAACTCTTTTATCTTCACATATCAAAACAGTGTTCACAACAAAATCGGACACTACCATATATAAAAACAGTTGATCTGCATTTTGAGCTTTATACAAGATCTCTGGTGATAACAAAAGTTCCTTAATCTTTGAAAAAACTGCTTCAAAATTTGGTGTTCATACAAACTCTTTAGGTCTTTGTCACACTTGTAAAAATGAAAACTCTTTTTTAAGAAATATTAAAATAAATCTATAAGAGTAGCTAACCTTTCTATCAAAATATCCACCTCATTTATAGTTTAAGGTGACGTCATTGAGACTAGGACCTTTATTTGTTGACGATCAGTACCTTTCACTTTTTCACTAATGAGATACCCGCAAATATATCCTGATCGTAGTCTAAAGGTACATTTTTTAGTATTTAATTTCAATTGAATAGCCCTTAAATTTAGAAAAGTCTCTTATAAATTTTCCAAATGTTCCCCATCCACTAGGCTTTTAGCCAGCATATCATCAATGTACACTTCCATATTCCTCCCAATCTGAGAAGCAAAAGCCTTGTTCATTGTTCACCAGTCTTTGATATGTCGCTCCAACATTCTTCAACCGAAAAGGTATAACTCCATAACAGTGTAGTCCTCGATCAGTGATGAACGTAGGGTTCTCCTGATCGTTTGGATCCATTTGAATCCGATTGTAACCTGTAAAAGTGTCAATAAAAGATAAAATTTTATTTCCTGAAGTATAATCAACCAATCAATAATTTGATGAACAAGAAATGGATCTTTAGAGCATACTCGATTCAAATATGTGAAGCCAACACACATTCACGATTTTCCATTCTTCTTTTTAACCAACACTCGTTTGCTCTCCAAATAGGATATTATGCCTCTCTAATATGTCCGACCCTAGACAAGTGATCCACTTATATAACAATAGCCTCTGATTTCTCTACAAAAAAATCATATCTCTTTTGAATAAAAGGCTTGATCCTCAGATTTCTAGCTAAGATCTAACGGATTACTTCCGATGGAACTCCCACTACATCCTCTGTTTTCCGACAAAAAACATCCAAATTATCAAACAAAAATTATAACTACTGATAACCCAGACTTGGTGACACCAGTATTTTTATTCGAAGAGTCTTCCCATTAGAAAATGTATTCTCCTCTATGTTTTCACTCATTGTTAAAGAACCCGAGGTTTCCCTCGGATCATAAATTCCATCTTTATCCAAGCTCAACCCTTTTTGTTTCTATTCAGTCATCTGATCCTCATAATTGGGACCTCGAATATGAAAAGCTATTGTATAATATTCTATTGCTATCTTTTGGTCACTTCAAACCACCCCAATACGATCTCCAATGACATACTTCAAGAATTGATGAACAATAAAAACGATAGCATACACTCTTGAAAGCTAGGATTTTGCAAAAATGACATTATAACTAGTTGGACATGCAACTAGCATAAATAATACTTGGACATTCTTATTAAAAAAACTTCTCCCAAACACAATTCACCCTTAGAATTCTCAAATCACCTTAGTTTTCACCCATATAAACCCAACTATAGTACGATCGGATTGACAAATTCGAGGTGGATTACGCATCCTACCATATGTTGACTTGAACAATACATTTGCAGAACTCTCTATATCTATCAAAATACGTCGAATCTCAGTCTTAGCTATATGTGCCCCTATAACCACAACATCTTCATGAGGTATGGCCCTTCGTCTATCTAACAGTTGTGGATGATTTCAAAACAATTTACTATATGCTCAAGGCTGAAAAATTCTAGAAGCAAAATTTTTACTTCATATCTTGAGAATAGGAAAATGGGAAAACATATCTGAAGAGAACCCTTCAAGACTCAACCATGTTTGGAGCAGTTTATATTAATTTTCCACATGTATTGATACTATATGCAGGAATTTAGATAAGATATAAATCTCGCAAGAAGAATGCAGAAGATATATTTGCCAAGTTGGCCACTTGGGCAGAAAATGAATGGGGCAACGGGTTCCACTCAGCTTTCATGCCCATAAACTTCATCAATAGTAATCTGTGGAGGATCTCCCCGAGTGATGATAACCTAGAAATTTAATAAAACCACCAGACCCATAGATTCTTGTGAAGAGATTGATAGCACCTGATAGTAAAAAAAAGGCTAAAAAGAAACAAAAAACAGCTAGTACATCTGGTGTTAGTTCTTCAACTGATATTACGCCACACGAGAAAGAGAAAAAGACTAAGAAGAAGGAAAACTAAGCTAGTCTTCCATTAATCAAAGAAGGATTCGAGGCAGAACCTTCTGCAAAAAGAAATAAAATTGTTACCTTGAGGAAGAAAAATAGCACTTCGAAAAATCCACCTACTAAGAGGACAAAAAAGAATTCTGATGAAGCTCCCACATAAGTTCCTCCTTCTGAAGCTGGAGAAAATATAGTGGAAGATCAGCAAAGAGATGACACCTTCATTCCTGAAGAACCCATCAGCACAAAAGAACTTCAAGACTTTTACCAAGATATGGATCTGATGGTCCAACAGATCCAAGAACAGCTCAAACGAATTGGTCATCGTTCTAGTGCTCCTGTTTTTCTTGAAATTCTAAATTCCAATCTTCCCTCAACTGCCTCGTCTTCCGATCTCATACATTACAACCAATCTCCTATCATTCATATCAAGGAGACATCTGCAGAAGTTGTACTTGCACTACAACCATTTGCTAATCTTGGAGTAAAACATTTGTGCACATAAGTGGACCCTGCTCTAAGTCATTTAGAAATTATGGCCAAGGATATGGTCTGATGGAAAAAAGAAGGTACTAGAGAAAAACAAATGAGGGAAATCTTTGGCAGAGACATTGTGGAACAATTTCTAGTGTTCGAGGCTGACAGGTTGGAATTTATAGAAGGAGTCATCTACCTGAAATGACATCTACACTTTATGTACGAAAAGAAAACATAAGGGCTCAACACTTCCCATCAGGATGAGATGGATGAACTTAATGCCAAACATGCCAGGAAGTTATCTGAGGAGCACAAAAGATAATCATCTCTTTAAGATTCTCTAAAAAACAGTGCAGGAGAAAAAAAAGCTGACTGATAATATGGTTGCACTCAAGACAACATTCGAAGGAGAAAAATAAACCATTGTGAAAACTGCCAAGACTCAGTGTGGACGGGACACCATTATGTAATAAACAATGTTGTGGAGCAAAAAACAATCACTCAGGTCTACAAATTCCATGCAGTATTCCCAAAAGTACATTGGTCATGCTTTCGAGATTAATCCCGATAGAGAACCGGCCTCGTCAATCCTTCGACCCTGTACCAAATGATTCCTTCGACGGGAGAGACTCAGAAGGAAATGAAGATGCGACTTAGCAAGACAGAGATTTATCTGAAGAGAACTCCGAAGAGAATGATTGATTTTTTTTTGGTGTTATGAAGTCATTTTTTTTTTCTTGATAACTCATTTTTTTGAATGCTTAACTTCTTCGCATTCAAAAACATCTTTTCGTAAGATTAGAATTTCACTTCAATGCACAAATACTTTTCTCTTTCGACATTTATTTGCCAAGTATTAACTTATCATGAATACTTTTTTATTTCATGAACAAGTCATTATTACCTCGAATTCCAATATATGTCACAAATAAATTTGTAATATCTTAAATAAAAAAGAGCAGATTTAAAGAACGTATAGCATTTCGAATACAACTAGTGCATTTAGAAAACGTTAACACCTCGAATACAACCAATGCATTTGAGAACTTTAGCACCTTGAATATAATTAGTGCGCTTATAGAACATTAGCACCTCGAATACAATCGGTGCGTAGAGAACCCGAGCTTTCCTTTGGATCATTAATTCTGATAAAGAAGCAAATAATTGAACTCTTGCACTAGATCCCAATATACTAGAAGTATTATCAGTTCGAACCACCCACATCGAATTTTCTGGAATGACCTCTTTATTTATCATTTCATCTAATCGGCTCGAATGAAATTTGACCAAAATATTAGCTAAATCTTGAGCTTTAATAGTCGTTCGAGGAGTAAAAGTAAAATCAAAATCTTCCAATTCTACTTACCATTTGGTTAGTCTACCAGAAATGTCTGGTCATTGTAACACATTATTTAGCGGGAAAGAAATTTGAACTACAATAATTTGAGCTTGAAAATGATGGCACATGTTCCAAGCAGCCACCACTAAAGCTAAAGCCAATTTTTCAAGTTTCGAATATATTTTCTCCGATGCTAACAAAATTTTACTAACATAATAGACTGGCTTCGAAACTCTCTTATCTTCACATATCAAAACAGCCCTCACACTAAAATCGGACAATGCTATATATAAAACAGTTGATCTCCAGTTTGAGGTTTCGACCAGATCTCTGGTGATAACAAAAGTTCCATAATCTTTGAAAAAACTGTTTCACAAGTTTTCAAATGTTCACTATCATTTAGGTTTTTAACCAGCATATCATCAATGTACACTTCCATATTCCTCCCAATCTGAGAAGCAAAAGACTTCTTCACCAGCCTTTGATATGTCAATCCAAAAGACATAGCTCTATAACAGTGTAGTCCTCAATTAGTGATGAACAAAGTGCTCTCCTGAACTTTTGAATTCATTTGAGTCTGATTGTAATCTGCAAAAGCATCCATAAAACAAAAAATTTTATCCTGAAGTAGAATCAACCAATTAATCTATTCGATGAACAAGAAGTGGATCTTTAGGGCATGCTCAATTCAAATCTGTGAAGCCAACACACATTCTCCATTTTCCATTCTTCTTTTTAACCAACATTGGGTTTCCTATCCAAAAAGGATATTGCACCTCTCGAATATGTCCGACCCTAAACAAGCGATCCACTTCTATAACGATAGCCTCTGATTTCTCTACAAAACAAATCACATTTCTTTTGAATAAAAGGCTTGATGGAACTCCCACTACATCCTCTGTTTTCTAAGAAAAAACATCCAAATTATCAAAAAAATTGTAACAACTGATAACGCATAGTTGGTGACAACAGCTTTCCTATTCGAATAGTCTTCCCATTATAAAAGGTATAGTTCTTTATATTTTCACTCATTGTTAAAGAACCCGAGTTTTCCTTCGGATCATGAGTTTATTTTGTATCCAATGTCCACCCTTTGGTTGTCATTCAGTAATCTGATCCTCATAATTGGGACCTCGAATACGAAGAGCTATTGTATAACATTCTATTTCTATATTTTGGTCACTTCAAACCACCCAATACGATCTCCAATGACATACTTCAAGAATTTATTAACAATAAAAACGATAGCATACGCTCTTGAAAGCTAAGATTTTGTAAAAATGGCATTGTAACTAGTTGGACATTCAACTACCATAAATAAATCTTGGACATTCATTTTAAAACGACTTTTTCCCAAACATACTTCACCCTAGAATTATCAAATCACCTGAGTTCTCACCCATATAAACCCAATTATAGTACGATATGATTGACAAATATGAGGTGGATTACGGATCCTATCATATGATGACTTGAATAATACATTTGCAGAACTCTCTTTATCCATCAAAATACGTCGAAGCTCAATCCTAGCTATATGTGCCCCTATAACCACATCATCTTCATGAGGTCTTACTATTCCTCTCAAACCATCCTCATCGAACATAATAAAAGGAATGTCCTTCTTTCCATACATATGAGTATACATTCTTCCCTGTATTTGAGTAGCTAAACTTACTACATGTCTCTTCCTATAGCTATTAGTATTGCCAACCATAAAATCTCCCCCCAAAATTGTTAAGCATTAAAAATACTCACACAAATTTTGAGCTCGTCCATGCTCTATTGGTTCATCAAAAGCTAGCAAAATAACCGATCTGGATTTGTGTCAAAATATTTCAAAGACATATCAAACTCATAAGATTTAGAAGCAGCCATATCAACCAACTCTTCACAATCATCCAAACCCATTTTTGTCAACACAAAACGCATCGTATAATCCTTTGAATTTCTCTCACAACTTGCTTACCCTGTATTATTGTATCACCAATGGCACGCATCTCTTTGATTCCCCCAGATGTCATCGAAAGCTCTATAGAAGTCTACCAAATTGGTAATAGATACCCTCGATATTCTATTATACCACTTCAACGCATTGTCATTGAAGGTAAAACAAAATGCTCTAAACATGAGCATATCATCATATTTAAAGTTCATCATATGTTTTTTAAATTGTTTGAAGTAATCATTAGGGTCTTGTGTCCCATCAAACTTTCTATACTTGAAAATATCAGAATACTTCGGAAGTGAAATAGACGTAATCTCAGTAGTTAGAGGAGAATTTCTCCAATCTACTCATTGCACATAGTGGTCATCTCTTCTGGTTCCCATAACAATATACAAATTCTAATATACTACACATGTATATTGATTGGATGTATTTTTTTCATAACATACGATATCCCTCATATGTGGAGGTTTGTTATCTCTCTTTGATTTATATTCTTTGTGTGATTTTCGATGCTGACTTCTTTCCCCTCTCGAAGAGCAGCAAAACTTCCTCTGCTTAAACAATTCCCTCTCAGACTCTGAGCTATCATAGTCATCACTAGATATGATATATCTATGTTTATCCTTATTTTATTTTCGTGAAATTCGACGTTCTTTAGCGGAATCAAAATACACTCTCTTTTTTATCGCTTTGAATATAATGACCTGTATATGATTGATCATATTGATTTTCCATTTCATATTTCTCTTCAATTTGTGGTACCTCAGCTTTTTGCCTACCTGATTGAATCTACTGTTCTCGTTGAACATACTTATCATCCAACGCCTTTATTTTGTCCAACAACTGATTCATCCGATCCTCAATGTCAGAATGATTTTATTGTACCAGAATTTGATCATCTTCTTTACTTTCTTCTGTATGTAAATCAGATCTCAAAGTTTCAATAACTTTTCGAAATGTTGGATCAGCTTTGTTCCATGGTTCCATATTGATCAAGAATGATATATCTAATTACAAATTCAACAATTTATGGTTTTTAATTTGAAATCGAGGTACCAATCGAATTAATCTCCCACTGTGGTCCCCAATTTGTAAGGTATGGAATTTATTTCTTGGGAGTGAAAGTAAAAAGGGAAAACTTAATTGTAAAGAGAGAAAGTAAAAAGAAGTAATCTATATATGTCTAATGAAAAAGTGTCCTCCTTTACTCACTGTCTCACCCTTTATTTATAGGCGTATCAGAGTTTTATAACTGATTCGATTACATAAATTGGCAAATTGCATTGGAACCCCTTATATTTATAAATAGCTCAAATATTATTTAACAACTTTATAATTTATCATATATAACTTAAGCTTTATTACATTTACGTCCATAATATATCAAACTCTTTTGGAATATTGTGAACTCTGATGATGGTTCACGTCTTTACTTGTTTCCTTGTCTCTTAACAAATGCGGACAACTTTCCTTTTTCAATCAAAATTTATACTTCTTGTTTCAAAGAAATGAAATCTTGAGTATCATAACCTACATCGTTATGATATTTACGTAAACGGGTATTCTGATTTTCCCTTGGGGATTACATTTTTGCCGGAGGACACATTTTCAATTAGTTCAGCAAACCATTCAGGTTGGCCCCAGTGACTGCTTCTTGGTCTAGACGGTTGGCCCTGATTAGACTGATTTAGCATTACCCGATGTGAACCCTATCCGGAGTCCTTAGGTTGGTAATTGATTGTGGCCTGAGATTGAGTTATAGCTTGACCGATTTAAGTAGTTGGATCATACGTATTCGGGAGCGACATTCTAGACTTTTTGTTTCTTCTATTGTGACTTCGTTCAATAATCTTAATAAAGTCATAGCTTGACCGATTTAAGTAGTTGGATCATACGTATTCGGGAGCAACATTCTAGACTTTTTTTTTCTTCTATTGTGACTTCGTTCAATAATCTTAATAAAGTTATAGCTTGACCGATTTAAGTAGTTGGATCATACGTATTCGGGAGCGACATTCTAGACTTTTTATTTCTTCTATTGTGACTTCGTTCAATAATCTTAATAAAGTCATATCTTTTTTTCAAGTTACTAAATCAGCCAACTCACCAAGCATTAAACTTTTCCTTAATAAATCAATTCATACTTGCTCAAAACAATAAGCCAATCTATTTTTTGTATTTACAAAATGGCTAATGTAGTCTTTAAAATACTCATTTGGTTCTTATGCACAATGGATGATAGTGTCACCATTTCCTTTACGTTCTTTACTACCGACAAATTTCTACCTCATCGCCATCAAGAACACATCAAAGCTTTTAATAGACCCTTTTCGTAAACTGTTATACCATTTTAGGGCACTCCATTTAAAACTCTACGAGAAAGCATGACGTAACAGCTTATCTTCATCATTAAAGTTCATCATATAATTCTTGAACTTCTTAAGGTGATTATCTGGATCTTTACTACCATCGTATTTCTCCATTTTAGAACTATAAAACCGCCTAGACAAATATCGAGAGAGAATCTTAGAAGAAAAAGGTGATTATCTCCAGTTATGGCTACGGCTAAAGATATGATCTTCATGAGGAGTTGCAAAGAAACCTGGTTTGGATTGTATTTCAAACTGATCACTTCAGAGATGATCAATTTCGTGGTCTACCGATCTTTTTACTTTCCCGTCGTATAATTTCTATTTCTTTTGTCTTTCCTATCTATTTTCTTAGAATCTTACTTGGTTAAACTTTCTTTCTCCTTTTGATGGTCGTGGTCACTACTAGAAGAAGAAGTGGAATTATCTAAATAAGACTCTCTGACAGAATTTTCAACAGAATCCCCTGTGCTCATTAATTATTTTGGCCGGTGTTCTTTCTTTGAACTTATGTGAGCTTTTAGAGATTGATTACTTTCATATTGTCTGGGTTTGATACCCGACTCATCTGTTAGAATACATCCTGTAGTGAATTTCCCTTTTAGTTCTATTTTAAATTGTCGTTGGGTCATTAAAGCACCATTTTCAGCCCTTAGTTGATCACGTTCGTCTTGCATGAAATGTTTTCCCTTCATATTTATTATTTACATGTGAAATAGTAGTATGTTCATTTTTGCCTCTTATCCCATCATTATCATGAAGGGGACATCTTGCATATCGAGATCCATTCCTCAAAGAATTCTGAAGTGGATTCTGCCACCGAGGTACGATCCACAACTCTATTTTTATATAGAGTTATCTAGGCATCTTACGCCTCCCACTGTTTTCACCAATCTAGTGATGATGAAAACTAATATATAGGTAATATGGAAGTTCTTTGGCCATATTCAAAACCCACCAACGATTATGCATTCAGATCGAACCATAGTAGGCTTTACTAAGAGTCACAACCGAAGTGGTAGGAGAATTCGAAGGAAGGGTTGAGTTAGGTCGGGTACCGCTTAAGAAGGTAGTTACGTTGTTATTCATTGTGATGGATGCCTTAACATTGTATAATAAAATCTTTGGAAGGTCATGGTTTTCTAAGATGCATGCAGTTTCCTCTACTATTCATCAATGCCTGAAATACATCGTAGGAAACATTGTGGAAATGGTTAGAAGCTGTCAAAATATGGCAAGAGAATGCTATCAAACAGTATTGGACCCTAAGCAACTTAAGGGGGTCGAATGAATTAAAGAATAGTAGTTAGTGGGGCCTCCCTCAGAATCCAATCTTGTGGATGACCCGAGGGAGGCCCCCAGTTTTATGGTCCCGGATGAAGGGTTCGAGGACTGTGTTTTGTCCTCCAAAAAGAGTCTTAAAATCGAAACCTATTTGTCTTCAGAGGTAAAAGAGGATAATAATTCAGAAGAGAATGTCTTTCTCCTAAGAGAATTCTGAAGCCATTATGGCAGAGGTAGATCGTTTAACTACAGTTGGACATATACTTGAATCCCAATACTCATTATAGACAGCTAATCCGGTTCTAGTAAAGAAAAAGTATGGAAAATGACGGATGTGTGTAGACTTTACGGATCTGAATCGTGCCTACCCAGAGATCCTTTCCGAGTACCAAAAATAGATCAATTGGTTGATTCCACCTCCAGAACCGACTGCTCTCTTTTATGGATGCTTACACTGGTTATAATCAAATTCAAATGGATCCCAAAGATCAAAAGGATACTACTTTTATCACAGGACGAGGTTTGCACTAGTATAAAGTCATGCCATTCTGATTAAAATACTGGAGCAACATATCAGTATTTGGTGAATAAAGCTTTTGAGACCCAAATTTGGAGGAATTTGGAAGTATACATCGATGATATGTTGGTCAAAAGTTCCAAAGACGAAGACCACTTGGTAGACTTGGAATAAACCTTTGTTAACTTAGCAAGGATAAATCTGAAGTTAAATCTAGAGAAATGCACGTTTGGCAGATTTGGAAATTTTCTAAGGTACATAATGAGCGAGCGCGGAATAAAGGCTGATCCGGTATAGCTCAGGGCTTACGATGACATGGGTATGGTCCGATGTTATAGGGAGATCGTAGTGGGAAAACGAGTTAGGGAAGTTATCGTCCTAAGTAGCGTTGACCAGGACTCTGTCAATACGGGAGGAGATGGGGTTGTTTTCTTGGCGGTTGAACCATGAGTTTTGGAAACCCGAGGCTCTCAGGTCATCTAAGTTACTACTACGGCAGCAGGCATTAAAAGCATCAATGGAATTAGTCCAGCGGGGGTCAGGTAAGATCATTCATAGGGACTTCTAATTTCGTTGAAGTCACCAAGGACGATCCAGGGCGTTTGGTCGACGGAAAGACCATAAGAGCAAATGGAGTTCCACAAGGGAGCACGGTTAGGGGGGTCATTATAACCATATACAGCGGTTAGATTCATAGAGGAGCGCTTTGCAATCCAAAAGAGCTCACAATGGAGGGATTGAGCCGTGGCATCCTTAATGTGAATTTGGACAACACTTGGGTTCCATGCAATCCAAATTCTACCTAGAGGATGACTATAGTGCTTTGAAGCACAATGCCAATAAGGGAGCATAGTGGACATTATAATCGATACATTATCAAATCTGACTTTAGTTTCAAGCAAGCAAAAAACAGTAATACCATTTGAAAAAACAAACTCTTTAACATCTTTCTGGCGGGTAGGGTCATTCAACCCTCTTACGTTCCAACTAGCTAATTTCATAGTTAACAAACAACAAGCAGAGGAAAGGAAAAGAAACACTAGATAGACATAGGGGTATCCTCACACATACTTACATCAACCGCATGGTTTGCGGTTTTTGGGCCTGGCGAAGTGATTTCAGAGGTAGAAGGGTCTCCCATATTTTGATTGATCTTGGCTGTGGCGGGGCAGTTGCTTTCCTTCAGGAAGCTTTGGGTCCAAGTGCTTTGGGTGAGACGGCGCAAGGTATCTGGAGACATTGATTCATTGTTGTCGGAGCTTGATATTGTACGGGATGGAGCAGTGTCTGACAGGGGCTCCTTGCCGGGGCGATGAGCAGGGGAAGCTGGGCGAGCAGGATCCGGTGTCAGTGGGCAAGCAGCAGCGGCGTGGCCGAAAGAGATGCAGCGCTTGCAAATTGTTGGTAGACCTTGGAACTCGACCTGGATAGAGTGATTTTTCCCCAAGCAACGGATGGATATGGTCGTCGGGAAGTGGGAGGAAGCTTTCATGATGATGCAGATTC
The DNA here is from genome assembly GCA_036936605.1 of Limnanthes douglasii subsp. nivea. Lineage (NCBI taxonomy): Eukaryota > Viridiplantae > Streptophyta > Magnoliopsida > Brassicales > Limnanthaceae > Limnanthes > Limnanthes douglasii. The sequence continues at coordinate 391,344,552 of JAUPFV010000001.1, read as the reverse complement.
GGGCGAAACTGAGGCGGGATTTGTCAGCAGTTTGAGAGTCCACGTAGAGAGGAGTTCCAAGGTAGCTGCCTAGTATTCACAGGCCTTTTTCCGACCAGAGTTCGTGAGGCATTCCATGGAATTTTACCCACAACGGTATGGCCTTTAGAGCTTCCTTAGTGAGTGTTTCCATCGGAGCCCATCGTTTGAGGAATACAAGGTGGCTACTAAAGAACCAGGGAGCCTTTTCAAGGACCTCCGTGGCACTATCAGCGGTAGAGAATTTGAAGAAATAGTGGCCAGAAGGGGTGGGTTTACATTTATGAAGGCCAAAGGGGCTCCAGATTTAGGAGGCGAGGGCTTGGACATGCGAGACAGCTCTTTTCTTAGAGAGGAAGTAGCCAGAGAGACATTTGGCCCATTCTTCCTCCCCTCCAGTAAGGGCGTCTTCCGGGAATATTAAGACGCCGTTGTCGATCTCTAAGGAGTCGACTTTTGCCAAGTTCATAGATGCTTTCACGACTGGGTTTGAAACAACTTGTGCCCAGGATCTTTGAGGGGGGGGGGGGGGGGGGGTAGGTAGGAGGGGTCCTTGGGAGGGGGTGTTTATCATAGAGGCAGATTCGGCTAAAAGGTGGGATTGGATAGTATTTTGGATAGGTCGAGAGCTTTTAAAAAGGTTTGATATTTTCGAGGGGGAGAGAAGGTCGTGTCGGTTTGTAGGGGTTCTGTGGGCCTTAGAGGGTCGTGAGAAGGCATAGCCTTTGCTGTTTCTGCTAGGATAGGATTCTGGGAAGGTTGGAGCAGAGGGGATGGGGTTGAGTTTTGGAGTTTGAACAGAGGGGTTGCTAGCAGAGTGGATAACAGTGGAGTAGTGCTGGCTGTTTGAGGGCAGAGAGGCATTGTTTGCTTCAATAGCTTGGTGGATGGTTAGAACAGCCGTCGAGAGGATACTAGAGGTAGGGGTGGAAGAGGGGAGAGTGAAGGAGAAGGTGTTGCTGAATAAATACCTACTGGAGATCGAGGTGTACATTGGGTTTGGTTGGATGTGGGAGAGGCTTTGAAGAGTATTAAGGGTTTGCATGGTATTAGGGTTAAGGTTGGGGTGAAGGGGGTCTTGGTTGACATGCATGCATGCAGTCAAGACAGCGGGAGGTTTGAGGAGTGTTGAGGAGGCTTGATTTTCAGGGGGGTTGGTGGAGGCGATGTGGTGGGGGAATGGGGAGTCATGGAGAGCAGAGAGATTCAATCCCGGGATAGAGGTCGTGGCGCTTCCATGCATGGTTGATTTTATGTTCGAGTTTGGAGAACGTCGATCCTCCAGGGAAGACATGGCAAAAATAAACCTTTCATTTCCATCTAGGATAGCTTGGAGCTGCTGTTCGTCTGCAGGGGTGGGCATGGCCTCCATTTCAGAGGGGTCTTCCTCCTCTGAGTGAGAGTGCTTGCTAGATCTGGAGCCTGGGGGGGGAGAGAGATAGGGGGAGGCTTCTCTCTCACTCATCGGGGAGCCAAAGGAGTGACTACGGCGTAGGGGTTGGTTTTTCTTGGTGAAGGGAGGTGGCGATCCATGCACTGAGAGGGGGAGTCCAGTCAGTCCAGAGGATCTTGGAGGGGAGGCAGAGGGGGGGGGGGTGACGATCGAGTTTCCAGGGAGAGGGTTGTGTTGGGGCTTGACGGAACAAGTATGGGGTCAGTGATGGAGGAGGTGATTTTCTCGTTGAAACGAGGGATGATTTTCCGGTTGTTACGGCGGGTTGAAGAGCTTCTTCGAGTTTCTACCATTTTGGAGGTGAGAGGGGGAGTGATAGAGAAGGATATGAGGAAAGTAGGGCTTTTTGTGGATGTTGATATGAAGAGAAAGATTTTTGCGGTTGTAGGGAAGGGTAGCGGTTAGGAGGAGGGCAGTTTTTTGGGGGTTGAAGAGGGCAGTTATGGAGAGGAGTTTTTAGAGGGGGGAGGGTCGAGAGTCTGGCTTTAAAATAAATGGGTAGGGATGAAGTCACAGTGAGGAAGATTAATGGAGGAAAGGGAACAAAAGGGTGTGGGTCTGGGGAGAATCGAAGGGTTTCTTGCACGGGTGGAGGAGGCATTAATGAAGAGAGAGGGTGCATTAATGCCTGCACACCATCCCATGCAAGCGTATTGGTTTGTTTTACGAAGGTCAGAAGACAAAGAGAATTTCGTCTCTGACCAATGAGAGGAGGCTTGGGCTCGCTTGATTTGCGGAGGTTTAGGCGGGAGGTAGGGGGGAGAGGGGCCTTCGTCAGAGGTGTAGTCTGAGATATTAGATTCGTCATTAATGGAGAAGATAATGTGGACAGTGAGGGGGCAGAGAGAGGGGCGGGATAATGATGAGTGTGAGAGAGGGTTTGGGGCACTGTGAGCTTTAATGGAGGAGAGAGGGTGGAGAAGACGAGTTTCATTAATGGCAGAAGAAGGGCCATTAATGGAGTAAGATTCGGGGTTGTTTTCAGGTTCTCATGCAGAGGTTGGAGGTGCGTGAGAGAGGAGGGGTCGAGCTTCATTAATGGCAGACGAAAGGCCATTAATGAAGTGAATTTCGGGGTTGTTTTCAGGTTCTCATGCAGAGGTTGGAGGTGCATGAGAGAGGAGGAGACGATCTTCATTAATGGTAGAAGAAAGACCATTAATGGAGTGAGTTTCGGGGCTGTTTTCAGGTTCTCATGCAGAGATTGAATGTGCATGGTGTTGAGGAGTCTCCTATTGAGTGAAAGGGCTGTTAGGCATGATGAACAACCGCAGCTTAGGGAGGAGAGTGGCCGCCGGCTGTTTCTTAGAGAAGGTGAAGGGTGGTCGCAGCCAAAGGGGAGGAGCTGCCAGTTGATTTTTTTTATTGAGAATCCCCATCGACAAACTTGAGTGCTTCTGATGGGGCGATTCCATGGTGTTGCCGCCGGTGCAGGCTTGAGGAAGAAGGAGATCGGACAGTTTTTTTTTCTGTAGCCAGAGAGAGTTTCTAACAGCTAGTTTTTTTAAGAGTTTTTGAAAATAATTCTCGTTCCATGCATCTTTTTCATACGTTTTATAAAGATTATAACACAAACAACCATCAAAGTCAATAAGCTGATTATTGGCAAAAAGATTTTAAGAAAGTGTCGTGAGAAAGATTTTTTGATTGGAGCAGTTCTTTTACATGGCGGCATATAAAGTCTTATGAGCCACATAATGCATAATTTCCCATATAAGATAGAGCTGAAAAGTTCACAAACGAACCTCTAGTTGGAACATCTCCTTCAAGTTTGTTGAAAGACACATTAAACTCCGTGAGGTACTCCAATGCTTCTAAGGATTTAGGAATGGTTCCAGTCAAATTGTTGCCCGAGAGATCTAAATATTGCTAATTTATCATATGCCACCAAAAGATATCGGAATCTGATTTTGAAATCTATTATTGGCTACAGAAAGATAACTTAGATCTTTTAAACTCCCAATACTAGTAGGTAGAATACCCAGTTTGTTTCTTGAAATATCAAACTTGATAAGAACCCTAAGATTTCCAACGTCTGATGACAGATTGCCAACTAACGAATTTGATGACAAGTCTACACTCAAGATATCGTAAAGACTCCAAAAGGTAGAAGGTATAGGGGAACTTAGGTCGTTAAAGCTCAAGTTAAGATACCTCAAAGAAGTCAAATTCGTAAAACACGTGGGTATATGTCCTTGAAGATTGTTAGCTGCTAGCTCCAAAGTATTAAGTTGTTTGAGGTGACATAAATCATAAGGGATGGATCCTTGTAAATGATTATATGAAACACCCAATCCTTGTAGATTTTTTAGTCTCTTGAATGTCGTTGGAATAGATCCTTCTAGTTCATTTCCATCTAGTTCTAATACTATGAGACCAGAAAGGTTACCTATTTCTTTGGGTATTTGACCTCTTATATTGCAATAACTGATACCAAAAACTTGAAGAGATGTCGAAAAATTACCAATAGAAGCGGGGAGCATTCCTCCAATCAATGGATTACCAATATAAGATAAAAGTCGTAATTTTTTGCAATTAGTTAAATAGCTGAGAAAACTTATTCCTGAAGATTCCGAGGTTAAATTGTTCTTAAAAAAACTAGCTGTTATTTCCTAATGTATGAGGAACGGGTCCTGAAAACATGTTAATTTCTAATTCTAAGCGAATGAGTTTGGATGCATTGGAGATAGAGTATGGGATTAATCCATTAATATTGTTTCTCCAGAGATAAAGTGACTCCAAATTGGGAATCCCAAAACCAAAAGTAGAAGGAAGAGTACCTGTCATACAATTACAATTACGGTATGAATTAAAGGTGAAAAAAATATATAAATTGATAAACTCGCGCTATGCAACAATAATTAAAAAAAATTACCGGATAAACTGTTGTTATACAAAGCCAGGCTTATCAAAGAAGACATGTTGAAGATAGAATGTGGAATAGTCCCGGTGAGTCCCATGTTTTGGGCATGAAGTATCTCCAAACCGAAAGGATTGCTCAACTCCTTTGGTATTCCACCTTCCAACCAAAAATAAAATTCTTTCAGCATTTGCAAATTAAGAACTAGAACTTATGAAATTTGTTTATTCGTCTTACTACCTTCGCAGTTGTTTGCTCCAATGTATAATTCCTTGAGACTTGTTAAGTTTCCAAGTGTGTAAGGTATTCTCCCACTGAACTTGTTGGCGGACAATGATAGTCTTTGAAGGTTGCTGCAGTTTCCTAAACTCAAAGGTAGCTCTCCTTCTAACTCATTTACCGAAAAGAAAAGGTATTCTAGATTCGGAAGAAAATCACACATATTATTTGGTAGTGTACCAGACAAGCTGTTGTGTGACAAATCTATTTGTTGTAGAGAGGACATTTTAAAGATGGATGAAGGTATATTTCCATTGTTTTCTCTAATTCTAAGGCTCTTTAGGTTGACCAATTTACCAAATTCAAAGGGGATATTGCCTACTAACAAATTGAATCCCAAATTCAACTCCTCCAAGTTTGATGAGTTGAATAGGGAGAGAGGGATCGTGCCGTTGAAGTTGTTCGTCAGGAGGTTTAAGATCTTAAGATTTGGTAAGGTCCCTAGCCATGTAGATATATTGCCAGATAAGTAGTTTCTAGGCACTATAATAGATCGTAGACGACGTAACTGAGAGAGCTCTGTTGGAAGCTCCCTGTGAAAACTATTGCTGGTGAGGTCTAGAGATGATAGAAATGGTAAGTTCCCGATCTCTGGAGGGACAGCTCCCGCAATTCCCATATTCGATATGTTTAAACCCACCACCCTCCCGTGACGGCCTCCGAACGAAACGCCGGTCCATCCGCAAACAGGAGCAGAGGTCGGCCAAATGGAACCCATAAGCACGGCATTAGGGTTAAAACTCATGATACGGTTTTTAATTTGAAAAATGGTAGCTTCATCGGTTGTTATGCCAATTATCAATTATGTCTAATGGTCTTTTCCATCTCATGGTGTTTCTGTGAGAAGTAGAACTAAGATGAAAAAAATTTTGTCGTACCATAATTCATCGTTAATAAAAGTGGTAACATTTAGATTTTCATGTATCATGTATAGAAACAAATGTTTTTTATTAGTTCATACATGTTGTAAAAGTTATATGATTTTTACCCTTAGACGTCGAAAAATGGTTTTTGTTGGACTAAGTTATGTTAACTTTCCTTCAAGACCAACGGTAGGTACTTTAAATTTTTTAAAAAGCTTCCAATATATATAATCTTTAATAACCTATGTAATGTCAAAAAAGAACAAGTAGTTAGTTCACTGTATAATGGGAAACCAAACATACAAATAAATTCTAAATAACTTTACCTTGTAGTGCAGCTTTCTTCCGTTAATATCTCCATCATATTAGTAATAGAAATATGACATGCTAATTACGGAACCAATCACATTTTCGGATCTATTTTTTTCAATCGGTTCTAATTTATGTTATTATATGACTTTAATTATTGATGTTACTAGGTTGTCAAAGGCCACCATTTTGTTTCGATTGTAAAGTTAAATTTTTCAAGGATTATACATTCCGAACGATCTAGAAATAATTTAAATGAAGGCTATTTTTCCAATTGTTTCTGGAAAATATGAAACCAATATATTAATAAATACACTAGATGAGAGGTGATAGATGCAAAACATGAAAGTATATGAGAGATGCGAGACGATGCATGATGAGAGATGAGAGACAAGATGATACATGTGAGATGTTAGATATTTTATTGTAATTGGATTTACTAGTCGACCAATGTAGTCATAATATATTATCGAGCAAGTTGGAGAGTGCGGAATGCACGCTTGTTAGAATATATTGTGATTAGTGTTATATTAAAATGTGGATGTTATTCTGAAAATTTATTTAAATTTTAGATTTTTAAAATAACCGTTTATTTTACATTATAAATAATATCCACTTTTGGATAGTTAAACCGTTTTGACAGTTTGAATTTTTTGGGTTGAAATATGTGTTTTATTTTTGGTTCAGAAACAAGACAGACAAAAGATCATTTTCTAAAAGTTTAAAAGAAATTTTCTAATTTTATTGGATTGAGATTTTTGGAGAACCGTCGAATATATTTCAATCTGAAATTATCTAAACAAGACTTCACAATTAACCAAGAATTATAGACTATTCCTAACAAATATTGAAATATTCTATGTATAAAGATTGAGATGAAGATATTTGTTACCATGTCTTAGAAGAATCCATAATTAAATATTAAAACATCAACTGAACTATGGTATCATTATCGTACAAATTTGTATATAGTAAATTTTATGACTCTGGTAAAGGAATTATGATTTTTGTATATGTGGATGACATAGTGATTTTGGTACTGACCAAAATCAAGTTGATGAAACCAAGAAATTCTTGTCATCTAGTTTTGAGATGAAGGATTTGGAGGAATGTGATTGTTGGTATAAGAGTCAAGCGAAAGAACAATAATATATCGATTTCTCAATCTCACTATATTGAGAAGATATTGAATAAATTTAATTTTTTAGATTATTCTCTGATAAATTAACAATGCAGATTGTTGTCATTCTGAGAAATGATCTTGGAACACAACAACAAACAACTAACCCCGAGAATTTATCCATAGGGATTAAACTCGATGGTGACAACTATGCCATATGGGAAAGCCTGATGAAGAAAGCAATTGGGGGAAGGGGGAGAGGTTCTCACATTACAGGGGAGCTGACACCTCCATCCAAAACTGACAAAACATATACACGGTGGGAACAAGATGATCAATGTGTTTTCACATGGATTATCCAGAATCTTGAATCCAGCTTGGTGAATAATGTCTTGCAATATCCCACTACAAAAGCCCTCTGGGATGGGTTAGCCACCACATACGGTTCTGGTATAGATTGGTTACTGGTGTTTGACCTTCATAAGAGGGCTAATTCATTAAGGCAAGGGTCTCATACACTAGAAGACTTGTGGAATAAACTGCAGATAATCTGGATGTCTATAGATAGACGAGATCCAAACCCTATGAAAGACCAAGAAGACATTCAGATCTACAATAAGAAGATTCAAGAACAAAGACTCTATCAAAATAAAGCTTGTTATTATAGCCCACATTTTCTTTCATTTGTTAGTAGCCCCCTAGTCCTTGCGAATATGTACGATTAATGACTGACTAGCATCTTAGTTTTTCCATTTCTTTAAGATTTTTTGAATCACCTCCTTGGATCGCCACTCATCCTCGGATTATCACTCCTCATCGGACCGGGCTTCATAGAAAGTTGGCTTCCTCTGATCAAGAAACATTTTGGACTTTGGTACTTAGTTGTCCTGCGTTAGATTTTTTACTTTACCTTCTTGGACTGCACTTTATAAAGTATGTTTGTGTTTACAATATTTCTCTTGGTCATCATGACCTCATCCTACTCTACTTTCTTTTGGATTTAGCGTGTGTTGGTGCCAGAGATCTTTTAGATCAACATCATTACTTCTGCCAAGTGTGAACCATCCATAATCACACACTTATGAGCATGCTTGTATCCTAGGTAACGTGTCAATATGGATTTTCTTTTAGGCTGACACTTCAACTCCCCTTATTTCTTCTTGCATAAATACTAGATTCATATTTTCTTTTCAAATTTTCACATTTTCTTCTATGTTCATCCCCAAAGAACATTAATAGACGTCCCTGAAAGCGATCATAAGATAAATGATGCAGTCATGGTGGAGGCGCAGCCTATTCAAGCTATTCCTGTCCTAAATCTCTCCCCCGGACCATCGTTAGTAAATAAATAAAAATTGCCTCCTCCCCTGGAATTTAAATCACATTACCTCACAAGAAGGTCAAAAAGAAAAGGAAGGAAAGTAAGGATTACCCTCGAACCTGGAAGATATCTTGGGCGACAACCTTCGATGGATCAAACCCAAACACTTGCTTGCTCTTTTCAAAATAAAATATAAGTACTTCCATCCATCCGAGGAGGAAAAATTGAGGGACCAGTGGTGTATCCCTGAAATTTGTAAAACTCCGCTTCACAGTTGTTGGTGAGACACCCTTGTCCGTCCAAGACCATGAGCTAGTTCTCTGCACAGAGTTAATGAATTGGGGTCTTCGTTTACCCTTAGATCCTACTTTAGTGGAGTACTTCAACCTCATCAAGCTTTGATCATCACATGCCGGTCCTAATATGTGGTATACACTAATGGATTGTATCATGGCCTTTAGGATCTCTGAAACTGAACTTTCGATGGAACAGCTTATATCAGTTTCAGGGGTGGCTAAGAATTCCCACTATCCATTCTACTCCTTTGGTTTAGCAAGGCGGTACAAAATGTTGAAAGACTTCCTAGAAGCCGATAAGTAGTGGAAGCAGCAATTCATTTTCATCTCCGGATTGTGGGAGACTGGTTTTGAAGACTTCCCGGATATGCTTCATCGTTTAACATTAAGATGGTCTGGAAGAATAATATTTATTTTCACCTTCTCCTTGGCTGATATTTTTTTTAACATGTTAAGACGAAATATTTTCTTCTTGACAGCTATGAAAGGGATTGCCAAACCCTTCAAATATCATGTTGCCTCGTAGAAGAAAAAATTTGAGAAGGTGAGTCTCTCGACAGATGAAAATTGGAGTTACAAGCTCCATCGGTGCTTTACTCCCTCGAACCTAGTGAGAAGCCAACTCTGGAGGTATGATCCTTGTCAGAAAAATTCTTTGAAGGAGCTCACGGTTCCTCCCCCGAAAATTGTTGTCCTTTAGCGCTTGGAAGGCTTGGACAACATGGGTTTTTTTCCGACTCGTGCTAGAGCTTCTAGTCATCTAGATGCTGAGAAATCCGAAGGAGAGGATAAAATTACCGAGGAAGAGGAGAAGGATGATGCTGACATAGATGCTGGTTCAGATTATGATGTCCGAGGGGACCCATCGACTGAGGTCCTAGAAGAGCATGAACAAGAGGTTCACGAAGAACAACAATCCAAAGATCAACAAACCAATGTTCAGCAGGCCCAAATATTTGGAATTGAGGGGGAGTCTCAATCTGAAGTTCATCCGGACGAGGTAGCTGATGTCCAAGGGTCATTGCCACCTCAACTTCTAGAGGAGCAAATGTGTACTGCTGATTTTGAGATTGTGGTCGAAGTTAAACTGTCTAGGAGGGAAGGCGTTGTAAGGCCTAAAATATTTCCTGCTCAGGAGAAGGAGAAGAAACAATTTGAGAGTGAGAGAGAAAGTGATAACACAACCGGACCAAGTCTTCCTCCAATAAAGAAGGTTGTTATAGTTGACTCAGATTTAGGTGGTGAATTTATTGTCCTGAGAAGACCTAGTTTTGGGCAAGTGAATCAGGAAGAAATTCATGGGGAAGGAGAAGGTCTTTCCCCTGCTTCTGCTTACTTTGATGTTTATGAAAACGATTTGGTTGCTAGTGAACTGAACAGGTTGTTGTGCGCTGCTGCTCTCCTTGAAAGGAAAGCTAACCGAAAAGATCCCTATAAGAATGAAATCATTCATAGAAGGGCCGAGGTGAGGAGCTTGACCACTGAAGTAAAACACCTAAATGCTGAAGTGGCCAATCTAAAAACTATTGGTAAGAACTTGAATACCGAGGTCAATAAGCTCAAATTTGATGCAACTAACTGAAGTACCGAGGTGACAAGCTTAAAGAAGGTAATTGAAGATTTGAATGGAGAGAAGTATGGGCTACAAAGCGTCAAAACCGAACTTACTCAGGAGAAGAAGAAATCTGACGAATACAGCAAGAAAATCTCATCCTTGGAGGCCAGCCTTTACGAGGAGAAGGAAAAGTTTGATGAAGAAAGGGAAAATTGGATTGTTCAAGATCTTCAACGAAATAACCTAATAGATGGTCTCATCGAATCTCGTGCATAAGTAAGTGTTACTTTGAGAAGGTTGTTGAGGACCTTGAAAAGGTTAATACAGAGAATGAGTCTCTGAAGAAAAAGTTCAAAATTGAGAAGAAGAAAAGCTTAGATGAATATGCTGCTGAGGTTATCACTGGCCTCGAACAAAGAGATGCCAACCTAAGGTCAGCTTTGGTGCTGGAGATGCATGGACGTTTTCCTGATCTTAAACTGGGTAGCCTTTAGCAATGCTTGATAGAAAGACATGCCTAGTTAGCATTTCTGCAAAGGACTTAGAAAGTAGCAGTAACTCATAGAGTTCTTCCTCCGAGTCTAGCCCTTCGGAATGCTGCTAGGAGAATCCTACTTCCGGCTAGTGTTGTTAATGTTTTTGTCTCCTTACGTTTTGTATAATATGTTTATTGATCAATTTTGTGTTGTAATTTTCACTTTTTGTTGTCGCAAGTATTCAAACTTTTCCTTCTTGCTTTTGTATTAAACTTTTCCATATGGACATAGCCGTTATCGGCCTCCTTAAAAAATTTAGATCATATCAATTAGCTCAAGATAATGAGCATTATATCGTCCAAAGAATTTTGGAAGACCTTCATTAGTTCAAAATAATTAACATTCTGCCCTCCAACGAATTTTGGAGGACCCTTATTAGTTCAAAACAATGAACATTCTGTGCTCCAAAAAACTCTGGAGGACCTTTATTAGTTCAAAACAATGAACACCCTCCCATCCAAAGAACTTTGGAGGACCTTTATTAGTTCAAAACAATGAACACTATACCCTCCAAAGAACTTTGGAGGACCTTTATTAGTTCAAAACAATGAACACTGTGCCCTCCAAAAAACTTTGGAGGACATTTATTAGTTCCGAATAATGAACAGTTTGCCTTCTACTCTCCAAATAATTTCGGATGATTAGGCGAAGTTAAAAATGAAAATTTTAAGATGAAAAATTGATATTTCATATAAGTCGGCTATTAAGGCACCTCATTGAAACCTTTCTACGCCACGAGGGTAGGAAATAGTATGACATCGATACTTACATAGTTCGTAGAGAAAAATATTTACCAGTTTTCATAATCCTTTTAGATATATCTTAAGATGTTCAAGATTTCATGGATGAAGAAGATCTCTTCCCAGCTTATCCTTGAGTCTGTACATCCCTGGCTTGATTTTCTTCGTTACCGTATACAGATCTTCCCAATTCGGATCCAACTTTCCCAAAAACTTTTCTTTTGTATGGAGGAATACCTTCTTTAACAGTATATCCCTTTCTTTCAACTCTCTCCTTATTACTTTCGAAGCATCACGACTTCTGATTAAACTCTGGTAGTGTAAGGATTTCAATTGAGCCTGTACGAAAGGAGAATTGTTTCTGATGGAACCACTGCATCCATCCCATAGACCAATGCAAATGGTGACTCTTGTGTTGCTGTCTGTGGGGTAGTTTTGTAGGCCCATAGGACTTCTTGTAGGTAATCTAGTCATTTTCCAACCTTTCCTTCCAAATTCCTATGTAACCCATCTAGGATTGTCCGATTGGTGACCTCAACTTGGTCGTTTGCTTTGGGATAAAAATGTGCTGAGAAGCATCGTTGGATCCCTTTTGATGCGCAACAAGCTTTCATTTTTTTGTTGTCAAATTATGGTCCGTTGTCCATCGTTAATTTCCTTAGAACCCCAAAGCGGTAACAAATATTGGAAACAACAAATTTGATCACATCTTTGGCTCTAGTTCATGCCAAGAGCTCGGCGTCCACCCACTTTGAGAAGTAGTATACAACAATGATCATTTGCCTTCCTCCCGATGCCATTGGTAATGGTCTAACCAAATCAATATCCCAACGATCGAAAGGAAGCGATTCAGATATTGAATCAAGTGTTACACTTTTTGCATGAATCGTATTAGCAAACCTATAGAAAGTGTCACATTTCTGAACAAGTTCTTTCGCATCCAAGGAGAGTGTAGGTCAATAATATCCAACAAGAAGAACTCTTCGTATGAGCATCTTGTACCCACAATGTGGTGATCATTCCCCATCATGTAACTCTGATAATATCATTTGGGACTCGCTGTCTCCCAGACAACGAAGTAAAGGTCGGCTACACGATTTTTTATACATTATATCTTTGAGGAAGACGTATCTATAAGTATTGAAACATGTTTTATTTTCCTTTACTTTATCAATTGGTAGTACATCGTTTATCAGAAATTCGTTGATCTCATTCCTCTAATCCTTTGTTGTACTTGTATAAATTTTGAAAGCTTCAACACTTTTTCACTTGGTTCGGACTCCTTTACTACCGAAGGACTTTCCTGGATGACAACCCAAGGGTATTCCTCAGAATAGGAAATAGAAGCCAAGTAATCAGCTCTTGAGTTACATACCATGTGAACATGTTCATATATGACACTTTCAAATGTTAAAGTTAAAGCTTTCAACTCTCTAAGATATTTAACTAAATGGTCTTTCCTTGCATCAGGTTGGCATGATCCATGATTTACAAGGAGGTGTTAGTCACTCACCAATTTTACCTTCCTTGCCCCACAAGCTTTGGATAACCTTAAACCAGCTAGAGCAACTTTGTATTTTGCTTCATTATTTGATGCCTTAAAACCAAAGCGAATTGCTTGATGCATAAAAATTCCTTCCAGGAAGACCAATGGTACTCAAGCCCCACAACTTGAGGAGCTGAAACCACCATCTTTCTGAACCGTCCAATCGGATCCAAAGATTTCTTTATCAATTTCCATATCTGACCGGTCTGAATAAAATTCTACTAAAAATCCGCCAACGCTTATGCTTTAATATCAGTTCTTGGTTCAAACTCAATATCGAAGTCTCCTAACTCAACCGACCACTTAGTCATTCTTCTTGATATATCAGCCTTTGCAACATATTCCTTGATGTTCGCAATATGATAGAGTGAGCCTAAAAATAAGGTCTCATTTTTTGTGCTGCGCTAACTAGTGCCAAAGCCAACTTCTCTAATTTTAGGTATCTTTTGTCAACATCTATAACGTTGTTACTCATATAATACACTGGTTTAGAAGAACTATCTTTTTCCCCAATTAGAACAACATTGACAGCACAACTTGACACTGCCAAATAAACAGATAACTTCTCCCCCGGATTTTGCTTTGTCAAGATTTACAGGGAGGAGATGTATTATTTTATCCTATGGAAGGCATCTGAACACTCTTATATCCAAGCAAAACAATTTTACTTTTGTAAGACTTCGAAGAAAGGTGCACACTTGTCCGAAGATCTTGAAATAAACCCATTCAAAGTTGACAACCTCCTTGTTAGGATTTGCACCTCAATAATTGTTTTAGGTGGAGTCATGGTACTTAAAGCCCTCAGCTATACCGGATCAGCCTCTATTCCTTGATTGATGATTATGTACCCTAAATATTTTCCGAATCTGACCCCAAACGTGCATTTATCTGGATTTAACTTCAGATTTATCTTTCATATGTTAGCATACGTTTCTTCTAATTCTACCAACTGGTTTTCATCTTTGGAACTTTTGACCAACATATCATCGATGTATACTTCTATATTCCTCCAAATTTGGGTCTCAAAATCTTTATTCACCAAACGTTGATATGTTGCTCCAGCATTCTTTAACAAATATAGCATTACTTTGTAGCAGTGGAAAACTCGTCCGGTGATAAAAGAGAGCATTCGGTTTCCGGAGGTTGAATCAACTATTTGATCTATTTTTGGTTCTAAGAAAGGATCTTTGGAGAAGGCACGATTCAGATTAGTAAAGTCTACACACATCCGCCATTTTCCATTTTTTTTCTTTACCAGAACCGGATTAGTTGTTCATAATGGATATTGGGATTCATGTATGTGTCCAACTTTAGTTAAACGATCTACCTCTGTCGTAATGGCTTCAAATTTCTCTTGGGAGAAAGACCTTCTCTTCTGAATTATTGGACGGACACTGCTTCATAAAACTCATCTATGGCAGATAACTTCCGCAAGGACCCTTGTGATATCCTTTACACACCATGCAAATAAATGTAGTTTTGTCAATAAAAACTTAATCAAACTTTATTTTACCTCTGAGGAAAAATTGGTTCCAGTTTTAAGACCCTTTTCAGGGGACAAAACAAAGTCCTCGAACCCATTATCCGGGACCATAAAACCGGGGGCCTCCCTCGGGTCATCCACAGGATCAGATTATGAGGAAGCCCGCACTAACTGTTATTCTTTCATTGATTCGACTCTCTTAAGTTTCTTGTGGGACAACGTTGTTCGATAGCATTCCCTTACCATTTTTTGACTACTTCTGACCGTTCCACATTATTCCCTACGGTGTATTTCAGGCACTGATGAATAGTAGAGAAAACTGCGTGCATTTTAGATAGCCATGACCTATCAAATATTGCATTGTACGATGTTAAGGCATCCACCACAACGAATAAGACAGTAACTTTTATATTATTTTATCCTATGGAAGGCATCTGAACACTCTTATATCCAAGCAAAACAATTTTACTTTTGTAAGACTTCGAAGAAAGGTGCACACTTGTCCGAAGATCTTGAAATAAACACATTCAAAGTTGACAACCTCCTTGTTAGGATTTGCACCTCAATAATTGTTTTAGTTGGAGTCATGGTACTTAAAGCCCTCAGCTATACCGGATCAGCCTCTATTCCTTGATCGATGATTATGTACCCTAAATATTTTCTGAATCTGACCCCAAACGTGCATTTATCTGGATTTAACTTCAGATTTATCTTTCATATGTTAGCAAACGTTTCTTCTAATTCTACCAACTGGTTTTCATCTTTGGAACTTTTGACCAACATATTATCGATGTATACTTCTACATTCCTCCAAATTTGGGTCTTAAAATCTTTATTTACCAAACGTTGATATGTTGCTCCAGCATTCTTTAACAAAAATAGCATTACTTTGTAGCAGTGGAAAACTCGTCCGGTGATAAAAGAGAGCATTCGGTTTCCGGAGGTTGAATCAACTATTTGATCTATTTTTGGTTCTAATAAAGGATCTTTGGAGAAGGCACGATTCAGATTAGTAAAGTCTACACACATCTGCCATTTTCCATTTTTTTTCTTTACCAGAACCGGATTAGCTGTTCATAATGGATATTGGGATTCATGTATGTGTCCAACTTTAGTTAAACGATCTACCTCTGTCGTAATGGCTTCGAATTTCTCTTGGGAGAAAGACCTTCTCTTCTGAATTATTGGACGGACACTGCTTCATAAAACTAATCTATGGTAGATAACTTCCGCAGGGACCCTTGTGATATCCTTTACACACCATGCAAATAAATGTAGTTTTGTCAATAAAAACTTAATCAAACTTTATTTTACCTCTGAGGAAAAATTGGTTCCAGTTTTAAGACCCTTTTCGGGGGACAAAACAAAGTCCTCGAACTCATTGTCCGGGACCATAAAACCGGGGGCCTCCCTCGGGTCATCCACAGGATCAGATTCTGAGGAAGCCCGCACTAACTGTTATTCTTTCATTGATTCGACTCTCTTAAGTTTCTTGTGGGACAACGTTGTTCGATAGCATTCCCTTACCATTTTTTGACTACTTCTGACCGTTCCACATTATTCCCTACGGTGTATTTCAGGCACTGATGAATAGTAGAGAAAACTGCGTGCATTCTAGATAGCCATGACCTATCAAATATTGCATTGTACGATGTTAAGGCATCCACCACAACGAAAAAAACAGTAACTTCCTTCTGAAATGGTCCCATCCTAACTCAAACCTTCCCTCAAATTCTCCTACCACTTCGGTTTGACTCCAAGGCCTACTATAGTTCGATTCGAATGCATAATCGTTGGTGGGTTTTGAATCTGGCTAAAGATCTTCCATATTACCTCTATAGTAGTTTTCATCATCACCAGATTGGCGACAATAGTGGAAGGTGTGAGGTGCCTGGATAGCTCTATTCAAAACCATAGTTGTGGATCGTACCTCAGTGCCGGATTCCACTTCGGAATTCTTTGAGTCATGGATCTCAATATGCAAGACGTTATTTTCTTGATAATGAGGGGATAAGAGGCAAAAATAAACTTGCTACTACTCACATGTCAATCATAATTCGGAAGGAAGACATTTCATGCAAGACGTGATCAACTGAGGGCTGAAATTGAGGCTATAATGGTCTAAAGGAAATTTGAAATAGAACTAAAAGAGAAATTCACTACAAGATATGTTCTGCCACATGAGCCGGGTATCAAGCACAAACAAGATGAAAGTGATCAATCTCTAAAGGCTCACATAAGTTCAAAGAAAGAACATCGGCCGAAGCAGTTAATGAACGTATCAGATTCTGTTGAAAATTTTGCCCAACAGTCTGGTTCGGATAATTCCACTTCTTCTTCTAGTAGTGAGCACGGCCGTCAAAAAAAAGAAAAGAAGGTTAACCAAATAAGATTCTAAGAAAATGGATAGGAAAGGAAAAGAAAAAAAGAAAAAATACCAAGGGAAAGTAAAAGGATCGGTAGCCGATGAAATTGATAATCTGTTAAGTGATCTGTTTGTTATCCAATCCGGACCAGGTATCTTTGCAACTCATGATAAAGATCATATGTATAGTCGTGGCTATAACTTGAGACAATCACCTTCTTATTCTAAAATTCTCTCTGGATATTTGTCTATGAGGTTTTATAGTGCTAAAATGGATAAATACGATGGTAGTAACAATCCTGATAATCACCTTAAGGAATTCAACAATTATATGATGAACTTTAATATGTCATGCTTTCTCGTAGAGTTTTAAATGAAATGTTGTAAAATGGTATAACAGTTTACCAAAAGGGTCTACTAAAAGCTTCAATGTGTTCTGGATGACGATGAAGAGGAAATTTGTCGGTAGTATAGAACTTAAAAGAAATGGTTACACTATGATCCACTGTGCACAATAACCAAATGAATATTTTAAAGACTACATTAGCCGTTTTGTAAATAAAAAACATGGATTGGCTGGTTGTTTTGAGCAAGTACCCATTGATTTATTAAGGCAAGGTTTAATGCCTGGTGAGTTGGCTAATTTGGTAACTTGGAAGAAAGCTATGACTTTGGGAAGATTATTGAACGAAGTAACAATAAAAGAAACAAAAAAGTCTAGAATACTGCTCCTGAATATGTATGCTTCAACTACTTAAATTGCTCAAGCTAGTACTCAATCACATGACACAATCAAATATCGACCTAAAGACTCTGGACAGGGTTCACATCGGCCAAGGCCAAATCAGTCTAAGTAGGGCTAACCGTCTAGACCAAGAAGGATTCAATAGGGCCAACCTGAATGGTTTGCTGAAGTAAATGAAAATATTTCCTCCATCTATGACAGGACTAAGAATTCAGTGCATTTCTGAAGACCTGTAAAAATTTAATCCCCAAGGGAAAATCGAAATACTTATTTCTGTAAATATCATAACGATGTGGGTCATGATACTCAAGATTTCATTTCCTTGAAACAAAAAGTATAAACTTTGATTGAAAAAAGAAAGTTGACCGTCTTTGTTAAGAAACAAGGAAGTAAGGAGAGACGTGAACCATCATCGGAGTTCACAATCATCCAAAAGAGTTCGAAACATATAATTGTCAAATAATATTTGAACTAATCATAAAATATAAAGGGTTCCAATACGATTTGCCCATTTATGTAATAAAATCAGTTATACAAGTCTGACACGTCTACAAATAAAGCGTGAGACGATGAATAAAGAAGGACACTTTTTCATTAGACATATATTGATTAGTTTTTTTTTACTTTCTCTCTCTACAATTAAGTTTTCCCTTTTTACTTTCCCTTTCTAGAATGAAGATTCATACCTTACAAATTGGCAACCACAGTAGGAGATTAATTCGATTGGTACCTTGATTTCACATAAAAACCCAGAATTTGTTAAATTTGTAATTATATATATCATTCTTGATCAATATATAATCAAGGAACAAAGCTGATCCAACATTTTGAAAAACTATTGAAACTTTGAGATCTGATTTACATAGGGAAGAAAGTAAAGAAGATGATCAAATTCTGGTACTGCAAGGTCATTCTGACATTGAGGATCGGATGAATCAGTTGCTGGACAAAATAACAGCGTTGAATGATAAGTATGTTTAAAGAGAACAACAGATTGAGTCAGGTAGGCCAAAAGCTAAGGTACGAAAAGTTGAAGAGAAATACGAAATGGAAAATCAATATCATATACACCTCATAAAATTCAAAGCGATAAAAAAGAGAGTGCATTTGGGTTCTGATAAAAAACATCAAATTCACGAAAAGAAAAGAAGGATAAACATAGATATATCATATCTAGTGATGACTAACAGTACCATTAACCTCCATATCTGAAGCTATTATTTTTTTATAGATGGGGAATAGACTTGGTAGGACCATTGCCTATGGATTTTGGAAGACGTTAAATGATCATTGTGGCGGTGGATTACTTTTTGAAGTGGGCTGAAGTTGAACCAATATCGGGTACAGAAGACAAGGATGTTATCAAATTCATTGTGAATAATATTTGTTGTCGCTTTGGTATTCTTCAGAAAATCACCACATATAATGGTCCTTAATTTAACAATAGAGAAATGACTTCTTTTTGCCCTTTAAGGGATGTCACACGGTATTTTTCTACACATTTTCATTCCCAATCAAATTGTTAAGTAGAGGTGACTAATAGGTCTATTCTGGAGGGTTTGAAGAAAACTTTAATAGGTGTTGCAGGGAAATGGCCTAACTATTTGCAAAATGTGTTGTCGGCTTATCGTACGAATCCTAGATTGGCTACTCAAGAAAATATTTTTGTCTTGGTATATGGTATTGATGATGTTAGCCCTGCAAAATCTAGTTTACCTTCTTATATGTTACTTCATTATTCCGAAGGCCCAAATGAAGAAGCAAAAAGAACAGACCTGGACTTGATCAAAGAGAAAATAGTTGGAGCACATTTGAATATGACTCATTATCAAACTTTGATGAGGAGTCGCTATAATTCGAAGGTAAAAGGAAGGATTTTAAAGTAGGTGAAAAAGTCTTGAGGAAAGTATTTCTTCATACAAAGGACAAGAGTTTTGGTAAAATGGCCCCGAATTGGGAGGCTTTTATGTGGTAATAGAGGGAATAAACTTGCGTACATGTCGCTTTTGTGATGAACAAGGCATATTACTTCGACGCCCTTGGAATATAGAACATTTAAGCTATATTATGAGAAAAATTTTCATTTGATATTTTTTAATAATTAACATACCCTTTCATATCTTGTTGGCCCATGAAGGTTTTAATGAGGTGTTATGTATACATTCGAGGATGTTAATAAATAAAAATTGTCCAATAGTTGTTTTAAATACAAATATTGATATTATCTTTGTAACTAGCCAAAGACTGATCATGTTTGAAGTTGTTGACATAAAGTAACTGAGTCCATTGGAGGTGATAACGTTATCTAAACGCACTGGTTGTATTCGAGGTGCTAACATTCTCTAAACACATTGGTTGTATTTGAGGTGCTAACATTCTCTAAGCGCACTAATTATATTCTCGGTGCTAACGTTCTCTAAATGCATTGGTTCCATTCAAGGTGCTAACGTTTTCTAAATGCACTGGTTGTATTCAAAGTGCTATACGATATTTAAATGCACTGTTCGAGGTGATATTACAAATTCAAAGTGTATTCAAAGATATTACAAATTTATTTGTGACATATATTGGAATTCGAGGTGATAATAACTTGTTCATGAAATAAAAAGTATTCATAATAAGGTAAAACTTGGCAAATAAATGTGGAAAGAGAAAAGTATTTGTTCATTGAAGTAAAATTCCGATCTTACAAAAATATGTTTTTGAATGTCAAAAAGTTAAGCATTCAAAAAAATAAGTCATCAAAACCAAAAGATGATTCATAACACACAAAAAAAACAATCACTCTCTTTGGAGTTCTCTTTAGATGAATCTATCTCTTGCTCAGTGGCATCCTCATTTTTTTATGAGTCCGTCTCTTCGAAGGAATCAGTTGGTACAGGGTCGAAGGCTTCACGAGTATGATTCTCTATGGGGATTAATTCCCGAAAGCATGGCAAATTTACTTTTGTGAATGCTGCATGGAATTCCTAGGGCAGAGTGATTTTTTTTTTCTCCTAAGCATTACAGTAATGGTGTCCCGTCCACACTGAGTCTTTGTAGTTTTTACAGCAACTTGTTTTTCTCCTTCAAATGTTGTCTTGAGCGCAGCCATATCATCAGTCAGTTTTTTTTTCTTCTTCACTCTTGTTTAGAGAATCTTGAAGAGATGATTATCTTTTCTTCTCCTCAGATATCTTCCTGGCATGTTTGGTTTTATGTTCATCCATCTCAGCCTGATGGGAAGTCTTGAGTTCTTCTATTTTTTGTTCGTGCATAAAGCGTATATGGCATTTCAGGTAGATGACTCATTTTATAAATTCCAACCTGTCAGCTTGGAACACCTGAAATTGTTTCACAATGTGTTTGCCAAAGATTTTCCTCATCTTTTTTCCTCCGAAACCTTTTTTTCCATCGGACCATATCCTTAGCCATAATTTCTAAATGACTTCGAGTAGAGTCCACTTCTGTGCACAACGTTTTTCCTCCAACTCCAAGATTAACAAATGTTTGTAGTTCAAGTACAACTTTTTCAGATGCCTCCTTGATATGAATGGTAGGAAATTGGTTGTAAGGTATGAGAGCGAAAGACAAGGCGATTGAGGGAAGATTGAAATTAAGAATTTTAGACAAAACAGGAGCAGTAGCCTGATGACCAATCCGTTTGAGCTATTCTTGGATATGTTAGACCATCGGATCCATATCTTGGTAGAGGTCTTGAAGTTCCTCTGTGCTGATGGGTTCTTTAAGAATGAAGGTGTCATCTCTTTGCTGATCTTCCACTACAGTTTCTTCAAGTTCGGAAGGAGGCACTTCTTTAGGAGCTTTATGAGAATTCTTTTTTGCCCTCTTAGTTGGTGGAGGTTTCGAAGTGCTATTTTTCTTTCTTTTTGTAGAAGGTTCATACTCGAATCCTTCTTCGGTTGTTGGAATACTAGCTTCGTTTGCCTTCCTCTTCGTCTTTCTCTTCTTCTTATGTGGTTTCATATCAGTTGAAGAGCTAACACTAGATTTACTAGCTGTTTTTTTAGCCTTCTTTTTCTTTTTACCATCAGGTGCTATCAATATCTTCACAAGAATCTCTAGGTCTGGTGGTTCCATTAAATTTTTTAGGAGATCGGCACCCACAGAGATCTTCCACAGATGACTATTGATGAAGTTTTTGGGCATGCAAGTTGAGTGGAATAGCAACCACAATACAGTTTTCTGCCCAAGTGGCCAACTTGGAATATATATCTTTCGCATTCTTCTCCCGAGATTTATATCTCATCGTAATTCCTGCATACAGTAGCAATACATGTGGAAAATTAATATAAGTTGTAAAGAGTAGCAGTAAAGATAAGAGAACTTACTGTTTCTGCTCCAGTCAAATTTGAGTCTTGAAGGGTTCTTTTCAGATATTTCCTTCCCATTTTCCTATGCTCAAGATATGAAGACAAAATTTTTCTTCCAAAAAATTTCAGCCTTGAGCATATCGTCAATTGTTTTGAAATCATCCATATGTTTTAAATAGAAGCAGGGAAATACGTGACTGTTCCATGGCGATAAAGTCTTTGATGGAGAGAGGGGTTTGGCTTAGTCTAGAAGCCATGATCATTGAAAGGAGCGTGAACCACAAATTCAGTGTCGCTTGTGTAGGAAGATATTTCGGAGTTTGAAGTACTCCACTATTATCAGATCCAGTGGGAATTCAAGACCCCAATTGATAATCTCAAGATAGACCACCAATTCATTTGCTCGATAATCAAGTAGAGTCTGCTCCTCTTTTGGTAGTCGAACACTATGTTGTGTGGCATTCCCTATTGTTTTTTTAAACGTTCAGCTTGAACTTCACTATAATAAATATATGGCACATTTTTCAGCGCCATGATGTATTCGAGAATGAGTGGTTTTAATTTCACACTAATTGTGGCAGCAACATCCTCGGAAATTTCAGCTAGAGCTTTCTTTTTCTTTTATTTTTCCTCTAGTGACCCATTCTTCGAATTATCAAATTTAGTATCAGATGCATCATCAATTTTTTTAGCCTCGATGTTTAAGTTAGTTTCTTCTGAATCAACATCTTCCTCACAAGATTTGTCTATTAGTTGAAGAGGATTTGAATTTGAGGCTAGATTTTGTTCTTAAGTATTTGATGAAGTTTTTTGTGACTCTAAGTTGGTCTCAACAATTTCCCTCGGGGAGGAGATGGTGGTGTAGGGTTATTTATGGTATTTTGGGTAGTATTTTGTGAAGTGTTATCAGCTTCAAGACCTCTCACAATTACGCATGCTTTCTTTTTAGCAAGAAGACTTTGGGAGATATGAGTGTTTTTCTGGATTCGAGGAGTCACCTTGCGTAATATTTAAGGTGCATCTGAGTTGATGTGTGATGAATATTTTTCTGATCTTCTATGAGTGGACGTGCTTTGAGTTACTTTGTGGTTCTTCCGAAGAGAAATAGATGTAGAGCCATAAAGTGTTGGAGAAGAATTTTGAGAGGATTTCGAAAAATTACTTCTTTCTGGATTGGATGAACTCTGATACCCTGGGGAACTTTGATTAGGGTTGAAATTACAATAAACAATGCTTTGAATTAAATATAGAGGAGATTTGTCTATTACAGTTGTTGTCCGGTATTCAGCAGCCCTCTCGCTGATGCAGAAGTAATCGTAAATGCCAAAAATTGGGTTTTTAGTAGCTGGGGATTTTCTCATAAACTAAAATGAGGAAGGGTCTTCAATATTAGTTTATAAAGTTTGAAGAATAATTTGAGTTCTACGACGAAGGTAGCTAATAAATTAGGTATTCAGATGAAGGTAACCAAGAAATTAGGTTCTCGGGTGAAGGTAGTTGGGAATTTTCTCAGGTGAAAGTAACTTTCTCTCATTAGAATGTATTCGTGAAACATAAATATTGAGTGAGGGGGTATTTATAAAGGAGATGTGAAAGAGAAAATTGTCAGAGAAGTTAGAGAGGCGACGATGATTATTGGATAGAAAGAGGGAATGCGAAACGGTTACTTGTAAAGGGATAACGTAACATTTGTTAATTGTTAGACCTAGTGGCAGGCTTAGTGGATTTATGCATTCATACTAGATTATTCAAAACGTTTATAACCGTCACGAGAAGTATGGCTAAAGACTCTATATGTGTGAATATTCAAAGCAGAAACGAAGGGTTGAGTAAAATGTTTCGACCGGATCCAAAGCAAACATGGGTATAATTTTATTCGAGGATGGAAAATGTATAACCTAGCATTTTTTAATCGATTAATAAATGGTTTATTTTGAAGATAAATATGGAGATGTTTTTATTTGATGATAACAAATTTTGAAACAAATCATTATGTTGAGGAGATGAAAAGATGAAATCCGAAACGAAATAGATTTTGGCAAGTAACAGTTTCCATCTATCATGATTTATGATGATTACTGGGTCTTATTCACACTTTCATAAGAACCAGGGGGCTACTGATAAGGATATTAAATATTGAGGACCTTAATGTAATAAAGTTCAAGTTATATATGATAAAATGTATAATGTCAGATGATATTTGAACTACTTATAAATATAAGGGGATGCAATGCAATTTACTAATATATGTAACATAATTAGTTACAGAAGTCTGACACGCCTATAAATAAAGGGCGAATAGAAGAATAAAAGAGGACAATTTTTCATTAGACATATATTGTTTACTCCTTTTTAGTTTATCTCTCTATAATTAAGTTCTTCCTTTTTACTTTATATATCAAAAAACAAGATTCATACATAACAAGTGTAACAACATATCAAAAGGGTGTATTTAACCAATTAATAACACATGTACGTCCACCAAATTTAAAATTCTAGAATCCATCCTAAATCCAAAGAACTAGATAATAATCTACTACCTATATTGACCACAACATAATCAAAACGCACACAATACGTGTACCTAGCAAACCCTAAAAACTAGCACGAAATGTAAAATCCACCAACACCATAAACGACCACCGATCGACGAATACACTAATGAAACGAACAATGTAATACATTATAAACCGTAGAAACCATCAATACCATATGCAACTCAATTATTAAAAAAAGGATTATGCTGACTCAAGTTTAAAACTTCAAAACAAGTACATGTACATATATATATATATATATATATATATATCGAGGTCTAGAGAATGATTTCATAGAAAATGTTTTTCTGATAGAAGACGAGCGGCCTGCAGTGTGGTCAGCACTTTACCGGAGAAAGTTATCGTAGTCGATAATTTGGCCGGAAGAACAAGGCAGTTTGTTTTGTTCAACGGGTTATTGGGGTGGGTTTTGGGGTTTCATAGTTTATTGTTTCAAATTGGTTTAGTAGATTTAGGAGGGAACGGGTAGTAAAAAATGGTTTGCACCCTAAAAAAGTCTATTTATAGTATATGAGGTGTTTTTATCTACTTTAAAGGTCCAAGTACCTTTTGGTAATATCCATTTTTTGGGTACTCAAGTGGTAATGACATATGTGAGAGTGTATTTATGGGTAGTTTTCTCGTAGAAATTATAAATTTAATATAAAACATTGGTCATATTAATTTCTAGAGATACGTGTACATAATATACATATACAAACCGAGGCCTTCCTCAGAATAAAGAAATACAACATAACAATAATTCATCATGCATTTAAAGGATAACAAAAATAAATATATAGTGGAACATAAAAGGGCGCCATCAGATAGAATGGAGCATCTAGAAAGATGAGGCCAAGTACATGTGTAAATATACAAAAAAAACACTTGTAGTACTAGTCAAACCGAAGAGAAGAAGTAGAAGATGCGATGAGATATCATCGACAAGAGAGAAGTATTATTAAAGATTATTGTGTTGCTCTTTAGCAAGATGTCATAAATCATAGTACAAAATCTGGAGCGCCAAATATGCACAAGACCGTAACGAGAATGGGTCGAAGAACTAAAGATAAGTAGCCATGAGGACCAGTCAGGAGGAAAAGGGAGATAATATAACCTTGGCACTTGAGGCCTTATAAATAAAAAGAAAGATGAGACATTCCAGTTAGAGATGGTTAACAGATTCGTTGGAGTTATTGCATATGGCACAATCTGCAAGTGTGCTTGTCTTGAATAACCCGCTGGACCCTGAAAGGGTGTTTGGTAATGTTTAAATTGATCCAAACGATAGTGGCT
The DNA here is from genome assembly GCA_036936605.1 of Limnanthes douglasii subsp. nivea. NCBI lineage: Eukaryota > Viridiplantae > Streptophyta > Magnoliopsida > Brassicales > Limnanthaceae > Limnanthes > Limnanthes douglasii. The sequence goes on along the minus strand of JAUPFV010000001.1, from coordinate 391,318,917 downwards.
CAAATGACCTGGGGATTGAAAGACTAGTCACATGTTTATTTATAATAAATATTTTACTTTTCTAGTTGGGAAACAACATATTAACATCCTCTTTGTCTGAGGGATCAAGGAGAAGACTAATAATGTTACCAATTTCTTGAAATTGTAAATGGAAAGTTTTTCTACGATAACGAGTTTGAGTGTGCCAGTTCCAAGTGTTATTGGAAATTATATATGTGACTTTACTATTGTTGTTTATTATAGCATAATGAATAATATCATAATTGTAGCGGTTGGCTAAAGAAGTAGCCAAGAGCCATGTATCATACCATATGGAGGTGGAGTTGTTGCTTTTGTATCATACTTTCATAAGTTAACATAATAAGTCTTTAGTAACGATGTTTCTCTACGTCCAGATAAGGGACACACTAGTAGTGAGATCTCATAAGTTCTTGTTGTTAACCTTCTTAAATTTAATTTAGTCACACTATATTGAAGAGCTTTGGCTAAAACATATGCCAGTAGACTAAGAATATATCATACGATAATATTCACCTTAATTAGCATCCAAAAAATTAATATAGTAATATTTTGTTGCATTGTCAATGAAAATATTTAATTAATTTAATTTCCTAACAAATGTGTAGTGTGGAAATCGTATAATTCACTATGTTCTAGTCTAAATATTTTGGAAACTCGGTTAACATTATTAAAAGGTATATCGTTATATTAGTTAGCATACAAGTCTTACATTTGTATTCTTTGCATCAACAAAAGGTATATGACTCATTTTTTACATGTTTTTGTATTCTTTTATAATATATATATATTCCATATTTTGACAAGATATATTTGTCACTTTCATATATTTGCGGGAAGTCACAATTCATCAATACAATACTAGACAAAATATTCCACCGAATCCCGGGAACATATATTACATTTTTTAATAATATATATTTTCAAAAATTGAAAACTATCATAACATTTCTTAGACCTTTGATTGGTTTAGTTGCCACATTTCTCATCTGTTAGGGTGGTGACCAAAGTCCCACATCCCACATCGGTTAAACATGTGAAGGATCAATGAAGTGCACCATTAGTGTGAGGCCTTTTGGAAGTGCACCAAAACCAAAGTCGTGCGGGCCTTCGGGCGCCAAAGCGGATAATATCATACTAGTGTTGAGATCATGTTGTTCTTACTTATATACAGAGGCGGAATATGCGAACCGAGCCTCCATATTCTCAACACGTGGTATCAGAGCCAGACGTAGACAAAAAAAATGCGATGGTGGTGAAATTCTTGAAAGTCGAACATGATGAACCAATGCGAACCAGTAGCCATGCTCAAAGAATGATCTGCTCTAGAGATCCTAGTTCGGAGTGCCCGTGGCTCATCAAGTAGTGTGGCTTGATTGGAGTGTATCAAGATGGTTGTACTTGATTGGAGTGGCGCTAAGGAACAAGACATTGGTGGTCTAATAGGAGGTGACCAGATAGATCTGTTGTAAAAGCTCTAGAAATCAGGTAGCCCCAACCTGATTAGAGTGAGCGGATGGAAGTCAATTGAGAATAGGCTAAGTTCGTACTTTGTTCGAGAGGAGGATTTGTTAGGGTGGCGACCAAAGTCTCACATCCCACGTCGGTTAAACATTTGAAGGATCAATGGTATATAAGTAAGAAGACATCTCCATTTGTGTGACGCCTTTTGGAAGTTGACCAAAACCAAAGTCGTACGGGCCTTCGGGCGCCAAAGTGGACAATATCATACTAGTATTGGGATCGTGTTGTTCTTAAAGCGAAATATGCAGACCGAGCCCCCATATTCCCAATATCATCTTTAATGAAGATTCATCTTCAATTGGTTGAAAATTATTGAACCAACAAAGATCTTTAAACGCATGATTTGTTTCTCCCGCATCAACCCATCATGGAAAATTATCTTATGCACATAAAATGCTTCAGGTATTAGTGACACATAATTCTGAGTTAAAATCGCACCTTGTTGTTTATCAGGATCCTTATGCTTCTTATTGGCATAATCATTGTTGTTTCCTTAAAATATTCTTTTGAAACCATTTTGTGCGTTTTTATATTCTTAGATAATCCAATGTTTTGTTACCCTTAGAATTATTGATCTCTTCTGAAGCGGTTAAAGAATCTTCAATTTTAAAATAAATCTCATGTTCAAACCATATTTTCTTTGTTATGTTTTAAAGTGTGTTTAGAATCTTTCTATGGTTGTGGTAGTTCGTCTATAACAGTAGACACAAAAATGCATTCATCAATTTAAAATAGGCTTGTCCCGTATATAATTGGACCTATTCATTTGGATTAATTTGATTTTAGAAAAATAACCTTAAAATAATAAAATAGATTGAAAAAAAAGTTCGGAATGAATTAACCTAAAAAAATAGTACTTTTACGTCATGAGTTTTGTCGTTAAACTGAAGTTTAGAGAAACTTCAGTTTATAAAGACGAATGTATTTTATATTTAGGTAAATTTGGAACTTATGTACCCTCTTGTTGAATTTTGCTTTAGTCTTCTCGACTTTTTCAACTCAATAATCTTTCTTATGAACACCTCCATAGGCTAAGTTTAATATAAGCTTGTTGTTTTTAATATATATATAATATAATATAATTAATTTTTATTATTAAATTATTTTCGGCAAATAATTAATTTAAAGGATAATATTAATATTTGTTAATTATTAACCGAATTTGACTTTTATTCAAGTAAATGTTCCAATATTTTGCTAAAAAAGTAAAACAATTAAGTTAATTTTACTGGTGTTCAAAGTGGAAATAATAAAAATGTTTTGAGAATGTGAGTAGATTTTTGAAAATATTATACAAAATAGTGATTAATATATTAATTTGAATAACTTTTGCTATACGAAAATCAATTGTGAGTACTGATGTGAGAATTAAACTTCAGATTGAGCAGAAATATGTTACTAAAAATCCTTATCTACCGATTATTCATTTTTATTTGAAGAAAATAATAATAATAATATTACGTATTTTATAAATAATGGATTTGAGAAATGTTTGCGGTTAAAGTATAAGGTTTCTAAAAGTGTAATTTTATTTTTATTTTTATTGTTACATTTTTAAAAGAAATGATGTAGAATATAAAATACACGTTACAATAACGAAAATAGAAAATAGCATGTTTCAAATTTTGTGCATTGGTCGATAAACCAAAGAAGTTTCGAACCGGATGCATTTACCTACCATATAATGATTCAAATGAGTTGCAAAGGGGTTTATGATTACATCTCTTTTGATTGAGTTATATCAACAAAGGAAATGGATCGGAAAGAGTGGCTCATGAAACATATTAGAAAGAACAATTTGGTCCTAAATGAACTTAAATAGGAAGTAGATATCAATGCTTCAATGTAAATTCCACAGAACAAAGAACAAGACGCTACCACAATGCTTCTGTTACAAACTGATTTCAGCAACATCAAGGTTATTCTTATACACGAAATTCAAAATAGAAATAGTACATAATGATTATACACTAAACTCTTGTTGTTATGGTATCCTTAAGAAATTTTTGTTTGATTTTTCCAAGTGTGGCAACAACTTCTTTCATGTTGCCTCTTTCTCCGGGTGCATCGGAAGCACAATTGCAAGCTAATTCCAAGATGGACGATAAACAATTTATTTTGGCCGTAAAATGTCTTTCTCCTCTTTTTATCAAATTCCCATCTATCATCTCAACCATTCCATTGTGTAATGACTCTTTCACCCAATATTTCAAGCTGAATTCTCCGCCGAACATCTCATCAGTGGGCTTCGTTCTTGTAAATGTCTCCATAACTAAAATCCCATAGCTATACACATCGCTTTCTATTGATATAATTCCCATTGATCCGTACTCTGCATTTGAAAGATATTATAAGTTTTTTAGCAAAAAAAAAAATCAGAGTTGCCATTTTAATAAAAAGAACATCACCTGGAGCCATATAGCCAATGGTTGCTAGTGTAATGGTCTCTGTCATTGACCTTCCTTCTTCAAAAAGTTTTGAAATACCAAAATCACTCAAATGTGCAACCTTATCTTCATCGAGCAAGACGTTGCTCGGCTTGAGATCACAATGTACCACAGGAGTTGAATAGCCATGGTGGAGGTATTCAAGAGCTGCTGCTACATCTATAATGATATTCATCCTCTCTTTTATATCGAGAAAATAGTTGTGAGCATATAACCATTTATCAAGACTTCCATTGGCCATGAATTCCAGCACCAAAGCTTTGAAGTCGACATCAGAGCAGCTACTAACAACCTTTACAAGATTTCGATGTCGAACATTTCGAAAAATTTCACTTTCAACGTCAAAACTTTTAGACCCAGTCTCTGCCAGTACATTGAAAATTTTTACTGCAACAACAGTCTCGTCTGAAAGGACTCCTTTGTAGACAGATCCAAAAGCCCCAACACCAAGCACGTTGGTTTCATTAAACCCATCTGTGGCCCGTATTATTTCTAGACGCGAAATTCTTCTCCATGCTACAAGGTTTGTCAAACTATCTTGGTTTGGAAGTCTAACGTTTTGTTTGCGACGTTTTATAAAGATTATAACACAAACAACCATCAAAGTCAATAAGCTGATTATTGGCAAAAAGATTTTGAGAAAGTGTTGTGAGAAAGATTTTTTGATTGGAGCAGTTCTTTTACATGGCGGCATATGAAGTCTTGATGAGCCACATAATGCATAATTTCCCATATAAGATAGAGCTGAAAAGTTCTCAAACGAACCTCCAGTTGGAACATTTCCTTCAAGTTTGTTGAAAGACACATTAAACTCCGTGAGTTGCTCCAATGCTTCTAAGGATTTAGGAATGCTTCCAGTCAAATTGTTGCCCGAGAGATCTAAATATTGCAAATTTATCAAGCGGCTAAACGATATCGGAATCTGATTTTGAAATCTGTTATTGGCTACAGAAAGATAACTTAGATCTTTTATACTCCCAATACTAGTAGGTAGAATACCCGTGAGTTTATTTCTTGAAATATCAAACTTGATAAGAACCCTAAGATTTCCAACGTCTGATGACAGATTGCCAACTAACGAATTTGATGACAAGTCTACACTCAAGATATAGTAAAGACTCCAAAAGGTAGAAGGTATAGGGGAATTTAGATTGTTGAAGCTCAAGTCAAGATACCTCAAAGAAGTCAAATTCGTAAAACACGTGGGTATATGTCCTTCAAGATTATTAGCAGCTAGATCCAAAGTATTAAGTTGTTTGAGGTGACACAAATCATAAGGGATGGATCCTTGTAAATGATTATGGGAAACACCCAATCCTTGTAGATTTTTTAGTCCCTTGAATGTTGTCGGAATAGATCCTTCTAGTTCATTTCCATCTAGTACTAATGTTATGAGACCAGAAAGGTTACCTATTTCTTTGGGTATTTGACCTCTTATATTGCAATAATTGATATAAAAAAGTTGAAGAGATGTGGAAAAATTACCAATAGAAGCGGGGAGCATTCCTCCAATCAATGGATTATGACCACAAGCTAAAAATCGTAATTTTTTGCAATTAGTTAAATAGCTGAGAAAACTTATTCCTGAAGATTCCAAAGTTAAATTGTTCTTAACAAAATTGAGCCATTCGAGATCTAACAAATTTCCTAATGTATGAGGAACGGGTCCCAAAAACATGTTACTTTGCAATTCTAAATGAAAGAGTTTGGAAGCATTGGAGATAGAGTATGGGATTACTCCATTAATATTGTTTCCCCAGAGAGAAAGTATCTCCAAATTGGGAATCCCAAAACCAAAAGTAGACGGAAGAGTACCTGCCATACAATTACAATTAGGGTATGAATTAAAGATGAAAAAAGGATATAAATTGATAAACTCGGGCTGATGCATGAATAATTAAAAAAATTACCCGATAAACTGTTGTTATACAAACCCAGGATTGTCAAAGAAGACATGTTGAAGATAGAATGTGGAATAGTCCCGGTGAGTCCTATGTTTGGGGCACTAAGTATCTCCAGACCTAAAATATTGCTCAGCTCCTTTGGTATTTCACCTTCCAATCAGAAATAAAATTCTTTCAGCCTTGCAAATTCATTTATTATATTATATTAATAAAATATCTCACATTAAATTAAATATCACGTGTGTAAAATATTTTTAGTGAATTTGTTATTATGAAGTTAAATTAAGAACTAGAGCTTTTGAAATTTGGATATTGGGTCTAATAGATAAATGACAGTAGCTGCATTAATACCTTTCAAGTTGTTTATTCCAATGTATAATTCCTTGAGACTTGTTAAGTTTCCAAGTGTGTTAGGTATTCTCCCCCTGAACTGGTTGAAAGACAATGATAGTCTTTGAAGGTTGCTGCAGTTTCCTAAACTCAAAGGGAGCTCTCCTTCTAACTCATTTCCAGAAATGGAAAGGTATTCTAGATTTGGAAAAAAATCACACATATTATTTGGTAGTGTACCAGACAAGCTGTTGTATGACAAATCTATTTGTTGTAGAGAGGACATTTTAAAGATGGATGAAGGTATACTTCCTGAAATACTGTTTTCTCTAATCTCAAAACTCTTTAGGTTGACCGATTTACCAATTTCAAAGGGGATATTGCCTACTAACAAATTGAATCCCAAATTCAACTCCTCCAAGTTTGATGAGTTGAATAAAGAAAGAGGGATGGTGCCGGTGAAGTTGTTCGTACGAAGATTCAAGATCTTAAGATTTGGTAAGGTCCCTAGCCATGTAGGTATATTGCCAGATAAGTAGTTTCTAAGCACTATAATAGATCGTAGACGACGTAACTGAGAGAGCTCTCTTGGAAGCTCCCCATGAAAACTATTGCCGGTGAGGTCCAGAGATGATAGAAATGATAGGTTCCCGATCTCTGGAGGGACAGCTCCCGCAATTGCCATATTCGACATGTTTAAACCCACCACCCTCCCGTGACGACCTCCGCACGAAACGCCGATCCATCCGCAAACAGGAGCAGAAGTCGGCCAAATGGAATCCATAAGCACGGCATTAGGGTTAAAACTCATGATACGGTTTTTAATTTGAACAATGGTAGCTTCATCGGTTGTTAAGTTGGTCACACCGTTAACAACCAAATTAGCCCGGAAACAAAGAAGCACAAAAAAAGCTTGAATGAAATGCATTGTAATTTGAATGTGTTTATTATCACTGGAATGTAAGTTTAGATTGTTATATATTGTGTCTGCAGGAACCTACATTATATAGTGATTGTATTTCATATGGGAATAGTGCAGTCAAGGTCTTTCCAATACAGCCAAATTGTGTGGACCTCTGATATTATCTCGACTTATGAGGCTACAACTACAAAGTGGAAAAGTATGAAACAAAGCTGAGGTAAAGAAGCGAGTCAAGGTCGTCCCTTCCAACCAAATTCTACTCATCACAAGTAAAGGTCCAATACGCAAATACAATGTAGATAAGTATGCAACTAAAGCTGTCCGCAAATACAATGTAGATAAGTATGCAACTAAAGGTGAGGTATAAAAGCAAGTCAAGGTCTTCCCTTCCTTATCAATGTCTTAACAAAACAAGACCTACATTGTTTAATCTTTTGTATTTTGAGTTAGAAGAGTTGGATTTTTTTTTTTATTATTTTATAACATTTTAATATAAAAATAACTATACATTATATGTGATAAAAAAAAATTATTTTAAAACAATAGATTACCAAAATTTATTTTGTATTTTAACAAAATTATAAATAGACTATTGGGATGCTCTGATCTAAATACATTTAAGCAGCGAAATGAAGAAGGCTGGAGTTTGGAACCAAAACTTGCTGAATTTTTTTTGTTTTACTTGACTTAGCTGCTTTAATTTTGTTAAGAATTATCTCTAATTTATTTTAAAAAATATGTATTAATAGTTATTTGAAATCAAATATACTTTTTACTTATTATTTTTATTTTATTTTTTTATTATCTCATTAAATTTGTTAAATACTGTTTATTAGCAGTATATGTTAAAATATCAATAACCATTTTAAAAACAAAATCGTTATTGACTTCTTATTTGTATTATCATTTATTCTCAACAAAAATTTATTTAGTTATTTATTTTTTTGTTTGATTTATAATCAAAAGATATTTAGTTTTTATTTTATTTTAATTTAATTGTTAGTCCTAATGACAAAAATACCATAATTTGGTTATTTTCATTCATGTAAAGTGGGAGAAAAAAAACAAAAAAGAATCAAAGATTGCAAGGAGAAGCTAAGATTAAAAAAAAGCGAATGATTTGAAGATAATTGAAACATTAATAGAGAGAAGAAAGATGAAATATTGAGAATTAATTGAAGGTAAAATTGTCAATATTTTATTATCCTATTAACAAATTATAATCAATTAATTTAATTTAAAAGAACTATATATTTATTTTATTTGTTAGAATAATGATTTTATATTTATTTTATATATGAGATCGGGGTGTAAAATTTATTTCTAAACCGTATTAATATCATTGGGTTGAATAAGTAGTATGTTGCGATCATAACCTAGTGATATCTGAACTAAATTTTTAGTTTTTATGATTCAAATCTAAAAGGTAAAGGACTAAAGATTGAGAAATAATCACAACACCTTAAAAATATATATTTAATTTAATTATATAAATAATAAAATAATCATAAAAATTCGTTATACATATTTTATAATATCTGAAAATGTTTAATATAAATCTCTTTGAGTTTAATTAATTGTTTTTTTATTATATTTTCTAACATTGACACTTGATTCTAGTATGAAAATTTTATTGTTTGTTTTTAGTTTAATTTTTTACTTCATTTGCTTAATATATTTTTATTTATTTTGTATTTATTTTTTAATTAAGTAATTATTTTATTTTATATATTATTTTAGATCTAACAAAAAAATCTTTGAAACTAATAAAAAACCAAAATTAATATATATATCACAATACCCTCACTGAATCATATTAAAACTCAAATAGTTAAGTTAACCGATTTTATTTTTCTCTCGCTAAAACCCTTGACTTCAACCCTTAATGCAGTTTATATGCCGATTAGGCATTTGATTTTATCTTCTATTCGCTTTGCAGCTTCTGTAAACGTAAGTCTCGAATTCTGGTTCATTCAACTCTATTTTTTAATTAGATAGAAACATTTAGCTTAGTTTGGTTTTATGCTTGTGTTTTGAATTAATGTTTTAGGTAAGCTTCGTCTGGAAGATGAGGTTTTGTATTAAGGACCTGTGTCTGTTGTCTCCCATCTTGCATATATTGTCTCGCATCTCTCGTCTACCAGTTGCGAGATCTTGTTAATTATCATTTGCAACATTTTGTTGATTTCCCAAATGTTAGATTTTGTTATATTTTAAATGCGAAACTTTTTTATTTTTTAATGATAGATGCAAGACTTTGTCAATTTTCACATGCGAGACTTTGTTAGTTATTTATGATATGCGAGAGTTTTTTCAATGTTCAGCAATAGATGTGATACAAATATTTATTTTTGAATAGTCATATACAAGTACACGATGTCTAAAACTTGACTAAATATTTTTAAACTAAATGGTGAAATTGTAATCCGTGATCTTGGTTTTTTAGAATACTTTGAAGAAAATAAATGGGATGTGTTCGTTCGAGGTAAATTTAGATTAAGATACTGTTGTGGTGATCTCATGAATTGTATATTAGGTTGTGATGGTGTTTTGGTTTCTTTGCTATCAATTGTTGATACTTTGGGTTGTTCAACTATTACTATTGATATAGAAATTGATGTTATTGTTGATGAAAATGTTACAGATACAGTTTTAGGTTTATTTGAAGCTTCAAGTGAATATTTTATTTGTAGCGAAAGTAGTTATACAACGAGTTTTTTGTTATAAAACAAACAACTTGTTAATGTTGGCTGGGTTGATTAAATGAACGGTGTTGGGCAAGGGTTTGAAGAAGGTGCAATAGGTTTAAGATTAACTATTAGTAAGTTTGATTTACAAGAAGGTTTTACTTTCATATATTTGCATAATAGTAAATAAAAAATAAATGTTCATTGCAATAACAAAGATTCAAAGGGTTCTCCATGGAGACTTAATGCAAAAAATGATAGGTCTACTAGTTAATGTTATAACCAAGAGCATACAATCATTTCTAAAAAACAACTTTGTTTTAGATATCTCATATCGTCTTTCATGGATTACTTTAAGGAAAACTAAGACGGTTGTTTATGGAGATAGTTTAAAACATTGTAGATTGTTGATAGTACAAGTGACTATTTATAGGAGTATTTGTCAAATATGTGTCCACGTTTCACTTTAACACTATTTTGGCCATGTGATCTATACATTTTAAGAATCATAACTTGTGAGGAACTCATTCTCTCATGAGATGAGACGCCACCTATAGATTCTCATAAGTACAATTATTAAAATATATTTGTTACCTTTTGAAATATATATCACACTTGACCAAATTAGACAAAACGTTCCTTTGAAATTATCCATCCATGGTAATAACCAACATATCTCATACTCATCACGAATGAAATTCTAATTTATTTATATGTTAAACCTTTCATAAATAACGGGTTACCCATTCCAAATTCAATGTTTAGTTTCTTTATAGTCGATCTAGGTTGCCATTATTTGTAAAATAATTATTTCAAGAGTCTTAGTCTAATTCCTCTAGTTGTAGAGTTTATCGGTTTCCGAGCTAATGGTTTGGTAAGCAGATATATGAAGTTTTCATAAGAACGTCCATATGAGACCGATATAATTTCAATTTGAATTAGTTGTCTAACATACCCATGTTTTAAACTTATATGTCTAGAGTTTCCATTGTATATGCCATTGTATGCTCTACTTAATATTGTTTGAGTATCATAATGTATTTGTATGCCATATTCCCCTTTAAAATGAATGATATCTTGAACAAAAGATCTCTTACTCATTCAGTCTATTTACCTGTTGCGACAAAAAATGAACTTGGCCACTATAGTTGAGTGAGATATACACGATTGTTTCTTTAATATATAAGAAATAGCACCACTTGTAAATATGAACACCATTTTCCAAAGTTAATTTTTAATTGGCTACTAGTGATACAACTCGCATTTGTGTATCTCTCAAGTACCCCATGACAATTAGAACATAATAATGGCAACCTAGTTCAACTATATAGAAATTAAATATCGAAATTTGCAATGGGTAACAACAAGTTATTTGTGAAAGGTTCAGCATATAAATAAATTAGAGTTATTTCGTGATGACTGTGAGATATGTTGGTTGTTACCATGGATGGATAATTTCAAAAGAACTTTTAGTCTAATGAGGCCTCAGTGTGCTATATGTTTCAAAAGGTGACGAAAACACTGTAAGAATTGTACCTATGAGAATCTAGAGGTGGCGCCTCATCTCATTAGAAAATAAGTTCCTCTCATGTAAACATAATATATGTTTAAGCCCATATAATGACTAAACAAGCCTACATACCTTATACTAATTCCACGGAAGTAAAAAAACCCTCAAGCTGCTCTATATAAATCTCCTCAACGAGGTCTCTATTTGGGAATTCCATTTTGACATCCATTTACTAAATTTTCCAATTGTATACTGATGCAATTGCAAATAACATCCTAAAGCTTGTTGTCCTAGTTATTGAAGAATATGTGTGAAAATAGTATATTCCTTATTTTTGCACCTTTTGCGACCTATCTTGTTTTGAAAGATTGAATGGTTCTGTTGGTGTGATATTTCTTTCTAAATACCCATTTATAACCAACTAGTCTCAAAATCGAAGTTAAGTCCACTAACTCACAAGTGTGATTTGATATTATTGAATTAATTTTAATAATTATGGACTCTTTCCAAAATATAAAATCCCGTGACGCACTTGTTTCTTTATATGATTTGAGGTCGTCTTCCAAAGAAAGCACTATCAGAATATTTTGGGTGATTTCATCACAAGTTCCTTCTACAAAATAAAAGAAATATGTTGACATTTTATCTCATTGGAACCTATATTTTTAGGTCTTTTTCCCTTTGACTCCATGGTTTCTCACCAACCAAATGTACTTTTCTCAAAGTCATTCCCTCATTTTTCTATAGCTATTTGTATCATATTATCATCATATAATTTGGATTCATAACACTTCGCTTATTTTAATTCAAATACGATAATAGATTTCAAATATAATAGTATATAAGCTTTGTTATTGGCCATTATCTGGACAGAAGACAAGGATGTTATCAAATTCACTGTGAATATTATTTGTTGTCGCTTTGGAATTCTTCGGAAAATCACGACATGTAATGGTCCTTAATATAACAATAGAGATATGAATTCTTTTTGGGCTTCAAGGGGTATCACACAGTTTGTTTCTACACCCTTTCATCATCAATCAAATGATTTAGTGGAGGTGACTAATAGGTCCATTCTGGAGGGTTTGAAATTTTTTTTAATAGGTGCAGCAGGGAAATAACCTAACTAGTTGCAAGAAGTGTTGTCGGCTTATCGTACGACTCCTAAAGTGGCTACTCAAGAAACTATTTTTGTCTTCGTATATAATATTGATGATGTTAGCCCTGTAAGATCTAGTTTACCTTCTTATAGGTTACTTCATTATTCCGAATACCTAAATCAAGAAGCAAAAAGAACAGAATTGGACTTGATCAAATAGAAAAGAGTTGGAGCACATTTGAATATGACTCATTATCAAACTTTGATGAGGAGTTGTTATAATTCGAAGGTAAAAATGAGAGATTTTAAAGTAGGTGAAAAAGTCTTAAGGAAAGTATTTCTTCATACAAAGAACAAGAGACTTGGTAAAATAGCCTCAAATTGGGAAGGCCTTTATGTGGGAATAGAGCGAATAAAGTTGTGTGCATATCGATTTTGTGATGAACAGGGTAGATTACTTCAACACCCTTGGATAATAGAACATTTAAAGCTATATTAGGCGTAATTTTTTCTTTTGATACTTTTTGAATAATTGACATACTCTTTCTTATTCTGTTGGCCCATGAAGGTTTTAATGAGGTGTTATGTATACATTCAAGGATATTAATAAAATTATTTTTGGTCAATAATTGTTTTAAATACAAGTATTGATATTATCTTGGTAACTAGTCAAATACTGATCATCTTTGAAGCTGTTGACCAAGAGTAACTGATTCTATTGGAGGTGATAATGTTCTCTAAACGCACTGATTGTATTCGAGGTGCTAACATTCTCTAAACACACTGATTGTATTCGAGGTGCTAACATTCTCTAAACACACTGATTGTATTCGAGGTGCTAACGTTCTCTAAGCGCATTAATTATATTCGAGGTGCTAACGTTCTCTAAATTCATTGGTTGTATGCGAGGTGCTAAAGTTTTCTAAATGCACCAGTTGTATTCGAAGTGTTATACGTTCTTTAAATGCACTATTTTTTATTTAAGATATTAAAAATTCATTTGTGATATATATTGGAATTCGAGGTGATAATGATTTGTTCATGAAATAAAAAAGTATTCATGATAAGGTAAAACTTGGAAAATAAATGTGGAAAGAGAGATGTATTTGGTACACGGTCGAAGGCTTCACGAGGACGGTATTCTATGGGGATTAATTCCTGAAAGCGTGACAAATTTACTTTTAAGAATGCTGCATCGAATTTGTAGAGCAGAGTCATTGTTTTATTCTCCTCAACATTTTTTATTACAGCAATGGTGTCCTGTCCACACTGAGTCTTGGCAGTTTTCACAGCGGTTTGTTTTTCTTCTTCGAATGATGTCTTGATTTCACCAATATCATCAGTTAGCTTCTTATTTTCTCCTTCACTCTTGTTCAGAGAATCTTGAAGAGATGAGTAACTTTTCTTCTACTCGGATATCTCTATGACATGTTTGGCTTTAAGTTTATCCATCTCATCCTGACGGGAAGTTTTGAGCTCTTATGTTTTTTGTTCGTGCATAAAGCATAGATGACGTTTCAGATAGATGACTCCGTGTATAAATTCCAACATGTCAGCCTGGAACACCTGAAATTGTTTCACAATATGTTTGCCAAATATTTCCCCCATCTTTTTTTCGCCAGTACCTTCTTGTTTCCATCAGACCATATCCTTGGCCATAATTTCCAAATGACTTCAAACAGAGTCCACTTCTGTGCACAAATGGTTTGCTCCAACTCCAAGATTATCAAATGGTTGTAGTGCAAGTCCAACTCCAAGATTAGCAAATGGTGTAATACTAAGAGACTAGAAAGGTTACCTATTTTTTTGGGTATTTGACCTCTTATACTGCAATTACTGATACCAAAATATTGAAGAGATAGTGGAAAAATTACTGATAGAAGCGGGGAGCATTCCTCCAATCAATGGAGTTGGACTTTCTAGTTATTCCTGAAGATTAGTTAAATAGCTATTTATTCTAAAAATCGTAAATTTTTTCAATTAGTTAAATAGCTGAGAAAACTTATTCCTGAAGATTCCGAAGTTAAATTGTTCTTAAAAAAATTGAGCCATTCGAGATCTAACAAATTTCCTAATGTACTAGGAACGGGTCGTGAAAACATGTTACGTTGTAATTCTAAGTGAATGAGTTTGGAAGCATTGAAGATAGAGTATGAGATTACTCCATTAATATTGATTCCCCATAGAAAAAGTGACTCCAAATTGGGAATCCCAAAACCAAAAGTAGAAGGAAGAGTACCTGAAATACAATTTCAATTACAGTATGAATTAAAGGTGAAAAAAAAAGATATAAATTGATAAACTCGCGCTGATGTATGAAGTGGAAAAGTATTAACAAAGATGAGGTAAAGAAGCAAGTCAAGGTCAATGTCCTAACAGACAAGACATGCATTGTTTAATCTTTTGTATTTTGAATTAGAAGAGTTGGAATTTTTTTTTAATTTTTTTTATAACATTTTAATATAAAAATTATTATTTAAACTATATATTATATGTGATGAAAAAAAATTATTTTAAAACTATAGATTACCAAAATTTATTTTATATTTACTAAAACTATAGATTACCAATATTTTAAAAAAAAATAAAACTATAGATTACCAAAAATCTGTTTCTGAGTTAATCTCCTTTTTTTTTTTTTATTAATAAAATCTCTATTGTACTTACAAGTTGATAAAGCTGTTTCATTTATTTATTAAAGAACCTAAATTCGAAATTCCTGTATAATCTTATTTTATTTATTCAGTTAAAGTAAAATATCTTGATATAGTGCTAATGACTTTGTATAGTTGATTTGAAACTATTTTAGAGTAAATTTTTAGATTATTTTTATTGTTCTTTTCAATTAAAATTTTAAATTTGTGATAGTTCATTTGAACGTAACCATCTTTTTAATATTAAACTTTGATTTCAAAACGGTCTGACGAAGATTTTTCGACTATGACTATTTGGGTGAAGCTATTTCTTCCCTACGATTTATTATTTCCTCCATCTTAATTTTTTTTAAAATACTCAACATTTGCTTTTACTTTTTTGTTCTCAATTTCCTTTCCAATTTATATTTTAATGCCATTATCGACTATCAACCCTTATTCCAACAAACATACCATTAAGTTAAATCACAGCCAACATATATCATTTAACTTCTAAAATTAAACCCTAAAAACAAAAAAACTCAAATTTCTTAAAAATTAATCATGAAAAAGGAAGACACTCCAACCAAAGATCCAAACACCTCAGAACATCACCAAATCAACCAAAAAGACAATTTAATCTTGTAAAAATGGCAACAAACAAATATTAGAGAGTCAGAAATAAAAAAACAAGTTAAATTTTTTTAAAAAAATAATAAACAAATCAAAAACAGATTTCTAAAGCTTTATAAAATTAATTTGATACAAAAAAAACAAGAAATCTATTCATGGAACTCAATATGCAGGAAACAAATTAAAAAAAATCATAGCAAGAGAGTTTCGGGAACTGTAATTTGTATCGAGTTGGTGGACTCGTTATTCATAGTACAACCAACTTCCTGGAACTCTTGTCAACCGATAGATTAAAAAACGATTTAAGAGAGATTTTTATCTTTGATAGATTGCTTCAATCGAAAGTGGTCGCTAGGGTTTTTTTTCTCGATTAAAAGAGTTGATGACTGTGTATTTATATATGATTAGAGTTTATGGGTAGAAGTAAATATGATGAGTAGAAAGTTGCTAGAAAATATTAAGGTAGATTTGGTGTTTGGATGGTTGTTGGAGAAGAAGGTAAATATGAGTATTTGAAGCATAATTAAAATAAGGGTAAATTCATAATTTTCTTTATGGAGGAAATAGCAAACTGGAGTATATTTTGAAATATGGGGGAAATAAAAAATCTTACGGAGGAAATAGCTTCACCCTGACTACTTTTCTGCAGAGGTTTATTATTTTAAAATGTACTGTAGACGATTATGGTAATTTTGATAAATTTAAGGTATTGACTATTGAGAAATCAAGAACATAATTTAATAAAATCGACAAAAACTAAATTTAAGCTATCTACCATTTATGCATTTTCATTAAAGTTTATGCTAATTTTATTAGAATTCACTTTATATTTCTTGTCTTACAGAAACACTGACAAGTTTAACTTTACTGAAGATAGATCATGAGTACCAAGTCACTACTTAATCTTGATCTATCTGTCCAGGTAAAAGTGTAAGAAAATGAAAATCTATATGTTTTGTTTCATTCTATAAAATAGTTGATTTGGATCATTACAGGTAGCTAAGATTGAGAAAAACCTGTTTGCTTTAATCCTTTCTAAAGGATTGTTGCATCCCTTAGTTCGCGTTTTGCACACGAAAATTTGCTCTAGTTATGAGAAAATTATTTGAAGTAATTCCGATCAGACCCGACTTAAAGAGATCGAACATTTGATTCGGAAGCTTTATTAACATTTGATTCGGAAGCTTCATTATAGGCATGTCCGTGAATACCGTAGACAAATAAGACAAAATGTTGCCAATATTGTTCATCTTTTCTCGAGCGAGCAATCGAGTATTATCAAAACTTTATGGCTAGAGTTAGTAGCCCTTGTGAGCTTGGTGAAAAGAAAATGCAAAACTGGCGATTTTCGTGTCACGTGTTTCTCGTTCGCCTCGGTGATACACAATATGAGAAAATTGATGTAAAAAATAGTGCACTTTTTACTCAAGTTACAAGAAGCAGACACTTAAAAGACACGAACAAGACACGCAAAAGACACACAAAGAAGCAGAAAGCTCAAATGAATTCCTAACTACTAAATGACTTTGTGAAGTAGTGGGAGTTATATTAGGAAGTCTGAAAGTCTCATAATTACTAAGAGACGTTTGAATCATATTTTCTATAAGTACTGAACCTTTTTGTTTCATTCTTCAAGTAATAAAATCAAACCATCTGTCTGTTCAATTGTTTCAGTTTTGTCTGTTCAATTTGTTTCATGGTAGCAGAGCGAGGTCTCTGCATATCAAGTGTTTGATTTCATTACCCATTGAAATACAAATCCTGTCAAGTGTTATTATCCTTCTCTTTCAATATAAATGGAAGCAATTCAGCTTCTCCTATGTCTACAGAGAAGCTTGTTGGAACCAATTACCAATATTGGCGGTTGTGTATGGAGGCTTTCCTTGAAGGACAAGATTTGTGGGATCTTGTTTCCGGTACCGAGATACTTCCGAGTGATACTCCAAAAAACGTTGAGTTAAGGAGGAAATGGAAATTAAGGTGCGGAAAGGCCTTATTCGCGTTGAGAACTTCGATCGGTAAGGAATTTATTGATCATGTTCGTGCATTGGATTCTCCAAAGAATATCTGGGATACTCTTGACAGGTTATTTACCCAGAAAAATACTATGCGACTTCAATACCTTGAGAATAAGCTTGCTTCGTTAACACAAGGTAATATGTCGATATCTGATTACTTTCTTAAGGTTAAGAATTTATGTTCGGAAATTTCAGGTTTGGATAAAGATGAATCTATCAGTGATGCAAGGGTAAGACATTATTTGATTCGTGGATTACCATCTGATTTCATACCGTTTATATCATCAATACAAGGATGGTTTAACCAACCATCAATTGTCGAGTTAGAAAACCTACTCTCCAACCAGGAAGCACTGGTCAAACAAATGCTTGGTAAGTATTTTGCTGATGTTGAAGATACACTTTTTACCAAAGACAGGTCAAGGTGGAAAAACACCCAAAGTCATTTTCAAAATGGCGGTAAGCAGACAAGGATAGAGGGGGAGTCAGCAAGCCATTTTAAACGGACATGTTTTAGATGCGGAAGGACTGGACAAATGAAGTCGGATTGTCGTGCAAAGCTTGTTTGCAAGAAGTGTGGAAAACCAGGCCACATTGAACCAAACTGTTATTCGAAAATCGTTAAATCAAATGCAAATGTTGCATATGATGCTGAAAATAGCAATGAGCTACAGTGGGAAAACTGTTTTTCAATTGAAGTTATTAATCAACCGGAAAAGATGGCTTCTGCTACACATAGATCTTTAAAGAAATTGGATGGTAACAGTAGTTGTATTGACTACAAGAACGAATGGATCTTTGATTCGGGTTGCTTACATCATGTTACCGGTAATGCTTCTATACTCTCTGATATTCATCCTCATTTGAACAAACGAGTAATTGTGACAGCAGACAACTCATTACATCCAGTAGTGAAAGAAGGTGATTTCAGTGTAAAGGCTGCAAATTCAGATGATGAAAGCCTTGCACTTGAAAACGTATACCAAGTACCGGGTTTAAAGAAGAATCTTGCGTCTCCTTCTCAAATTACTAATTCCGGTAAGTATGTTTTATTATGATCAAATGATGTTCAGATTCTTGATGATTATAAAAGTGTTGATGCTATTGTCTTATTCACTGGAAGAAAGGAAAACTCTTTATATATTTTATCTGCAAGTAAGGCATATATAGAAAAGACCAGTCAAAATGCAACAATTTCACTTTGGCATGCTGTATTCGGACATGTTGGTAATCAATTGTTGCAGCAAATATCAACAAACAGACTACTTGAAAGAGTTCCCTTATTCAAATCAACACATCAAGATGTCGTTTGTACTGGCTGTCAATATGTTAAGTCACATCGACTCCCTTTTCAGAAATCTTTGAATCGTGCATCGTTAATGTTTGAGCTTTTACATTCTGATCTCATGGGTCCTACAAGAAGACCAAGCTTTAGTGGTTTCCGTTACATGATAGTTATTGTTGATGATTTCTCTCGGTATAGTTGGGTGTATCTCTTGAAAAACAAAGGCGAAGCTTTCACACACTTTGTTGAATTCAAACAAATGGTAGAGAAACGATTCATTCATGTTTTGAAGTGTTTACGAACTGATAATGATGGTGAACTCCAGTCACACGAAATTTCGGAATTATGCCGCAAATATGGTATTCATCGACAACTAACATGCCCGGATACCCCACAACAGAATGGAGTCGCCGAACGTAAGGTAGCACGATAAGAACCTCCCTAGAGAACTGTGGGCAACAGCTATACAATGTGTCTGTCATGTGATAAACCGATTGCCTCCATGGCTAGGTACATCAAAATCTCGTTTTGAGCTACTATATACTATCAAACCTAATGTGAGTTACTTTAGAGTTTTTGGGTCTTTTTGCTATGTTCATATACCTAAGAAAAACGGAACTAAGCTTGATCTGAAAGCAAGAAAGTGTGTGTTTGTTGGTTATAACGTGAACAGGAAAGGATAGAGATGTATGGATCTTGTCACTAAGAAGATTGTGACTTCTCGTGATGTTGTTTTTGACGAGGTCTCTAATTTTTACCCAATTGCTGGTCTGTAAGAAACTTCTGTATTTATGCCATTTGTTGAAACTGATCCTGAGCCGATCTCTACTCAAGAAGATGACAGTGAGAGGGAGAGTTCAGAATGTTCTGGTCATAATAGTTCACCACAAGGAGAAGTCGAACTCCGAAGAACTACAAGACCTAGAAAGGTACCTATTTATTTAAAGGATTATGAAGTTCAAGCAAATCAATGTATTATCACTTCTTATTTTAAGCTAGAAGACATGCTGGAAAATGAGCCTTCATCCTATATTGAATATCAAGGGAAGTCAGAATGGGATAATGCAATGAAAGATGAAATTGTAGCCTTCGACAGAAATTCTTCCCGGGTTCTTGTACCAAAACCGAGAGATGTTGAACTGGTTACATGTAAATGGGTTTTCAAGTTAAAGAAGGCATCAGATGGAAGCGTTTCTATACACAAAGCTCGTCTAGTGGCTCGTGGTTTCTCTCAACAACATGGTTTTGATTATGAAGAAACATTCAGCCCAGTTGCAAAGATGGTAACAATTCGTACTATTATTTCTTTGGCAGCAAACAAAGGCTGGACTCTTTGGCAACTCGATGTAAATAATGCCTTCTTTTACGACGAACTGGATCGGGATATATATATAGATATATATATATATATATAGAACAACCACCTGGTTTTGTTTCAAAAGAATTTCCAGAATATGTCTGTAAACTTAAAAAGGAACTTTACGGTCTCAAACAAGCACCTCGTGCGTGGTATGGTAAGATTGCAGAATATCTTTTATTTTGCGGTTATTATCCATCTGATTCAGATCCTAGTGTTTTTGTAAAAACTGATGGAAATTTAAATATTATGATCCTTCTGTACGTTGATGATATGATCATTATTGGAAATAATTCAACTGAAATCAAACGGCTAAAGGAGGATTTATCAACTCGTTTTAAGATGAAAAACTAGGGGAAAGCTAACTGCTTCCTTGGTTTAGAAGTTGAAGAAGCAGATGGCTATTTTCTGTCACAAAGAAGTTATGCTACTAAGCTTTTAGTC
Organism: Limnanthes douglasii subsp. nivea; assembly: GCA_036936605.1. Taxonomy (NCBI): domain Eukaryota; kingdom Viridiplantae; phylum Streptophyta; class Magnoliopsida; order Brassicales; family Limnanthaceae; genus Limnanthes; species Limnanthes douglasii. Next base: position 391,298,106 of record JAUPFV010000001.1, on the reverse strand, counting down.
CGGTTTGGTATGGAAAATGCAAACTACACAAGCACTCCAATGGATCCAAGTCTAAAATTACACAAGAATGAAGGTGAATTATTAGATGATGCGACTCGGTATCGCAAACTGGTGGGTTGTCTTTTATACTTAACAGTAACTCGTCCGGATATTATTTTTTCAGTTGGAATAGTATCCCAAGTTATGAATCAACCATGTGTTGGTCACATGGCTGCAAAACGAATTCTTCGATATGTGAAAGGAACTTTAGAGTATGGGTTGATCTATCAAAAGAATACAGAGTTTTGTTTACGTGGGTTTGTTGACGTTGATTGGGCAGGCAATGTGAATGACAGACGGTCCACTTCAGGCCACTGCTTCAATACTGGTTTAACAACTATCTCTTGGTGCAGCAAGAAGCAAGACACAGTGACATAATCAACTGCTGAAGCTGAATATGTTGCAGCCACACTAGCTTCCCAAGAGTGTGTTTGGCTTACAAGACTTTTTGGAGATATCAATCAGGTACTACACCTTCCTATTTTCATCTTTTGTGACAACGAAAGTGCCATAAAACTTGCTCGAAATTTCGTGCTTCATGCTCGCACAAAATACATTGATACTCACCATCATTTTATCCGAGAGAAGGTACTTAATCAAGAAATTGAGTTGAAATATATACGGACAAATGAGCAGGTTGCAGATGGCCTTACTAAGGCTCTCCCCAAATCGAAATTTGAAGAATTCAGAGGGGCTCTCGGTCTTACTGATCGAAAGAATGCACTAAGGAAAAGTGTAAAAAATAGTGCACTATTTACTCAAGTTACAAGAAGCAGACACGCAAAAGACACACAAAGAAGCAGACAGCTCAAATGAATTCCTAACTACTAAATGACTTAATGAAATAGTGGGAGTTATATGAGGAAGTCTGAAAGTCTCATAATTACTAAGAGACGTTTGAATCATATTTTCCATAAGTACTAAACCTTTTTGTTTCATTCCTCAAATAATAAAATCAAACCATCTGTCTGTCCAATTGTTTCATCTATCTGTTCAATTATTTCAGTTTTGTCTGTTCAATTTCTTTCAATGGATTAAGAGAACCAAACTGGTCCGGTGCGGCCGCTTACTATTTGCAGGCTGTATTCTCAATAGCTTCTAATAAAAAGATCGATATGTCATGTCCAGATCCAATCCTAAAATTAATTTTGTACAATATTCATGTTGGGATCCGGATTGGTTTATAACCGGGTTGAAATCTGAGTTACAAAATATAAATGTGTTTCATGTTGTTATTCAGGTTCCGAAATGTGCTGGTGTTTTTCAGTCTATTTCTCTCGATTAGTTTTATAAAATGGTGAACTTTCCAAGTATTGTTTATATTAGTGTATTCGTCCTGGATTGCTAAACACGAATTATGACATGAATTGATCAAGCCAATGCCTGAATTTGACCGACTCGTCCGAAAGTCCATATTTGGACCTGCTTATATTTGTGTCCAAGCTTGAATTACGGACAACAAGGTTCTTGTATGTAGCCATTTTTTTTCCAAACCAGACAAAAAACGGTTGGTCCCGTAGGACAAGATTTCGCCACCCCTAGTTGTAGACTAGTATGCATGTATAATGTTCAGGTCTTGTTATAAGCTAATATGTGTTTGTAGTTGGCAGTTTTGGCTACATATATTGGTGATGAAATCCTAACATTGTACCATTGCGTAAGAAGCTTGGCTGTCAAGGAACCTTTTGCGGACTAATGGAGTAACCTAATTTCATTATTCTAAAGAGTAAAACTCTAGTTTTAGTTATTGACCCAATGTCTTTTATATCATAAGTTGGTACCCTACAAATGCTCATAAGCTTTTTTTGGGTATTTTAGAACATGTCATCTTTTTGCAATATATATCGAGCGACTCTTGCTTTGATTTCTCTAGTGCTTCTAAAAGAAGCAATGTTCAGCAAAAATCACGATCGGATGCGAATTTCTGGACACTTGTTATTCTAATGCTGGGTAATCATTTGTGGACATTTCTTGAAAGTAAATTAGGGCTCTGCCTTTGTCTATGGCTCAGTTTCGAATACGGGTGGAGCTCGATTAAGCTTGGCGAAGGGGTGGAGCTCCATTAAGCTTAGCCAAGAATAGACTATCTATATCTGAGGTATGACCTCAAGCTCCTGCTTAGGGGTGGCAAAATAACAATTCCAGGTCAGATTCGGGTCGGACTAAGTCTTAAAAGTCATGCAAAAAAAATTTCCGTTGCCGGGACTTGAATCCGGGTCTCTCGGGTGAGAGCCAAGTATCCTAACCACCTAGACTACAACGGAATGGTCGGAAAATAAGTTCATCCCAAGTACAAATTATACAGAATATTTTACCTGGATTTTTCAAGGAACATCCATGTCCGTACTCGTTTTTTTCCTGATCGATCGGACAGAACCTAATCTTTTCCATTACTCCCGCCTCGAGCTGAGCTGAAGGATCATGAGTGAAAAGAGGTGTTTGAGCTCGAGTTTGATTTGATATCAGCTTAGCCTCAAGTAGTCGAGGCCCGTTCGAGTTCGGCATGAATTTGTACACCCGACCGAATTTGAACCAGGCTAATATATTAGAAAAAAATAAGAATTTAATATTATAACATTAAATATATCATTAAGTTTGATATTACTCAAGCCGGCCTACACAAACATGAGTTTAATATGGATTTGAAGTCACCAGCACACAATTGAAATGTTTGTACACTAGCCACTCCTACTCATGCCCGGTGAGTAGGGCTGTTATCGGTCCGGTTCGGTTCGGGTTTTCACGGGACCGGACCGCTTAGCTTATCGGTTCGGACCGGACCGGACCACTAAGCTTTCGGTTCTAATTTTTGGAACCGGACCGCTAAGCGTTCGGTTCGGTCCGGTCCGGTTCGGTCTGATTCGGTTCGGTTCCGGATCCGGTTCGGTCCGAGTTCGGTTCGGTCCGAGTTCGGTTCGGTCGGAGTTCGGTCCGGTCCCGTTTCGGTTCGGTTCGTTATAGGTCAGGTTTCAGTTCACTTAAAAAAAATTAAATCTAATTAAAAAATGATTTTTATTTATTTTTATTTAAATAAATAATATAAAAACTAAAGTTTATAAATTAATGTTTTATTTTGTTAAAAAATGGGTAATTAACTATAAATTTTGGTAAAATAATTTATAAAAAAATAATAATAATAATAATAAATAATCGATTCCAACCATTTTGGTCCGATTTTCTATCAGTTTTACCGGTTCTATCGGTTTGATTCTGTATCGATTCTATCGGTTTGCCAGTTTTATCGGTTCGATTCCATATCGGTTTATCGATTTGGTTCTTAACCGATTTTTTGTTTCGGTTCCTTATCAATTTTCGGTTTTAGAATAGAACCGCAAACCGAACCATTAAAATTCGGTTTGGTTCTCGATCCGGTCTTTATCGGTTCGGTTTCGGTCCGATTTTCGGTTCCGAAGAACCGCTGACAGCCCTACCGTGAGCCCTTCAACTAAAATGCTGCATGTAAAATGTTTTAACTCCGGATGACTTTCCTCGTGTTCTCCGAGAATTGGACGTAATAATGGAACTAAACATCTAAGAAACCCTAAATGCCACTGCCACAGCTTTTCCTCTGTGCCATTCGCAACAATGGCGAGAGATGTTTTTGTCTGTCATACCTAAATCTTCCACCAAACTAACGGTTCCTTCAACCTCTCTTATGCTATCACTCACCTCTCTCGAATCTTTGAAAGGTGAACCAGTAGGTGAATTTAGCGAAAGCAATATCTACCCCTCTAGACATTATTTCCTTTCTCCTCCAATTTTATAATGGTAAGATATTCTGATACACCCTTCTCTCCACTAACTCCGGCGAACCTTCTTCTCTCCTCCAATTTTCTAACGAAATTTTTTGGTATTGCCGGTCATCGGACCGGATTCAGATCTTATGGTCTGAGTGTCACTCGTCGGTATGGTTGTTTCTCCTTTATCTTTTTTTTGGAGTCGTCTTCGTCGCCGATTTATTTCATGACTACTTTTAGAGTCGTCCTCTATTATCCGATAGATTTCGGTTTTGTCGCGGATATTCTTACATCCGTATTATGGTGTTTGTCGGCAATGTCTGAAGTTTTATCGAAGGAGGAACTTCGATCCCGTTGTCATCGCATCTCCTCATCTTCTCCTACTCTCGTGGATGGAGATCTCTTACGGATTTGGAATTTGTAACGGATTTCGAATAGATTTTTCTCCTATTTCGATCTATTTCCGATTCCGAGCGATAGTAAAGCCGCCTTTGAAGTCTAATCTCCGGTTCGTCTTTTCTGTACCAAACGCCGGCCTAAGTCTCTCCTCCTCTGCAACCCGTTTATTTTCACCAAAGTAACTCTTCATTCCGAAAGTCACGGTAGTCCCTTCTTGTCGAGTCTTGGTCGCAGATGGGATGTTCTGTCGGCCGTCGATGCAGACTTTCTCACCTTAGATGACGAGGAGCTCGAGTTGCATGTAGCGATGCCGATTCAGACGAGGTTGGTGTCGAACATTATTAAGGTAACAGTAGGCGAAAGGTTGGCGTATGGTAACCCCTAGAGGTGTCTAATGGTTCAGGAACCATGGTTTAAAGCTGACAACCTGCTTAAGAACTGGCGGTCTACCTGCGAAACTGGCCCATTAGGACTGCAACCCGCCGAGACCGCAACCCGCCGAGACCGCAACCCGCCGAGACCGCAACCCGCCGAGACCGCATAAGGAGCAACCCGCCGAGACCGCAACCCGCCGAGACCGCAACCCGCCGAGACCGCAACCCGCCGAGACTGCGAAACCACGGTTTATTTGTAAAAAACCGGTGGTTTATTGGTAAATATTATGCTGATTTTATTTATTTTATATCCAAAATGTTATATTTAAAAAATATTGAGATTGAATATTATTATAGAATTATTATTACATTTTTGTTAATATTAATTTGTTTTGGTTATTAATATTTTAAGTGTTGTAATTATTATATAGTCTAAAATTTTAAATATTACTTATGTTATTATCATATTTTGAATATTATTATTATTATGTTTTTATATCTAATACAAAGCAAAACTATATCTTATCATGTTAAAATATTACAAATTCTACGGTTATAATTTTAATATTACATTTTGATTACTATTGTGATTTGGTTTTAAATTTTACAAGTGTTTGATATTATTTTTTAAACCAAAATTAGATCTTATGAAGTTATAAGTATTTCATAATACATTTGTTGTTGTTATAATAAAAGGTAAAGTCATTTTTGGATAATTTAGCCGTTCACAGTTTATACTCGTGCGGGCCAGGAGTTGTACAAATGTTTTCAAATTACAATACAAAATAGTAAAAAACTATTACAAACATCATTCATCTTCAGCTTCGTCTTCTTCGTAAGTAAAATCTTCGCCGTCAGCTTCGTTTTCTTCCGCAATTTCTTGTTCAAGTATATCTTCGTAATCATCCGGATAATCTTCGAAGATGTCGTCTACGTTCACTTCGTCTCTGAACTCTATGTCTTGCATCCTTTTATCCGCCGCTGTCCAATCCTTAACTGCCACAAGCACTCCAAGTGCTTTGCCCGTCAATCTTGTTCTCTTAGTCGTGTATTGCAACCTCGCTTGGCTGAAAGCACACTCACTTGCAACTGTAGACATAGGTATAGCATAAATCTCTTTAACAATCCTGCAAAGAATAGGAAACTCTTCAGTTTTGGTACCCCACCATCGTATGATATCTTCAATACCTTGGTCTTGATAATTCGTAAAGTCAAACCTAGTGGTCCAATATCTATACAACTCATTATCAGATGGAGGGGTTTCTGTAACATTGTTGTTTCGTAACATTGCCAATCGAATATAGTTAGTATTTCTCCCTCTACCCCTATTGTTACTACTGCTTACATTTGTAGATGTATTTGATCTATATCTTGCAGCATACTTATCATAGATATTATACAAACTATCATATATACCGCTAATATATCCTTTAGGGTCAATTGGTTCGGTCGGTGGTATATCTGTAGGAAACCGTACAGATTTATAAAAGCAATCAACTAGCAATTCAAATTTTTCTTTTCGTGAAAAAGGATCTAAAAGGCAAGCAAATGAATAACTATCAGGGATTGGATGAAAATACTTTGTGAACTTATATTCCATTCCAGGCACCATGTCTACGCATGCATAATGTGATCTAAATTCATCCATATGCATGGCAAGATTAGCAATCGTGAAAAGGGCCAAATGAGCATTAGGTTGATTTTGTGAAGAAAAGGTTAGGGTGTTTTCTTTAAAAAGTCTTAAAAATCTTAACATGTGTGCACAAAATTTCCAATGATCTGGTTCAATTGGTGTTTCACGATATGTATTATAAAGCGTCGATATCTCTTCTTTAAAAACATGCGCACGTGCAAGCATTGTGTAAGTAGAATTCCATCTAGTTTCGACATCTAATAAAAGTTTCTTATATTTTTTCCCATTTGAAAGAACAAGTGTTTTAAAAGCTCTTTTTTTAGCAGCGGATGTCGAGCAAAATAGGATCCCATTTTTTATAGGGGTAATATAATCACCCTGAACCTTACGTATTCCTTCTTTCGCAATTAATTGAAGTACGTGGCATAAACATTTGGTGTGAAACAATTTTGGAAAAGGAGGATTGCAATCTGCTATAAGATATGATATAGCACTAATATTAGAAGATGCATTATCCAACAAAATAGACATAATCTTGTTTTTAATGCCATAAACATTCATGCATTCAGTCATACTCTCCCTAATTATTTGTGCGGTATGCTTCCCAATTGATTCAAACCATATAATTCTCCTTTGGAGGACCCATTGGGCGTCCATCCAATGGAGGGTAACACATATCATATCTAAATCAGTAAAAGTAGCTATGTCACTAGTAATCGAAACATTCCATGGCAAAGTCTGCATAGTTTGAATAATCTCTTTTTTTCTTTGTAAATAATATTTAAAGGCTAGCGATCGCAAAGAGGTACGTGGAATGCGTGTTGCCTGTGGGTTTACCCCAACTTGCATCCAATTTTCGTATCTCCAAGAATCCCCAAAACTAAATGGTTGTAAACTACCGACTGCATAAATCATTGTTGCTTCCCTATACGTATCGTGGTTAAACTCAAAAGGAAGACCTGTTTGAGGGTTCGTGCAAACATTAGTTGGGTTAGGTTTTGTAGGATCATATATTTCATGTTTCGATAAATGTTTTACCATAGTGCTAGTGCCCATATTTCTAGATCCACTTACGTGAAGATAACGTTTATTGCACTCTTTACAAATACAATACAAACCATCTTCTGATAGAGTATAGTGTTTCCAAATCCAAGATGTTTTCTTAGGAGATCCCCCCCCACTAGTACTTCCACCACCACTTTCGCGGGAGGAGAGTGTGTCAACGTGAGGGAATTCTGTAGAAAAATCATCCATGGTATTGAGATCCACATTAGATGGTGCGTTTATCCCAGTATTTCTACGTTTTGAATTCATTTTAAAACTAATAATAGTTTTTTTTTTCAAATATGCAATAAAATACTAATAATAAAATCACAATTTAGACTAATAACAAGATATAACAACTAAATTTAGACTAATAACAAGATAGAACAACTAAATTTAGACTAATAACAACTAAGAAACAATTTGCGGAAAAACAAAAATCAAACAATTTCGAAAGTAGGAGTAGAATAAGTAAAATAACTAATTGTAGTTTTCTAGAACTTATCGAACAAATAGATAGATTTAGAGAGAAGTAGAGAGTTGTTTGAGAGGTGTGAGTATTGGTGTTGGGGTCTCCTCTACTTATAGGGGAGACCCAAAAAAAAAAAAACCGAAAAAACAAAAAAAAAAAAATCGCCCGGACCATCCGGATGGGCGTCCGGATGGTCCGGACACATGATCCGGGGCATCCGGACAGTTTCGCCCGGACGCCCGGACAGACAATTCGGACCATCCGGACGCCCATCCGGATGGTCCGATTGGAACCGGGGCATCCGGACGATCGTCCGGATGCCCCGGTTCAACCAACGGCTAGTTGGTTTGAACTAGCCGTTGGTTGAACCGGGGCATCCGGATGATCGTCCGGATGCCCCGGTTCAACCAACGGCTAGTTGGTTTGAACTAGCCGTTGGTTGAACCGGGGCATCCGGACGATCATCCGGATGCCCCGGTTCAACCAACGGCTAGTTCAAACCAACTAGCCGTTGGCAACGGCCAAAAGCGGACCATCCGCACGCGTGGCCGGATGGTCCGCTTGATGACGTCATGCTGACGTCATCAAACGGCTAGTAGAAAAAAAAAAAAAAACACAAAATTACCCTATAAATACACCCTACATCCTCCTATATTTTTCACTACAAATCTCTCCCTCTCCACTACAAATCTATCCCCTCTCTCTACTACACTTCTCTAAATTTTTTTTATATTTTTCAAACTCTATTTAAATTTCAGGTTTCGCAAATGTCTTCGAAAACAAAAAAGAACGCTCGTAAAGGTGGATGTAGTGAACCAACCACTTCCGAATTGAGAGAGGTGGAAGAAATGTTGTTGCATACCATGGAGCAGGAGGCAACGGAGAGCGAGACTATCGAACATCGCCCCGAGGGGGAGATTCGCATCCGTAGTAATCAGCAAGGAGGTCGAGGTGTAACAAAAATTTGGTCTGGTATGTTTCTGAACTACGAGGAACTGATCCAAATAGAGGGTATGCAAAATTTTTTCAAACTTATTGAGCCTACTAATGGCCAAGGTTGGATGAATCTAGCTAGATTCAAATGTGATTGGTATATAGAACTAGTGCGAAAGTTTTATTCCACGGCTAGATTAATCGAAAATGATCCAAGAGGTTTAGGAATGAATAGTTTGATTGATGGTAAAGACATTAGTTTTTTTGAAACTGATTTCTACGATCTTTTTTCCGTTCCAACCCATGATATCTATACCGGTAATAAATTACCTCCCATTAGTTATCGCCCTACGATATGGAGTGCTGATTGGCCTTTGTCTTACGAAGAAGCGGTAGAGATTCTTACTTGTCCTGGTGCGGAAGCTCCGGAAATTAGCGGTAAATTTCGAGCCATGCGGGGTAATTTGGATGGTATTGGGAAATTAGCTTTGAAATTGGTAAATAGTATATTTCTTCCACCTAGTAACAATGATTCGCAGCTTTCATATATTCAAACATTTGTTACTGCTTTTATGATTCGAAATCAGGGAATAATTAATTTACCCAGCTTGATGATTCGAAATATGGCTGCGAGGTGTGGTACGGATAAACTACCTTATGGGATGATATTGAGTAAATTGCTTGTTTCGAAAGGAGCTGATGTGAGTATGTACACTCCGGTGAAGGTGAGGCCGACTAGTGCTATAGGTAGAAACTCTTTGCGTTTGCAGGAAATATACTCTTGGGATGGAGAGTTGATTTCGAAATTAGAGGCATGGAACCACCATAGAGAAGACTTGAATCAGATATATATTGCGAACGGTCTTACAAAACCGCCAAATCCACCTACTCAGTATCGAGTTGAGGCTGAAGTGTCTTTCGATCCAAATGCTAGTGGTTCTTCGCGAGTACCGCCACAACAAAGACGAACCGATCGCGAATTTGCTGAGTTTGCGCATACTCAACAAATGGTTTGGCATGATGATTTTACAAAATGGCAAGGTGAATTTCAAAATTGGCAGGGGGGGGTAAATGACCAGCTTAGCCAGATACAGCAGTGGCAAGTAGGGGTGAATGATCAACTTGGTCACCTCGAGCAGTGGCATGGTCAATACGAGCAGTGGCATGGTCAATACGAGCAGTGGCATCATGGACAAGATCAATGGAATGAGCGATTTGCAAACTCTCAAGCCCAACAGTCGGAGTATATGCGACAGATGATGGAGAACATGCATTTGCAAGGTCAACCACCTAACAACAACAACGATGAAGCTCCTTAGTTTTTCGCAATTGATTTTCATTATCGTTGTAATGTTTATCTTTTTTATTTGATTGAACAACTATGTTACTTGTTTGGTTTTTATTTTTAATGAATTGTTTGTTTTGCTTCTATTTTTTATTAAATGTTATTTAAATCACTTACCTAGCTTTCAATTTTTATTTTGTTCTTTACAACTTACAAGTAATTTATGTTTATGCATATAAACTTCTAATATTGAATAGTTCGAAAATACAATAAACTATATAATTCATCTAACCATAAACACTAAAGAATCACCTAATAATTTAAAATTTTAATACAATTATATGTCTAATAGGTATATATTATTTAATAGTAATATATTATTCAAACGTATCAAAATCAAATTACAATTATTTTTTTAAAATATAATTGATGATTATAAAATTTTGATTAAAATGATAACATATTTAAATTAAAATACATGAAATAGAATAATTAACTCAATTATTGAAATTAGATTCAATTAACACTTACAAATTAATTTTAAATGACATTATAATATATTCTGATAAACGGTTCTTAAATGGTTAAATGGTTTGGCTGATGGTTTGAACTGGTAAACGGCTCTTAAATGGTTCGTCTGGTGGTTTGAACTGGCGGTTTAACTGTGAAACTGGCCCATTACGACTGCAACCCGCCGAGACCGCAACCCGCCGAGACCGCATAAGGAGCAACCCGCCGAGACCGCAACCCGCCGAGACCGCAACCCGCCGAGACCGCAACCCGCCGAGACCGCAACCCGCCGAAACCGCAACCCGCCGAGACCGCAACCCGCCGAGACCGCAACCCGTGGTTCAGACTTAAACGGTGCGGGTTGGTGCTGGTTCAAACCGTTTGACACCTCTAGACTAACCCCAAACCTAAAGGTTTCTCTGGGTGTTATGAGTGTCGGCCCAAAATTAAAAACCTTTATTTTTACTTTAATAACGGTTTGGACTTGTTAGTCTTCTCTTGTTTATAACCTTTGATTTGACATATGGGTATAATTTGGGTTTGATATTATATTTTAATATTCTAAAATTTTATCTATGTGGTTATTCTAGTTTAGTTTTAATTTTTTTTCGAGTTATATTTTATTTTTTTATTATATATAATTTAGATGCTTTTGTGTATCATCGTATCCTTTTTCAATGTGAAAACTGAGCGAGTTTTTGTCAAAGTATGAGACTTTGTAAACTAATTTCAAAGACGTGCTACTATTTGATCATTCTGATTCAGGTTTGGGTGAAGCTATTTCCTCCGTAAGATTTTTTATTTCCATCATATTTCAAAATATACTCCACTTTGTTATTTCCTCCATAAAGGAAATTATTAATTTACTCTTATTTTAATTTTACTTTAAACACTCATATTTACCTTCTTCTCCAGCAACCATCCAAACATCAAATCTACCTTAATATTTTCCAGCAACCTTCTACTCATCATATTTACTAATACCCATAAACTTTACTCTAATATAAATACACAGACATCAACTCTTTTAATCGCGAAAAAAACCTAGCCACCACTTTCGATTGAATCAATGTATCAAATGTAAAATTTCTCTTAATTTTTTTAATCAATGGGTTGGCAAGAGTTCCAGGAAGTTGGTTGTACTATGAATAACGAGTCGACAAACTCGATATGCAGAAAAATTACAGTTGCCGAAACTCTCTTGCTATGGTTTTTTTTTAATTTGTTTCGTGCATACTGAGTTTCATGAATAGATTTCTTGTTTTTTTGTATCAAATTAATTTCATAAAACTTTAGAAATCTGTTTTTGATTTGTTTATTTTTTGTTTAAAAAACTTCAACTTGTTTTTCTATTTCTGACTCTCTAATATTTGTTTGTTGCTATTTTTACAAGATTAAATTGTATTTTTGGTTGATTTGGTGATGTTCTGAGGTGTTTTGATCTTTGGTTGGAGTGTCTTCCTTTTTCATGATTAATTTTTAAGAAATTTGAGGTTTTTTTTTTTGTTTTTAAGGTTTAATTTTAGAAGTTAAATGATATATGTTAGCTGTAATTTGTCTTAATGATATGTTTGTTGGAATAAGGGTTGGATAGTGGATAGTGGCATCAAAATATAAATTGAAAAGTATATTGAGGACAAAAAAGTAAAAGCAAATGTTAAATATTTTTTTAGAAATTTGAGATGGAGGAAATAATAAATCATATGGAGAAAATAGTTTTATCCTTCAGGTGTTTGTGGAATTCGATCTTTTTTAGCTTGGTTCGGATTCTGCAAAGATCCTCTTATCACACCATTTGAATGAGATTAAGGAGTTTGATAGCAGTGAGGAGGTGGACTCGCTTCCTAAAAGGCTTCGCTCTACTGGCGTCACTACTCACGGTAATATGGATTTGTCCTCCGAAAGGACCATCGTCTAACACACTGTAAGTTGTTTTTTCCTTCATGATAATTTCTTCATGGAATGTGCGTGGTCTAAACGACCCTGTTAGGCAGAAATACGTAAATGATTTTATAATTCGTAATAATATTTCTCTTTTAATTTTAGTAGAAACCAAAGTCCAAAACCACAAAGTCGACTCTATCATTAGATCGGTGGCCCCTTTTTGGCACTACATTATCAATCATTCCTCTCACCCTCTCGGAAGAATTTGGGTTATTCGCAATGAAGCAACATATCGCATTCATCTTTAGAATGACTTAATTTCTATTGCTGAATGTGATAAGGGCTTGCCATGGGTCTCCCTTGGGGATTTTAATGCCATCCGCAAACCAGAGGAGCGTTTAGGCTCCCGAGAGACCTGGTCCCCTGCCATTGATGATTTCAATAATTGTTGCTACCATTGCGAGCTTAGCGACCTCAGATCCACTGACTTCCCTTTTACCTGGATAAATAAGCAGCCTACTTGCCCTGTCTTGTCCAAAATTGACCGTGTCTTGGTCAATCTAGAATGGGACGACCTCTTCCCTATGTCTGTTGCCCACTTTGGCTTCATTCACTCTTCTGATCATACCACTGTTACTCTTAACCTCGGCCTCCCTCGCTCCAAAAAAATAAGCCTTTCAAATTCTTCAACATGTAGGCAATCTCATCCCCTATTCAAATCCATTGTTGCCAACAGTTGGAACCTCCCTTCCCATGCTTCTGAGATGAGCTTGATCTCCGAGAAGCTCATCTGGCTTCAACACGAGCTTGCTTGTCTCAATCGTAAAGAATATAGTGATATCAGCTCTAGAGTCTCCTTAGCTCAGGATAACCTTTTCTGCGCCCAAACCAACCTTGCTCTCAATCCCCTCAATCATGAGCTCGTCACTAAGGAGATTGAGGCTTCAGAGTCTTACATCTTTTTTAGTCGTGCTGAAGAATCCTTCCTCAAGAAAAAATCTAGAGAAAACTGGATCAAGCTTGGAGACAAGAATACCAAATTCTTCCCCAGATTCTCAACCCCAGATTCTGTCTCTCGGGTCTTTGTTAACTATTTTAAGGACCTGCTTGGCACCAGGCATCCCCCTGATTACCCTGCTTAGGATAGAGTCTCCACTCTCCTCTCCTCTAAGGTGAATGATTCAGAAAAGGTCTCAATGACCCGAAACGTTTCTCGCGAAGAGATTAAGTCTTCCTTATTTAGTATTGATAGCAACAAATCTACCGCCCCTGACGGTTTTAATTCTAGTTTTTTCAAAGCCTCTTGGGACATTGTGGGATCCGATATCTGTCTTTGGGTTCTCTAATTCTTTAATTCTGTCACGCTAGACCCGTTATGGAGCTCCACCTCCATCGCATTTATCCCTAAGAAAGACTCTTCATTTGTGGCTGCCGATTTTAGAACTATTGCCCTCTGCAATGTGATCTACAAAATCATTTTAAAAATTTTGGCCAATAGAATTGAAGACTGTTTTCCTTACTTAATTGATTTCTCTCAATCCGCATTCGTTGCTGGTAGGAACATCTCTGACAATATTCTCCTCTCCCAATAGCTCTTAAAGGGTTACTCTTCCAACAAAGGTTGTTGTAGGGTTGCTCTTAAGATCGATCTTATGAAAGTTTTTGATAATGTCAGATGGCATCTAATTCTTGATATTCTTGTTGCAACACTTTTCCCAGTTAAGATGATCAACTGGATCATTCAATGCATCTCTTCCCCCACCTACAATGTCATCATCAGTGGGGACCTTCATGGTAATTTTCAGGGTAGGAAATGCCTCAGACAATGAGACCCTATTTCTCCTTTCCTCTTTGTCCTTGTTATGCAAGTCCTCTCCGGCATTCTCAAATCGAAAAGCAATGCCCCTAACTTTAAGTTCCACTGGAAATGCCAGAAACTTAATGTTACCCATCTCTGCTTTGCGGATGATCTTATGATTTTTTGCCATGGAGTCGCAAACTCTCTTACCCTTGTTAAAGAAGGACTCAATGATTTCTTCTCTCTTTCTGGTCTGAAGGTCAACCCTTCCAAAAGCCAAATCTTCCTCTCTAGTGTAAATTCGCACCTCCGCACTGAGCTCCTCTCTATTTCTGTCTTTTGTGAAGACTCCCTCCCAGTCAAATACTTGGGAATTCCCCTTCTCACTAGTCGTCTCGCGCATTCGGACTATCGTCCTCTCTTTCATAAAATTACTTCGAGAATTGACTCTTGGACTTCCAAACACCTCTCTTTATGCTGGTAGACTTCAGCTTGAAGAGTTAAGAAATTGTCCGGGGGCGATTTCGTTATGAGAGGGTTTGTTCGTAGAGGATTAGATGACAAAAGCAAGACGGAGTATCAAATCTAGAGAGAGAAACTGTAGACTTATATAGAGAGAGAAAGTGTACTATTCATCCTTTTTCTCGTAAAGCGTGTGTGGTCCTTTTATAGTACAATTGCGGACCCCACACGCCTTAATTTGGTTTAATTACATCTTCTGGTCCCTGCTATTTGGTTTCTTCCTATTTTGGCCATATGTTTATAACATATACATTTTAGCCTTTACATCCTTATTCCTACACATTTTGGCCCTCATACATTTATTCTTATGTATTTTGGCCCTCATACATTTATTCTTATGTACTTCGGTCCTCATACATTTATTCTATTTCATTTTGGCCCTCATACATTTATTCTTATGTATTTTGGCCCTCATACATTTATTCTTATGTACTTCGGTCCTTATACATTTATTCTATTTCATTTTGGCCCTTGTCTTTTATTCTCCCTCATCAGTAGCCCCCCAGTCTTAGTAAAAAGTTGTTTTGCTAAGACTGAATAGTCTCTTCGACCGGCCAAAAATCTCTTCGAAAAGTTACTCCTTCGAAATCCCTTTGCCAAGCACATCCTCTTCGAATATCCTGAAGGCCTCCTCGAATTTCTGGAAAAAGTCCATTTGAATCCATGTCTTCGAATGGCTTGAAAGCCTCCTCGAACGTTTTCAAAACCTTCTCGAAAGAAGCCTTTCGAATATCTGTCGTCGAACATTTTCAAAACCTCCTCGAAAGAAGCCTTTCGAATATCTGTCGTCGAACGTTTTCACAACCTCCTCGAAAGAAGCCTTTCGAACATCTGTTATATCGAGTAGCCCCCTCAATCCTTGCAACTTTGTACTTAAACAAAAAAATGTTGCTAGGATTGATGATGTCATGGTACCGATACCGACGTCACCGTACTTTTAAAGAAACGGTAGCAATTCTACTGACATCGTTGTCAGAAAACTCTTCCCCTTCCTTGACGATCTCTGACACATGACTCTTCACCTTCTGCTATAGCTAGGCGATCGAACATTGTCCACCTATGTTGACCAATGTACCCCTAGGCAAACAACACAAAAATGTCCCCGGGCTTCGTTTGTCAAGAAAGCCCATTAACCTCTATAAATATCGAGCTGCACTCCTCATTAATGCAACTGTTTGTTCAAGTATTTCTAGAGAGATAAAGCTGGCGAACAAGCCCCGTCGAATTCCTGAGTGGTTGCTGATTAGTAAACGGTTCGAGGAGAGGGTTGCTGCTCGTGAAGACGTACGACCTCAACCCCCACCACCAACGACAACCTTTTTTGGTCCCTGGCCTCCTTCGAACAATTCGACGGCCATTATCCCTCGCGAAGTAGCCCAACAGAGTTTACTCAACGAATCACACCCTCTTAGAGAAATGGGTAAAGAAAGATCTCACAGGCACTCAGCCGGTTCGAAGAGGAAAAAATCGCATAGGGATAGAAAAGATTCCCACGAACGAAAACGGGCCAGGGAAGCTTCCCTGACAATTCGAGAGCCAATTGCCACAACTAGAGTTGAAAACTTCCCTCAAAGGTCATCAAGTCCTCGAAGGACTTCGAGGAGTCCCCCTCGTCCCTCAATTAATCCATCTCGAAACCAAGAACGCCAACAAAGGACTTCAAGGAGCCCTCCTCAAAACCAAGATCGTCATCACAATTCTGCTAGCCCTCCTCGAAGGCAAGAGTTGGAACAGAATACTGAGAGCCCTCTTCGAATGCGAAACTTGGAGCACAATACTGAAAGTCCCCCTCGAATACAAGGAACAGAGGCGTCGAGTCTGCCCTCCACGCTGTCTATGACCATCCATGGTACTCAATTCGCCACCGAGGAAGATATGCGGATTAGGCATGAAGAAACATTAGACCCCATAGTCATGGGACCTTACAACAAATTCCTCGGACAGAGAGTGCCTACTACCTCCTCGACAGGCCCTGCAGAGGGTGGTACCTCCTCTTCGGCCATATCCGAAGAACAAGCTCGCCGGATTGCTCCAAAATCGAAGGGGGATGTGACTTTGCCCTTAGAGTTAGATAATATTGTTGGCAACAATATCAGGGGCATTGAGAATAAGCACATGGTGGCCCTGGCGAATGTTAAGTACAAATATTTTTTGCAAGCAGAGGAACCAATGCTTAGAGCTCGATGGGGCATTCCTCAATATATCAATATCCGATTTCCCTCGGAAGGAGAGACGCCCTTATCTGTGAGGGACCATGAGGTGGTGGTCTATACAGAGATGATGAACTGGGGGCTAAGGTATCCCTTAGATCCCTTCTTTATTGAATATCTTTCGAAGATCGATCTCTGTCCCTCACAAGTAGGGCCCAACATGTGGTTCACCTTGATGGCGTGCATAATGGCCTCAAGGCTCTCAGGGCAAGAGTTTTTATTGGAGCAAATCATTGGTCTGGCCGGTCTTGCTCGAAACCCTTACTTCCCCTTCTACTCATTGACATTCAATCGGGGGCAAAAAGTGCTGAAAGACCTTTTGGAGGCAGATAAAAAATGGAGGCAACAGTTCCTCTTCTTCTCTGGCTGCTGGGAGACCGTATCAGAAGCCAGTCCTTCGAATCCACATAAACTCTCCTTGAAATGGACTAATAAAGGTAAGTGCCTCCTCGAATTTTTATGCCTCTACGAACTATTTTGCTTCTTCGAATTATTTTGCCTCTTCGAGTTATTTTGCCTCTTCGAGTTATTTTGCTTCTTCGAATTATTTTGCTTCTTCGAATTATTTTGCTTCTTCGAATTTTTAATTGTGGTTGGTCTTGATATGCACTACTTGCTACAGCGATGACCGGGATATCCAAGCCCTACACTGATTATGTTGAGGGAGCCACAACTGTGTTTACCAACCTACGCTTGTGGGCAAAGGAAAAATGGGACAATCGATTCCGGCAGTGCTTTACCGACGACAACCTTACGAGGAGTCGGTTATGGAGGCTGAATCCCCTCGATCGTCTGAGCATGAGACAGTTAATGACACCGCCTTCGGAGAGGGAGGTACTAGAGCGATGTAGCCAGCAAGATGTGACAATTTACCTACCCAAACGCTCTCGGTCACAAAGTCACTTGGAAGAACCCTCAGAAGAGGAAGTAGCACCAACTCAACCATCGAATCCCCAAGTGGTGATTAACAAACAACAACCTCCCTCCTCAGAAAATCCTGGGTCATCAAGGGCCATTGCTCCTCGAACAAGGGAAGCCCCTCGAACAAGTGACGCTCCTCGAACAGATGATGTTCCTCGGTCAACAAATGCTTCCCGTTCTGCTCCCATTCGCCCATCAAGGAAAGATGGCAAGAAAAAAGACCTGAAAGGAAAAGGGATCCTCCTTGAGCCCATCGAAGAACAATCCGAGGGAGGAGAAACCCCTAACCACAACGAAGAGAACAACTTCGAAGGAGAAGTCCACAGTATCGCAAAGGATGCTGAAAACAGAGGTGGTCAGTCACCAAGGGAAACCTCCTACCAATCCTTACATTCCCCTCATACAGAAGCTTCTCACCCCGCTTCCCTGACCAACAGTCCAAGGCTGGCACCTATCCTTGCTCCTTGAACAAATCCTCCACTCCTTGTCCACCCAGACATTGCTTGTGGCAATTTCTCTGAGTTTGATTCTGCAGCGTTGGGGTCCCCTACGAGCTCCTTCGAAGTCCCCATGGATGATGATTTCTCTATGAGTGTGCGAAAACTGCTGCACACTTCAGTGAACAGAGGAAAGAAGATGCGCCATCTTGAAAAACGCAAAAAATTTTACAAATTCAAAGCATCAGTGGCTGCCTCGAAACTTGATGAAGCCAAGAAGGAATATGCCACGCTCGAGGGCCAAGCTGATGCCCTGTATGAGCGCCTTTCTGCCTCTGAGAATTATGTTATAATGTTGGAGGACTGTTGTCAAAAGGAAAGGGATTTGTACAAGGCGAAGACCGATGCCCAAGAGTTGATGATATCCGAATACAAGAAAGGGCATCGCCAGGCTTGCGATGGATTTGAGCAATGCACGGAGGCTCTTCGAAAAGTGGTGGAAGAGCGCGATAAATTAGAGAGAAAGATCAAAGGTTTCCCAGTAGAGATTGAGGAGGCCAAGGATAAAGCGGTGGATGCTTATGCAGCCACATGTTCGAAGAAGTTTCAGGCTCGGGATGCTGCCACTCGAGCCGGTTTACTGACCCAAATATACGCGGATCACCCTGAATATGACCTGGGGCCTTTTTGGAAGCTTGTTCCCCCAGAACTTCGCCCTCCCCAAATTGTTATAAGTGAGAGTGAAGGCTCAGAGGGTGAGGGAAGTGATGCCCCGAAGAATGCAGATTGAGTCAACTGCGGATTGTAATCGTTGTTTTGTTTTTTTTTGTATTTGTGGCCTGGAAAGGCCTTTTTTTTGTAATGACCGGGACTTGTTTGTGCTGTTTTAACCTTTCAAGAGCACTAAATATTTGACATATCAACGTATTGTATTTATAACAAGTTCATAATATGCATCAGTTTGGTAAATTATCCTTCGAACTGTGATGTCATTTGCCCATCGAAGAATGAGCACCATAGTAAATAAAGCCATCGAACTTTAAGTTGATCAAATTCCAAAATGCTTAGCCTTCGAATAATTATCGTGTAGAGAAATTAATGTATAATATTTTGATTAGGGTCTTCGAATGCCTACTGTTGTGGCCTTCGAAGAATGCACGTTTAGCCTTCGAATAGTTGATAAGTGTTGTGTTATTATCTAATATGATATGCTTAAAGAAAGACTCTGCGAACAATGATGAATGGTCTTCGAACAATGAGGCCTTCGAACAACTTTTGTCCTTAGACAAATTGAACAAGAGTTGTGCCTCTGACGAGGCCTTCGACTGCCAATCCACGTAGCCATCGAACAATGGTCATTTGGATGACAACAACCAGTTATATTTTCCATGAGGCCTTCGAATGCCAATGTGCTTGGCCTTTGAAGAATTTGTAGGATCCTCGAAACAATTTCGAGGAGAAAGTGTGCTGATGTACAATGGGGAGTAGCTTCGAGACACACCGTAATGTGACTCGTAGAATAATTCGAAAGTCCCAAATTTCGAGGCACGCCCTAACGTGACCCGAAGAATATAGTAATAATAGTGCGAGGGACAATAATTCAAGGCACATGTTAATGTGACTCAAAAAATAGTGTGAGAGAAAGTAATCCGAGGCACATGTTAATGTGACTCAAAAAATAGTGTGAGAGAAAGTAATTCGAGGCACATGTTACTGTGACTCAAAAAATAGTGTGAGAGAAAGTAATCCGAGGCACATGTTACTGTGACTCAAAAAATAGTGTGAGAGATAGTAATTCAAGGCACATGTTAATGTGACTCAAAAAATAGTGTGAGAGAAAGTAATTCGAGGCACATGTTACTGTGACTCAAAAAATAGTGTGAGAGACAGTAATTCGAGGAACATGTTACTGTGACTCAAAAAATAGTGTGAGGCAAAGAAACTTTGTATTAATAGGATCACCGAAACACCTCATTAAAACCTTCCTGTGCCTAACAGGGTAAGAAAGAGTGTGTCCTCACCAAAATTTGTCCAAGGTATACACAGGAGATGAAAAGAAATACAATATTCTCTCTGAGCTCTGCTAATCGAGGTACAACTTTAAATGCTCAATATTCCAAGGTAAGCGGAGATATCGTCCATCTTTATCTTTCAACCGATATGTGCCTGGTTTTATCCTTTCGGTGACCGTATAAGGGCCTTCCCAATTAGGGCCCAACTTCCCCAAACTCTTGTCCTTGGTGTGTAAGAAAATTTTCCGTAGGACTTTGTCTCCCACCTGGAAATCCCTATGGTTGACTTTGGATGCATACCGGCTCCTCATAAGAGTTTGATAATGAAGGGAGGTCAGCTGCGCCCGCTGCCTCTTTTCCTCCACCAAATCTAAAGCCAATGCTCTATGCTCTTTATTGGTGTCTGAATCATAAGTTGCAATCCGATGTGAGGGGAAGAGGATTTCTAGAGGGACCACGGCGTCCATTCCATAAACTAAGGCAAAAGGGGACACATTGGTGGCTGTTCGTGGGGTCGTTCGATACGCCCATAAAACCTCCTGTAAATAGTCGGGCCATTTCCCCGCCTTGCCTTCTAAGTTCTTTCTCAACCCGTCGAGGATGGTGCGATTAGTTACTTCCACCTGGCCGTTTGCCTGAGGGTGAAATGGTGCCGAGAAACATTGTCGGATACCTCTTGACACACAAAAACTTTGAAATTCTTTGTTATCAAACTGTGGTCCATTGTCCGTTGTAATCTGCAATGGTACACCAAATCGACAACAGATGTTAGACAAAACAAATCTGATCACATCCTTGGCTTTCGTTCCTGCGAGTGGCTCAGCTTCCACCCACTTAGAAAAATAATCGACGGCCACAATTATCGTCTGTCTGCCGCCAGAGGCCATCGGTAGAGGTCCAACCAAGTCAATGCCCCATCTGTCAAAAGGAACTGCCTCTGGGATGCTTTCCATCAATGCTCCTGGCTTATGGATTACATTAGCATACCGCTGGCACGTGTCATAACGTTTGACCAGATCTTTTGCATCAGCCGATATAGTTGGCCAATAATAACCTGCCAAGAATACCCTGCGTATCAAAGCCTTATATCCACAATGAGCGGATCCCTCACCGTCGTGTAGCTCGGAGAGGATAATTTGTGACTCGTGTCCATTCAAGCACCTCAGTAATGGTCGACTCAGAGATTTCTTATACAACGAACCATCCAGCAAAATGTAACCATGAGCCTTAAATCTGAGTTTTCTAGCCTCATATTTGTCGACGGGCAAAACGTCATGAGCCAAAAAATCGATGAGGACTGTTCTCCAATCAGGCGTGATCGCATGGCTTTCCTCCGAGATGTTCATCACATCGCCTTTACTAAATGGGATGGACGGGGATGTTTGGACCAAAACCCAGGGATAACCTTCAGTGCGCGAAGCAGAGGCAAGAGAATCCGGGACGGCATTTAATTCTCTTCGAACATGCTCGAACTTGACTCCCTCAAATCCAGACGCCAACTCTTTCATCAGCTTCAAATACTGTACGAGTGTTTCCTTCCTTGCCTCGGACTCCCCCGTAGCCTGATTGATCACCAACTGAGAATCACTGATCAACTTTATCCGCCGAGCCCCACAGATTTGAGCTAAACGAAGGCCGGCTAAAGCTGCTTCATACTCAGCCTCATTATTAGTAGCTTTGAAACCGAAACGAATGGCCTGGAACATAGCTACCCCTTGTGGGGATATTAGCTGGACACCTGCTCCACTACCCGAAATGTTCGACCCACCATCCGTTTGTATCACCCATTCTTCCTCGACGACAATATAGGGTACCTCCTGCTCTTCCCTATCCGAATGGAATTCAACCAGAAAATCTGCTAAAAATTGTGCTTTTATCGCCGTCCGAGGCTCGAAGGTTATGTCGAAGTCTCCCAGCTCAACGGACCACTTAGTCATTCTGCCAGAGATGTCTGGTCTTTGCAATAGACTCTTTAGAGGAAACGTTGTTCGAACCACAATTGGATGGGCTTGAAAGTAGGGCCTCATCTTTCGCGCCGCTGTTACCAACGCCAAGGCCACCTTCTCCAGGGTAAGATATCGCTTTTCGGCGTCCAGCAAACTTTTACTGACATAATAAATTGGCCTCAAGAGAGAGTCAGCTTCTCGGAGGAGAACGGCGCTGACAGCACATGTGGATACCGCCACGTAAACAATCAACGTCTCCCCCAGTAAAGGTTTAGATAAAACTTCCGGAGAGGTTAGATACTCCTGAATTTGTCGAAACGCCGTCGAACACTCTTCGGTCCAACAGAATTGCTTCGCGTTCCGCAATACTTTAAAGAACGGGGCACATTTGTCCGATGAGCGGGAAATGAACCGGTTTAGGGCAGCCAATCGGCCTGTCAGGATTTGCACCTCTTTAATATTTCGAGGAGGGCTCATGGTGACCAACGCTCTTAATTGTTCCGGGTCCGCCTCAATGCCTTTTTCACTGATCATGTAGCCAAGGAATTTACCCAACCGTACTCCAAAAAAACACTTTTCCGGATTGAGCTTGAGGTTGACCCTACGCAAGTTGTGGAATATCTCTGTGAGATCAGCAAAATGGTCGTCGTCTTTCTCACTCTTCACCAACATATCGTCGATGTAAGCTTCCATATTCCTCCCAATTTGCTCCTCGAAAGTTTTATTAACCAGGCGCTGATAAGTTGCCCCCGCGTTTTTTAACCCGAACGGCATGACCTTGTAACAGTATAGACCCCGCCCGGTAATAAAAGAAGTGCTTTCCTCATCGCCAGCAGCCAATCGGATTTGATTGTATCCCGAGTAAGCATCCATAAAAGATAGCAATCGATTCCCGGAGGTTGAATCCACTAACTGATCAATGCGTGGGACAGGAAAAGGATCCTTAGGACAAGCGCGGTTCAAATCCGTAAAGTCGGCACACATTCTCCACTTGCCGTTCTTTTTCTTCACCAACACCGGATTCGATGCCCATAGGGGGTAATGCGACTCACGAATATGACCAATACTTAAAAGTCGTTCGACTTCCAACAAAATCGCTGAGGCCTTTTCCGGGGAGACAGGCCTCCTTTTTTGGATTATTGGTCGGACATCCGATCGCAAGGCAAGCTGGTGACATATAATCTCCGTCGGCACCCCAGTGACATCCTGTGCACACCAAGCAAACATATCGAGTTTATCAGATAAAAAATCAATTAATTTCCCTTTAAAATCGGGGGAGAGATGGACCCCTATTCTTAGAACTTTGCCAGCCCCGAACTCGTGTGTCGCAGAATCCTCCTCCGGGACCTGAAATCCGGGGGCCTCCCTCGGATCATCACAGGGGATGACCTCGGGGGATGGCCCCTTTAATTGCTATGCTGAGTCAGAGGGGCCCCCCCGAACTCCCTTGGAGGACAGAGCGATGTGGTAGCATTCTCGTGCCATCTTTTGGCTGCTTCTGACCGTGCCAATGTTGTTCCCGATCACATACTTTAGACATTGATGCACCGTGGAGATGACGCCATGCATCCGAGACAACCAAGAACGACCCAAGATAGCGTTGTATGAGGTGGGTGCGTCAACCACAATGAAGAGTACCTCCACTTCTTTTTTGAATGGTCCACGACCCAACTCCACCATACATTGAAATTCTCCCACGACAATCGCTGTGGCACCAGTGAAACCCACTATCGTCCTGTCAGATCTTCGGATGACCGACGGATCTGAAATGCGGCGATAAGTACTCATAAACAAGATGTTCGCCGAGCTTCCGGTGTCGATGAGGATTTTTTGAATCTGATCCCCGACAATGCCCGCCGCGATCACTACAGCGTCCTCGTGAGGGCCTGCAACATTACGCATATCATCATCATCAAAACAAATAATAGGAGAAGGTGATCGATGCATTTGCGCGGAGACTCCAGCTTCGATCTGGGTGGCCAAATTCACCATGTGCCTTTTGCGAGAGCTGTTCGAATTCCCTGCGATAGTGTCTCCCCCAAAGATTGCTAAAGACTCAAAAAATGCACAAAGACTATCCACCTTCCCCCTCGGAATTTCCTCTTCGACCAAGTTCACATTGTTCCTCCCGACTTTTGGGTCCAAATACTCTTGTTCGATGTCAAAATCGTCAACCCCTTCGGAAATTACCATGGTTGCGTCAGTATTCTTTGAAACGGCTTTTACCACGGCACCTTTCTGGGAGTGCTTTTTGACATACTCCAACAGCATTCCATTTTCGATGAGAGCTTGTACCTCCTTATTTAGAGCTATACAATCTTTGGTATCATGCCCAATATCTTCATGATATTTGCAATATTTGCTGACGCTTCTACTCTCCCTCGGAGTTTGTATGGGAAATGGTTTTCTGAAATTGACCGTTGACTTAGCTTTGTCAAATATCGCGGCGACGCTTTCCGTCAATTCCGCATAGTAGTCGGGTCGAGTCCATTTGTTTGACATGTATCTTCCCCCTTGATTGTGGTTTGATTGATTGCCATAGTACTGAGGGTTCGATTTCTGCCTTGGAGGATACTGACCCGTGCTTTTAGCTTGAACGGTAGATCGAGGGGCCTGAGAACTTGGCTCAGCCCTTTGAAATTGATTGTGGTCCAACTGTTCTCCGGAGCCTTTCTCGGAGGCTTGGGTTTCCTCCACCAAGATTCTCTTCTCAACCTGATCTAGCAATGCTCCGAAGGTCATCGCCTGACTTTCTGCCACCGTGTCCTTCAATAACCCGGGGAGCAGTCCCATCCTGAACGCTGCAAGTGCCACCGAGTCCTTACAGTACTCCATATCTGTTTTGGTTTTGACAAAGCGGTTGGTGTAGTTCTTGAGGCTCTCCCCTACTTTCTGTCGACAGTAAATGATTGTGTCTCCGTTGGATCGAAATTTCTTGCTCCCCACGAAGTGCTGCCTAAAAAGACTCCAGAACATATCAAAATTTTTAATCGAGCCCTGAGGTAGTCTGTTGTACCACTTAGATGCCACTCCCTTGAAAGTCTGGGAGAATGCTCTGCATAACAGTTTGTCATCATCGTCGAAGTTGATCATGAAATTCTTAAACTGCTCAATGTGGTTGTCCGGGTCCTGTGTCCCATCGAACTTCTCTAGCTTGGAAATATCAAAGTGCTTTGGAAGGTTTCCCACCAAGATCTCCGAGGACAAAGGAGAGGCTCTCCAATTGTGGCCCGACCGGTAAATGTTTGACCTCAAATTATCGTTGTTCGAAAAGTACAACCCCTCCTCGGAGGGCAAGGTGTATTGCTGCTGCCATTCCGAATTCCGAGGGCCCATGTCCTCCTTGCCATGGCACTTAGCCTGCTCATGAGAGCGATCTCCAGCTTGGTTGTGGCGACTCTTTTCCCGAGAAGATTTCCTCTCCGAACTCCTTCCCCTTCGGGCACCAGCTCGCCTATGATCATGTTTTTTCCTCCTGTGGTATCTTCGAGGAGATGACTCAGAGGTACTATAACGCGAGTAGTCGCTTGAGAAAGCTGAGTCCGAGTGGTATTTTTCTCTCCTCCTCGGAGACCGTCGCTCACGCCTTCGATATTTATCATCTTTCTTCCTGGGACGAATTTCACCATCCCGTTCCTCCCTTTGTTCGACGGGCTCTCTTCTTATCTCAGACCGAATATTTCTCCGGGCGGCTTCCTTCTCCGCCTTCAACCTCTCGATTTCCAATAGCAGTTCGTTCCTCTGAGCCAAGAGGGCGGGGTCGTCGAGAGCGTTCTCAACCCGCCAACCTCTTTCTCCTTCGGATTCCAAGTCGTCCTGAAAGTCATCCGCTTCCATGTTTTCCTCGCAGTGATCAATTAAATCGTCCCCCTGACCTTCCATCGTTCTCCTTGGAACAAGAATTATTTCTAGGGAGCGATTACCGTCGGAACGATTTTCGTTTCCCACAGACGGCGCCACTGAAGAGTTAAGAAATTGTCCGGGGGCGATTTCGTTATGAGAGGGTTTGTTCGTAGAGGATTAGATGACAAAAGCAAGACGGAGTATCAAATCTAGAGAGAGAAACTGTAGACTTATATAGAGAGAGAAAGTGTACTATTCATCCTTTTTCTCGTAAAGCGTGTGTGGTCCTTTTATAGTACAATTGCGGACCCCACACGCCTTAATTTGGTTTAATTACATCTTCTGGTCCCTGCTATTTGGTTTCTTCCTATTTTGGCCATATGTTTATAACATATACATTTTAGCCCTTACATCCTTATTCCTACACATTTTGGCCCTCATACATTTATTCTTATGTATTTTGGCCCTCATACATTTATTCTTATGTACTTCGGTCCTCATACATTTATTCTATTTCATTTTGGCCCTCATACAGTTATTCTTATGTATTTTGGCCCTCATACATTTATTCTTATGTACTTCGGTCCTCATACATTTATTCTATTTCATTTTGGCCCTTGTCTTTTATTCTCCCTCATCACAGCTGATAAAGTCTCTCTTGTTCGTCGGTCAAGTCTATTGGTCCTCTATTTATCCTTTCTTCTAGGATCCTTAAAGAATTATCCCAATCCCTCCGTCGTTTTCTTTGGTCGGGCCCCACCATGAAAATATATGGGGCCAAAGTCACTTGGACCAAAATTACTACTCCCTTAAGAGAGGGAGGCCTTGGGATTATAGACCTCAAAATCTGGAATTAGGCGGCTGTCCTCAAGCACCTTTGGTCTATCATTAGTAACAGTAACCGCTCAATCTAAAACAATTGGATTAAAATGGAGAAAATAAAAAAATAATAACTTTTGGATTCTCAACCGAGGAACCTCCCCTTCTTGGGCTTGGAGGAAAATTTTACGGCTTCGCCCATTGGCTTGTCAACTTTACAGAGTCGTCATTGGTAATGGTCTGATATACCTCCGTCTGGTATGACCCTTGGCTCGTGTCTACCTCTCTGGTTAAACACTATGGGCCTAGTATTATTACCGCCTCTAGACTTGGTAGTAACTTAAAGGTTTCTGACATCATTCTTGATGGTCATTGGAACTGGCCCTCCAACCTTAGATCAGCCTCTGCCAGCAACCGTGCTAATCTCCAAGAAATTAATAACCTCATTCTCACTCTACCGCCTCCAAGAATAAATGATAAAGAAATGTTTGTATGAGAGTGATTTTAGAGAGAGAAATAGACAAAAGGAACTTTGTATGAGAAGTACACATTTTCCATTAAGAAATGAACTTTCTCACCCCACTCTTCTACTATTTTAAAACAATTTTTAGGTGTCTAACATCTTACCCCCTCAATCCTTCTGTTTGTTTTATTTTAGCCCTTAATACATTAAATAAGACCTTACATATAATAATAATAATAATAATAATAATAATAATAATAATAATAATAATAATAATAATAAAGTTTGTTATTGTAGCCCACATTTTCCTCCCCTTATCAGTAGCCCCCAGTCCTTACAAAAATGTACGACCAATGACTCATTATCATCTTAGTTTTTCCTTTCCTTTAAGACTTGTCGGATCACCTCCTTGGATCGTCACTCATCTTCGGATCGCCACTCCTCCTCGGATCAGGCTTCTTGGAAAGTTGGCTTCCTCTGATCAAGAAACGTTTTGGATTTTGGTACTTAGGTGCCCTGCATTATATTTTTTACTTTACCTTCTCGGACTGCACTTTATAAAGTTTGTTTGTGTTAACAATCTTTCTCTTGGTCAACATGACCTCATCCTACTCTACTTCCTTTTCGATTTGGCGTGCGTTGGTGTTAGAGATCTTTTAGATCAGCATCATTACTTCTGCCAAGTGTCAATCATCCATAATCACACACTTGTGAGCATGTGTGTATCCTAGGTAACATGTCGATATGGGGTTTCTTTTAGGCTGACTCTTCAACTCCCCTTATTTCTTCTTTTATAAATACTTGATTCATCTCTTCTTTTCAAGTTTTCATATTTTCTTCTCTGTTCATCTCCAAAGGCTAGGAAATCAGTTCCAGAGAGATAAGAACTTCTTTAAGTAAACTCATTTTCTTTTTAACCCTTAATTTCTAAAGAGTTTATTAATCTCGACAGATATAAACTTTAAAGGTGGTTTAATATCTCAAATATGGTTGTGGATTGTAGTAATTCTATAATTAAAGACAAGAAGAATAAGTCATCTGACTTGAATAAAAAAGATCAATCAAAGAGAAAAAGGTCTCCTGAAGGGGTTAAACAATTAGTCAGAGTTAAAATCTCTTCCTCGGCGATGACTCCCCAGGTAACTCCTCAAGTAGTCATTGGAGACGCTCCTCAAAAGGTGTGTGATTGGAGCAGGTGTTGAAAACCATCCCTAAAACGTCAGAAAAAATGTTAATAGACGACCCTAAAAGCGATCAGGAGATATATGATGCACTCGTGGTGGAGGCGCACCCTATTTGATGCAGATAGATTAACGCTAGAATTCATGCAGACAGGCGATCACCCGAAGAATGCAGCTAATTGATAGTTCCGGAGCTTCCAGTGTCCGATTTTGACCCACAACACCGTATTTCGAAGAGAACGACTTCACGATTACAAGTCAATAGCTATGCTTGTGATATACGTCGGTTGTTGGGCATTCAGAGTCATTTATTATGTTATTTCGAACTTTTAGTACTTTTGGGCTTATTAGGGTTTTCATTCGAACCCTTATTTAAACAGACTTTGTTTACAATATAATGCAGTTGAATTTTGATTAAAAAAACATTAGGTTTTCCCTTACATTGCTTCTCGGCATTTACTCTGTATCATATTGATATCAGACACAGGCAGTCCTGCGAGATGGTGCGAGGAAGAACCAGAGGTCGCGGCGGCGTTGCTGTGGATGGAGATGCAAGTGATTTCGGAGATCACGAGAATGCTGACCTGCGCCGTCAGGTCGAGTATCTTGCCCGTCAGATGGCTGAACTTACTACCAGACAACGCGGTGTGGAGGCTGAAGGTCTCGATAACCCTTTTGGCGAAAGGCCAGAACGGAACGCTAATTCGGACCACCGTTGGGAGCTTGGATTTAAGGCCAACATTCTTGACTTTGATGGTGGCCTTGGGCGGAGGATTTTGTTGATTGGTTATCCCAGGTTGAGGAGGTGCTGGATTTCAAGGAAGTTCCTGAGGAGAGACGGGTAGCTTTGGTTAGCATCCACCTGTGCGGCAGGGCACAAGCTTGGTGGCAGCAGGTGAAAAATATTTGTACGCGTGAAGACAAGGAACAAGTATGTAATTGGGAGACGTTCAAGAAGAAAATCCGCAAGGCATTCTTGCCTCACAATTTTGAGCGAGAAGTATTCCAGCGTTTCTAGAATCTTCGTCAGGGACCACGCTCTGTGGACGAGTATACGGAGAAGTTCTATCAGTTGCTTGCTCGTACGGAGGTGAACGAGTCATCACATCAGGGGGTATCGCGTTATATTGGGGGGTTGCACCCTTAACTCCAAGATGTGTTGAACATGTTCGACTAGTTGTCTGTTTCTGAAACATATCGGTATGTCCTCCATGCAGAAAAACAGTTTGCTCGACGGACCAAGATTGGCATACGAACTGTTGCTCCTACAGGGACCTCAGCGCCAGCACCAGTTCCACGTCCAACTGTTCCCATTGTTCCAATTGGTGCGACTAACCGTTCTGCTGGTAACTTACGTTGCTTTGGCTATAGTGAATTAGGGCATCGTCAGGTAGAATGTCCGACTACTGCGGGTGCTAGGGGTCTTTTCTCTCACGAGGCATTTGAACCGGCCCCCATTGTTCCTGATGGTCTCCCAAATTTTGATACATATGATGATGATATGACGGAGGTTACGTCGGAGTTTGTGACAGGTGATGTTGGTGTAATTTTGATGGTACGACGCACTTTTCTTTCCCTTCGTGATCCTGATTAGAGTGACTGGCTGTGGAATAATGTATTTCATTTTGCTAGCCTTGTTGTGATTGATGTGTTTGCAGATGTGTTTCCTGTTGCTAGCCCTGTTGTGACTGATGTGTTTGCAGATGTGTTTCATGTTGCTAGCCCTGTTGTGACTGATATGTTTGCAGATGTGTTTCTCGGTGCTAGCCCTGTTGTGACTGATGTGTTTGCAGATGTGTTTCCTGTTACTAGCCCTGTTGTGACTGATGTGTTTGCAGATGTGTTTCCTATTGCTAGCCCTGTTGTGACTGATGTGCTTGCAGATGTGTTTGCTGTTGCTAGCTCTTATGTGACTGATGTGTTTGCAGATGTGTTTCCTGTTGCTAGCCCTGTTGGGACTAATGTGTTTGCAGATGTATTTCCTGTTTCTGACCGTGATACCAGTTTTGTGAGTCATTTCTGGCGCATCTTATGGCGCATGGTGAATACACAGCTCAGTTTCAGTAGTGCCTACCACCCCCAGACTGATGGTCAGACAGAACTGGTTAATCGTTCCCTCGGTCAGTTGTTGCGTAGCCTTGTGGGAGATCACCCAAAGGCATGGGATAAGCACCTACCGCAGGCAGAGTTTTCCCACAACCATGCCCTTAACCGCTCGACCGGTCTTTGTCCTTTCCAGATTCGCCAAACCAGCCAGAAGACATACGATCAGCTTGTCTTGAACACCGCCAAGTATAAGGCGCAGGCGGATTCTCATCGCCATTCTGTACAGTTCGAAGTTGGTGACTATGTGTGGGCCGTACTAACCAAGGCTCGGTACCCTGCCATTGAGGATAACAAAATGGCCGCCCGGAAGATTGGCCCTGTGGAGATGGTGGAGCGGATCACCCTGAATGCTTATCGGCTGCGCTTGCCTAGCCATGTCCGTACGTCTGATGTCTTTAATGATAAGCATCTGATTCCTTATACATGTGACTCTTCTGACGAGGAGACTGGTTCTGATTTGAGGGTGAATCTTCTCTGAAGAGTTTAAAGGTGGTCCAGGGGTGATTATGTGATACGAGGTTTACTGATAGGCGATTTTGCTATACAGAAATATCTTAGTGTCCGTTTTAGAGAGAGAAAGTACAGAATATTAGGTTAAGTAGAGAGAGAAAGTCTTATATTATTCATCTCGGGATTTGTGAAGCGTGTGTGGTCCTTTTATTTTACAATTGCGGACCCCACACGCCTTAACTTGGACTAATTACATCTTTTGATCCCTGCATTTTACTTTCTTCCTATTTTGGCTATCTCTTTATATAGTTTGTACAATTCAGCCCTCATACATTTATTTCTATGCGTTTTCCTCCTGTCACACTTTTCCTTTGCTATTTTCTCCTGTCAAGTTTCTTCTTTACACTTTTCTCCTTGTCTTTTATTCTTCCTTATCAGTAGCCCCCCAGTCTTAGTAAAAATTATTTTACTGGGACTAAATAATTCTCTTGACAGGCAAAAACCATTCCCTCTCCGAATTTCATAAGTCGCTCCTCGAAGAGTCACTCTTCAAATTTCTACAAAACTCCTCGAACTATTGAGGCCACAAACCAACTCTTCGAGAAATCTCTCTTCGAGGGTCTACAAAGCTCTTCGAATGTGCAAAACTCTTCGAATGTGCAAACCTCTTCGAATGTGCAAACCTCTTCGAATGTCTACAAAACTCTTCGAATGTCTTCAAAGCTCTTCAAATTTCTTCTGGTAACCGAGTAGCCCCCTCAATCCTTGCACCATTTTAAGTAGATTAGCCCCCGAATGATTTCATACTCAGGCTAAAAAGGGTGCCAGGATTAATCGTGGTCATGACGTCATTTTACGAACACCTGTGTCAGCATAACTCTTTGGAAACGTTACCAATTCTTCTGACATTTTTGTCAGGAAACTCTTCCTCTTCCCCTGACATTTTCTGACACAAAACCCTTCATCTTTCCCCGCGGCTAGTGTCAGAACAATTCCCACCTATATGGACCATAATGTCCCTAGGCAAACACCATAAAAAGGCCCCCAGGCCTGATCTGTCAGGAAAGCCCATCTGTGTCTATAAATACCAACCTTCTCTCTTCATTAACTCAACTTCTGTTCAATTATTTCTAGAGAGATAAAGCTGGCGAATAAACCCCGTCGAATTCCTTAGTGGTTGTTAATTAGTAAGAGGTTTGAAGAGAGGATTGCTGCTGGTGAAGACGTGAGGCCTCATCCCCCACCATCGACTACTACTTTCTTTGGTGCCTGGCCTCCCTCAGCAGATTCAACTGCAATTATCCCTCGCGAAATCGCTCGACAAAGCTTGCACAGTGATTCGGCCCCCCTCGGAAAGATGGGTAAAGATAGACAACACAAGCACTCGTTCGGGAAGAGAAAGAAGTCCCACAAAGATAGGAAAGGCTCTCATGAGCGAAAAAGGGCCAGGGAGGCGCCCTTAGTTATTCGAGAACCGACTTCACCGACAGCCATCGAGAATCTCCCTCAAAGATCTGCGAGCCCTCTTCGGACGTCTACCAAACCTCCTCGAACTTCTGTCAGTCCTTCACGAATATCCACAAGGACGTCCACAAGCCCTCGACGGACTTCGAACAGCCCTCCTCGAAGAAACGAAGTAGATGTGTCGGGACTCAATTTTCCCCCTCGAAAACACTTATTACCGAGGAGGATATGCTCAATAGACGTGATGAAAATCGAGATGCCTAGGGGAAAAAACCTCTCAAAAATCCCCTCGAACCGAAAGTGCCAACCATCCCCTCCTTAGGTCCTGCGAACCTTGCAACGTCTTCATCCCCAATAATATCCAAAGAGCAAGCTCGTCAAATCGCTCCAAAATCAAAAGTAGATATCGTGTTGCTCTTGGAGCTGGACAGCATTGCTGGTCACAACATTCGGGGCATCGAAAATAAACATATGGTGGCCCTTGCCAATATCAGATACAATTATTTTTCGAAGGAGGAAGAGACGATGCTAAGGACTCGATGGTGCATCCCCTCTTATGTAAACATCAGATTCCCCTCCGAAGGAGAGACACCCTTATCAGTGAGGGACAATGAGTTGGTGGTATACACAGAAATCATGAACTGGGGGTTAAGGTATCCCTTAGACCCCTTCTTCATCGAGTATTTGTCGAAGATAAACCTTTTCCCCTCGCAGGTTGGGCCCAACATGTGGTTTACTTTAATGGCCTGTATCATGGCCTCGAGGCTCTCAGGTCACGAATTCTCATTAGAGAAACTTATTGGCCTTGCTGGTTTGGCCAGAAATCCTTACTTTCCCTTTTATTCACTGACTTTCAATCGAGGGCAAAAAGTATTGAAAGATCTACTGGAGGCTGATAAGAAATGGAGGTAGCAGTTCCTCTTCTTCTCTGGTTGCTGAGAGACCGGATCAGAGGCCACTCCTTCAAATCCTCACAAGCTTTCTCTAATATGGACCATGAAGTGTAAGTACCCCCTCAACTTTTGTGACTCCGCGAATTTTATATTTTCGCAAATATTCATGCTCCTTCAATTATTTATACTCCCTCGAAAACTTATGCGCCCTCGAATATTTATGCTCCCTCGAAAACTTATGCGCCCTCGAATATTTATGCTCCCTCGAAAACTTATGCGCCCTCGAATATTTATGCTCCCTCGAAAACTTATGCGCCCTCGAATATTTATGCTCCTCCGAAAACTTGTGCTCCCTCGAATATTTGTGCTCCCTTGAACTTTTACTTGTGATTGGTTTTGATGTTGGCTACTTGTTGCAACTATGACTGGGATATCCAAACCCTACTCTGATTATGTCGAGGGTGCTACAACTGTGTTTACCAACCTTCGCTTGTGGGCAAAGGAACAATGGGACAACCGATTTCGCCTCTGCTTTACCGACAACAATCTTGTCAGGAGTCGATTGTGGAGGCTCAATCCTCTCGATCGCATTAGTATGAGAGGGTTGATGACTCCCCCTCGGAGCGAGAAGTGATGGAGCGGTGCAGTAAAAAAGATGTAGTAATATACTTGCCCAAGCGCTCCCATTTGCAGAGCCATCTTGGGGAACCTCCAGAAGATGAAGTGTTATCAACCCAACAGTTGAATCCCGAAGGGCCTGTCAGTACTCAAAGGCCTCCTTCCTCGAACGATGCTGGGGCGTCGAATTCTCTTCCTCCTCCACCAATTACTACTGCTTCAATAGACTTTGTTCCTCCTCCCCCTGCTCCCATCCTTCCTTCGAGGAAGGATGCCAAGAAAAAAGACAGGAAGGGTAAGGGTATCCTCCTCGAACCCATCGAAGAACAATCCGAGGGATGGGAAACGCCTGACAATAACCAAGAGGCTGGTTTTGAGGAAGAGGTCCATGAAAGCGCAAGTGATCCTGAGAACAGAGGTGGCCAGTCTCCCAGGGAAACTTCTCATCAATCCCTACACTCGCCTCTTACCGAGGCTTCTCATCCAGCCCTCTTCAAAAACAGCCCAAGATTAGCTCCTATCCATATTCCTCGAAGCAACCCTCCCCAGCTTATTGACCCAGACACTCTTGGAGGCGGGTTTTCTGAGTTTGACTCTGCAGCATTAGGGTCTCCTTCTAGCTCTTTTGATGTGCCTTTGGATGATGAATTCTCACTATCTCTTCGAAGATTGCTGCATACCTCGGTGAATAGGGGAAAGAAGATGCGTCACCTTGAGAAACGCAAGAATCATTATAAGTTCAAATCGTTGTTGGCTGCCTCTCAGCTCGAGGAGGCCAAGAAACAACATTCGGTGATCGAGGGCCAAGCTGATGCCTTATACGAGCGTCTCTCTGCCTCCGAAAATTATGTGATAATGCTGGAGAGGTGCTGTGAAGAGGAAAGGGGCTTGTACAAGAAGAAGACTGATGCTCAAGAGCTAATGATAGCTGAGTATAAAAAGGGACATCTCTTGGCTTGTGATGGGTTCGCCGAATGTACAGAAGCCCTTCGAAAGGTGACAGCAGACCGAGATCAGTTAAAGAGACGGGTCGAAAATTTCCCTGGACAAGTCGAGGAGGAAAAGGACAAACTGTGGATGCCGATGCAGCAACGTGCACAAGTAAGTTGCAAGCCCGGGATGCCACTACTCGAGCTGGTTTGCTTACCCAAATCCATGCTGAGCATCCTGAGTATAACTTAGGGCCTTTTTGGAAGCTTGTTCCCTCGGAACTTCGCCCCCCCCCCCCCATATAATTGTAAGTGAGAGTGAAGATTCGGAGGCTGAGGGGAGTGACTCTTCGAAAAATTCAGACTGAGAAAAGGTGCTGAAGGAGTTAATGTTTTGTGTATGGCCTAATAGGGCCTCTTTTTGTAATAGGACTTGAACATGTTGTACTGTGCTAATTTCGTGAGACAGGTCGATTTTTGTAAGATCAATGAACAATTATTAATTCTATATATAAGTTTACCTATGTTATATTTGCAACAAAAAATCCGAAGAAGCAAGCCCCTCGAACTATGATTATGATCTGCTTGAAAATTTAAGGAGATGATATCTTGAGTCGCATTATTGTGATCAAACAATGATAAAGTGACATTCAGATGAGCCTTTTTTCTCCTCAATCAGATCCAAATTAGCCCTTCGAACTTCATCATTAGACCTTTCAGAATATTGAGATATTCTAAAAGATGGCATCGTAGATTCAATTGGACTGACTACATCCATACTATATGCCATAGCAAAAGGAGTCTCTTCTCTAGCCACTCTTGGAGTTGTTCGATAAGCCCAAAGTACATCTTGCAAATAGTTTGACCATTTTCCTGCTGCCCCCGATAAATTCTTCTTCAAACCATCTAAAATCGTTCAGTTTGTCACTTCCACTTTTCCATTGGCTTGAGGATGAAAAGGCGTCGAAACACATTGCTGAATTCCATTAGAAGTACAAAATGCAGCCATTTCCTTATTATTAAACTGAGGGCCATTATCTGTTGTAATCCTCTGAGGAACTCCAAAACGAAAACAGATACTGTTCACAATAAATTTGATGACATCCTCTGCCTTTGTTCCTGATTGCGGTTCTGCCTCTGCCCACTTTGTAAAATTATCAACCGCAACAATTATCATCTGTCTTCCCCCGGAACCCATTGGCAAAGGTCCCACCAGATCAATTCCCCACCTATCAAATGGTACTGCCTCGGATATAAACATAAGCGGTACTGCTGGTCTGTGAATAGCATTGGCAAACCTCAGACTAAATTCTTACCATCGTTCATGATTGTAGGCCAATAAAACCCTGCAAGTAAAACTTGACGTGATAAAGCTTTGAACCCACAATGAGCTGAACCTTCACTATCATGCAACTGTGATAATACTTCTTGTGATTCTTGTTTGCTTAAACATCGTAATAATGGCCTGCTCAATGCTTTTTTATACAAAATCCCATCAAGTACTATATATCTGAAGGCTTTACCCTCAACGTTTTGGCCAATTTTGAATCATCTGGTAGCATTCCTTGAGTAAAAAAGTTAAGGATATCTGATCGTCAATCGCTTCGGATCGCATCACTGGTAAAAAATTCTTCTATACATTCACATTGGCTAGATTGAGTAAATATTGAAGGATTTTCTTGTAGCAAAATCTAAGGATATTCTTCCTTTTAAGAAACGTTTGCTAAAGAATCAGCCACCAAGTTACTTCATCGCCCAATATATTCCACAACAACGTTGTCAAACAGAAGCATTAAATTTTGAAGCTCCCGAAGGTACAAAATCAAATGATACTTCCTTGCTTCGGAAAATCCAGATACCTGATTTGCTAAAACTGAGAATCTGTTTCCAAGTGCACTGAGGTTGCCCCACAAATATTTTCCAATCTCAAACCTACCAAAGGAGCTTCGTATTCAGCTTCATTGTTCGAAGCATAAAAACCAAATTTAATAGATTGAACCCCAGCACTGCACCCTGAAACACTAGATCCTCCATCTGTTCGAATAACCCACCTCGAATCAACAAGTTTGACTTTTTAGTTTCTTCCTCATCTGATTGGCTTGAGTGGACTTCAATAAAAAAATATGTCAATGCTTGCGCCTTTATTGTTGTTAGAGGTGTAAACAAAATATTATAGTCCCTCAACTCCACTGACCATTTGGTCATCCTCTCCGAAATATCAGGGCGTTGTAAAACATTTTTTAAGGGGAATGAAGTTCAGACTTCAATAGTGTGAGCTTGAAAATATGGATGCATCTTCCTAGCAGCAATCACCAATGCTAATGCCAATTTTTCTAATTTCATAGACCTATTTTCTGCTGCAACGAGAATTTTACTAATGTTATACACCGGCTTCGGAACTCCTGAATCTTCACTGATTAATACTACGCTCAATGCAAAATCCGATACCGCGATGTACAAAACTAATTTATCCCAATTTCAAGGCTTCGACAAAATCTCTGGTGATGACAACAAATTTTTAATGTTTGTGAAAGTTACTTCACATTCCGATGTTCATTCGAACATTGCAAGGTCCTCGTAACACTTGAAAGAAAAAAAAAACATTTATGAGAAAATCTTGAATTATATCGATTAAGTGCTGTTAACCTTCCTGTCAGAATTTGCACTTATTTGATTTACCGAGGAGAATTCATTGTTATCAAAGCTTTCAATTCTTCTGGGTCAGTATCTATTCCTTTTTCACTAATGATAAAACCCAAAAACTTCCCCGATCGAACTCCGAATGTGCACTTCTCAGGATTTAATTTCAACCTGATTGCCCTTAAATTCAAAAAAGCTTCCTCTGAATCATCAAGATACACTTCATCCCTTGAGCTTTTCACTACCATGTCATCTATATGTACCTCCATATTTATTCCGATATGTGTAGCAAAATCTTTATTCATCAATCTCTGATAAGTGGCTCCAGCATTTTTCAATCCAAAGGGCATCACCCTATAACAATGCAAACCCTTATCAGTTATAAAAGTTGTGCATTCTTGATCTTTTTGAATCCATTTGGATCTGATTATATCTTGCAAAAGCACCCATGAAATTTCAAATTTTGTTTCCCGAAGTAGAATACATCAACTGATCTATTCGAGGAACATGAAACGGATCTTTGGGACAAGCTCTATTCAAATCTGTAAAATCCAAACACATCCTCCATTTCCCATTCTTCTTTTTGACTACCACCGAATTTTCCGTCCACAAAGAATACTGTGACTCCTTTATGTGTCCGACCTTAGACAACCGATCCACTTCAGCAACAATCGCTTCTGCTTTTTCCGATGAAAATGATCTTCTTTTCTGAATAACCAGCTTGACCTTCGGATCTATATCCAAGCTGTGTCAAATTACCTCAATAGGTACTCCTGTTACGTCCTCTGTCCTCCAACCGAAGATATCCAAATTTTGAGATAAAAAAACAAGAAATTGTTGACGTACAAAATATGTCAATAAAGTTATGATTCGAAGTACCTTCTCTTCTAAAAAAGTAAACTCCTGTATCTCTTCACTCACCGTTAAAGATCTCGGGGTTTCCCGCGGATCGTCAACACTTTATTCCAAGTCCGAGGGTACCCGTTCTAATTTCTATTCACCCATTAAATCTCCACTGCCAGATCCTCGGCTCCGAAGTGCAGTGGCATAACATTCCCTGACAACCTTCTGATCACCTCGAACAACCCCATCTCTGTCTCCAACCACATACTTAAAGCACTGATGAACTGTAGACACCACCCCATACATTCTTGAAAGCCATGATCTTCCAAAAATAGCATTATAACTTGTGGGATAGCCCACCACCACAAAGAGTCCTTGGACCTTTTTCTTAAATGATCATTTTCCCAAACTGACTTCACCCTCGAATTCTCCTACAACATGAGCTGTTACACCTGTGAATCTAGTAATCGTTCCATCTGATTGAGAAATCCGAGGTGGATTTGTCATTCTATCATAGGTGGATTTAAAAAGCACATTAACATAACTTCCAATGTCAATCAGCACACGTCTAATTTCGACGCCAGCCACCTCAGCTCCAATCACCACAGCATCTTCATGT
Organism: Limnanthes douglasii subsp. nivea; assembly: GCA_036936605.1. NCBI lineage: Eukaryota > Viridiplantae > Streptophyta > Magnoliopsida > Brassicales > Limnanthaceae > Limnanthes > Limnanthes douglasii. Next base: position 391,259,082 of record JAUPFV010000001.1, on the reverse strand, counting down.
GGTCCTGCAGTACCTCGCAGATCGTCTTCATGAAACAAAATGAAAGGAATAACTTTCTTCCCATACATGTGTTTAGACATCTTAACTTCATTTTGAGTTGTCAAGTTGACAACATGCCTTTTCCTCGAACTATCCGAGTTTCCAGTGATTGAATAGCTTCCAAGAATAACCAATGATTCAAAAAACTTGCATAGTTCCCGAACATATCCCTTTTCCACAGGCTCTTCGACTCTCATCAGAAGAAGCATCGAAAGGTTCAGCCTGTGAATCCAAAATCATCGAATTCTCAGCTGGCGGCGTAGTCTTCGAAGTTAATGCACCATTATTTTTCGATGCGCTCCCATATGACTTCACATAAGTCAGGAGTTTTCCAATCTCAATCAAATATTGGATTTTTTTCTTCAAAGCAATGCAATCATTTGTATCATGTTCAATATCTTCATGATATCTGCAAAATTTATTATTCCTCTCCTCCTTTGGTATGCTGATAAGAGATGGCTTCCTAAAATTTACGAAGCTCTTGGTCTTATCCCAGATGACAGAAACATTCTCTGTCAGATCAGCATAGTATTCTGGCTTGACCCAAGTATTTGATCGGGGCGTGTTGTAATTGTTAGATGGAGCGTTTGAATAACCACCACTTCGAGGAGGAAAATTACTGTTATTCTGTCTCGATTGCTGATTCTCATTGCCATTGTTATTACCATTCGAGGGTTGCCCTTGACTATTGGCTGCCTGTCCGAATTTTTCAGAGTGATAACCGACCCACCTCAGACTCTAGTCGACTCCTCCACTTTGATGTAATCCTCAAGTTGAACCATCAAAGCTCCATAAGTCAAGGCCCTTTTCTTTAGTCTCATTAGCCAGATCTCCTGGCAATAACCTTTGGCAATAGTGTCATGTCCACATAGAGTCTTGGCAGTTTTCACAACGGCTTGTTTTTCTCGTTCGAATGTTGTCTTGAGTGCAACCATATCATCTGTCAGTTTTTTTCTCCTTCACTCTTGTTTAGAGAATCTTGAAGAGATGATTAGATTTTCGGCTTCTCGGATATCTTCCTGGCATGTTTGGCTTTAAGTTCATCCATCTCAGCCTGATGGAAAGTTTTGAGCTCTTCTGTTTTTTGTTTGTGCATAAAGCGTAGATGACATTTTAGGTAGATACCTCCTTTTATAAATTCCAACATGTTAGTCTGGAACACCTAAAATTGCTTCACAATGTGTTTGCCAAATATTTCCCTCATTTTGTTTTTCTCCAGTACCATCTTTTTTTCATCGGACCATATCTTTGGCTATAATTTTTAAATGACTTCAAGAAGAGTCCATTTCTGTGCACAAATATTTTGTTCCAACTCCAAGATTAACAAATAGTTGTAGTGCAAGTACAACTTCTTCAGATGTCTCCTTAATATGAATGGTAGGAGATTGGTTGTAAGGTATAAGAGCGGAAGACAAGGCAGTTGAGGGAATATTGGAATTAAGAATTTAAGGCAAAACAAGAGCAGTAACGTGATGACCAATCTGTTTGAGCTGTTCTTGGATCTATTAGACCATCAGATCCATATCTTGGTAGAGGTCTTAAAGTTCCTATATGCTGATGGGTTCTTCATGAATGAAGGTGTCATCTCTTTGTTGATCTTCCACTATAGTTTCTTCAGCTTCAGAAGAAGGCACTTCTGTGGGAGCTTCATCAAGATTATTGTTTGCTCTCTTAGTTGGGAAATTTTTTGAAGTTCTATTTTTATTCTTTGAGGTAAAAATTTTCTTTCGATTTGCAGAATCTTCAGCCTCAAATCCTTATTTGATTGTTAGAAGACTAGCTTTGCTAGCCTTCCTCTTAGTCTTTCTCTCCTTCTTATGTGGCTTCAGATCAGTCGAAGAGCTAGCAGCAGATGTACTAGCTATATTTTCTTAGCCTTATTTTTATTTTTACCATCAAGTGCTATCAATATCTTCACAAGAATCTCTGGGTTTGGTGGTCTATTAAATTTTCTAGAAGATCGGCACCCGGGGAGATCCTCCACAGATGACTATTGATAAACTTTATGGGCATGAAAGTTGAGTGGAACCTGTTTCCCTATTCATTTTCTGACCATGTGGCCAACTTGGCAAATATATCTTCCGCATTCTTCTTGCGAGATTTATATCTCATCGTAATTCCTACATACAGTAGCAATGCATGTGGAAAATTAATATAAGTTGTAAAGAGTATGAGTAAAGATAAGATAACTTACTATTGCTGCTCCAAACAAGGTTAAGTCTTGAAGGGTTCTATTCAGATATTTCCTTCCCATTTTCCTATGCTCAAGATATGAAGATAACATTTTGCTTCCAGAAATTTTTTAGCCTTGAGAAAATTGTCAATTGTTTTGAAATCATCCACAAGTGTTAGATAGAAGAAGGGAAATACCAGAAATTTAGAATGACCAGTCATGGCGATGAAGTCTTTGATGGAGAGAGGGGTTTGGCTTAGTCTAGAAGCCATGATCATTGAATGGAGCGTGAACCAAAAATTCGGTGTGGCTTGTGTAGGGAAGATATCCAGGAGTTTGAAATACTCCACTATCATCAGATCTAGTGGGAACTGAAGACCCAAATTGATGATCTTAAGATAGACCAACAATTCGTTTGCTCCAGAAATCAAGTAGAGTGTCCCCCTCTTTTGGTAGTCGAAGCACTATGTTGTCTTGCGTTCCCTATTGTTTTTTTATACGTTTAGCTTGAGCTTCACTATAATAAATATATGGTACATTTTTTAGCAACATGATGTATTTGGGGAGGAATGGTTTCAACTTCACACTAACTGAGGCAGCAACATCCTTAGAAAGTTCAACTAGAGCTTTCTTTTTCTTTTATTTTTCCTTTGGTGCCCCATTCTTCGAAGCATCGTATTTAGTATTAGATGCAGCATCACTTTTTTTTAGCCTCGACATTTGAGTTAGTTTCCTCTGAATCAACTTTTTCCTCACAAGCTTTGTCTAGTAGTTATAAAGGATTTGGGTTCGAGGTTAGATTTTGTTCTTGGGCAGTGTTTTTTATTGAAGTGTTATGAGCTTCAAGATCTCTTATAATTATGAATGCTTTCTTTTTAGTAAGAAGACTTTGTGAGAGACGAGCTTTTGTCTGGATTGGAGAAGTCACCTTGCTTAATATTCAAGGTGAATTTGAGTTGATGTGTGATGAATCTTTTTCTGATTTTCTATGAGTGGACGTTCTTTGAGTTACTTTGTAGTTCTTCTGAAGAGAAATAGATGTTGAGCCATAAAGTGCTGGAGAAGAATTTTGAGGAGATTTTGAAAAATTACTTCTTTCTGGATTGGATGAACTCTGAAACCCATGGGAACTTTGATTAGGGTTTAAATTACCATAAAGAATTCTTTGAGTTGAATATTGAGGAGAGTTGTCTATTACAGTTATTGCCCGGTATTCAGCAGCCCTCTCGCTAATGCACAAGTAATCGTAAATGCCAAAAATGGGGTTTCTAGTAGCTGGGGATTTTCTCATAAACTAAAATGAGGAAGGGTCTTCAAGAGTAGTTTATAAAGTTTGAAGGGAAATATGAGTTCTCCGGTGAAGGTAGCTGAGAAATTAGGTATTCATATGAAGATAACCAAGAAATTGGGTTCTCAAGTGAAGGTAGCAGGGGATTTTATTAGGTATAAGTAACTTCCTCTCACTATAATGTATTTGTGAAACACAAATATTGAGTGAGAGGGTATTTATAAAGGAGATGTGAAAGACAAAATGGTCAGATAAGTTGGAGGGGTGATGGTGATTATTGGGTAGAAAGAGGGAATGCCAAACGGTTACTTGTAAGAGATAACGTGACATTTGTTAATTGTCAGACCTAGTGGCAGGCCTAATGGATTTCTGCATGCGTACTAGAATATTATAAACGTTTCTAACCGTCACGAGAAGGCTGTCTAAAGACTTTATGTGTGAATATTCGAAGCAGAAACGAAGGGTTGAGTGAAATGTTTCGACCAGATTCGAAGCAAACATGGATATAATTTTATTTGAGGGTGGAAATGGATAACCTAATAGTTCAGAATCGATTAATAGGTGGTTTATATTTGAAGCGAATATGGAGATGTTTTTATTTGATGACAAAAAATATTGAAACAAATCATTATGTTGAGGAGATGAAAAAGATTAAATTCAAAACGAAATAGATTTTGGCAAGTAAGAGTTTCCATATATCATGATTTCCGATGATTACTCGGTCTTATTCACTGTCTTTCATAAGAACTACGGGGCTACTAATAAGGATACGAAATATTGTGGACCTAAATATAATAAAGCTCAAGTTATATATGATAAATTATATAATTTTCAGATGATATTTGAACTACTTAGAAATATAAGGGTTGCAATGTAATTTTCCTATTTATGTAACATAATCAGTTATAGAAGTCTGACACTCCTATAAACAAAGTTCGAGACGATGAATAAAGGAGGACAATTTTTCATTAGACATATATCGATTACTCCTTTTTAATTTCTCTCTCTACAGTTAAGTTCTTTCTTTTTTACTTTCTCTATCAAGAAACAAGATTCATACATAACAGGTGTAACAACATATCAAGAGGGTGTGATTTACCAATTAATTACACATGCACGTCCACCAAGTTTGAAATTTCAGAATACAACCCAAACCCAAAGAACTAAACAATAATCTACTACCTATATTGAGCACAACATAATCAAAACAGACACAATACACGTACATAGCAAACCCTAAAAACTAGCACGAAACGTAAAATCCACTAAAAAACCAGAAAAACGGCCACTGATCGACGATATACATACAAACCTATACATACACTAATGAAATGAACACTGTAATACATTATAAACCCTACATACCAGAAATACCATATGCAACTCAATTATTAAGAAAATGATTACGCTGACTCAAGTTTAAAACTTCAAAACAAGTACATCTATATATTTATCGAGGTCTAGAGAGTGACTTAATTTAAGAAAATATTTTTCTGATAGAAGACGAGCGTCTTGCAGCGTGTTCAACACTTTGCCAGAGAAAGTTACTATAGTGGATGGTTTGGCCCGAAGAACGAGGAAGTTTGGTTGGTTCAACGGGTTATTAGCTTGGGTTTTTGGGTTTCGTAATTTATTATTTCAAATTGGTTTAGTATATTTAGGAGGGAACAGGTAGTAAAAAGTCTGGCTTAGAAGGGAAAAAATGGTTTTCACCGAGGTCATATTAATGGGTAGTTTTCTCGTAGAAATTATAAATTAATATAAAAACCTGATCATATTAATTTCAAGATATACTCGTGTATATATATAAACTGAGGTCTTCCTCAGAATAAAAAAAATAAAACTGAACAATAAATCATTTAGAATGGAGCATCTAGAAATATGAGGCCAAGTACACATGTAAATATATACAAAAGAAATACTTGTAGTACTAGTCAAACCGAAGAGAAGAAGTAGAAGATGCGATGAAATATCGTCGACGCGAGAGAAGTATTATTAAAGATTGATGTGTTGCTCTCTAGCTAGATGTCATAAATCATAATGCAAAATCTGGAACGCCAAAGATGCACAAGACCTTAGCGAGAAATGGTCAAATAATTAACGATAAGTAGTGAGGAGAACCAGTTAGGGGGGAATGGGAGATGATATAAGCTTGGCCCTTGAGGCCTTATACATAAAAATAAAGATGAGACATTCCACTTAAATATGGTGAACAGATTCGTTGGATTTATTGCATATGGCACAATCTGGAAGTGTGTTATAACCTTATGAAATTAATTATCTCTTGTAGTGAGCTTGTCTTGAATAACCAGCTAGACAATTAAAGGGTGTTTGGTAATGTTTAAATTGTTTCAAACGATGGTGGCTCAAGCGACTTGGGGATTGAAAGACTAGTCACATGATACGTGTTATTTATAATAAATATTTTACTTTTCTAGTTGGGAAAATACATATTTACATCCTCTTGGTCTGAGGGATCAAGGAGAAGACTAATAATGTTACCAATTTTTTGAGAATGTAAAGGTAAGATCTGCTACCATAACGAGTTTGACCGTGCCAGTTCCAAGCGTTATTGGAAATTATATATGTGACTTTACTATTTTTGTTCATTCTAGCATACCGAATAATATCGTAACTGTAGCGGGTGACTAAAGAAGTAGCAAAAAGCCATGGATCCTACCATAGGGAGGTGGAGTTGTTGCTTTTGTATCATATTTGTATAAGTTAACATAAATAGGTTTTTGGTCGATTTTTCTTTATGTCGAGATAGGGACAACCCAGTAGTGAGATCTCATAAGTTCTTGTTGTCAACCTTCCTAGATTTAATCTAGTCACACCATATTGAAGAGATTTGGCAAAAAAATATGCGAGTAGACTAAGAATATATCGGACCATAATATTCACCTTAATTAGTATCCAAAACATTAATATAGCAATATCTTGTTGCATTGTCAATTAAAATAATTAATTAATTTCATTCCCTAAGAAATGTGTAGTATGGAAATGATATAAATCACAATGTACTAGTTCAAATATTTTAGAAACGCAGTTAACATTATTAAAAGATATATGGTTCTATTAGTTAACATACAAGTCTTACATTTCTCATTATTTACATCAACAAGAGGTATACGATTCATTTTTTACATGTTTTTGTATTCTTTTATAATATATATATATATATATATATATATATATATATATATATATAAACATTAACATTAAACATAAACCTACAATTACATAAATACACAAAGCCTACAAATATATATTTTTTAATTTCATATATTTGTCGGAAATCACAATTCTTCAATACAATACCAGACAAGATATTCCTCCGAATCCCGGAAAATATATTATATTTTTTAATAATATATATTTTCTAGAATTGAAAACTAGCATAACAATTCTTAGTCCTTTGATTGAGTTAGTTACCAAATTTCTCATCTTTAACGAAGATCCATCTTTCATTGCTTGAAAATTATTCAACCAACAAAGATCTATAAACATGTGACTTGTTTCTCTTGAATCAACCCATCATTGAAAATTATCTTATGCACATAAAATGCTTCAGGTATTAGTAAACATAATTCTGAATTAAAATCGCACCTTGTTGTTTATCAAAATCCTTAGGCTTCTTATTGGCATAGTTATTGTTGTTTCCCTTAAACTTTCTTTTGTTACGATGTTATGCGTTTTTATATTTTTTGAATAATCCAATGTTTTGTTACCCTTAGAATTATTGTTCTTTTCTTAAACGGTTAAAGCCTCTTTAATCTTAAAATGTATCCCGTGTTCAAACCATATTTTGCTTGTTATGTTTTAAACCGTGTTTAGAATCTTTCTATGATAGTAGTAGTTCGTGTATAACAATAGACACTGAAACGCATTCATCCATTTAAAATAGTGATTCAGAGTGAAACGCAAACGAAGCTAGATAGAGGGATAAACCCTAATTTTATTAATCAAAACAACTTCCCAAACAATGTAAAGAAGATATGTTTATATAAGGTTTCAATTGAAACCCTAAAACTAAAATAAGAAAATTACTAAAATATTCTAAAGTATTAAAAACTCGAAATAAGCTGATAGATGAGCCCAAATGCCTAAAAAGCTCATATATCACAAGCAAAGCTGGTCACCTGCACTCGTGGCGTCGTTTCCTTCGAAATAAGGTGTTGTTGGTCAAAATAAGACACCGGAGCTCCAAACTGTCAATTCACCGCATTCTTCGGATGATCGCCAATCTTCATAAATTTCAGCAGTAAACTGTCTCCATCAAATAGGCTTTTCCCTCGTATAATTGGACCCATTCATTTGAGCTAATTTGATTTTAAAAAAAACAGCCTTAAAATGATAAAATAATCGAACAAAAGAGTTCGAAATGAATTAACCTAAAAATAGTACTTTCACACTGTGAGTCTTGTCGTTAATCTGAAGTTCAAAGAAAGAGAAAGATTACTGTATTTTATATTTAGGTAAATTTAGAGCTTGTGTACCCTCTTATTTCAATTTCATGCTTTAGTCTTCTCAACTTTTTCATACTCAATAATCTTTGTTTAAACACTTACCACATGCTAAGTTTAATGTAAGCTTAGTGTTTTTCAATAATCAACAAAGGAGATGGATAGGAAAACATGTTACATAGGACAACTTGGTCCTAACTGAACTTAATTGGGAAGTAGATATCAATGCTTCAATGTAAATTCCACAGAACAAAGCACAAGACGCTACCTCACTGTTTGTCAAAAACTGATTTCAGCAACATCAATGATAATATATTTAAATCCAATGAAGTTTTCTAATTGATAGCAATTTTGCAGAAAAGTTATTCTTATACACGAAATCCAAAATAGAAATAGTACATAGTATGAGATTATACATTAAACTCTTGTTGTTATTGTATCCTTAAGAAATTTTTGTTTGATTTTTCCAAGTGTGGCAACTTCTTTCATGTTGCCTCTTTCTCCGGGTGCATCGGAAGCACAATTGCAAACTAATTCCAAGATGGAAGATAAGCAATTTATTTTCGCCGTAAAATGTCTTTCTCCTCTTTTTATCAAATTCCCATCTATCATCTCAACCATTCCATTGTGTAATGACTCTTTCACCCAATCTTTCAAGCTGAATTCTCCCCCGAACATTTCATCGGTAGGCTTTGTTTCTCGTAAATGTCTCCATAACTAAAATCCCATAGCTATACACATCGCTTTCTATTGATATAATTCCCATTGATCCGTACTCTGCAATTGAAGTATATTACAAGTTTTTTAGCAAAAAAAAAGAGTCAGAGTTGCCATTTTAATAAAAAGAACATCACCTGGAGCCATATAGCCAATAGTTGCTAGTGTAATGGTCTCTGTCATTGACCTTCCTTCTTCAAAAAGTTTTGAAATACCAAAATCACTCAAATGCGCAACCTTATCTTCATCCAGCAGCACATTGCTCGGCTTGAGATCACAATGTACCACAGGAGTTGAATAGCCATGGTGGAGGTACTCAAGAGCTGCTGCTACATCTATAATGATATTCATCCTCTCTTTTATATCAAGAAAATAGTTGTGAGCATATAACCATTTATCAAGACTTCCACTGGCCATGGATTTCAACACCAAAGCTTTGAAGTCAACATCAGAGCAACTACTAACAACCTTTACAAGATTTCGATGTCGAACATTTCGAAAAATTTCACTTTCAACGTCAAAACTTTTAAACCCAGTCTCTGCCTGTACATTGAAAATTTTTACTGCAACAACAGTCTCGTCTGAAAGGACTCCTTTGTAGACAGATCCAAAAGCCCCAACACCAAGCACGTTGGTTTCATTAAACCCTTCCGTGGCCCATACTATTTCTAGACGCGAAATTCTTCTCCATGCTACAAGGTTTGTCAAACTATCTTGGTTGGAAGTCTAACGTTTTGTTTGCGACGTTTTATAAAGATTATAACACAAACAACCATCAAAGTCAATATTGGCAAAAAGATTTTGAGAAAGTGGTGTGAGAAATTTTTTTTGATTGGAGCAGTTCTTTTACACGGCAGCATATGAAGTCTGAATGAACCACATAATGCATAATTTCCCATATAAGACAGAGCTGAAAAGTTCACAAACGAACCTCTAGCTGGAACATCTCCTTCAAGTTTGTTGAAAGACACATTAAAATACGTGAGGTGCTCCAATGCTTCTAAGGATTTAGGAATGCTTCCAGTCAAATTGTTGCCGGAAAGATCTAAATATTTCAAATTTATCAAGCCGCCAAACGATATTGGAATCTGATTTTGAAATGTGTTATTGGCTACAGAAAGATAACTTAGGTCTTTTAAACTCCCAATACTAGTAGGTAGAATACCCGTGAGTTTGTTTCTTGAAATATCAAACTTGATAAGAACCCTAAGATTTCCAACGTCTGATGACAGATTGCCAACTAACGAATTTGATGACAAGTCTACACTCAAGATATCATAAAGACTCCAAAAGGTAGAAGGTATAAGGGAACTTAGGTCGTTAAAGCTCAAATTAAGATGCCTCAAAGAAGTCAAATTCGTAAAACACGTGGGTATATGTCCTTGAAGATTGTTAGCAGCTAGCTCCAAAGTATTAAGTTATTTGAGGTGACATAAATCATAAGGGATGGATCCTTGCAAATGATTATATGAAACGTCCAATCCGTGTAGATTTTTTAGTCCCTTGAATGTTGTTGGAATAGATCCTTCTAGTTCATTTCTATCGAGCGCTAATGTTAGGAGACCAGAAAGGTAACCTATTTCTTTGGGTATTTGACCTCTTATACTGCAATTACTCGCACAAAAAACTTGAAGAGATGTGGAAAAATTACCGATAGAAGCGGGGAGCATTCCTCCAATCAATGGATTTTCACTACAAGCTAAAAATCGTAATTTTTTGCAATTAGTTAAATAGCTGAGAAAACTTATTCCTGAAGATTCCGAAGTTAAATTGTTCTTAAAAAAACTGAGCCATTCGAGATCTAACAAATTTCCTAATGTATGAGGAACGCGTCCTGAAAACATGTTAATTTCTAATTCTAAGTGAATGAGTTTGGAAGCATTGGAGATAGAGTATGGGATTACTCCATTAATATTGTTTCCCCAGAGAATAAGTGTCTCCAAATTGGAAATCCTAAAACCAAAAGTAGATGGAAGAGTACCTGTCATACAATTACAATTACGGTATGACTTAAAGGTGAAAAAAAAAAGATATAAATTGATAAACTCTCGCTATGCATGAATAATTAAAAAAATTACCCGATAAACTGTTGTTATACAAACCCAGGATTGTCAAAGAAGACATGTTGAAGATAGAATATGGAATAGTTGTTAGAATTATTTAGAAGCTGTTAACAGTTTGTGTCTTTTGGTTGTCCTCTAAAGTTTGTTTTACTTTACTTTACTTGTATCTTTTATTTAACTTGTGTCAGTCACTTAACGTGTGTTAGTGAGCTTTATATGTATTTAAACAAACATTTCTATTGAATGAATTAAGTCTTCTCTTTTCACATTCCAGTAACTCATCTGCCTCTCTCATTTTCGTTTAATCTCACCTTAAACCTTTGTCTTCTGCACTAACAAAGTGGTATCAGAACCCTCTTCTTAAGGGATTTGTGAGGTTAAAATGGAAAGAGATTTTTCAATTGCTGCACCACCAGTCTTCGATGGAGACAATTATCAAATGTGGGCAGTTCGTATGGAGACTTACTTGGAGGCTTTAGATCTTTGGGAAGCAGTAGAAGAGGATTACGAAATCCCTCAGCTTCCAGCAAACCCTACTATGGCACAGATCAAAGCACATAAGGAAAAGAAGACGAGAAAATCAAAAGCAAAAACTTGTCTATTTGCAGCAGTATCTCAAATGATTTTCACACGAATTATGTCCCTCAAAACAGCCAAAGAAATTTGGGATTACCTTAAGGCTGAGTACGAAGGAGATGAAAGGATTCGTGGAATGAAGGTCCTTAATTTAATTAGGGATTTTGAGTTTCTAGAAGATGAATGAGTCTGAGTGCGTGAAGCAGTACTCTGACAGACTTCTCAACATTGCCAACAAGGTGAGATTGCTTGGGTCTGAGTTAACAGACTCCAGGATTGTCGAAAAAATATTGGTGACTATTCCAGAGAGGTTCGAAGCCACCATTACTACTTTGGAGAACACCAAAGATCTGTCAAATATCTCCCTTACAGAGCTCTTAAATGCCTTGCAAGCACAAGAGCAGAGAAGGTCTATGAGGCAAGAAGAAGTAATTGAAGGTGCCTTACCTGTAAAGCATGAAGACAGCAACAGGTATAAAAAAAACAAACTTCAAAAATCACTGGAAGAATGGAGATTCATCTAACAATTTTCAGAAAAGAAAAGAAGCAGATGTCAGAAAATCCTACCCGCCTTGCCGTCATTGTAAAATTAAAGGTCATCCACCACACAGATGTTGGAGGAGACCTGATGCTAAATGCTCCAAATGTAATCAAGTTGGACATGAAGCTGCAATTTGTAAAGTAAAGGGTCAGAAGCAGATGCAGGAAGCAGATGCACGTGTGGCTGATCAAGAAGAAGAAGATCAACTATTTGTGGTCACTTGTTTTTCAGGAAGAGAATCCAGTGAAAGCTGGTTGATTGACAGTGGGTGCACAAATCATATGACATATGATAAAGAACTCTTTGAAGAATTAAAAGATACCGAAGTCAAGAGAGTGAGGATTGGAAACGGTGAACACTTAAAAGTCAAGGGAAAAGGTACAGTAGCTATAACGAGCTATAGAGGTACAAAGTTTATTTCAGATGTTTTATTTGTACCGAAAATTGATCAAAATCTGTTAAGTGTTGGTCAATTGCTTGATAAAGGCTACAAAGTATTGTTTGAGAATAAAGAGTGCCTGATCAAAGATGTTAGCGGCAAAGACTTGTTCAATTTTGAAATGAAAGCAAAAAGTTTTGCTCTAAATCCAATGGAAAAGGAGAAGATGGCTTTTAAATCCAGACCTTGTGCTACTGCGATTTGGCATAAAAGACTTGGGCATTTTCATCATCGAGAGCTGCTTCATATGCAGGCAAAGAAGTTGGTTGAAGGACTCACAGACATTAATGATGACATGCCTCTTTGTCGCGATTGTAATTTTGGGAAGCAGCACAGGAAACCATTTCCTAAACAAGTTCGGAGAGCCTCGAGAAAGCTACAGCTGGTTCATACTGATCTCTGCGGTCCTCAACGAACACCATCACTAAATGGTAATCTCTATTACATCATTTTTATTGATGATCTAACAAGAATGTGTTGGATTTATTTTTTAAAACAAAAATCAGAAGTTGTTGGTGTGTTTTGGAAATTTAAATCAAGAGTTGAAAATGAAAGTGGATGCTTGATTCAGACTATAAGGTCTGATAATGGTGGAGAATACACCTCGGAAAATTTTAACAGGTTTTGTGAAGATGCTGGAATTGAACATCAATTGACAACTCCATATTCTCCTCAACAAAATGGAGTCAGTGAAAGAAGAAATCGATTTATAATGGAGATGACGAGATGCATGCTTCATGAAAAAAATCTTCCAAAATGCTTTTGAGGAGAAGCAGCAAACACTGCTGTGTTCTTGCAAAATCGAATTGCGACGAAAGCTGTAAAAGACTTGACACCATTTGAAGCTTGGTATGGTTACAAACCTTCTTTAAAGTTTCTTAGAATATTTGGCTGCCTTTGTTTCACTTATATTCCACTGGTCAAGCGAGATAAGCTTGATAAAAAGGCAGAAGCCGGAATTTTCATTGGGTATAACAGTATCCAAAGCTTATAAAATTTTCCAGCCACTTACTGGTCGAGTTATAGTGAGCAGAGATGTTCATTTTATTGAAAATGAGCAATGGAATTGGGAAGAATCAACCAAGGTGAACCAGAGTTTTAATTCACAAAACAGTTCAATCAATGGTAGCATGATAGAAGAAGAACCTAGAGTTGAGGGGCAAGATGCTTCAGTTGATGATGCTCCGGTAAGAGGTACTAGGTCTCTGTCTAATATTTATCAAATGTGTAATGTAGCTGTCTGTGAACCTACAGGGTTCTGTGATGCAAAAGACAGTCAGCATTGGATGGCTGCAATGCAGGAGGAGCTGTCGACGATTGTAAAAAATAAAACTTGGGAGTTGGTTGATCGACCTCTAAACAGGATAATAATTGGTGTAAAATGGGTTTTCAGAACAAAGCTAAATCCTGATGGTTCAGTTAACAGATTCAAAGCAAGACTTGTTGTAAAAGGATATGCACAAGTGTTTGGAGTGGACTATTCGGAAACATTTGCACCTGTTGCTAGGCTTGACACGGTAAGATTACTGCTTGCTCTTGCTGCTCAAAATAGTTGGAAAGTGTTCCAACTTGATGTTAAATCTGCGTTCTTAAATGGAGACTTGCAAGAAGAAATTTTTGTTGAACAGCCTGAAGGTTTTGTAAACAGAGGGAATGAAGATAAAGTCTATTTGTTAAAAAAGGCTTTATACGGCCTAAAATAGGCTCCGCGAGCATGGTACAACAAGATTGATGATCATTTGGTGGGTCTTGGCTTTCGCAAAAGTCAATCTGAACTCACATTGTATGTCAAGAATGAAGACCGTGGTTTGATGTCATACTTTCTCGGCATTGAGATCAAACAAAGCCAAGATGAAGTGTTCATATGTCAAGGAACGTATGCAAAGCAGATACTTAAAAAATTTCAAATGGAAGATTGCAAAGCAATGAATACTCCTATGAATCAAAAGGAGAAGCTGGTCAAAGATGATGGTTCTGCTAAGGTTATTGAAGATGAGTTCAGGAGTTTGGTAGGTTGTTTGATGTATTTGACAACAACTAGATCAGACATATTAAATGCTGTAAGTATTCTCTCCAGATTTATGTTTTGTCCCAACGAAACTCACATGACAGCAGCAAAAAGAGTTATCAGATACGTAAAGGGGACTTGGAATTATGGAGTTAAGTTTTTGAAGCAGAAAGAGATGAAACTAATTGGTTTCTCTGACAGTGATTGGGGCGGCTCGATTGATGATATGAAAAGTACATCAGGTTACTGTTTTTCCTTCGGATCAGGTATATTCTCTTGGAGTTCAAGAAAGCAGGAAACAGTAGCTCAATCCACTGCTGAAGCAGAATTTATAGCTGCTGCTGCAGCTACTGTTAATCAAGCTCTTTGGCTAAGGAAACTTCTAGTTGATCTAAACGTGGAGCAAAAACAAAGAATTGATATACTAGTTGATAATCAGGCTGCCATTGCGATCTCAAACAATCCGATCTTTCATGGAAAGACTAAGCACTTCAATATCAAGCTATTCTTTGTTCGAGAAGTTCAAAAGAGTGGTGATGTGAGTCTGCGTTACTGCAAATCTGAAGATCAAATTGCAGATATTTTCACTAAATCTCTGCCACTAAGCAAGTTTGAAGATTTGAGAAAAAGACTTGGAGTTTGCAGCTTCTAAACAAGGAGGAGTGTTAGAATTATTTAGAAGCTGTTAACAGTGTGTGTCTTTTGGTTGTCCTCTAAAGTTTGCTTTACTTTACTTTACTTTACTTGTATCTTTTATTTAACTTGTGTCAGTCACTTAACGTGTGTTAGTGACCTTTATATGTATTTAAACAAACATTTCTATTGAATGAATTAAGTTTTCTCTTTTCACATTCCAGTAACTCCTCTGCCTCTCTCATTTTCGTTTAATCTCACCTTAAACCTTTGTCTTCTGCACTAACAATAGTCCCGGTGAGCCCCATGTCTTAAGCTTCAAGTATCTCCAGACCTAAAATATTGCTCAGCTCATTTGGTATTTCACCTTCCAATCAGAAATAAAATTCTTTCAACCTTGCAAATTTATTTATTATATTATATTGTAATCATTAATAAAATATCTCACATTAAATTAAATATCATGGGTGTCAAATATTTTTAGTGAGTTTGTTATTATAAAGTTAAATTAAGAACTAGAGCTTATGAAATTTGGATATTCATGCAATAGATAAATGAATACCTTCCAAGTTGTTTGTTCCAATGTATAATTCCTTGAGACTTGTTAAGTTTCCAAGTGTGTAAGGTATTCTCCCCCTGAACTTGTTCAGTGACAATCCTAGTACTTGAAGATTGCTGCAGTTTCCTAAACTTAAAGGTAGCTCTCCTTCTAACTCATTTACCCAAATAGAAAGGTATTCTAGATTCGGAAGAAAATCACACATATTATTTGGTAGTGTACCAGACAAGCTGTTGTATGACAAATCTATTTGTTGTAGAGAGGACATTTTAAAGATGGATGAAGGTATACTTCCTGAAATATTGTTTTCTCTAATTCTAAAGCTCTTTAGGTTGACCGATTTACCAATTTCAAAGGGGATATTGCCTACTAACAAATTGAATCCCAAATTCAACTCCTCCAAGTTTGATGAGTTGAATAAAGAAAGAGGGATGGTGCCGGTGAAGTTGTTCGTCAGGAGATTCAAAATTTTAAGATTTGGTAAGGTCCCTAGCCATGTAGGTATATTGCCAGATAAGTAGTTTTTACGCATTATAATAGATCGTAGACGACGTAACTGAGAGAGCTCTGTTGGAAGCTCCCCGTGAAAACTATTGCTGGTGAGATCCAGAGATGATAGAAATGATAGGTTCCCGATCTCTGGAGGGACAGCTCCTGCAATTGCCATATTCGACATGTTTAAAGCCACCACCCTCCTGTGACGACCTCCGCACGAAACGCCGGTCCATCCGCAAACAGGAGCAGAGGTCAAATGGAATTCATAAGCACGGCATTAGGGTTAAAACTCATGATACGGTTTTTAATTTGAACAATGGTAGCTTCATCGGTTGTTAAGTTGGTCACACCGTTAACAACCAAATTAGCCCGGAAACAAAGAAGCACCAAAAATTTGGGAGTGTGTTATTACCCTATGAAATGAACTTATCTCTAGTAGTGAGCTTGTCTTGAATTGCCGGCCAGAAATTAAAGGGGTGTTTGGTGATGTTTAAATTGTTCAAGTGACATGGGGATTGTAATATTAATCACATGATACGTGTTATTAATAATAAATATTTTACTTTTCTGGTTGAGAAGCAACATATTAACATTGTGTTTGTATGAGGGATCAATGAGAAGACTAATAATGTTGCTAATTTCTTGAAAATATAAATGGTAAGATCTGTTACCATAACGAGTTTGAGCGTTCCAGTTCCTAGCATCATTGGAAATTATATATATGAGTTTATAATTATTGTTTATTCTAGCATAGCAACCAGATAAGGGAGAAAGTAGTAGTGAGATCGCATAAGTTCTTGTTGTTAACCTTTCTACATTTAATCCAGTCACACTATATTGAAGAGCTTAGACCATAATATTCACCTTATTTAGCATCCAAAAACATAATATAGCAATCTCTTGTTGCATAGTCAATGAAATTAATTAAAATAATAAATTTTATTTTCTAACAAATGTGTAGTATGAAAATCATATAAATCACTATGTACTAGTTAAAATATTTTAGAAACTCGGTTAACATTATTTAAAGGTATATGGTTATATTAGTTAACATACAAGTGTTACATATGTTATTATTTATCCTATTCCAGCGTGCATAATTTTGTTTTATTCAAATTTCTACAAGTACGAGTAGGAGTCATGCAAACATATTGATTATGAAACGAAATATTAACATTAAAGATAAACATACCATTACATAAATATATAAAGCTTACAAGTATACCATGTTTTGACAATATATACTTGCCACTTTCATACATTTTCCTGAAAACACGATTCTTCACGACAATACAAGACAAAAGGTTCCTCCGAATCTCTGGAACATATATTACATTGTTTAATAATATATATTTACTAGAATTAAAATCTACCTTAACATTTTTTAGTCCTTTAATTTGTTTAGTTGCCACATTTCTCATTTTTAATGAAGATCCTTCTTCAATTGGTTGAAAATTATTGAATAAAAAATATCTTTAAACACATGACTTGTATCTCTCGAATGAACCCATCATGGAAAATTATCATTTTCACATAAAATGCTTCAAGTATTAGTGACCCATAATTCTGACTTTAATTGCAATTTTGAATTAAAATTGCACCTTGTTGTTTTTCTAGATCTTTAGACCCACATTGACGAGCAGTGTTCTTGTCTTTACCAACCCGACAACCCTTTTTGAAATGAACAGGTTTTCCACCTTTGTAATATGCCAACTTAGGATTCTTATTGGAATAATTATTGTTGTTTCCCAGAAACTTTGTTATGTGACCATTTTCTGCTTTTATATTCTTAGATAATCCAATGTTTTGTCACACTGAAATACATTCACCCATTTAAAATAAATTTCCCCCATATAATTAGACCTATTCGTTTGGACTAATTTTATTTTAAAAAAACAATTGACTTAAAATAAATAAAAATAGATTGAACAAAAAAAATTCAGAATAAATTAACCTAAAAAAATATCTTTTTCACATTGTGAGCCTCGGCTTTAAACTGAAGTTTAGAGAAACCGAAAGGTTACTCTATTTTGTATTTAGGTAAATTCAGAAATAATTCACTCTTCTTTTCGTTAGATTTTTTGCTCAATAATCTTTTTAAACGGATGAACACTACCACACGCTAAGTTTAATGTAAGCTTAGTAGTGTTTTTAATATATATATATATATATATATATATATATATATATATATATATATATATATATATATTAAAAACACTACTAAGCTCTTGTGCTAACACTATATATATATTAAATAATTTTTATTTTAAATTATCTTGTGCAAATAAATAATTGAAAGGGAAATTAGTTATTAACCGAATTTGGCTTTTCTCGAAGGAAATGTACTAATATTTTGCTAAAAGAAATAAAAAATCAATTAGTTTAACTAGTGTTTAAAATCCAAATAATACAAATATTGAGAATATGAGTAAAGTTTTGAAAAGATTACACAAAAATAGTAATTAATATATTACTTTAAATGACTTTTGCTAGACCAAAATCAACTGTAAGTCCTGATGCGAGAATTAAGTTTCAGATTTGGTAGAAATATGTTACTAAAAATCCTTATCAACCGATTATTATTTTTTATTTGAACATAAAAATGACTAAAATATTACGTGTTTTAGAAATAATTGGTCTGAGAAATGTTTGTAGATAAAGTATAATGATGCTAAAAATGTGATTTTACTTTTTTATTTTTATGGTTACATTATTCAAAGAAATAATGTAGAAGTTGAAAGATATGATACATTTATTAAGATACCTATGCTAAACTTTAACCGATTTTTGTTGGAACTTAATCTCAAATTTATAGTTTTGGATTCTAATTCACCTGATCTTGATTTATGCATATATAATAGCATTTTTTTTGGAGGGAACCCGCAGCCGTTACTTAGAGTGCAATGAGTGCGCACAAGATAAACTCTCAGTCTGACGCGATAGCCTACAAACCAACGCCAGAAGGTAAACCACACAAGGTGACAGGCTCAGCCGAGAAAGCGTATGTAGAGGGACTCGAACTCATGACCTTTTGGTCATAAGAATGCCATACTCAACCGGCTACCCCTTGGGGGCATAATAGCATGTTTCTTTTTTTTTTCTTTTTTTTCGGAGGGAACCCGCAGCCGCTACTCAGAGTGCAATGAGTGCGCACAGGGTAAACCCTCAGTCTGACGCGATAGCCTGCAAACCAACGCGAGAAGGTAAACCACACAAGGTGACAGGCTCAGCCGAGAAAGCGTATGTAGAGGAACTCGAACTCATGACCTTTTGGTTATAAGAATGCCATACTCAACCAACTCGGCTACCCCCTTGAGGCATAATAGCAATAGCATGTTTCGTTATTTGTGCATTGATTAATCAAAGATGTTTCGAGCCGGGTACATTTACCTACCCTATAGATTCAAATGTTTTGCAAAGGAGATGGATAGGAAAGAGAGGCTCATGAAACATGTTACATAGGACAACTTGGTCCTAACTGAACTTAATTGGGAAGTAGATATCAATGCTTCAATGTAAATTCCACATAACAAAGCACAAGACGCTACCTCACTGTTTGTCAAAAACTGATTTCAGCAACATCAATGATAATATATTTAAATCCAATGAAGTTTTCTAATTGATAGCAATTTTGCAGAAAAGTTATTCTTATACACGAAATCCAAAATAGAAATAGTACATAGTATGAGACTATCCATTAAACTCTTGTTGTTATTGTATCCTTAAGAAATTTTTGTTTGATTTTTTCAAGTGTGGCAACAACTTCTTTCATGTTGCCTCTTTCTCCGGTGCATCGGAAGCACAATTGCAAGCTAATTCCAAGATGGAAGATAAACAATTTATTTTAGCTGTAAAAAATTTTCTCCTTTTTGTATCAAATTCCCATCTATCATCTCAACCATTCCATTGTGTACTGACTCTTTCACCCAATCTTTCAAGCTGAATTCTCCCCTGAACATTTCATCGGTAGGCTTTGTTCTCGTAAATGTCTCCATAACTAAAATCCCATAGCTATACACATCGCTTTCTATTGATATAATTCCCATTGATCCGTACTCTGCATTTGAAGTATATTATAAGTTTTTTAGCAAAAAAGAAAATCAGAGGTGCCATTTTAATAAAAAGAACATCACCTGTCATTGACGTTCCTTCTTCAAAAAGTTTTGAAATACCGAAATCACTCAAATGTGCAACCTTATCTTCATCGAGCAACACGTTGCTCGGCTTGAGATCACAGTGTACCACAGGAGTTGAATAGCCATGGTGGAGGTATTCAAGAGCTGCTGCTACATCTATAATGATATTCATCCTCTCTTTTATATCGAGAAAATAGTTGTGAGCATATAACCATTTATCAAGACTTCCATTGGCCATGAATTCCAGCACCAAAGCTTTGAAGTCGACATCAGAGCAGCTACTAACAACCTTTACATGATTTCAATGTCGAACATTTCGAAAAATTTCACTTTCAACGTCAAAACTTTTAGACCCAGTCTCTGCCTGTACATTGAAAATTTTTACTGCAACAACAGTCTCGTCTGAAAGGACTCCTTTGTAGACAGATCCAAAAGCCCCAACACCAAGCACGCTGGTTTCATTAAAACCCTTCCGTGGCCCGTACTATTTCTAGACGCGAAATTCTTCTCCATTCTACAAGGTTTGTCAAACTATCTTGGTTTGGAAGTCTAACGTTTTGTTTGCGACGTTTTATAAAGATTATAACACAAACAACCATCAAAGTCAATAAGCTGATTATTGGCAAAAAGATTTTGAGAAAGTGTTGTGAGAAAGATTTTTTAATTGGAGCAGTTCTTTTACATGGCGGCATATGAAGTCTTGATGAGCCACATATTGCATAATTTCCCATATAAGATAGAGCTGAAAAGTTCTCAAACGAACCTCCAGTTGGAACATTTCCTTCAAGTTTGTTGAAAGACACATTAAACTCCGTGAGGTGCTCCAATGCTTCTAAGGCTTTAGGAATGGTTCCAGTCAAATTGTTGCCCGAGAGATCTAAATATTGCAGATTTATCAAGCTGCCAAAAGATATCGGAATCTGATTTTGAAATCTATTACTGGCTACAGAAAGATAACTTAGGTCTTTTAAACTCCCAATACTAGTAGGTAGAATACCCGTGAGTTTGTTTCTTGCAATATCAAGAACCCTAAGATTTCCAACATCTGATGACAGATTGCCAACTAACGAGTTTGATGACAAGTCTACTTTCAAGATATAGTAAAGACTCCAAAAGGTAGAGGGTATAGGGGAATTTAGATTGTCTTGGATATTTTAGTGTAATTGGATTGACTAGTCGACCAATGCAGTCGTAATATATTATCGAGCAAGTCGGAGAGTGTGGAGTACACGCTTGTAAGAATATATTATGATTAGTGGGTCCAAGGGGCGTCTCTTCGTTGTGGTTAAATTTATTTTAAATGATAAGGCTATTGTGAATATTCATGGAAATTTTGAATTTGGAAAATTAATTCAAATTTGAATTTGAATAATTTTGGCCGTTTTTATCATTTAAAATTATTGCCGTTATTGGACTTAAAACTGTTTTACAGTTTTTGAAATTTGGTTGAATAAATAAGTATGGTTCTGTTGAAGAAAGAAGAATAACAAAAAAAAAATCCATTCTCGTTGTTCAAATGCATACCTCTGATTTTATTCGGTTGAAAATTTTGGAGAACCACCAAAATAATTTCAATCTGAAATTGTTAAAACAAGACTTCAGAGTTTAACCGGGAATTTCTAAATAAAAATTCCCAACAGATTGTTGAAGCTCAAGTTAAGAGACCTCAAAGAAGTCAAATTCGTAAAACACGTGGGTATATGTCCTTCAAGATTGTTAGCTGCAAATGATAAAGTATAAAGTTGTTTGAGATCATATAAATCATAAGGGATGGATCCTTGCAAATGATTATATGAAATGTCCAATCCTTGTAGATTTGTTAGTCCCTTGAATGTTGTTGGAATAGATCCTTCTAGTTCATTTCTATGGAGCGCTAATGATATGAGACCAGAAAGGTTACCTATTTCTTTGGGTATTTGACCTCTTATTCTGCAATTAGTGATACCAAAATATTGAAGAGATGTAGAAAAATTACCAATAGAAGCGGGGAGCATTCCTCCAATCAATGGATTATCACCATAAGATAAAATTCGTAATTTTTTGCAATTAGTTAAATAGCTGAGAAAACTTATTCCTGAAGATTTCGAGGTTAAATTGTTCTAAAAAAAAGTGAGCCATTCGAGATCTAACAACTTTCCTAATGTATGAGGAACGGGTCCTGAAAACATGTTACGTTGTAATTCTAAGTGAATGAGTTTGGAAGCATTGGAGATAGAGTATGGGATTACTCCATTAATATTGTTTCCCCAGGGATAAAGTATCTCCAAATTGGGAATCCCAAAACCAAAAGTAGACCGAAGAGTACCTGTCATACAATTACAATTACGGTATGAATTAAAGGTGGAAAAAAATATATAAATTGATAAACTTGCGCTGATGCATGAATAATTAAAAAAATTACCCGATAAATTGTTTTTACACAAAGCCAGGCTTATCAAAGAAGACATATTGAAGATAGAATGTGGAATCGTCCCGGTGAGTCCCATGTCTTGGGCTTCAAGTATCTCCAAGCCTAAAATATTGCTCAAGTCCTTTGGTATTTCACCTTCCAATCAGAAATAAAATTCTTTCAGCTTTGCAAATTCATTTACCATATTATATTGTAATCATTAATAAAACATCTCACATTAAATTAAATATCATGGTTGTCAAATATTTTTAGTGAGTTTGTTATTATAAAGTTAAATTAAGAACTAGAGCTTATAAAATTTGGATATTGCGTCTAATAGATAGTAGCTGCATTAATACCTTCCAAGTTGTTTGTTCCAATGTATAATTCCTTGAGACTTGTTAAGTTTCCAAGTGTGTAAGGTATTCTCCCCCTGAACTTGTTCACTGACAATCCTAGTACTTGAAGATTGCTGCAGTTTCCTAAACTCAAAGGGAGCTCTCCTTCTAACTCATTTACCCAAATGGAAAGGTATTCTAGATTCCGAAGAAAATCACACATATTATTTGGTAGTGTACCGGTCAGTGTGTTCAGTGTCAAATCTATTACTTGCAGGGAGGACATTTTAAAGATGGATGAAGGTATACTTCCTGAAATAGTGTTTTCTCTAATATCAAACCACTTTAGGTTGGCCAATTTACCAATTTCAAAGGGGATATTGCCTACTAACAAATTGAATCCCAAATTCAACTCCTCCAAGTTTGATGAGTTGAATAGAGAGAGAGGGATGGTGCCGGTGAAGTTGTTCATACCAAGATTCAAAATTTTAAGATTTGGTAAGCTCCCTAGCCATGTAGGTATATTGCCAGATAACTAGTTTTTACTCACCATAATAGATCGCATACGACGTAACTGAGAGAGTTCTCTTGGAAGCTCCCCGTGAAAATTATTGCCGGTGAGGACCAGAGATGAGAGAAATGATAGGTTCCCGATCTCTGGAGGGACAGCTCCCGTAATTCCCATATTCGACATGTTTAAAGCCACCACCCTCCCGTGACGACCTCCGCACGAAACGCCGATCCATCCGCAAACGGGGGCAGAGCTCGGCCAATTGAAATCCATAAGCACCGCATTAGGGTTAAAACTCATGATACGGTTTTTAATTTGAACAATGGTAGCTTCATCGGTTGTTAAGTTGGTCACACAGTTAACAACCAAATTAGCCCGGAAACAAAGAAGCACCAAAAAAGCTTGAATGAAATGCATTGTAATTTTAGCTGGAATGTAAGTTTAGAATGGTATAGATTGTCTGCAAGAACCTACATTATATAGTTATAGTTGTATTTCATATTGGACCACTCACATTAACTCGAGTTATGAGGCTCAACTACAGAGTGGAAAAGTATGCAACCACAGCTAAGGTAGAGAAGCAAGTCAAGGTCTTCCCTTCCAACCAAATTTCACTCATCACAAGTAAAGGACCAATACGCAAATACAATAGAGATAAGTATGCAACTAAAGCTGAGGTATAGAAGCAAGTCAAGGTCTTCCTTTCCTTATCAATGTCTTAACAGGACATGACGTGCATTGTTTAATCTTTTGTATTTTGAATTAGAAGAGTTGGTATTTTTTTTTTTTGTAACATTCTAATATAAAAGTAACTATTTAAACTATACATTATATGTGATGAAAAAAACAAATATTTTAAAACTATAGATTAGGAAAATGTATTTTATATTTAACAATATTATAAATAGACTATTGGGATGCTATTATCAAAATAGATTTAAACAGCGAAACGAAGAATTAATATAATGTTTTTGTTAGAAAAAAAGTTAGAGGCTTGGATGAAGAGGCGTGAAGTACGTGAAGAGAACAAGATCGGATGAAGAGGCAGACGTTTTTTTCGATAAAGTGTTATGCAGGATGTACTTTGACTATGGGAGGCTTGGATTTGTCAGCCCCCACGTTCGAACACGAGAAAGCGTCGCTGCGAGGTATAACGAACTGAAATCAGAACCCTTGCTACGTGTTTTTTATCTTTGTTTAGATTTGCGCTTAGAGGCAGAAAACGTATGGCAGTGGGAAGATAATTATTGGATATCAAGAGATATGATTATCTACCTAAAGGAATCCATCGCACAGAGAGAAGATGCAATTGTTAATTGCTCACTGGTTAGATGAAAACAGTCGTTTTTTCATTAAGGCTTTTTTTGTTTTGGTCTAAATTGTAACTTTATTCGAAAAACGAAGTAGTCTTTAAATTGGATGTGAAGGACTATATTTGGTAATGTTTTGAATGTATGACTTTTTTTGTTAGTGTAATTTTCAACAAATGGTTACGAATCGTGATTACATTGATGTTAAGCATCAATCTAGCGTTATAGTAAGGGCTAATCTAGCGTCATATTACGGTTACAGCTACCGTCTTAATACGTCCAAAGGTAGCTTAACGGAAGGGGTTATTCTACGTTAATAGTTTTGACCAATAGAAGGTTTACACCTCGCGTCTGCTAAAAGCCATGTCTAGCGAGGTGTCCATTTGTTTAACATTGTTAAAATCAAACACCTAGCGTCAAACGAAACAAATAGCTCGCGTTGTATGTTCTTTACTATAACTTCACATCTAGCGTCAAAAGACATTCACATCTAGCTTTATAAGACATACTAATCTAGCGTGAGAAGATAATCAGGGCTAGCATCTGGTCACAGCTTGACCTACTTGAAAAATTCTCCATTAGAAGATGAAAGGTTGTATGACAGTAAAGGGTATCAACCGATAGAGTTTTGGCCAATAAAACGTTAGTACCTCGCGTCCGAAAATAACCACGTCTAGCATGGTGTCCGACTGTTTAACAAGGTCTAGCGTCATATCTTACAAATAACTCGCGGTATACATTCAAACTCCAACTGCATCACATCTAGGGTCGTAGGACATGAACGTCTAGCGTCGTATAATATAGTAATCTCGCGTAGTAGGTCATGTGCATTATCGTCTATCTAGTGTATTCTATACTTAACGTATCGCGTCCTATTTAACCATCTCGCGTGTGTTAACGTCTGGCTGGCGATGTAGTGGTCGAACTATCTAACCATGTCGTATGCTATTGTATGGTGATGGACAGTTTTATGAATATCTAATATAACTTAAAATTTAGAAGAACTAAAATTAATAATCTTGGAAAGTCCAAATATTCAAGTGTTTATAATGCACGTCACTATATACTATTTGGTTAATCGTAAATTTAAAAAATTTAAAATTGAAAAAGTTAATAATCAGAATTAATCAATAAGAAGAGAGAGTACGCTTTGATTGTCGTGATTCAAATTTAAATTTAAATCGCGTCATACTTAATGGCTAGTGAAAAGACAATGGGATGTCTTTTCACTAATTGCATTGGGTTTATTAATGAAGGATGTGACTAGGGTAGATAAAGCACTCATTGCATGTACATTAAATGCTCACTAGGGTACGCGTTGTTCTATAAATTATTTAAATAGGTGTCTCGCGTTTGCTTGCATGGTTATCCATAAGACTATTCAAATTCTAAAAACTGTTTCTCTTCCATAGCAAAGCAAAAGTCGACGATGAGCGGTTCAGACTCCTACAGCAATCACGGGTCAGAAGGTTCATTTTCCGACGTTAGTTCTAGGCGCTCAGACATCAACTACAAACGGGAGAGTACGACAGAGTACTCTTCCGACGCCGAGTCGAATTGTTTTACTTTATCTCTTTCACCGACGACTCAGTACGACTCTGAGTACTCTGAGTACTCCCTGTCGTGGTCGGAAGAAGATTCTGACATGGAGTGATATCCAAAACGACGAAGGATAGTCAAGAACATGAAGACGAAGTCAGGCAGGAGGAAGATAACTCCTATGAAGTCTTCAAAGGACTCATCCGATGATGATTACTGGGGGGAGGAAACCGCCGAGGAGGATGAAGAGGACGAGGATGAAGAGACAGACGAGGACTTGGACGATGAGGAGGACGATAAGGAGGACACATCTAAGGAGGGTAACTCTTCAGATTATTAGAATATGGTTGTGTTATTTGAAACTGCTGTTGTTTTTTGGTGCTTTAAATTGTAAACCCTTTTGCATTTTGCTGTGTTTTGATTAGGGTTTAGTATATGGGCGCTGGTAGGCCCTCTGTGATCCAAATGTATTTCAGTTGTCTTTCTTTGTTACTTTTGCAATGTATAAATTATCAATTGATCTCAATCTCTGTTTTGATAGTTTGATGGCGTTTTTGACACCCTTCAATTGAAAAGTAGAATACAATATAGACGGATAGTAAATATAATTGTCACGCGTTTGAATTCTGACATGATTCGCGCGGGGGAAGTGTAAAACTAACAAGTAAACACATTAAAGTTTATTCCGCAGTGAATCGCGTTAGATATAAGAGGAACATGGATGGTGGCTAAAATAACTGAATCGTGCCTAGCATCATAAAACATTAGTTGCTCGCGCGACGTAATAATGGGATGGGTAATATAGCGTAACATGATTCAGACATCACGCTTTGTATACACGAACTTCAGCTAGTGTACTATCTCTGATGAAAGCTTCTATGGCATCAAAGGGTATCAACTGAAAGAGTCTAGGCGAATACCACCTTCACATCTCGCGTTAAATAATATGTGCCTCTCGCGTAGTGTAAGACGTTAGAGCATGCTTTGCAACTAGTTATCACGTCTAGCGTCATATAGCATCAATATGCCGCGCTACCTAAAGAAAGGGCAACGTGATTACCGTTAACAGTCAATAACAACTCGCGCGCTGTAATCTAGTAACACCGCATCTCGTGTCGAAATACGCGAACATATCACGGATTGTGTATAAATAACACTTGTATTAAATGATAGACAAGAAAACTAATATGCCATTAAAGGGTATCAACTGAAAAAGTTTGGGCGGATAGAATGACAAAGATACAGAACAAGTAGAATCAAATTAAGACATACTAAATAAAACATATGTAAACAAAATAAGCTTTCGACGGGCAACTCATAATGTCATATCACAGGTCATTCGGTTGTGTCCAAATTTAAAACAACGGCCACAGCGCAAGTGGCTAGATGATACTTCTCCTCTAGATGGAATCCTCTTCTTCCTTGGCCTTCCAGCTCGCCTTCTTACGTTGGGAGGTAGAACAACAGGTCCTTCGGATTCGTTAGATGACGAACTTTCACCATAGTCGGTTATTGCAGGTATGCTAAACGAATAGGTGGATCTATAATTACTTACCCTGTAGAATGGTTCTACCAACGTCATAGGATCTTCGTTCACGGATGTTATTGCAACCAATGAGTGAGCACATGGAAAACACTCTTCCTGCCATGAACCACATGAACCACATGAACACTTAAAATAAAATATATTGAGAACTATAACTAGGTTAGAATAAACTTCGAATGAACCTGCAGAAGACTTAGATACCACCCAGGTTCGACCCGTTTGAACATTTTCCTTTAACTGATTCTCATATTCGGGGCATAAAAAACTGTTCCAGGTTAGCCCTTCTGAATAACGTCTGGAAATCTGAGTCATTAGCATAACTCTAATGTTGTCTATCATTTCAACAGTCGGTAAATTGCAAAACTTTTTAATCTGATTGTTAAAGGATTCGGAAGCAGATGATATCATCGCTTTGTAACGTTTTCCAATGACAAATGGTTGGGCGTACTTATCGGGAGGCAAATTCTCAATGAAAGCCTTAAAAATTTTACTAGCTCTGAAAGTCTCTCATTAAAAATATCAACAGTTGGAGCGTAAGCACAACTTTTGAATCGCT
Organism: Limnanthes douglasii subsp. nivea; assembly: GCA_036936605.1. NCBI lineage: Eukaryota > Viridiplantae > Streptophyta > Magnoliopsida > Brassicales > Limnanthaceae > Limnanthes > Limnanthes douglasii. The sequence goes on along the minus strand of JAUPFV010000001.1, from coordinate 391,230,757 downwards.
TCAACATTTTCTTCTTATACTCGCGGTTGGATTTTTCCAGAGATGACTTCAAATTATTAACTAAATGATATATACAGTAAGCATGGAAGCACCTTGGGTAAACAACGAAAACAGCATTAATAATACCAGAATGTATGTCGGAAATAAAAGTGATTTGACGGTCTAACAAATGAGGTTTAAGACATTCCATGAACCACATCCAGTTATCAGAATCTTCACCACCAAAAATACCAAAAGCAACTGGAAAAATGCCTGTAATATGAAAATAGATTTGGTGAGTCTATAATATATGGATATATGTATTGATTAAGGAGCGATTGCTTTGATGCGGCTGCTATCTCGCGTGGGCCTTAAATAATATTTTGTGTGGGGTTGCGTATAATACCGATCGTATCTAGCGTCATAGCCAATAACTATCTCGCGCACCAGTTAAATACTATCTAGCGTAAAACAATAACACGTCGCACGGGATGTTACGAAGACTTAATAATGTATCTAGCGTCATATATAAACACTTGTTCACGGTACACATGATAGACTACCTAGCGTGCTATCTAAACACTATCTCGCGTGATTGATTTTTAAAATATAGCGTAACGCGCTACATATTATATTTGAATACTATAGATGTACGTATAGTAGAAAGTACAAAACACACCGTTATTTCCGTCTTTGGCCACTGCAGACAGCAAGACACCACCATGCTTGCCATTTAAATGGGTACCGTCCACTTACAGCAATGGTCGACATGAGTGAAAGCCTTGAATGCATGATCCGAAAGACACAAAACACCTCCTGAAGACATTTCCAAAACCAACCTCCAAATGACAATCGGTAGTAATATCTCTACTTTTTAATCTTCTAAAATATGCATTTAGCAACCCAAACGATGTATTACTGTCTCCAAAAACTTCCCTCATCGCCTTCTCTAACACATTCCACGATAAACGGTAGGAAATATCTAAACCATAGTCTTGTTTGACAGAAGACTGAATAGTTTCTGCTGTTAAAGAATGACTTGTCCTAATTGATTCATGTATTTCATCCGCAATTAAATCGGACGTCAAATGCCTACTTTTTTCTTGGAAAATACCGGGCTACATGAATGGGTGTTGGCAAAGCGCTTGATCATCATGAAACCAGTGCTAGAATCTATTGATACATACAGTCGCCATTTGCAACCTGACTTTTTGTTGACACAGTAATCAGTGATCTTAGTGGATGTATTATGCATATACTTGAAAGCAAAACCTAGCTCTAAACCATATCGACATAAGTATAACCTTAAAACGGAGGCACCATCAGCGAATGTCTGACCAACTCCTATGATAGCATCAACCCAACCCGTAGTGGCAAGATGTCTTTTTTTATGCTGGAAACCGATTAAACCAGTCGAGTCTCCCCGCTTAGTAAATGATCATCACAGGGTTCTACAAAGCTTACGGTAGGCTGTTTACCAATGTCATGCGCATTTGTTTCAACTATTTGTTGTTCTATGAAGAAGCTAACGCTTTTCAGACGCTCCACATCGAGATAAACAGTTAAACCAATGAAATCAGTCTCGTTAGTAAACAAGCAGTAATTTTCACCACCACAGGAGTAAGAAATAGTGTAGCAACCCTTAACCAGATCATCCCATCTACCTTCAATATATTTCTCGACAGATTCAAAGTTTTCAAACGCACTAAAAGGAACGATTGAGGTCTGCTTCAAATACTAAAAAAATATTATCTCTTTGCTTAGACATCTAGAAGGCTGCAAATGATAAACGTAATTAGGCTAGGTGATGGTGCTACCCTATATCGTGTCAGGCGAAGCGTGACTTGGGATGTTTACTGGTAGGGTAACTCGCATTGTCGTGTCTACTGACTCGCGCTAGACATCGTTATGGGAATCGCGTAAGATAGCAAGGAATAATATAATACGTTATTACCTTACGCGATAGAGAGTGTACTTGCCTTCCATATGACTCGCGTGGAAAAAAGAAGATTTACAGCGCGAAGCGTCAACCTATTATATGACTCGCGTTAGCTTCTCCAGGGCCAAACCTAAATCGCTTCATTATCAAATTCAATTCAGGAAAAAAAACAATATAACGAGAGTTGTAAGGTGTTGTAGTCCATAAATCGCGAACACTACTTTAAAAGCTACATCGCGCGAGATAGTATATAAAGCTACATGCAACAGTAGACTCTTATAACACATCAAATGATGTGGAGATTTTGACCGGAGAAATCAATCTTTTTTTTTTAATTTTTATATCATGAAGGACATTAGTATGTTATGGGGTTACCAAATCACTGTAAATGGCAATAGCTATTTGAATTATTCATTTATTTATGTATATTCTTTAGCACTTAATGCTTGCAATTACTTATATGTTCAATTGTCTGATAATAGATTTATGTATGAGATCGAGAGGTAAAGTCTATTTCTAAACTGTATCAATGTCATTGTGTTGAATAATGGCTAAAAACTCTGTTAGTCACCGGTGTTTGACACCTGTTGCACTCTTTCCACTAAGCTTCATTCGCCCCTAAAACTAGTCATCGGTCTCCAAAAACGTTGCATTTTTGCCATTAGCGCGTGCAAATTAACTAGGAGCTGACACGTGGCAGGCCAAAATACTCAGCTTTTTCCCACATACGGTCTTCCCTACTTTCCTTCCAAAAACACCCTTGTTAGTCAATTTACCTTTTTTACTTAAATTTTTACCTTTTACCCATCGATTTCACCTGACCTTAGATTTACCCACCCATTTAACTATTTACCCGACCTATCTTCTTTAATTTCACCCAAATATAACCCATCCACTTAATAATAACCCGACCCATTTGTTAATTTCACCCAAATCCTTATCTGACCTAATTGTGATTTCCTCCCCCCCCCCCCCAAATCTTACAACCCTAACATTTTCCCTCCTGAATTCTACTCTTGGAAACTCAACGAACGATAGCCATTCTTCCCTCCCCACTGACTATCTTGCTCTCTCTCTCTCTCTCTCTCTCTCTCTCTCTCTCTCTCTCTCTCTCTCTCTCTCTCTCTCTCTCTCTCTCTCTCTCTCTCTCTCTCTCTCTCTCTCTCTCTCTCTCTCTCTCTCTCTCTCTCTCTCTCTCTCTCTCTCTCTTCCTTAATCGTGATTCCATCTGCTATCACATTTTCTCACTCACTAACTCTCACCCACTGCCCCTGAAAACCTTAGTTCGTTGTTCGTCCTTGTGACTATCCATTTCTGTAAAACCCTAGTTCGTTGTTCGTTGTATCCTACTTTCCCCTAAGTGAAAACCCTAGGGTTTGGTTAGGGAAACAATGGCGAGTGCTTCTTACCAAGGTTAATTTCAGACTACACTATCTGTCTTTTGTTTATTTTATTTTTTGTAGTTTCATTTGTTAGTGAACCGTATTCTAATAAGTGTTTTTTATGATTTCAGGTGCTAACAAACACCTTTTTGGTGTGGATTGTCATTATAATGGGAAAATTAAAGGAAAACGAGTTTTCAAATACGTTGGAGGGAAGTCGACGACTATTGACTTCATCAACCCAGAAACTTTATCCATCATGGAGCTCCATGAGATTAACTCACTCACTGATGCAGCGGAATCGGGTGGCTATTTCCAGTTTGCTTACAAGCTGCCTGGTGCGAATCAGAAAATCCATCTAATCAACAATGATGCAAATGCTTACGCAATAACCCAGATGTTGGATGACACTAGGTTAGTGACGATATACTTAGACATGACACCTCTTTTAGAGATCGTGTCTCATTCGAAACGGAAAAAAAGCCACAAAGAGTGTCAGAAACAGTGCCTATAGTTGACGTAGAGGGCACCAGTAGCGTCATACTTAAGGTTGAACCTATAGACATTGGTTCAGGTCAGGGTAGAGACGATGTTCAATATGATTTTGTTGAAAAGGAATTTGTCTCAAATGTTACTAATGAAAATGAATTTGTCTCAAATGTTGCTGTTGAAAAGGAATTTGAATCAAATGTTGCTGTTGTGGTAGATGATGGTGCACCTGTTGAAAATAATGATGGTGCACCTGACCCTAATGCTGTTGAGAATAATGCAGAGGGTGGTGTTGATCCTAATGCTGTTGAGAACAATGCAGAGGTTGACTACGATGAAGCGTTTGAAAAATTCATCGATGAAATGTATGATGAGTTCTACCCGAATAAAAAAGGTGCAGAAAACAGTCTTGAAGGTTCTGGTGAAAGCGATGGGTTAGACGGTAAGGGTAATGATGGGTTAGATGGTAAGAGTGATGTTGAGGATTTAGATAGAGTAGATGATAATGGCGTAGATGATGGTGCACATGTTGCAGCTCGTGTGTATGATGATAGGGTAGATGATGGTGCACCTGTTACAGCTGGTGTGCATGATGATAGGGTAGATGATGGTGCACCTGTTACAGCTGGTGTGCATGATGATAGGGTAGATGATGGTGCACTTGTTACAGCTGGTGTGCATGATGATAGGGTAGATGATGGTGCACCTGTTACAGCTGGTGTGTATGATGATAGGGTAGATGATGGTGCACCTGTTACAGCTGGTGTGCATAATGATAGGGTTAAAGATGGTGCACCTGGTTTGAATGATGAATGGGTAGATGTTAATTTGGTGGCTGGTTCAGATTTTGATAAGGATATGGTAGAAGATAATTTGAATGTAGATGTAACTAATAATTTGGTGGCTAGTGCAGATCACGGTGTTGATATTTATAGGGTAGAAGAGAATTTGAATGTTGATGTAAATGAAAATTTGGGGGCTGGTGCTAATCATGGTGTTAATATTGATAGGGTAGAAGACAGTAGTGTTGAGGCAAATATAGAATGTGGAGGTGTGAAGGCTAGTATAGAAACTGATGGTGTTGGTGATGCAGTCGAGGGTGTAGTTGATATTGATGGGTCTGCTGATGGAGGTGGGGGTGAAAATGGGGGCCAAGATAGGGTGAAGATGTTGGTATGAATGTAGAGGGAGAAAGGGGTCAAGGTGGGGGTCAAGGTGGGGATCAAGATGGGGGTGTAGGTGATGGTTTTGAAGGCATTGATCATTTTTTTCGATGGTGTTGATATGACACAATTTGACAAGGTGCCTGCTCAGCCAACACAACCTGCTGAGCCTTTTAATAACTCGTAGGACAGCGGCGATAGTAATTACGGTCTAAGGGAGTACAACGAAAGTGGAAGTGAAGATGATGAGATATGTTCCAATGGGAGTTTAGAAAGCGAGTGTAGTATAGAGGAGGATTTCTTCAGTTCAGACAACCTAACTAGCCCCGATACGGAAGAAGAAGATGAAGCTACTGCATCTAGGAGGAGTAGGCCTAGGAAGTTTAAACCAAAGCTGAGAACATTCAGGCCACCAACTGAATTGAAGTATCTATACTTGACAGTTGGTCTTGAATTCGCTTCTGCCAATGCATTTAAAGAGGCTGTCAAACAATACATCATCAAACAGTATCGTAGCGTGAAGGTGTACAAAAACGACAAAATGAGGTGCACTTATAAGTGTAGCGAGGCGTCGTGTAAATGGTTTATTTGGGCTTCTTGCCAAGGCTGCGCCCCGGCGTGGAGGATCAAAACTCTTAACGACAACCACACCTATGTTCCCACACACATTAAAAGATACATTGACGTTACATGGATTACAAAACATTACTTAAGGCAATGGCAAGCTGATCCAGACTGGTCTGTAAAGAGCTTGATGGTCGAGTTAGCAAAGGATTATTTGGTAAAGATCACTAGGGCAAAGGCGTACCGTACGGAGTCGAGAGCTCTCAATATGATTCTCGGTGATGACAGAATTCAGTTCAGGAATCTTAGACAGTACGGTGAAGAACTTTTACGACCTAATCCAGGTTCTACGGTTGCTATCAAGTGCAACGATTCGGTCTTCGAAAGAGTTTACATCTATATGGAAGCGTTGAAGAAGGGGTTCGCTGGTGGTTGTAGGCCAGTTCTTTTGTTAGATGGCTGATTTCTGAAAGGGCCTTTCGGGGGACAACTCATTGTTGCTGTTGCTGTTGACGCCAACGATCAGTGGTATCCACTTGCCTGGGCTGTGGTGGAAAGTGAAAATAGGGGATCTTGGCAGTGGTTTCTGGAGCTGTTAGCCATTGATATTAACATTCAAAACCAAGGAAGCCTCACTTGGATTTCAGACAAGCAAAAAGGTCTTGTCTCGACCTTAAAGGATTTGTTCCCTAATCCAGAACATCGGTTTTGTGCTCGACATCTATACCCCAACATGAAGAAGATTTTCTCTGGAAAAGAAGAACATGTACAGTTTTGGGCTTGTGCGAGGTCGTCGTTTGTACCTGAAATTGAGTTTCACATGGCAGAGATGAGAAGGTGCAACACAGCTTGTCATGACTGTCTAGCACAAAAGCCGCCATCTGATGCTTGTGCTTGTGGTGACTGCCTTGTTTGGTTGAAAGAGCTCCATATACTTTTATTGCTGTTTTTGATGTTCTCTTTCTTGTAACAGCATGAAGGAGCCTCTATAGGGAGTCAAGGGACATTAATGCCTGATGTAAGTTCTGTCTCTTAGTGTGGTCCAAATTTACTTTTAAAGTTATTATCATTTGTGGTCCAGTTTGTGGAGCTGTATAGTGGTCCTTTTTTGGGTATTCCCATTACTTTAACCTTTATATTAATTTTTTTTGGTTGGTGTGTGTGTGAACAGGGTAGTGTGATCCACTGTTTTGAAAGAAGGGACAACTCTTTCGCCAGGCACACTACCCCACCTGCAAGATTCCCACACTTTATCTATTAAAGTGAGTTTGTGATTTGTCCATTGTCTTGCACAGTTGAAGTTTTATAATATATTTAAATTGCAGGGTGCTACTATATATTCCTCTCAAAATAGTATAAGTTCACCACATACTGGTTGGGTTAGTGGAGGAAGTATGCAAGGTTACAAGGAGGCTTTAAAGGTGCAAACTAGAGGTAAAAAGAGGAAGCTACCTCAAACAGTTGGAGGTCCTTTCAAGCAGGCTAGGGTAGGTGGACCTTTATCATCTGCACCTCGGTTTTCTGCTGCGGCAACACATGGTGTTGCATCAGCTGCTGGTGGGTCTGTATCAGCAGCTTCTGGTGGATCCACCGGGAAATCGGGTAACAAAGCAGTGACAACTGGTGGTTCACAGGCGTCAGTGGAAGGCAGTGGTAATCATGTCGTTAATATTACCCAACCACAAGACTAGGTTAAAGTGTTTTTTTTTGTGTAGACAACCCATGTTCTGGGTTTTTTTTGGTAATATACTGTATGTTATGCACAACATAACAGTTCTCTATGTTACAATGTTGGGTGCTGTTGTTTAAGCACTGAAGACTTAATTTCATGGTTTATGTAATCATGGTTTATATTCTGTACTCATCGTTCTCTTTGTTTGTGGCTCATTGTTTATGTTGTGTACTCACTCTTGGTTTTGTTTAATCACATATTTTGTTACTGGTTTTGTTTAATTTAATGGTTCATGTTTCATGGTTTATGTGACTGGTTTTGTTGATGTTGGTATGGAACTTTAGCTGCCAGTGTGGTGATGTTGGTTTTCTTTCATGGTTTCATGGTTGATGTTGTTTAATTTCATGGTTCATGTTTGTAAACTGAATACTACTAATTGTTGTTATGTCATGCGTAAATTACAAACACCACAAATGCTACATTTACTTGCTTACCTAAATTACAGACACCACAAATGCTGCATTTACTTGCTTACCTAAATTACAGGTCTCAAATTACAGGTCCCAAATCAATTCATAACTATGACAAAATTCACTTCAATCACGTTTCCATTCAGATTACAAACACCGTAATTGAAATTAATTTGTTCATCTGAAATAAACAGTCTAAGTTTAAGGTTGCATTTACTTTTTTACGTAAACTACAGGTCCAAAATCAATTCATAACTACAAAAACCAATACCACAACAACAAATTTCACTTCAATCACGTTGCCATTCAGATTACAAACACTGTAATTCACATTAACTTTAATAATTTAGCAGACACACTGACAAAATTACCTACGCCAGACTCAGATTACTTAAACACAGAGACTAAAAACACGCAATCACCAACAAACAGAGACCTAAACATATAATAAGAACCCTAATTATCCAGTTCTTCCTTTCAATCTCTGCTTCCATCTTTCCACGTTGCTTCAATAAACCGTTAATCACAGACTGTGACCTATTGTTAACCGCTGGATCGATCCATCTAAAGTATTTGTAGTATTGACCTTTCTGATAAATAAAAATCAGTTAAGAGGTGACGAAATACAATAACCAATGAAGCCATAAATAACCTGTTTCACTGTCAAATAGAACTTACCCCGTAATTACAGCATCCACTGAATCTTCTGCCAGAATTAGGGACTATCCATGCCGTTTTCGTTATGATTGGTAGCCCACATTCACAAAACCCTAAATTGGATGGATGTTTTGAGTGTTGAGAGGTACTGGATAATGTCGATATCGTTAGGTTGGTTGAAGATAAAAAATTCGATAAAGTACGGTAGCAAGGGTTTGTAGAAGAAATGAATATCATAAGGCGACTATGGTGGAAAATGAGAATTAGGGTTTGTGAGAATTCAGGAAGCTGTCTATGGTGAGTGAAGAAAATTAGGGTTAGATGGTGAAGGAGGGGTTATATTTGGGTGAAATTAAAGAAGATGGGTCGGGTAAATAGTTAAATGGGTGGGTAAATCTAAGGTCAGGTGAAATCGATGAGTAAAAGGTAAAAATTTAAGTAAATAAGGCAAATTGAGTAACAAAGGTGTTTTTTGAAGAAAAGTAGGGACGACCGTATGTGGGAAAAAGCTGAGTATTTTGGCCTGCCACGTGTCAGCTCCTAGTTAATTTGCACGCGCTAATGGCAAAAATGCAACGTTTTTGGAGAGCGAAGACTAGTTTTGGGGACGAATGAAGCTTAGTGACAGGAGTGCAACAGGTGTCAAACACCGGTGACTAACCAGGGTTTTTAGCCGTTGAATAAGTAGTAAACTGCGACCATAGCCCAGTGAAATCTGAACTAAATTATCTAATTTTTATGACCCAAATTTAAAAGGAAATGGACTAGAGATCGAGAGATAGTTACAACACATTGAAAGAGAGTCTGATTTTGAAGAATATAAATTTAATTTAAATTATATAAATTAGATTAAAGCCATAGAAATTGTTTATATATATCTAGTAAAACCCTTTTTGAATTTAATTAATTAGTTTTTAATTTTATTTTTCAAACACTCACCGTTATTCTCGTATCTAAATTTTATTGTTTGTTTTTAGTTTTATTTTTTACTTTCTTTGCTTAATTTGATTTTATTTACTTTGTATTTATTTTTTAATAAAGTAATTATTTTATTTTATATATAATTTTCGATCTAGCAAAAAACAATTCTTTGAAAACTCAAATAAATAAAATATTTTATTTTTCTCTCTCTAAAACCCTTGACGTCAACACTCAATGCAGTTTATTTGCCGATTTGTAGTTGATTTCGCCTTGGACAGGGACTCGATTTTATCTTCTGCTCGCTTTGCAGCTTCTGTAAACGTAAGTGTCAAATTCTGTTTCATTCAACTCTGTTTTTTAATTAGATAGAAACATTTAACTTAGTTTGGTTTTATGATTGTGTTTTGCATTTATGTTCTAGGTAAGCTTCGTCTAGAAGATGAGGTTTTGTATCAAGGACCTTTGTCTGTTGTCTCTCATTTTGTATATATCGTCTCACATCTCTCGTCTAGCAATTGCGAAACCTTTTTAATTATCATTTGCAACATTTTATTGTTTTCCCAAATGTGAGGCTTTGTTATATTTTAAATGCGAGACTTTGTTATTTTTCAATGATAGATGCAAGACTTTGTTCATTCTCACATGCAAAACTTTGTTAATTTTTTATGATATGCGAGAGTTTTTTCAATGTTCAACGATAGATGTGAGACACATATTTATCTTTAGTTTCCGAATTATCATATACAAGTACACGATATCTAAAATTCGACTAAATTTTTTAAACTAAATGGTGAAATTATAATCCGTGATCTTGGTTTGTTAGAATACTTTGAAGATATTCTTGATTTATGTTGTAAATAAATGGGATGTGTTCGTTCGAGGTAAATTTAGATTAAGATACTGTTGTGGTGATCTCATGAATTGTATCTTAGGTTCCGATGGTGATTTAGTTTCTTCGCTATCAATTGTTGATATTTTGTGTTGTTTAACTATTACTATTGATATAGAAATTTATGCTTTTGTTGATGAAAATATTAGAGAAACTGTTTTAAGTTTATTTGAAGCTTCAAATGAAGATTTTATTTTTGCTAATGTTGATTGGGTTGATTAAATAAACGGTGTTGGGCAAGGGTTTGAAGAATGTGCAATAGGTTTAAGATTAACTATTAGTAAGTTTGATTTACAAGAAGGTTTTACTTTCATATATAATAGTAAATAAAAAATAAATGTTCATTGCAAGAACAAAGATTCAAAGGGTTCTCCATGGAGACTTTATGCGAAAAATGATAAGTCTACTAGTTTTATGGTTGTTAAAAAGTATGTCCAACTTCACACTTGTGGGATTAATATTTGCAAAGAAAGTAAGAAGTATTTATCATCGGATTTGACTCTATTGAGGTACTTGATTGTGTTATGACCTATGTTGATGTTATAGCCAAAAGCATAAAATCATTTATAAAAAAAATCATTTTAGATATGTCATATTATCTTTCATGGATTGCTTTAAAGAAATGTAAGACAATTGTTTATGGAGAGACTTCGTATAAAGTACTTACTTTAAAACATTATAGATTGTTGATAGTACAAGTGACTACTTATTGGAGTATACTTTGTAAACCAATGTTTCCAAGTATTATTTCATATCATTTGGCTCTTGTCTTCAAGTTTTCCGCTATTGTCATCCAGTTTTATTTATGGATGTAATTTTTAACGAGGAAACATAAAAGGGTATTGCTATCTTCCATTGTTAATGATGGTAACAATAGTGAGTTTTGTTCACTAGTGTTTTTAATTGCAAGAAAATCTTTTTTGTTATGTTAGATGTACAATGCGAGACAAAAACATATGATAGATGCAAGACTATACATGACCAATATGATAGATGCAAGACTATACATGACCAATATGATAGATGCGAGACTACGCATAACAAATATGATAGATGCGAGACTAGTAACTAATATGATGGATGCGAGTTTTGGCACAAGAAATATGATGGATACAAGACTAATAAAAATGTGAGACGAAACATATAATAAATGCGAGACCATGTATAACCAATATGATAGACGTGGGACTTGATATAATCAATACGATAGAGTTCACGTTATTATATAAGCAATATGATAGATGTGAGATTAATAAAAATGTGAGACACCCCATATGATAGAATTGACTAATAACATGCTAGATCCAATAAGAATGAGATGATAAATGCAAACTCATTACCAAACTAATTCGTAATAACCTCATATGAGGTGATAGATGCAAAACAAAGATATATTTCTCTGTAGCATACATATTATTAACCAAGTACATGGAAGAGGATAGGTGCAAGCCTGATTCATAATAACCTCACATGAGATGATAGATAACGAGACCAGTATATAATTCATTGTATCAGACTAATTTATAACCAAGTACATGGGTGGTGATATATGCGAGACCAACATATACTATAATGATACAAGACCACGTAATAATTAATTAGATAAATAATTCATATGCGGGACTAATAGATTGAAGAATTCCAAATATAAAAATTCCAAAATATAAATTAAAAAAAAATTAAACATAGAAAATAAAGAACAATTCGAAAATAGAAAATAAAATAAAATTCAAAATTCAGATTAAAAAATAACAAAAGAAGTTAATCTAAGAAGTTATCTTAGGACGCTGAGTCCTTACAGTTTGACGTTGTGCCATATGGCTCCTTATAGAGGTGGTCACTTCTTCATGATTTTCATCATTTTCAGTTCTAGATAGCTTCTTATTGCGAGACTTCTTAATATATCACTGGGATGGAAGCGATATATGAGCATTATAAGAATATCGAGTTTTGAACTATCATGTAAGCGGGGTTACCTTCAGGGGAGAACTTTTGAGAGTGAGTTGAGTGTACAACCATTAAAGTTTCTATGAATTTATATAGAGATATAGTAAAAAATAGTTATTAAAATTAGATGGTAAAAAGAAGCCTTATATAGTTAGTATAAGGTATTTTTATGACTTTTTGTGATTTCTTCATCTCGTATGATGTGATAGATGTGAGACCAGTATATCATTTACTGTAGCATACTAATTTACAACCATTTACATCATTAAGGAACATTAAGACATACATACAACTCTGATTGTGTTTACATCATTAAGGACCATTACAATATACATACAACTATGATTGTGTTTACATCATTAACCAATGGTATATAAGGATTATATCATTAACCAACGATATATAAGGATTATCACCAGAATCTAATTGTGTTTTTATCATTACGAACAACTAAAACAACTTTTCTCTTCTTAATATTACAATAGCATCAATTGTTTCTTTCTAATTTTGGCCATTTTAATAAAATATTTAGCGTACGAGCAAATATTACGCCACAATCGAGTTTTTCACTTTTTGTTGAGGGGTTTATTCTTTTGGAGGTATGTAATATATAAGTTATAAGTTTAATCAATACATATATTCACATAGATATGCAAGAAATTTATAGAACATGCAGGATACTACATGCGATTAGAACCTGCCGGATAAAACATAACATATAAGATAAAAGAAGACAAGATAGATACACGACAATACATGACATGCGAGACCATGTATAACCAATTTTGTACGAAACTAATTCCTGACCAACTACATGTGAAATGATATATGCGAGAAAAAAATATGTGAGACCATGTGTAAACAAATTCATGTGAGACAAATTCATGCAGGAAAAATTCATGCGAGGCAAATTTATGCGAGATAAATTCATTACCAAACCTATTATAAAAATGTAACCCGGTAAGACTTACAAGTTTTCTTGTATTCTTTTATGTTTTATTTACTGCTTTGGTACCTTTTAGTGCCAAAAGTTTTAAATTTATTATTTGTGACTTTCTTATCTCGATTATCAATAATGTCTAATGGTTTTTCCTTCTCATGATGCTTATGTGAGAAGTAGAACTAAGATGATATATTTTTTTGTGATCCCGTAATTCATCGTTAATAAAAGTTGTAACATCTAGATTTTCATGTGTCATGTGCTAATCAAGATAATACATATAGAAACAAAAAAAATTATTAGTCCATATATGTTGTAAAATTGTATGATTTTTACCATTAGACGTTGAAAATGGCTTTTGTTGGACTAAGTTATGTTAACTTTCCTTCAAAACCAGCGTTAGGTACTTTATTTTTATTTTAAAGCTTCCAATATATATAATCTTCAATAAACTATGTAATGTCAAGTAAGGAACAAGCAGTAAGTTAACAATATAATGGGAAACCAAACATACAAATAAATTCTAAATAACTTTACCTTGTAGTGCAGTTGGTCTTCACTTACTATCTCCATCATATTAGTAATAGAAATATGACATGCTAATTTTGGAACCGATCACATTATCGGATCTATTTTATTTTATTTTATTTTTGAATCATTTCTAATTTATGTTATTCCGTGACTTTAATTATTGATGTTACTAGGTTGTCAAATGGCCACCATTTTTTATCGATTGTAAAGTTAATTTTTTCAAGGATTATATATTCAGAACGATCCAAAAATAATTCAAATGAAGGCTATTTTTCCAATTGTTTCTGGAAAATGTGAAACCAATATATTAATAAATGCACTAGATGAGAGGTGATAGATGCAAAACATAAAAGTATATGAGAGATCCGAGACGAGACATGATGAGAGATGAGAGACAAGATGATACATGTGAGATGTTAGATATTTTATTGTAATTGGATTTACTTGTCGACCAATATAGTCCTAATATTTTATCGAGCAAGTTGGAGAGTGCAGAGTGCACACTTGTTAGAATATAATGTGATTAGTATTTTAGTAAAATGTGGATGTTATTCTCAAAATTTATGTAAATTTTGAATTTTCAAAATAGTCGTTTATTTTACATTTTAAATGATATCCACTTTTGGATAGTTAAACTATTTTGACAGTTTGAATTGTTTTGGTTGAAATATGTGTTTTATTTTTGGTTCAAAAACAAGACAGACAAATGATCATTCTCTAAAAGTTCAAAAAAAAATTCTGATTTTATCCGATTGAGATTTTGGGAGAATCGCCTAATATATTTCAATATGAAATTATCTAAACAAGACTTCACAATTAACCGAGAATCATACACTATTCCTAACAAGAGATTGAAATATTTTGTGTATTAAGATTGAGATGAAGATATTTGTTACCATGTATTAGAACAATCCATAATTAAATAATAAAGCAGCAACTGAACTATGGTATCATTATCGTACAAATGTGTATATAGTAAATTTGATGACTCTCGTAAATGAATTATGATTTGTCTATATGTGGATGACATATTGATTTCGATACTGACCAAAATCAAGTTGATGAAACCAAGACATTCTTGTCATCTAGTTTTGAGATGAAGGATTTGGGGGAATGTGAGATGATTCTTGGTATAAGAATCAAGTGAAAGAACAATAATATATCGATTTCTCAATCTCACTGGATTGAGAAGATATTGAATAAATTTAATTTTAGAGAGTATTCTATAACAAGCTCACTTATAGATCCTAGTCTTAAGCTTCTATCTAATAAAAGCGTAGTTGTTTCTCAATTTGAATACTCAAGCGCCATCAGATGTCTTATATATGCCATGACTAACACTAGGCCGAATATTTCCATTGTTATTAGAAAGCTTAGTAGGTATACTAGAAATCCTAGTTCACATAATCAGCAAGCTTTAAATTGAGTATTCAAGTAATTGAAATGAACCATGGATTCTCGCGTGTCTTACACTGGGTTTCTTTTCGTACTTGAAGAATATTCAGATGATGAGTTATATTTCCAATAAGGAAGACCTCTCTTCCACAAATGGATGGGTATTTCTACTTAGGGGAGGTTCTATCTCTTGGGCATCTAAAAAACAAACTTGTATTACTTATTCAATAATAGAGTTTGTGGAATTAAAAGCATCCAGTAAGAATATGAATGGCTAAGAAATTTAATGTATCAAATCTCGTTGTGGCCCAATTCGATATCACCTCTATCTATCAGTTCACAATGGCAGGTTGAGACAATTAGGTGTTAGACACAGTATGCTTTATGAGCGCATCATGCATGATGTGATTTCAGTAAAGTTTTGAAAACTCAATGTAATTTAGCCGATCATTTAACCAAAGTGTTAAGTAGAGTACTTGTGCAAAAATTGCCTATTAGGATGATATTAAAGTCCATTTGAAATTTCTGATGTTGAGATACCCAATTCTCATCTTATATGATATTAGGTGCTGAATTCAATGTGGAAAGCTTAACATCTAGAGATTGGAACACATTAGTAGTAGTATCCCAAAGTATGTGTTCAGAAATGCAAGTTGTGGAGGATGAAGTTTATATCCTTAATAGATCTTTTGAAAAATTGCATATGCATGTGCAAGAGTTAAATATCTACCTACTTAAGCATGAAGTTTAGCCGCTTCAAGAAGCTAGGACTTGGCTTTGATATGCTTAAGAAGGATAACGTCACAAGGCTAGTAAAAGATAGTGTAAAGAAGAACGTTTGAGAATGTAAATTTATGTGTATATTCTCTTCGAGTATATGGATAGTAAGGGTTTAATCCTTAGTGATACTTAAATATTCGAAAATTTGAAATATGTAATATACTAATATGAAATTCAATCGTTACGATACTTCATTTATGCATAAATTTGTTACTTGTTGTGATTTTGTTTTAGTTAATCATGAAGTGCACTAAAATGGGGGAAGATTGTTAGATATTTTAGTGTAATTGGATTAACTAGGCGACCAATGTAGCCATAATATATTATCGAGCAAGTTGAAGAGTGTGTATTACACGCTTGTATGAATATATTATGATTAGTGTTATATTAAAGTGTGGATGTTATTATGAAAATTCATTTAAATTTTGGATTTTCAAAATAATCATTTACTTTACACTTTTAATTAATATCCACTTTTGGATAGTTAAACAGTATTGACAGTTTGAATTTTTTTGGTCAAAATATGTGTTTTATTTTTGGTTTAGAAATAAGATAGATAAAATATCATCCTCTAAAAGTTCAAAAGAAACATTCTAATTTTATCCGATTGAGCTTTTTGGAGAACCACCGAAAATATTCCAATATGAAATTATCTAAACAAGACTTCAGAATTATCCGAAAATCAAACACTATTTCTAACATGGGACCAGGAAAATATAAAAGATGCGAGGCTAGACAAAAAGAACAGATGAGAGGCCATGAAATAATGATACATGTGAGGTAAAGAAAAGATGAATGTGAGAGGCCATGAAAAGATGATCGATGCCAGGCCAGACAAATATAATAAATAGGAGGCAAGAGATGATGATAGATGATAGATTATGGATAATAATATATGGGATAAAATATTACATATGCGAGGAATTACACATAAATTTCACTTGTTCTTTTTGTTTTTTTATCATTTTCTATCCGGATCACCTTCTCATTCACAACATAATTCAATTCATCATTTTCTATTTCTTGAGTAGGATTCTACTTTTCTAGGTCTTGATGAGTAGGAATATAATTTTCCATATCTAATTGTAAAGTGACATGATCTTGTATAAAAGTTTGTATATTAGTAATTCGAGATCAAACAAAAAAAATTTACAAAACCAACCAAAAAAGCCAATATGTGAGACAATGACATGTGTAAGAAAATGTGAAAAAATGCCAGACAATACATGACATGCGAGACTATATATATGAGACTTTATGTGAGTCCAGGTATAAGAAGATATAAGTAAAAAAATATTTAATACACAAATAATTAAATAGGGTCAAAAAATACATGAATATGTAGATTTTTAAAATATTTTATCAAGATTAAAGAATCTAGATCGCCTCTTTGTTCAAAATAACATTCTGATATGTTTATTTAACATTTGGTTGGATCACCTGGTTCGAAATAATTTCCTAGTTTAGAATAATCTTCAAAGAAATATCAATACGCTTCTTCGGAGACTTCCAAGCTTTGTCTACCTTGTTTAACAAACTACGATGATCAGAACTCTTCTTTCGATCATCCCCATTTAATAAAATTTTCCAACAATCCCTACTTGATCAAATGTTCTATTTCTTGAGATAAATTTTGCGCAGAGAAATATCTTTCAATTTGAATTTTACCTTAATTTAAAGATAAAAATGTCAAGTCATAAAATATTGGTAATCAGAACTTTTGCCAATATCTAACGTGACCTAAAAGACTATCTAACACATGTAATTATTTATATCAAATATTTGTCCACGTTTCACTTTAACACTATTTTGGCCATATGATCTATTCATTTTAAGAATCATAACTTGAGAGGAACTCATTCTCTCATGAGATGAACTCATTCTCTCATGAGATGAGGTGCCACCTCTAGATTCTCATAAGTACAATTCTTAAATTATTTATGTTACCCTTTTTTGCACTTATATGATCATTAATTATATTTATTATTAGAAAATAGATATTGGAAACAATAACTTACAGATTTTGATCAAAAGAAATTCATTAGAATATTTCGATAACGAATGGAAGCTTGATAGACATATGAATATGCTTTTAAAAAATAACTATTTTGATCTTCTTTATTTCTTAGATGTTTTTAGGATCTTCTTTTGAGATACAATAACCCTATAGATTCATATTACAAGCAACAATAAAGTCTGAATCAAAATAATATTTTTCAAATATTCAATAGAGATTTTCATGTTTTTTAGATTTAAGAGATTTTTGTTAAGATCATGTTTTTGTTCTTGAATAAATTTCCTTTTTATAGAGATGATTAAATCCTTCCAAAGAAGACATGTCTCAATAAATTCAGTCCAAAAAACATTTCGAGGATAGATATTCATATTCCAAATTTGATAAATAGTAATATATTTGTTCAACTTATTTTATATCATTGTATAAATTTTTTATATAAAGTTGTGTCATAGGATTCTACATAGGTGAGAGTGATCAGTCTCCAACTTGTTACCAAAGGTCTTTATATATTCAAAAGTACTCAGCTCTAAGTATTGATAAACTCTTTGGAATCAACCATGACAGAAGGACAATAATATACAGCTAATAAGACCCTTCTCATGAATGGTTTAAACCCACAATTAGATGATCACTCACCATCATAAAGTTTATATAGTACCATTTGTGATTCATTCGTTTTGAGGCATTACAACAATTGTCGGCTTAAAGCTTTTTTGTAGACAACATAGAATAATGCAAAACCATGTGCCTTGAATCTTTACTTTTTAGCCAATGCTTTATCATCTGGTAAAGTCCCTCGAACTAGAAACTTAATAAGCTCATTCCTTTAATTTTCCTTTGTACTTATTAAAATCTGCAGAGCTAATTTTATATTTATTTCGGAATTTGTTGTTATTGAATGATGTTCATGTTTGAGTATCCAATGATACCCTTTGGAGTGTCATATAGTTGGTAAAAAATCAGAACTGAATTTGCAGCCCTATGAATGTGTTTGTATTGAATGATCTCAATGAAGTTTTTAATTCTCTTAAAACTTTTAGATATTTTACTAAATGTTCTTTGTTTTCCTCGGCCTGTCCTGATTTTCCCATATAAAAAATGATCATCATCTTTAGCATTTTTACCAACATTTCATCGATAAAACTTCAATATTTCTTTCAATTTGGACAACAAAAGCTTTTTGTACTAATCTCTGATAAGTAGCCCTATCATTTTTCAAAGGAAAATGAATTACCTTGTAGCAATGTAAACTCATGCCGGTTATGAACGTAGTACTGTCTTGGTCACTATGATCCATATGTATCTAATTATACCTATAATATGCTACCATAAAAGACAAAATCCTATTGCCTAAAGTAAAATCCACCAGGTGATCAATTCTTGGAACGAAAAATGGATTGTTCTGACAAGTTTTATTTAGATCAGTAAAATCAACATATGTCATCTATTTTCCATTCTTCTTTTGTACAAGCACTAGATCCGGTGTCCATAATAGATATTGAGATTATCTTACATGACATTCCTTTGACAAACTGTCTACTTCAACCACAATTTCTTCGCATTTTTCAACAGAGTACGTTCTTATATTCTGAATTATTAGGTGTGCATTAAGTTCTATAGAATATTTATAATAGATGATATTTACGAGTACTGATGTCACATCTTTGGAACACTAGGCGAACATGTGTTGATTTATTGATAAAAAAGATATCTGCCTCCTTTTTACATTTAGTGAGAGTAGAATACCAATTTTTAAAATTTTATCGTAGGTAAGGAAATAAGTTTCAAAGTTCTCATTAGGGGTTACCAAACTGGGGCCTTCCTCGGATCGTTTATAATGTATGAATCCGAAGTTGAACTCTGTAGTTGTTATCTTTATTTTTGAGCTAACGGAGTAGCTTAGCCATGCCTTACCCTTTTCTGGGTGCTTCAAAAAACTACCACTTGATCCTTGATAATATACCTCAAATATGGGTGAAGGCTAGAGTTAAAATCGTGCATTCTTGGTAGCCAAGACCTACCAAAAATAATATTATATTACGTTGGGCCATCTAACACTATAAACAACACTTTTACCACTTTCTTGAAAGGTCTTCGGCCCAGAAATACCTCACATTCGAACTGTCTAACAATAGTAATAAGGGCCAATATAAATCCTATTATTTTTCAATCATAATGAAGGATAACCGAGAATTTTCCATTTGTTTATAAATGAGCATAAACAAAATATTAGCCAAATTACCTTTATCAACTATAATCCTTCAGATTTTGCTTCCTTTGCTGGGTGCACTAGTTACCACTTCATCTTCATAAGCTCCTAGTACCTCCGTTAGATCACCATCATCAAAAAGCACGAAGAGATATATATTTCTGGAAAGATGAGTCGAAGTTCATGTTATTAGCTATCTTTATAAGCTCACAATGTGCCCTTTCCGAGAGATAATAATAGTTCCTAACACATTATCTCTACCAAAAATAGTCAATGATTCAAAACATTTACACAAATTTTTACCGTGCCCTCGACTTTAGGTTCATCAATCATCATCACAACCCTTAAGTTACAGTCTGGATCTAAATATTTTGAAGACAAATTACAATCGTCAAAAGGATATGTAATGATCATCACATTTACTAGCTTCAGAGCAATCTCAACCCCTACCCGTCTTTTAACAAATGTTGTTAACTTTACATAATCAATTAAAGTTTGAATTTTCTATTTATAATTATGTAGTCGATCGTATCAAGACCGATGTCGTTGTGATATATGCAAAACCTGTTATTCATTTCTTTTACAAGTGTCTGAATTAGAAGGGTTTTTATAAATTTGACAAAATTCTGAGTTTTATCAAAAATAGTAGCAACATTCTCTGTTAGTTTCGTAAAATTATCGTATTGAATCCACTAGTTATTTCTTACCCTTTGTTGACGAGGCTAAGGCTGTTGATTTACTCTTGACCATGATGATATTTCGTTAGAACCTTTTGAACGAAAAGGAGTAAAAGTTTCCGGATGAAAGCTTCAAACTTGTTTTTGTTGGTATACTGGAAGCGGGAACTGTTAAATTTGTCTTTGTTGGGGCAAGGGAACAAGTCTCAATCTCTTAGATACTTATACATTAATCTAAATTTCAACCTGAGCCAGCAGAGCACCAAAGGTCAAAGATTTATTTCTAGTATCTTCATCAGCTAGTTCTCCAAAAAGAAGCTCTTGTCTCAAAGGAGCACAAGAAACTTTCTTATGGCAATCTTCTACACCATTCTTTGTAAAAGAAAAAACATGGTGTAATTTTTCAAACATTCTACAACTGGCTGTCTGTATTAATGATCGTATCACTGTCTACCCGGATTTCTTTACTTCCTATAAATTTATGCCTAAAAATTGTCTTGAACATGTCAAAATTATAGATAGAACCTAGAGGAATTCGATTGTACCACTTCAGAGCATATTATTTAAAGGTTTGGAAGAAAGAACGACATAGAAACTTATCATTATCAGCATCATTATAATTCATCATGAAATTTTTGAATTGCCTAATATGGTTATCCGGATCTCGATTTCTATTAAACTTCTCTACTTTTGATATGTCAGTTGGCTCAATTATACCCCAGGTTATATTGGTGGCCTCCGGACCTTCATCAATCGTTACATAAAGAACATGCTCGGAAGGATTCATAAATCAGTTACTCATGGTAATCAAAGCTTTGGTTACCCGACCCTCTTATTGAAATGGTTGATCACTAGTGTTGTACGTGACATTGCAGGTTTTTCTTGAATCTAAACCATAGTTTTTGGTTTTCCTGCCTTACCCATGGTAATTTCCCTATCCTTAACTTTAGAGACAAGTACCTTCGTACTTGAAAAATCGCGCTATTTTTTCAAATCTCACTATTTTTTAAAACTTCTAAATCGACTAGAATATCTTTTTGAAAAATACATACAACTCGAATTTCTCCTCTTTTTTATCAATGACCTTTGTCCGTAGAAGGAGAAAGTTTCTCTGAATAGGAGAAAAAATAGTCATTAAACTCTGAAAGAATGTAGCGATGCCTCTGATTTCTCTACAAAACAAATCACATTTATTTTGAATAAAAGGGTTGATGGAACTCCCACTACATCCTCTGTTTTCTAAGCAAAAACATCCAAATTATCAAAAAAAATTGTAACAACTGATAACGCATAGTTGGTGACAGTAGCGTTCCTATTCGAATAGTCTTCCTATTATAAAAGGTATACTTCTTTATATTTTCACTCATTGTTAAAGAACCCGAGGTTTCCTTCGGATCATGAATTTTTTTTATCCAATGTCCACCCATTGGTTGTCATTCAGTAATCTGATCCTTATAATTGGGACCTCGAATACGAAGAGCTATTGTATAACATTCTATTTCTATATTTTGGTGACTTCAAACCACCCCAATATGATATCTAATGACATACTTCAAGGGTTGATTAACAATAAAAACGATAGCATACGCTCTTGAAAGCTAAGATTTTGTAAAAATGGCATTGTAACTAGTTGGACATTCAACTACCATGAATAAATCTTGGACATTCGTTTTAAAACGACTTTTTCCCAAACACACTTCACCCTAGAATTCTCAAATCACCTGAGTTGTCACCCATATAAACCCAATTATAGTACAATATGATTGACAAATACGAGGTGGATTACGGATCCTATCATATGTTGACTTGAATAATACATTTGCCGAACTCTCTGTATCCATCAAAATACGTCGAAGCTCAGTCCTAGCTATATGTGCCCATATAACCACAGCATCTTCATGAGGTCCTGCTATTCCCCTCAAACCATCCTCATTGAATATAATAAAAGGAATGTCCTTCTTTCCATACAAGTGAGTAGACATTCTTCCCTGTATTTGAGTAGCTAAACTTACTACATGTCTCTTCCTAGAGCTATTAGTATTGCCAACCATAAAATCTCCCCCTAAAATTGCTAAGCATTAAAATTACTCACACAAAGTTTGAGCTCGTCCATGCTCTATTGGTTCATCAAAAGCTAGCAAAATTAACCGATCTGGATTTGTGTCAAAATATTTCAAAGACATATCAAACTCATAAGATTTAGAAGCAGCCATAACAACCAACTCTTCACAATCATCCAAACCCACTTTTGTCAACACAAAACGCATCGTATAATCCTTTGAATTTCTCTCACAACTTGCTTATACTTTATTATTGTATCATCAATGGCACGCATCTCTTTGATTCCCCCAGATGTCATCGAAAGCTCTATAAAAGTCTACAAAATTGGTAATAGATACTCTCGATATTCTACACATGAGCATATCATCATATTTAAAGTTCATCATATGTTTTTTAAATTGTTTGAAGTGATCATTAGGGTCTTGTGTCCCATCAAACTTTCTATGCTTGAAAATATCAGAAAACTTCGGAAGTGAAATAGACGTAATCTCAGTAGTTAGAGGAGAATTTCTCCAATCTACTTATTGCACATAGTGGTCATCTCTTCTGGTTCCTATAACAACATACAGATTCTAATATACTACACATGTATATTATTTGGATATATTTCTTTCATAACATACGGTATCCCTCATATATGGAGGTTTGTTATCTCTCTTTGATTTATATTCTTTGTGTGATTTCCGATGCTGACTGCTTTCCCCTCTCGAAGAGCAGCAAAACTTCCTCAGCTTAAACAATTCCCTCTCAGACTCTGAGCTATCATAGTCATCACTAGATGTGATATATCTATGTTTATCCTTCTTTTCTTTTCGTGAAATTCGACATTCTTTAGCAGAATCAAAATACACTCTCTTTTTTATCGCTTTGAATATAATGACGTGTATATGATTGATCATATTGATTTTCTATTTCGTATTTCTCTTCAATTTGTCGTACCTTAGCTTTTTGCCTACCTGATTTAATCTATTGTTCTCTTTGAACATACTTATCATTCAACGCCTTTATTTTTTCCAACAACTGATTCATCCGATCCTCAATGTCAGAATGATTTTATTGTACCAGAATTTGATCATCTTCTTTACTTTTCTTCCGTATGTAAATCAGATCTCAAAGTTTCAATAACTTTTCGAACTGTTGGTTCAGCTTTGTTCCATGGTTCCATATTGATCAAGAATGATATATCCAATTACAAATTCAACAATTTCTAGTTTTTTATTTAAAATCGAGGTACCAATCGAATTAATCTCCCACTGTGGTCCCCAATTTGTAAGGTATTGAATTTATTTCTTGGGAGGGAAAGTAAAAAGGGAAAACTTAATTGTAAAGAGAGAAAGTAAAAAGAAGTAATCTATATATGTCTAATGAAAAAGTATCCTCCTTTACTCACTGTCTCACCCGTTATTTATAGGCATATCAGAGTTCTATAACTGATTCTATTACAGAAATTGGAAAATTGCAATGGAACCCCTTATATTTATAAGTAGTTCAAATATTATTTAACAACTTTATAATTTATCATACATAACTTAAGCTTTATTATATTTACGTCCATAATATATCAAACTCTTTTGGAATATTTTGAACTCTGATAATGGTTCACGTCTCTACTTGTTTTCTTGTTTCTTAACAAATGCGGACAACTTTCCTTTTCAATCAAAATTTATACTTCTTGTTTCAAGGAAATGAAATCTTGAGTATCATGACCTACATCGTTATGATATATACGTAAACGAGTATTCTGATTTTCCCTTGGGGATTACATTTTTGCTGGCCTTCGGAAATGCACAAAATTCTTAATTCTGTCATAGATGGAGGACAAATTTTCATTTAGTTTAGCAAACCATTCAGGTTGGCCTCATTGACTCGTTCTTGGTCTAGACGGTTGACCCTGATTAGACTGATTAAGCATTACCCGATGTGAACCCTATCTGGAGTCCTTAGGTCGGTAATTGATTGTGGCCTGAGATTGAGTTATAGCTTGACCGATTTAAGTAGTTGGATCATACGTATTTGAGAGCGACATTCTAGATTTTTTGTTTCTTCTATTGTGACTTCGTTCAATAATCTTCCTAAAGTCATAGCTTTTTTTCAAGTTACCAAATCAGCCAACTCACCAAGCATTAAACCTTGCCTTAATAAATCAATTGGTACTTGCTCAAAACAATCAGCCAATCTATTTTTTGTATTTACAAAATGGCTAATGTAGTCTTTAAAATATTCATTCGGTTCTTATGCTCAATGGATGATAGTGTCACCATTTCTTTTACGTTCTTTACTACCGACAAATTTCTACCTCATCGCCATCCAGAACACATCGAAGCTTTTAATAGACTCTTTTCGTAAACTGTTATACCATTTTAGAGCACTCCAGTTAAAACTCTACGAGAAAGCATGGCGTAACAACTTATCTTCATCGTTAAAGTTCATCATATAATTCTTGAACTTCTTAAGGTGATTATCAGGGTCTTTACTACCATCGTATTTCTCCATTTTAGTGCCTAGACAAATATCCAGAGAGAATCTTAGAAGAAAAAGGTGATTATCTCCAGTTACGACTACGGCTAAAGATATGATCTTCATCAGGAGTTACAAACAAACCTGGTTTGGATTGTATTTCAAACTGATCACTTCAGATATGATCAATTTCATGGTCTACCGATGTTTTTACTTTCCCGTCGTATAATTTATATTTCTCTTTGCCTTTCCTATTTATTTTCTTAGAATGTTACTCGGTTAACCTTTCTTTCTCCTTTTGATGGTCGTGGTCACTACTAGAAGAAGAAGTGGAATTATCCAAATAAG
Source organism: Limnanthes douglasii subsp. nivea (assembly GCA_036936605.1). Taxonomy (NCBI): domain Eukaryota; kingdom Viridiplantae; phylum Streptophyta; class Magnoliopsida; order Brassicales; family Limnanthaceae; genus Limnanthes; species Limnanthes douglasii. The sequence continues at coordinate 391,205,270 of JAUPFV010000001.1, read as the reverse complement.
ACTCTCTGGCATAATTTTCAACAGAATCTGATCTGCTCATTAGCTATTTTGGCAGGTGTTCTTTCTTTAAACTTATGTGAGCTTTTAGAGATTGATTACTTTCATCTTGTCTGGGTTTGATACCCGGCTCATCTGTCAGAATACATCCTTTAGTGAATTTCCCTTTTAGTTCTATTTTAAATTGTCGTTGGGTCATTAAAGCATCATTTTTAGCCCTTAGTTGATCACGTTCGTCTTGCATGAAATGTTATCCCTTCATATTTATTATTTACATGTGAAATACTAGTATGTTCATTTTCGCCTCTTATCCCATCCTTATCAAGAAGGGGACATCTTGCATATCGAGATCCATGTCTCAAAGAATTCTGAAGTGGAATCTGCCACCGAGGTACGATCCACAACTCTAGTTTTAAATAGAGTTATCTAGGCATCTTACGCCTCCCATTGTTTTCGCCAATCTAGTGATGATGAAAACTAATATATAAGTAATATGGAAGTTCTTTAGCCATATTCCAAACCCACCAACGATTATGCATTCATATCGAACCATAGTAGGATTTACTAGAGTCACAACCGAAGTTGTAGGAGAATTCGAAGGAAGGGTTGAGTTAGTTCGGGGACCGCTTAAGAAGGTAGTTACGTTTTTATCCGTTGTGATGGATGCGTTAACATCGTATAATACAATCTTTGGAAGGTCATGGTTTTCTAAGATGCACGCGGTTTCCTCTACTATTCATCAGTGTCTGAAATACATCGTAGGAAACAATGTGGAAACGGTTAGAAGCTGTTAAAATATGGCAAGGGAATACTATCAAACAGCATTGGACACTAAGCAACTTAAGGGGTCGAATCAATGAAAGAATAGTAGTTAGTGGGGCCTCCCTCGGAATCCAATCCTATGGATGACCCGAGGGATGCCCCCGGTTTTATGGTCCCGGATGAAGGGTTCGAGGACTGTGTTTTGTCCTCCAAAAAGAGTCTTAAAATCGGAACCTATTTGTCTTCAGAGGTAAAAGAAAGTTTAATTAAGTTTTTGTTGAGAAAGCTACATTTATTTGCATGGTGTAGAGAGGATATCACATGGGTCCCTCCAGAAGTTATCTGCCATAGATTAGCCATACAAAGTAGTGTCTGTCTAATAATTCAGAAGAGAATGTCTTTCTTCTAAGAGAATTCCGAAGCCATTATGGCAGAGGTAGATTGTTTAACTACAGTTGGACATATACTTGAATCCCAATATTCATTATGGACAGCTAATCCGGTTCTGGTAAAGAAAAAGTACGGAAAACGACGGATGTGTGTAGACTTTACGGATCTGAATCGTGCCTACCCAAAGATCCTTTCCCAGTAGCAAAAATAGATCAATTGGTTGATTCCACCTCCAGAACCGACTGCTCTCTTTTATGGATACTTACACCAGTTATAATCAAATTCAAATGGATCCCAAAGATCAGAAGGATACTACTTTTATCACAGGACGAGGTTTGCACTAGTACAAAGTCATGTCATTCTGATTAAAGAATGCTGGAGCAACATATCAGTATTTGGTGAATAAAGCTTTTAAGACCCAAATTTGGAGGAATTTGGAAGTATACATCGATGATATGTTGGTCAAAAGTTCCCAAGACAAAGACCACTTGGTATACTTGGAATAAACCTTTGCTAACTTAGCAAGGATAAATCTGAAGTTAAATCTGGAGAAATGCGCGTTTGGCAGATTTGGAAATTTTTTAAGGTACATAATCAACGAGCGAGGAATAAAGGCTGATCCGGTATAGCTCAGGGCTTTAAGTACAATGAATCAATCTAAAACAATTAAAGAGGTGCAAATCATAACAGTGAGGTTGGAAGTGTTGAAAAGGTTTATGTCAAGATTGTCAGACAAGTGTGCACCTTTCTTCCAAGTGTTGAGAAAGGAAAATTGTTTTGCTTGGACACAAGAGTGTTCAGATGCCTTCTAGCGGATAAAATAATACATCTCCTCCCCGTAAATCTTGACAAATCCAAATTATGGAGAGAAGTTATATGTTTATTTGACAGTGTCAAGTTCTATTGTCAGTGCTGTTCTAATCCGGGAAGAAGATAATTCTTCTAAACGAGTGTATTATGTGAGTAAAAGCTTTTACGTTTCTGAGAAAAGATACCTAAAATAAGAGAAGTTGGTTTTGGCACTAATTACCGCAGCTCGAAAAATGAGACCTTATTTTCAGGCTCACTCTATTATAGTGCGGACATTGTTTCCGATGAGGAATATGTTGCAAAGGCCTGATATTTCAGGAAGAATGTCTAAGTGGTCGGTTGAGTTAAGAGACTTCGATATTAAGTTTGAACCAATAACTGTTGTTAAAGCACAAGCGCTAGCGGATGTTTTAGTAGAATTCAATTCAGACTGGTCAGACATGGAAATTGATGAAACAATCTTTGGATCTGAGTGGACGGTTCAGACAGATGGTGGTTTTGGGTCCTCGGGTTGTGGGGCAGGAGTACAGTTGGTCTCCCCGGAAGGAATTTCTATGCATCAAGAAATTGGCTTTGGTTTTGAGGCATCAAATAATGAAGCAGAATAGGAAGCTGCTCTGACTAGTTTAAGGTTAGCCAAAGTTTGTGGGGCAAAGAAGGTAAAATTGATGAGTGACTCACTGATCCTTGTAAATCATTGATCAGCCAATTTGATTCAAGGAAATACAATTTAGTTAGATAAATTAGAGAGTTGAAAGCTTTAGCTTTAACATTTGAAAGTTTCATATATGAACATGTTAACAGGACAGGTAACTCAGCAGCTGAGTAAAGCTTTTATTTCCTATTCCGAGGAATACCTTTGGATTGTCACACAGGAAAGTCCTTCGCGAGTAAAGGAGTCTGAACCAAGTGTTGAAGCTTTCCAAATTTATACAAGTACAACAAAGGATTGGAGGAATGAGATCACACAATTTCTGATAAAGGATGTACTACCGATTGATAAAGTAAAGGCAAAGAAAACACGTTTCAACGCTTTAAGAGACGTCGTCCTTGGAGATATACTGTATCAAAAATATTTTAGCCTACCTTTAATTAGTTTTCTCGGGGATAGCGAGTCCCAAATGATATTATTAGAGTTACATAATGGGGAATGATCAGCACATTGTGGGTACAAGACGCTGATATGAAGAGTTCTTCTTGATGGATATTATTGACCGATACTCTCCTCGGATGCGAAAGAACTTGTTCAGAAATGTGACACTTGCCAGAGGTTTTCTAATACGATTCATGCACCAGGTGTGCCACTTGATTCAATATCTGAATCTCTGTCTTTCGATCGTTGGGGTATTGATTTGGTTGGACCATTACCAATGGCATCAGAGGAAGACAGATGATCATTGTTGTTGTAGACTACTTCTCAAAGTGGGTGGAGGTCGAGCCCTTGGCAGGAACGAGAGCCAAAGATGTTATCAAATTTGTTGCTTCCAATATATGTTTCCCCTTTGGGGTTCTAGTGAAATTAACGATGACAACGGACCACAATTTGACAACAAAGAAATCAAGACTTTTAGCGCAGAATGTCCATTGTTTTAAACTAATAAAGGTCCTCCAAAGTTCTTTGCAGCGCCGAATGTTCATTGTTTTGAACTAATAAGGGTCCTCCAAAAAAAATTTACAGGGCATAATGTTAATTATATTGAACTAATGAAGGTCTTCCAAACTTCTTTGCAGGGCAGAATGCTCATTATCTGGAGCTAATTGAGATGATCTAAAATTCCGTGGACTGCGATAACGGCTATGTCCATATGGAAAACTTTAATAGAAAAGCAAGAAGGAAACGTTTAAATACCTGCCACAACAAAAAGTGAAAATTACCACACAAAAACAATAAATAAAAGATTTTATACAAAAAGGAAGGACACAACAACATTAAAAACACTAGCCGGAAGCAGGATTCTCCTGGTTGCCTTCCGAAGGGCTAGACTCGGAGGAAGAACTCTCTGAGTCACTACTACTTACTAAGTCCTTTGCAGAAACGCCAACTGGGAAAAGTTTTTCTACCAAACGTTGCCAAACACTACCCAGTTTAAGATCAGGAAAATGTTCATGCATCTCCAGCACCAACGCTGACCTCAGGTTGGAATCTCTTTGTTCGAGGCCAGCGATAACCTCAGCAGCATAAGCATTTAAGCTTTTTTCTTCTCAATTTAGAAGTTGTTCTTCAGAGACTCATTCTTTGTAGTAACCTTTTCAAGGTCCTCAACAACATTCTCAAAGTAACACTTATTTTTAGCACGAGATTTGATGAGACCATCTACTAGGGTATTTTGTTGAAGATCTTGAACAATCCAATTTTCCCTTTCTTCATCATACTTTGCCTTCTTCTCGGAAAGGCTGGCCTCCAAGGAAGATATTTTCTTGATGTATTCGTTAGTTTTGTTCTTCTCCTGAGTAAGTTCGGTTTTGACACTCTGTAGCCCAGACAGCTCTACCTTCAAGTCTTCAATTACCTTCTCTAAGCTGGTCACTTCGGTACTCGAGTTAGTTACATCAGATTTGAGCTTATTGACCTCGGTATTTAAATTTTTACCAATGGTTTCTAGATTGGCCACTTTAGCATTCAAGTGTTTTACTTTAGTGGCTAAGCTCCTCGCCTCGGGCTTCCTATGAGTAACTTCATTCTTATAGTGATCTTTTTAGTTAGCTTTCCTTTCAAAGAGAGAAGCAGCACATAGCAGCATGTTCAATTTATTGGCAATGAAATCGTTTTTGTAAACATCACAGTAAGCAGAAGCAGGGCAAAGACCTTCTTCTTCCCAGGAATTTCTTCCCGATTCACTTGTCCAACACTAGGTCTTCTCTAGACAATGAATTCACCACCTGAATTCGACTCAACTACAAAACCTTCTTTATTGGAGGAAGACTTGGTCCGGTTGTGTTATCACTTTCTCCCTCGCTCTCAACTTGTATCTTCTGCTTGTCCTCAACAGAAAATATTTTAGGCCTTACAACGCCTTCTCTCCCACACGGTCTTACTTCGACCACAGTCTCAAAATCAGCTATACCCCTTTGATCCTCTAGAATTTCAGGTGGCAATGATCGTTGGACATCAGCTACCTCGTCCAGATGAACTTCAGACTGAGACTCCCCCTCAACTCCAAAATGTTGGGCTTGTTGAACATCGGTTTGTTGAGCATCGGTTTGTTGTTTTTTTTAACCTCTTCTTCATGCTCTTTTTGGACCTCAGTCCATGGGTCCCCTCAGATATGATAATCTGAACCAACATATATGTCAGCATTCATCATCCTCCTTTTCCTCGGTCTTTTCATCCTCCCCTTTGAATTTCTCTGCATCAAGGTGGCTGGGAGCTCTAGCACGAATAGAAAGAAAAACCATATTGTATAAGCCTTCCAAAAGCTTAATGACAAAAAAAATTGGGAGTAACTATGAGCTCCTTCAAAGACTTTTTCTTACCAGGGTCATACCTCCAGAGTTGGCTTTGACCAGGTTCGAGGGAGTAAAACACCGATGGAACTTGTAACTCGAATTTTCACCTGCCGAGAGACTCAACTTCTCAAAAGTTTTATTCGCAGAGGCAACATGATCTTTGAAGGTTTTAACAATCCCTTTCATAGTTTTCAAGAAGAAAACATTTCTCTTTAATATGTTAGAAAAATATCAGCCAAGGAGAAGGTGCAGATAAATACCCCTTCCATACGATATTAATATTAAACGATGAAGCATATCTGGGGATTCTTCAAAACCAGTCTCCCACGGTCCGGAGATTAAAATGAATTGCTTCTTCCACTTCTTATCAGTTTCTAGGAATTCTTTCACCACTTTGTATTGTCTTGCTAAACCAAGGGAGTAGAATGGGTAGCGGGAATTCTTAGGCACCCCTGAAACTGATTTAAGCTCTTTCATGGAAAGCTCAATTTTAGAGATCTTCGAGGGCCATTATACAAGCCATTAGTTTATACCACATATTAGGATCGACCTATGATGGGCAAAGCTTGATGATGTTGAAGTACTCTACTAAAACGGGATCTAAGGGTAAACGAAGACCCCAATTTATTAACTCTGTGTAGAGAACTAGCTCATGGTCCTGGACAAACAATGGTGTCTCACCAACAGTTGTGAAGCAGATTGTTACAATTTCAGGGATACATCACTGGTCCCTCAACTGTACCTCCTCGGATGGATGAAAGTACTTATATATTATTCTGAAAAGAGTAAGTAGGTGTTTGGGTTTGATCCGACGAAGGTTGTAACACAGGATATCTTCCAGGTTCGAGGGTAAACCTGACTTGCCCCTCTTTTTCTTTTTGACATTATTGGGAGGTAATGTGATTTTAACTTCCGGGGAAGGAGGGGATTGTTCTTTATTTACTAACAATGGTTCGGGGGCGAGATTTAGGGCAGGAATTACTTGAATGGGTTGCGCCTCCACCACAGCTGCATTATCTATCTCTTGGTCGCTTTCAGGTTTGTCTATTAACGTTCTTCCTAATATTTGAGGGATGGTTTTCAACACCTGCTCCAACCAGACACCTTTTGAGGAAGGCCTCTAATGAATACTTTCAGGAGTAGTCTGGGAGACCTTTAAGGAGTTACCTGGGGAGTTATCGCGGAGGAAGAGATTTTAACTCTCATTGATTTTTTAACCGCTTCAGGAGACTTTTTTTTCTCTTTGATTAATCTTTTTTATTCAAGTCAGAGGACTTATTCTTCTCTTCCGACATGGTCAAGAACAGAGATGATTTAGAAGCTGAAGTTGAAGGGTCAACCATGTTGCTTCTCAAACAATTTTGACCTGGGGGTTGAACGCTATCACTGGTTTGAATGCGTTCCCGAAGAAGAGACCAGTTGAGATATTAAACCACCTCCAAAGTTTATATATGTCGAGATTAATAAACTTTACAGGAATTAAGGGTTAAAAATAAAATGAGTTTACTTAAAGAAGTGCTTATCTCGCTGGAACTGATTTCCTAGCCTTTGGGGATGAACAGAGAAGAAAATGTGAAAACTTGAAAAGAAGAGATGAATCAGGTATTTATAATAGAAGAAATAAGGGGAGTTGAAGCGTCAGCCTAAAAGAAAACTCATATTGACATGTTAGCTAGGATACAAGCATGCTCACAAATGTGTGATTATGGATGATTGACATTTGGCAGAAGTAATGATGCTGATCTAAATGATCTTTGAACCAACGTATGCCAAATCCAAAAGGAAGTAGAGTAGGATGAGGTCATAATAACCAAGAGAAAGATTGTAAACACAAACAGACTTTATAAAGTGCAGTCCGAGAAGGTAAAGTAAAAAAGCTAATGCAAGGTAGATAAGTACCAAAGTCAACTTTCCAAGAAGCCCGATCCGAGGAGGAGTGACGATCTGAGGAGGTGATCCAAAAAGGCTTAAAGGAAATGAAAAACTAAGATGCTAATTAGTCATTCCTCGTACATCTTCGCAAAGACTGGGGGGCTACCAATAAGGGAAGGAAAATGTGGGCTATAATAACAAGCTTTATTGTTATTATTATTATTATATGTAAGGTCTTATTTAATGTATTAAGGGCTAAACTAAAACAAACATAACGATTGAGAGGGGTAAGATATTAGACCTCTAACAATTGTTTACAAATAGTAGAATAGTGGGGTGAAAAAGTTCATTTATTAATGGCAAATGTGTAATTTCACTACCTAGCCCATACATTATATAAAGGACATTCCCTTTTTGGGGAATAGGCCAATGATTGATGAATGATTGAGACATTTATCCTTTTGTCTACTTCTCTCTCTACATTATTCGTTTCTCTCTCTAAAATCACTCTCATACTAACATTTCTTTATCATTTATTCTCATACGAACATTGCTTAGCGCAGATCGACTAAACCAAAGACCTTCAAACTTATCAGATTTAATTTGGATTTGAGTTGGGACTTTGATTTGACTCTACTTCTTTATATGGATTTGATTTGGATTTAGATTTCGGTTGTGATTTCAATTGGATTTTGGTTCAATTTGGAAATGGACTGAGTATTTTATTTGATTTTAAATTTTGATTTGGATTTGGTATCTCTAGGTAGTTTGATTTTGTTGGATCAAAGATTGGGTATTCATATGGTAAATAGGATAGGAAAATATGACTTTTTACGGTCTACTAGTATCAATCTGAAGAACTTTGTCATGTCTACATCCGCATATCACTACAGCAAGTCACTGTCTTCCACTTCAGGTCTTGATTTACCATTGTGGATTTTAGATTCTGGTACGTCTCATCATATGTCACCTTACGTGTCGAACTTTGTTTTGTTATCTCATATTTACCCCTATCTTTTTTGTCTCATAATGCTACAACAATATCAGTAAAGGGTATTGGCACTATTTTGACCTTTCATAGATTACTATATGATGTTTACTATGTCTCACCCTTGGTTTGAATCTTATTTCGGTTAGCCAACTATGTAAATCTAGTTCCTGGGCCTTGTTTTTCGATATTGTTTGTGTTATATATAATAAAATATATGGTTTAACGAGCCTAATATCTCTAACATTAACAGCTTTCACCCCACCTATTTACATACCATACAGTAGAAAATGGTGAAACCTCTCAAAAAATGCATTAAAGATAGATGTGACGAGGATAAAAAAAGTTATATTCGAAACTGCTATTGGTCCATGTGAATTCTCTCTAGACGACTTATTATTAACTCGGAACATAGATCTGCAAAGAAAAAGAATACTCACTTTAAGTTTCCAAACCCAACTAGTGTTAGAAAAACTAGATTTTTACAGTTTTTTTAAAAATAGTAATATCAATCTCACGTTCCTCTAATAGAGAGGTCTTACGAAAAAACCAAACATATATATAGTTATAAAGAATGTGGCATGACATATTTTCGAAACGATACTGACAAAATTGTTGGCATAAAGCAGACATGAAATATTTTTTAAAAGTTGTAGACATGACATATATTTTGAAATAATATAGGTTTGAGATATTTTTTTTTTGAAATAAAACATGCAAAACATATATGTGAATCAAAAAAATATGAAAGATTTTTTGGAAAAAACAGGCATGGAATATTTTCTAAACAAAACAGACAAAACAAATTTTCGGGAAGAAAGCACAACAAATTTTCTAAAAGAAACGATAATCTTTTTGAAACAAAACAAGTATGATTTTTTTAGAATAAGATATTATAGATTTTTTGAAACAAGTTTGTCAGATTGTTTTTTAATTTCAAAACATTTATCCTACTTTGTTGTAAAAAATCTATCCTACATGCTTCGTTTTAAAAATATTTATGATCACATTTACTGTTATGCTTGTATAGATTTTAATTTTTTTATATAAATTTTCTAACGCTATCTCTTGCTAATACAAATGAACTTTAGCTATGTATGAGAAAACAATGTATAGTTAATGGTATGCGTTATATAGCCTAAAAATATATTCCACGATCTTAATTGTTCTGGTCCGAATAAATACTAAGAATGTACAATAAAAAGTCATTTTAAAGTATTAAAGATATTATACCCTTTTTCAAAGTCCAATATTTGTAGACACGAATAATACACAAAAAACTCAAACGTTCGAGAAGAAATCAAGTTTGCCAACTTTACATATATCATTGTTATCGTTCGTATAACAATTTTAGAATTCTTCTTGTGAAGGTTTGTCGTGATCGCGATAAAGGAACTGACATTAGTTTAAAGAGCTTTTCTCGCGATTAATACAGAATTGATTGCATTAAAGAGGAAGATAGACATATTTTTTATCGCGATCAACGCGTTCTAATATCAGTTATTTATTGTATACCATATACAACGTGATATTTTTCGCGATCAGAACATTGTTGGTCCCCAAAAATGTCTCAAACAAAGACTTGTGTTTTTTAGAAATCTCAATTTTTAGAAAGAAATATTTCTTGAAAGATTGTGATCTTACCTATATATTTTTGAAAGATAACTAATAAGTGTAGGATTTATCCAACCTGTAATCCGTAAAATTCCCATATTTATTTTGTAATATAATTTCACACATACAAGACATTGAGAGTGTTTTTACGTAATAAGAATTAATCATATTTTAATTTAATATGTTCATGAGATGAATTAGCGAGAAATAGACTAATTATGTAGGTCAAAATGCCTGCCACCCTTATTATATAAGGAAATGTATTTTTTCTTAGAAAGGGTGAACACTTATTATTCTATTACTACTTTTGGCAATTTCTTTATCTACATATCTCGTCTTTAATTTTTCATTTACTTCTGCCTGACCTCCGAAATATTCAAGATCTATTTTTCCCTTTAGATATTTTCAAGAGTCATTAGTGGCGACCACAATGGGATCTTAGAATAGTACCCGAATATAACATCCAAAACCACTAAGATACTCAGTTCAATTTCAAATTCTTGGGCAAATGAATAATAAGACGCAGGAAGACCCTCTAATGGTTATATGAGGGATGATAACTGGAGAGGGCTCCAGTCCATTGGTAAGGGATACTCAAAGAGAACAAAAATTCCAAGAGAAACAAAACGAATTGGGCGTAAAGGAACATTGAGATTAATTATTTTATGAAATTGCTACCCAAATGCTCTGGAAGAGACAGTGGTTACACGTTTAAGATCCAATCAGAATATCGAAAAGATGGAAATAAAGAAACTTCTTGGGAATGTGATGATGCTGAGTGTGAATCTGTACGAGATCAAGAAATATATAGATATAAATAATTTTAATCAGACTGAAGTTACCATTCTTTGAGAGAGGAGCGCAAAACGATTTATAGAAGTGGATCGATTGTTTAGGGTCGGACATATTCGAGAGGTGCAATATCGTTTTTGGATAGGAAACCCAATGTTGGTTAAAAAGAAGAATGGAAAATGGAGAATGTGTGTTGGCTTCACAGATTTGAATCGAGCATGCCCTAAAGATCCACTTCTTGTTCATCGAATAGATTAATTGGTTGATTCTACTTCAGGATATAAAATTTTATGTTTTATGAATGCTTTTGCAGGTTACAATCAGACTCAAATGAATTCAAAAGATCGGGAGAGCACTACGCTCATCACTAATCGAGGACTACATTGTTATAGAGCTATGTCTTTTGGATTGACATATCAAAGGCTGGTGAAGAAGTCTTTTGCTTCTCATATTGGGAGGAATATGGAAGTGTATATTGATGATATGTTGGTTAAAAACCTAAATGATAGTGAATATTTGAAAACTTATGAAACAGTTTTTTCAAAGCTTAAGGAACTTTTGTTATCACCAGAGATCTTGTCGAAACCTCAAACTGGAGATCAACTGTTTTTATATATAGCATTGTCCGATTTTAATGTGAGCGTTGTTTTGATATTGTGAAGATAAGAGAGTTTTGAAGCCATTCTATTATGTTAGTAAAATTTTGTTGGCATCGGAGAAAATATATTCGAAACTTGATAAATTGGCTTTAGCTTTAGTGGTGGCTGCTAGGAACATGTGCCATCATTTTCAAGCTCAAACTATTGTAGTTCGAATTTCTTTCCTACTAAATAATGTGTTACAATGACCAGATATTTCTGGTAGACTAACCAAATGGTCAGTAGAATTGGGAGATTTTGATTTTACCTTTGCTCTTCGAACGGCTATTAAAGATCAAGATTTAGCTAATTTTTTGGTCAAATTTCATTCGATCCGATTAGATGAAATGATAAATAAAGAGGTCATTCCAGAAAATCGATGCGGGTGGTTCGAACTGATAATACTTCTAATATATTGGGATCTAGTGCAAGAGTTCAATTATTTGCTCCTTTATCAGAATTGATGATCCAAAGGAAAGCTCGGGTTCTCTAAACGCACTGATTGTATTCGAGGTGTTAATGTTCTATAAGCGCACTAATTATATTCAAGGTGCTAAAGTTCTCTAATGCATTGGTTGTATTTGAGGTGTTAACGTTTTCTAAATGCACTAGTTTTATTTGAAATGCTATACGTTCTTTAAATGTGTTGTTTTTTATTTAAGATATTACAAATTTATTTGTGACATATATTGGAATTCGAGGTGATAATGACTTGTTCATGAAATAAAAAAGTATTCATGATAAGTTAATACTTGGCAAATAAACGTCGAAAGAGAAAAGTATTTGTTCATTGAATTGAAATTCTAATCTTACAAAAAGATGTTTTTGAACGCGAAAAAGTTAAGCATTCAAAAAAATGAGTCATCAAGAAAAAAAATGACTTCATAACACCAAAAAAAATCAATCTTTCTCTTCGGAGTTCTCTTCAGATAAATCTCTGTCTTGCTAAGTGGCATCTTCATTTCCTTCTGAGTCTGTCCCGTCGAAGGAATCAGTTGGTACAGGGTCGAAGGATTGGTGAGGCCGGTTCTCTATCGGGATTAATCTCGAAAGCATGACCAATTTACTTTTGGGAATACTACATGGAATTTGTAGAGCCGAGTGATTGTTTTTTACTCCACAACATTTTTTATTACAGAATGGTGTCCCGTCCACACTGAGTCTTGGCAGTTTTCACAAACGTTTATTTTTCTCCTTCGAATGTTGTCTTGAGTGCAACCATATCATCAGTCAGATTTATTTTTCTCCTGTACTCTTTTTAAAGAATCTGAAAGAGATGATTATCTTTTATGCTCCTAAGATAACTTAGTGGCATGTTTGGCATTAAGTTCATCCATCTCAGCCTGATGGGAAGTCTTGAGCCCTTATGTTTTTTGTTCGTGCATAAAGTGCAGATGACATTTCTGGTTGATGACTCCTTTTATAAATTCCATCCTGTCAGCCTGGAACACCAGAAATTGTTCCACAATGTCTTTGCCAAAGATTTCCCTCATTCGTTTTTCTCTAGTACCTTCTTTTTTCCATCAGACCATATCCTTGGCCATAATTTCTAAATGACTTAGAGCAAGGTCCACTTATGTGCATAAATTTTTTACTCCAACACCAAGATTATCAAATGATTGTAGTGCAAGTACAACTTCTTCAGATGTCTCCTTGATATGAATGGTAGGAGATTGGTTGTAATGTATGAGACCGGAAGACGAGGCAGTTGAGGGAAGATTGGAATTTAGAATTTTAAGAAAAACAGGAGCAGTAGAACGATGACCAATTCGTTGGAGCTGTTCTTGGCTCTGTTGCACCATCGGATCCATATCTTGGTAGAGGTCTTGAAGTTCCTTTGTGCTGATGGGTTCTTCAGGAATGAAGGTGTCATCTCTTTGCTGATCTTACACTATATTTTCTTCAGCTTCAGAAGGAGGAACTTATGTGGGAGCTTCATCGGAATTCTTTTTTTTCCTCTTAGTAGGTGGAGTTTTCAAAGTGCTATTTTTCTTCTTCAAGGTAACAATTTTATTTCTTTTTGCAGAAGGTTCAGCCTCGAATCCTTCATTGATTATTAGAAGACTAGCGTCGTTTACCTTCTTCTTAGTCTTTCTCTCTTTCTCGTGTGGCGTAATATCAGTTGAAGAACTAACACCAGATGTACTAGCTGTTTTTTTTAGCCTCTTCACAAGAATCTCTGGGTCTGGTGGTTTTATTAAATTTCTAGGTTATCAGCACTCGGGGAGATCCTCCACAGATTACTATTCATGAAGTTTATGGGCATGGAAGCTGAGTGGAACCCGTTGCCCCATTCATTTTCTGCCCAAGTGGCCAACTTGGCAAATATATCTTTTGCATTCTTCTTGCGAGATTTATATCTTATCTAAATTCTTGCATATAGTATCAATACATGTGGAAAATTAATATAAGCTGCTCTAAACATGGTTGAGTCTTGAAGGGTTCTCTTCAGATATTTCTTTCCCATTTTCCTATTCTCAAGATATGAAGTAAAAATTTTGCTTCTAGAATTTGTCAACCTTGAGCATATGGTAAATTGTTTTGAAATCACCCACAACTGTTAGATAGAAGAAGGGCAATACCTCATGAAGATGTTGTGGTTTTAGGGGCACATATAGCTAGGACTGAGATTCGACGTATTTTGATAGATATAGAGAGTTCTGCAAATGTATTGTTCAAGTCAACATATGATAGGATGCGTAATCCGCCTCGAATTTGTCAATCGGATCGTACTACAGTTGGGTTTATATGGGTGAAAACTAAGGTGATTTGAGAATTCTAAGGGTGAATTGTGTTTGGGAAAAAGTTTTTTTAATAAGAATGTCCAAGTATTATTTATGTTAGTTGCATGTCCAACTAGTTATAATGTCATTTTTGCAAAATCCTAGCTTTCAAGAGTGTATGCTATTGTTTTTATTGTTCATCAATTCTTGAAGTATGTCATTAGAGATCGTATTGGGGTGGTTTAAAGTGACCAAAAGATAGCAATAGAATATTATACAATAGCTCTTCATATTCGAGGTCCCAATTATGGGGATCAGATGACTGAATAGAAACAAAAGGGGTTGAGTTTGGATAAAGAGGGAATTTATGATCCGAGGGAAACCCTGGGTTTTTTTAACAATGAGTGAAAACATAGAGGAGTATACCTTTTCTAATGGGAAGACTCTTTAAATAAAAACACTGCTGTAGTTATAATTTTTGTTTGATAATTTGGATGTTTTTGGTCGGAAAATAGAGGATGTAGTGGGAGTTCCATCGGAAGTAATCCGTCAGATCTTAGCTAGAAATCTGAGGATCAAGCCTTTTATTCAAAAGAGATATGATTTTTTGTAGAGAAATCAGAGGCTATTGTTATAGAAGTGGATCGCTTGTCTAGGTTCAGACATATTTGAGAGGCAATATATCCTTTTTGGACAGCAAACGAGTGTTGGTTAAAACGAAGAATGTAAAATTGTGAATGTGTGTTGGCTTCACATATTTGAATCGAGTATGCTCTAAAGATCCATTTCTTGTTCATCAAATTGATTAATTGGTTGATTATACTTCAGGAAATAAAATCTTATCTTTTATTGATACTTTTACAGGTTACAATCAGATTCAAATGGATCCAAAAGATCAAGAGAACACTACGTTCATCACTGATCGAGGACTAAACTGTTATGAAGTTCTACCTTTTGGGTTGAAGAATGTTGGAGCGACATATCAAAGACTGGTGAACAAGGCTTTTGCTTCTCAGATTGGGAGGAATGTGGGAGTTTACATTAATGATATGCTGGCTAAAAGCCTAGTGGATGGGGAACATTTGAAAATTTGATAAGAGACTTTTCTAAATTTAAGGGCTATTCGGTGGAAATTAAATACTAAAAAATGTACCTTTATACTACGATCAGGATATATTTACGGGTATCTCATTAGTGAAAAAGTGAAAGGGATTGATCGTCAACATATAAAGGTCCTAGTCCCAATGACGTCACCTTAAACTATAAATGAGGTGGAGAATTTGATAAAAAGGTTAGCTACTCTTATTGATTTATTTTAATATTTTTTTAAAAAGAGTTTTCATTTTTTCAAGTGTGACAAAGATCTAAGGAGTTTGTATGAACACCAAATTGTGAAGCAGCTTTTTCAAAGATTAAGGAACTTTTGTTATCACCAGAGATCTAGTATAAAGCTCAAACTGCAGATCAACTGTTTGTATATATGGCAGTGTCCGATTTTGCTGTTAACACTGTTTTGATATGTGAAGATAAAGGAGTTTCGAAGCCAGTCTATTATGTTAGTAAAATTTTGTTGGCATCGGAGAAGAGGTATTTGAAACTTCAAAATTGGCTTTAGCTTTAGTGGTGGCTATTAGGAAAATGCGTCCTTATTTTCAAGTTCAAACTATTGTAGTTCAAATTTCTTTCCCACTAAAGAATGTGTTATAATGACCAGACATTTCTGGTAGAGTGACCAAATGGTCAGTAGAATTGGGAGATTTTGATTATACTTTGGTTACTCGAACGGCTATTAAAGCTCAAGATTTAGCTGATTTTTTTGTCAAATTTTATTCGAGCCGATCAGATGAAAAGATAAATAAAGAGGTCATTTCAGAAACTTCGATGTGGGTGGTTCAAACTGATAATGGTTCTAGTATATTGGGATCTAGTGCAAGAGTTCAATTAGTTTCTCCTTCTTGGGAAATAATGTATCAAGTTATTTGATTTGGCTTTCATGCATCGAATAATGATGATGAATATGAGGTTGTGTTAGCGTGTTTAATGGTTGCCATATTTGTGGAGCAACAACTGTTCATTTGAAAACAGATTCACAGTTAGGGGAAAATCATATGGCAGGTGTATCCGAGGCAAAAAATGATCATTTAATTTTGTATATACGGCAAGCTTCAAAATTTGACTCTATTATTTGACGAAGTTATTGTACAACATATTAACCGAGGAAATAATACAGTTTCTTATAAAGAGGAGTGTCCATGGATTGTGTTACAGGAGAGTCCTTTGACTTTAACATGATCAAAGCAATGTAAATATGCTGAGGAAGTATTTGTCACTCCATACATAATTTGAAGTGATTGGAGGTCCAATATCCTTAATTTTTACTAAGAGGAACGTTACCTCAAGATACACAGTTGGCTAAAAAGTTAAGGTATAAGGCCCATGGTTCTGTTGTATTAGATGGAGTTTATACAAAAAAACTTTAAGTAAATCATTTTTGCGTTGTCTCGGTAAACAAGAATCTAAGGAGATTTTATCTGAGTTGCATGATGGTGAAGTTTCAGCTCACTGTGGTTTCAAGTCTTTGACGCATAGGGTTTTGTTGGCATGTTATTATTGACCTTCAATTATGAATTATCCTAAAGTTTTAATTCAAGGTTGTGATACTTGTCAACGATTTTCCAATTCTATACACAAACTAACAAAACCACTTACTTCCATATCTGAAGCTCTTCTTTTTTATAGATAGGAAATAGACTTGGTAGGACCATTGCCTATGGATTATGGAAGACATTAAATGATCATTGTGGCGGTGGATTACTTTTTGAAGTGGGCTGAAGCTGAACCATTTTCTGGTACATAAGACAAGAATGTTATCCAATTCACTATGGATAATATTTATTGTCGCTTTGGAATTCCTCGGAAAATCACCACATATAATGCTCCTTAATTTAACAATAGAGAAGTGACTTCTTTTTGCGCTTCGAGGGGTATCAAATGGTGTTTTTCTACACCTTTTCACCCCTAGTCAAATGGTTAAGTGGAGGTGACTAATAGGTCTATTCTGGACGGTTTGAAAAAAAAATTAACAGGTGTTGCACTAAAATGGCCTAACTATTTTCAATAGGTGTTTTCGGCTTATCGTACGACTTATAGAGTGGCTACTCAAGAAATTATTTTTGTTTTGGTATATGTATTGCTGTTGTTAGCCCTGTAGATTCTAGTTTACCTTCTTATAAGTTACTTTATTATACTAAAGATTCAAATGAAAAAGCAAAGAGAAAAGAGTTGTAGCATATTTGAATATGACTCATTATCAAACTTTGATGAGGAGTCCTTATAATTCAAAGGTAAGAAGGAGGACTTTTCAAGTAGGTAAAAAAGTCTTTATAAAATTATTTCTTCATACAAAAGACAATAGACTTGGTAAAATGGCCCCAAACTTGGAAGGCCGTTATGTGGTAATAGAGCGAATAAAGTTGTGTACATATCGCTTTTATGATAAACATGGCAGATTACTTCAACACCTTAGGAATATAAAAGATTTAAAGCTATATTACGTGTAATTGTTTCTTCAGATACTTTTTGAATATTTGACAAACTCTTTCCTATCATGTTGGCCCATGAAGGTTTTAATGAGGTATTATAAATTCGAGGATATTAATAAAATTATTTTTTGGCCAATAGTTGTTTTAAATACAAGTATTGATAATATCTTGGTAGCTAGTCAAAGAGTGATCATCTTTGAAGCTGTTAACCAAGAGTAACTGATTCCATAGTGATTCAGAGTGAAACGTAGCAGAAGCCAAAGAGGGATAAAACCCTAATTTTATTCAATAAAAACAACTCCCTTAAAAATAGGGTTTGAGGCACTTTAAATAAGAATCACTCAAATCCCTAATACAAAATATGGAAACAAAAATAAACGCAATAAAATAATATCACTTTAAATCTGAATGTAATCAGAATTAATTTGATATCTTAAATAGATCCTTAAAATATAAAAAATAAAATAAAACTAAAACTAAAACATTTAAATATTATAAAATATTTAAATATTATTTTGCAGAGGCCTTCCGCCTACATCATCCTTCCCCAACTGTCAATTCAGCGCATTCTTCGGGTGATCGTCAGTCTTCATAAATTCCAGCGCTAAACTATCTGCATCACATAGGAGATTATAAGGTTCTCTAAACGCACTGATTGTATTCGAGGTGCTCACATTCTCTAAACGCACTAATTTGTCTAAATGCATTGGTTGTATTCGAGGTGCTAACGTTTTCTAAATTCACTGGTTGTATTCAAAGTGCTATACCTTCTTTAAATGCACATTTATTTAAGATATTAAAAATTTATTTGTGACATATATTAGAATTCAAGGTGATAATGACTTGTTCATGAAATAAAAAAATATACATGATAAGGTAAAACTTGGCAAATAAATAGGGAAAAAGAAAAGTATTTGTTCATTAAAGTAAATGCCGATCTTACAAAAAGAAGTTTTTGAATGCCAAGAAGTTAAGCATTCAAAAAGAAGAGTCATCAAGAACAAAAGATGATTCATAACAAAAAAAATAGCAATCAATCATTCTTTTCGGAGTTCTCTTCAGATGAATCTATGTCTTGCTCAGTGGCATCCTCAATTTCTTCTGAGTTCGTCTCTTTGGAGGAATCAGTTGGTACATGGTCGAAGGCTTGACGAGGACGGTTCTCTATGGGGATTAATTACCGAAAGGGTGACAAATTTATTTTTGGGAATAGTGCTTGGAATTTGTAGAGCAGAGTGATTATTTTTTCTCCTCAGTATTTTTTATACCAATGATGTCTTGTCCATACTGATTCTTAGCGACTTTTTTTCTCCTTCACTCTTGTTTAGAGAATATTGAAGAGATGATTATCTTTTCTTCTCCTCGGATATCTTCTTGCAATATTTGGCTTTAACTTCATCATTGTCAGCCTGATGGGAAGTTTTGAGCCTTTCTGGTTTTTTTGTTCGTCATAAAGCGTAGATGACGTTTCAGATAGATGACTCCTTTTATAAATTTCAACCGGTCAACCTGGAACACCTGAAATTGTTCCACAATGTGTTTGCCAAAGATTTCCCTCATCTTTTTTTCTCTAGTACCTTCTTTTTTCCATCAGACCATATCCTTGGCCATAATTTCTAAATGACTTAGACCAGAGTCCACTTCTGTGCACAATTTTTTTACTTTAACTCAAAGATTAGCAAATGGTTGTAGTGCAAGTACAACTTCTTAAGATGTCTCCTTGATATGAATGGTAGGAGATTGGTCGTAAGGTATGAGACTGGAAGAGAGGTAGTTGAGGGAATATTGGAATTTAGAATTTCAAGCAAAACAGGAGCAGTAGAACAATGACCAATCCGTTTGAGTTGTTCTTAGATATTTTGGACCATCAGATCCATATCTTGGTAGAGGTCTTGAAGTTCCTTTGAGTTGATTGGTTCTTCAGGACTGAAGGTGTCATCTCTTTGCTGATCTTCCACTACAGTTTCTTCAGCTTCAGAAGGAGGCGCTTTTGCGGGAGCTTCATGAGAATTCTTTTATTCCCTCTTAGTTGGTGGAGTTTTTGAAGTGTTATTTTTCTTCTTCGAGGAAACAATTTTCTTTGTTTTTTCAGAAGGTTCAGCCTCAAATCCTTCTTCTTTTGTAGGAAGACTAGCTTCGTTTTCCTTCCTCTTAGTCTTTCTCTCCTTCTCTTGTGGCGTCAGATCAGTTGAAGAACTAGCACTAGATGTACTAGCTGTTTTTTTTTCCTTTTTTGCCTCTTTTTTGTTTTTACCATCAGATGCTATCAATCTCTTCACAAGAATCTCCGAGTCTGGTGGTTTTATTAAATTTTATAGATTATCGGCACTCGGGGAGATCCTCCATAGATGACTATTTATGAAGTTTATGGGCATGAAAGCTGATTGGAACCCGTTACCCCATTCATTTTCTGCCCAAGTGGCCAACTTGGCAAATATATCTTTCGCATTCTTCGTGCGAGATTTATACCTTATCATAATTCCTGCATACAGTAGCAATACATGTGGAAAATCAATATAAGTTGTAAAGATAAGAGAACTTATTATTGCTGCTCCAAACAAGGTTTAGTCTTGAAGGGTTCTCTTCATATATTTTCTTCCTATTTTCATATGCTCAAGATATGAAGACAAATTTTTGCTTCTAAAGTTTGTCAGCCTTGAGCATATCGTCAATTGTTTTGAAATCATCCACAAATGTTAGATAGAAGAAGGGAAATACCGGACCAGTGAATTCTTTGATGAACAGAGGGATTTGGCTTAGTCTAGAAGCCATGATTATTGAAAGGAGCGTGAACCACAAATACGGTGTCGCTTGTGTATGTGAGATATTCAAGAGTTTGAAGTACTCCATTATCATCAGATCCAGTGGGAACTGAAGACCCTAATTGATGATCTCAGGATAGACCACTAATTCATCTGCTCTATAATCAAGTAGAGTTTCCCCTTCTTTTGGTAGTCGAAGCACTATGATATCTGGCATTCCCCAACGTTTTTTAAATGTTCATCTTGAGCTTCATTATAATAAATATATGGCACATTTTTTAGCGATATGATGTATTCGAGGAGGAATGGTTTTAATTTTACACTGACTGTGGCAGCAATATCCTCGGAAAGTTCAGCTAGAGCTTTCTTTTTCTTTTATTTTTCCTCTGGTGCCTCTTTCTTCGAAGCATCATCTTTAGTACCAAATGTATCATCACTTTTTTTAGCCTCGACATTTGAGTTGTTTCCTCTGAATCAACTTTTTCCTCGCAAGCTTTGTCTGTTAGTTGAAGAGGATTTGGGTTCGAGGTTAGATTTTGTTCTTGCGTATTTGAAGGAGTTTTTTGTGAATCTAAGTTGGTATCAACAATATCCCTCGGGAAAAGAGATGGCGGTGTAGGGTTATTTGTGGTGTTTGGGAGAGATGAGCTTTTTTCTGTATTCAATGAGTCATCTTGCGTAATATTCAATGTGCATATGAGTTGATGTGTTATTAATTTTTTTTTCTGATCTTCTGTGAGTAAACGTGCTTTGAGTTACTTTGTGGTATGAAGAGATGTGGAGCCATAAAATATTGGAGAAGAATTTTGAGGAGATTTTGGAAAATGGCTTCTTTCTGGATTGGATAAACTCTGAAACCTATGGGAACTTTGAAACCCATAGTACGCATATCTAGCAACCCCTAAAAACTAGCACGAAGCGTAAAATCCACCAAAACTTGAAACGGCCACCGATCGACGATATACATACGAACATATACATAAACTAATGAAACGAACACTATAATACATTATAAACCATAGAAACCAGCAATACCATATGCAACTCAATTAATAAGCAAACGATTACGCTTACTAAAGTTTAAAACTTTAAAACAAGTACCTGTACATATTTATCGAGGTCTAGAGAGTGACTTAATTTAAAAAAATGTTTTTCCGATAAAGTTGAGCGGCCTGGAGTGTGGTCAGCACTTTGCGGAGAAAGTTACCGTAGTCCATGATTTTGCCAGAAGAATAAGGTAGTTTGGTTGGTTCAACGGGTTATTGGGTTGGGTTTTGGGGTTTTGTAGTTTATAGTTTCAAATTGGTTTAGTAGATTTAGGAGGGAACGGGTAGTAAAAGTCTGGCTTAGGAGGGAAACAATAGTTTTCACCTTAAAAGCCTATTTCTAGTATATGGGGTATTTTTATCTACTTTAAAGGTCCAAGTACCTTCTGGTACTATCCATGTTCTGGGTACTCATGTGGTAGTGACATACGTTAGAGCGTATTTATGGGTAGTTTTCTCGTATAAATTAAACATTGGTCATATTAATTTTAGGACATACCC
The DNA here is from genome assembly GCA_036936605.1 of Limnanthes douglasii subsp. nivea. NCBI lineage: Eukaryota > Viridiplantae > Streptophyta > Magnoliopsida > Brassicales > Limnanthaceae > Limnanthes > Limnanthes douglasii. The sequence continues at coordinate 391,183,386 of JAUPFV010000001.1, read as the reverse complement.
ATACATAATATATATATATATATATATATATAACCGAGGCCTTCCTCAGAATAAAGAAATTAAACAGGACAATAAATCATCATACAATAAAAGGATAACAAAAAGAAATATATGGTAGAACATCAAAGGGCTCCATGAGATAGAACGGAGCATCTAGAGAAATAAGGCCAAGTACATGAGAAAATATACAAAAAGATATACTTGTAGTACCAGTCAAACCGAAGAGAAGAAGTAGAATATGCGATGAGATATCGTCGAAGCGAGAGAAGTATTATTATAGATTATTATGTTGCTCTCTAGCCGGATGCCATAAATCATAGTGCAAAATCTGCAGCGCCAAAGATGCAAAAGACCTTAGCGAGGAGGGGTCGAAGAACTAGCGATAAGTAGCCAGGAGGACCGGTTGGGGGGAAAGAGAGATAATATTGATAAGGATAAATTCCTTAACAAATTACCTAAATCATAAAAAAGATAAAAAGAGAAAGAAAATGAAGAAAAGTATATAATTGTTTTCTGTATAAAATTTGAGATGCTTTACATATCTAACTGAGCTCCTATTTATAGGAGTTATGCGTGATATTTAGTCTTCTCCTATTTATTTTAATTTATTACATAAACGTTTCTATTTATTTATTTATTTTTATTTGTTACAAAATATAAATAATAAATGTACAAAAATAAATGCCTAATTAAATTACAAAGAAATTATATTTTTATCCCGATATTATATACGAGATATTGCCTCATCAAATATAAGTTTGACGCTTGATGCCTTATAAATAAAAATAAAGATTAGACATTCCACTTAAAGATCGTTAACATATTCGTTGGAGTTATTGCATATTGCATAGTGAGCTTGTCTTGAATAACCCGCTAGAGCATGAAAGGGTGTTTGGTAATGTTTAAATTGTTCCAAACGATGGTGGCTCAAATGACATGGGGGTTAAAAGACTAGTCACATGATACGTGTTATTTATAATAAATATAGTGATCTTGATTTATGCACGTATATTATACTTCTTTCATGTTGCCTCTTTCTCCGGGTGCATCGGAAGCACAATTGCAAGCTAATTCCAAGATGGAAGATAAACAATTTATTTTGGCCGTAAAATGTCTTTCTCCTCTTTTTATCAAATTCCCATCTATCATCTCAACCATTCCATTGTGTAATGACTCTTTCACCCAATCTTTCAAGCTGAATTCTCCCCCGAACATTTCATCGGTAGGCTTTGTTCTTGTAAATGTCTCCATAACTAAAATCCCATAACTATACACATCGCTTTCTATTGAAATAATTCCCATTGATCCGTACTCTGCATTTGAAGTATATTATAAGTTTTTTAGCAAATAAAAAAAAATCAGAGTTGCCATTTTAATAAAAAGAACATCACCTGGAGCCATATAGCCAATGGTTGCTAGTGTAATGGTCTCTGTCATTGACTGTCCTTCTTCAAAAAGTTTTGAAATACCAAAATCACTCAAATGTGCAACCTTATCTTCATCGAGCAAGATGTTGCTCGGCTTGCGATCACAATGTACCACAGGAGTTGAATAGCCATGGTGGAGGTATTCAAGAGCTGCTGCTACATCTATAATGATATTCATCCTCTCTTTTATATCGAGAAAATAGTTGTGAGCATATAACCACTTATCAAGACTTCCAATGGCCATGAATTCCAACACCAAAGCTTTGAAGTCGACATCAGAGCAACTGCTAACAACTTTTACAAGATTTCGATGTCGAACATTTCGAAAAATTTCACTTTCAACGTCAAAACTTTTAGACCCAGTCTCTGCCTGTACATTGAAAATTTTTACTGCAACAACAGTCTCGTCTGAAAGGACTCCTTTGTAGACAGATCCAAAAGCCCCAACACCAAGCACGTTGGTTTCATTAAACCCATCTGTTGCCCGTACTATTTCTAGGCGCGAAATTCTTCTCCATGCTACAAGGTTTGTCGAACTATCTTGGTTTGGAAGTCTAACGTTTTGTTTGCGACGTTTTATAAAGATTATAACACAAACAACCATCAAAGTCAACAAGCTGATTATTGGCAAAAAGATTTTGAGAAAGTGTTGTGAGAAATGTTTTTTGATTGGAACATTTCGTTTACATGGCGGCATATGAAGTCTTGATGAGCCACATAATGCATAATTTCCCATGTAAGATAGAGCTGAAAAGTTCTCAAACGAACCTCCAGTTGGAACATTTCCTTCAAGTTTGTTGAAAGACACATTAAACTCCGTGAGGTGCTCCAATGCTTCTAAGGCTTTAGGAATGGTTCCAGTCAAATTGTTGCCCGAGAGATCTAAATATTGCAGATTTATCAAGCCGCCTAACGATATTGGAATCTGATTTTGAAATCTGTTATTGGCAACAGAAAGATGACTTAGATCTTTTAAACTCCCAATACTAGTGGGTAGAATACCCGTGAGTTTATTTCTTGAAAGATCAAACTCGACAAGAACCCTAAGATTTCCAACGTCTGATGACAGATTGCCAACTAACGAATTTGATGACAAGTCTACTTTCAAGATATAGTAAAGACTCCAAAAGGTAGAAGGTATAGGGGAATTTCGATTGTTGAAGCTCAAGTTAAGATACCTCAAAGAAGTCAAATTCGTAAAACACGTGGGTATATGTCCTTCAAGATTGTTAGCTGCTAGATCAAAAGTATTAAGTTGTTCGAGATCACATAAATCATAAGGGATGGATCCTTGCAAATGATTATATGAAACGCCCAATCCTTGTAGATTTTTTAGTCCCTTGAATGTTGTTGGAATAGATCCTTCTAGTTCATTTATATCGAGCGATAATGTTATGAGACCAGAAAGGTTACCTATTTCTTTGGGTATTTGACCTCTTATACCGCAATTATTCAAACCAAAAAGTTGAAGAGATGTGGAAAAATTACCAATAGAAGCGGGGAGCATTCCTCCAATCAATGGTTTATCACCACAAGATAAAAACCGTAATTTTTTGCAATTAGTTAAATAGCTGAGAAAACTTATTCCTGAAGATTCCGAAGTTAAATTGTTCTTAAAAAAACTGAGCCATTCGAGATCTAAGAAATTTCCTAATGTATGAGGAACCGGTCCTGAAAACATGTTAATTTCTAATTCTAAGTGAATGAGTTTGGAAGCATTGGAGATAGAGTATGGGATTACTCCATTAATATTGTTTCCCCAGAGATAAAGTTCCTCCAAATTGGGAATTCCAACACCAAAATTAGAAGGAAGAGTACCTGTCATACAATTACAATTACGGTGTGAATTAAAGGTGAAAAAAAAGATATAAATTGATAAACTCGCGCTGATGTATGAATAATTAAAAATATTACCCGATAAACTGTTGTTATTCAAAGCCAGGCTTATCAAAGAAGACATGTTGAAGATAGAATATGGAATAGTCCCGGTGAGTCCAATCTTTTGGGCACCAAGTATCTCCAAGCCTAAAATATTGCTTAACTCCTTTGGTATTCCACCTTCCAATCAAAAATAAAATTCTTTCAGCTTTGCAAATTCATTTATTATATTATATTGTAATCATTAATAAAATATCTCACATTAAATTAAATATCATGGGTGTCAAATATTTTTAGTGAGTTTGTTATTATAAAGTTAAATTAATAAGAACTAGAGCTTATGAAATTTGGATATTGCGTCTAATAGATAAATGATAGTAGCTGCATTAATACCTTCCAAGTTGTTTGTTCCAATGTATAATTCCTTGAGACTTGTTAAGTTTCCAAGTGTGTAAGGTATTCTCCCCCTGAACTTGTTCACTGACAATCCTAGTACTTGAAGATTGCTGCAGTTTCCTAAACTTAAAGGTAGCTCTCCTTCTAACTCATTTACCCAAATGGAAAGGTATTCTAGATTTGGAAGAAAATCACACATATTATTTGGTAGTGTACCGGACAGTGTGTTGTGTGAAAAATCTATTTGTTGTAGAGAGGACATTTTAAAGATGGATGAAGGTATACTTCCTGAAATACTGTTTTCTCTAATCTCAAACCTCTTTAGGTTGTCCGACTTACCAATTTCAAAGGGGATATTGCCTGCTAACAAATTAGATCCCAAATTCAACTCCTCCAAGTTTGATGAGTTGAATAGAGAGAGAGGGATGGTGCCGGTGAAGTTGTTCGTACGAAGATTCAAGATCTTAAGATTTGGTAAGGTCCCTAGCCATGTAGGTATATTGCCAGATAAGAAGTTTCTCCTCACTATAATATATCGCATACGACGTAACTGAGAGAGCTCTGTTGGAAGCTCCCCGTGAAAACTATTGCTGGTGAGGTCCAGAGATGATAGAAATGATAGGTTCCCGATCTCTGGAGGGACGACTCCCGCAATTCCCATATTCGACATGTTTAAAGCCACCACCCTCCCGTGACGACCTCCGCACGAAACGCCGGTCCATCCGCAAACAGGAGCAGAGGTCGGCCAAATGGAATCCATAAGCACGGCATTAGGGTTAAAACTCATGATTCGGTTTCTAATTTGAACAATGGTAGCTTCATCGGTTGTTAAGTTGGTCACACCGTTCACAACCAAATTAGCCCGGAAACAAAGAAGCACCAAAAAAACATGAATGAAATGCATTGTAATTTTAGCTGGAATGTAAGTTTAGAATGTTACATATTGTGTCTGCAAGAACGTACATTATATAGTGATTGTATTTCATATGGGAATAGTGCAGTCAAGGTCAATCCAATACAGCCAAATTGTGTGCACCAAATTCTACTCATCACAAGTAAAGTTCTACTACGCAAATTCTTTTTTTATTAATTATTCTCTATTGTAGTTAAAAGTGGATACAGTTGTTTCATTTATTGATTAAAGAACCTAAATTCGAAATTCCTGTATAATTTTATTTTATTTATTCAGTTAAAATAAAATATCTTGATATAGTGCTAATGACTTTGTATATTTTAGAGTAAATTTTTAGATTATTTTTATTGTTTTTTTGAATCAAAATTTTAAATTTGTGATTGTTCATTTAAACATAACCATCTTTTTAATATTAAATTTTGATTTCAAAACGTCCTGACGAAGATTTTTCGACTATGACTACTTTTTTGCATAGGTTTTTTATTTTAAAATGTACTGTAGGCGAATATGGTAATTTTGATAAATTTAAGGTATTAACTATTGAGAAATCAAAAACATAATTTAATAAAATCAACAAGAACTAAATTTAAGCTATCTATCATTTATGCATTTTCATTAAGGTTAACAGTGTTAGGTACGACCAAAAGTCCCACATCCGACATCGGTTAAACATGGGAAGAAAGATCAGTATATAAGTTAAGAATACATCTCCATTAGTATGAGACATTTTGGTAGTGGACCAATGCAAAGCCGTGAGGGCCTTCGGGTGCCAACGCGGACAATATCATACTAGTATTGAGATCATTTGTGTTCTTACTTATATACGGAGACGAAATATGTGGATTGGACTGCACCCACATATTCCCAACATGTGGTATCAGAGCGTCAGGCCCAGACGGAACGCGATGGTGGTGAAATTCTCGGAGGTCGAACGTGATGAACCAGTAGCCATATGATCAAGGTGATCTGCTCTAGAGATCCTAGTTCGGAGTGCTCCTGGCTCATCAAGCAGTGTGGCTTGATTGGAGTGGCGCTAAGGAACAAGACAGTGTGGTCTAAGAGGAGGTGAGTAGTAACATCCGTAGTGCCTCTATGGTCAGGTAGTCTCCAACCTGATTAGAGTGGGCGGATGAAAGTCAATTGAGAAGGAGGCTAAGTGGGTACTTTGTTCGAGAGAAGGATTTGTTAGGGTGGCGACCAAAGCCCCACATCCCACATCGGTTAAACATGGGAAAGATCAGTGGTATATAAGTAAGAACATACCTCAACTAGTAGGAGGTCTTTTGGTAGTGGACCAAATGCAAAGCCGTGAGGGCCTTCGGGTGCCAAAGCGGACAATATCATACTAGTGTCGAGACCGGTTGTGTTCTTACTTATATACGGAGGCGGAATATGCGGACCAGACCCCTAATTCACAACACCCATATTCCCAACAAATGGTATCAGAGCACCAGGCCCAGACAGAACGCGATGTGGTGGGTTGTGATGATGTGGGTGCCGAACATCTTGCCAGGAACCATACCCAAGGTGATTAATCTACTGGGAAGATGGAGCGCCACGGCTCATCAAGCAGGTGGCTTGATCAAGGAGCGGCACAGTGTCATCGAGTAGGGGGATGGAAGTCAATTGAGAGGAGGATAGAGTGGTACTTTGTTCGATAGGAGGATTGTTAGGTGCGACCAAAAGTCCCACATCTCACATCGGTTAAACATGGGAAGAAAGATCAGTATATAAGTTAAGAATACATCTCCATTAGTATGAGGCCTTTTGGTACTGGACCAAATGCAAAGCCGTGAAGGCCTTCGGATGCCAAAGCGGACAATATCATACTAGTGTTGAGATCGTTTGTGTTCTTACTTATATACGGAGGCGAAATATGTGGACTGGACTGAACCCCCACATTCCCAACAAATAGATCATGAGTACCAAGTCACTACTTAATCTTGATGTGTATGTCGTGGTAAAAGTGTAAGAAAATGAAAATCCGGTTTTTTTTACTATATGTTTTGTTTCATTCTATAGCATAGTCGATTTGGATCATTACAGGTTGCTAAGAAAGAGAAAAACCTGTTTGCTTTAATCCTTTCTAAAGGATTGTTGCATCCCTTAGTTCGCGTTTTGGGCACGAAAATTTGCTCTAGTTATGAGAAAATTATTTGAAGTAATTCCGACCAAACACGACTTGAAGAGATCGAACATTCGATCCAGAAGCTTCATTATAGGCACGTCCGTGAATACCGTAGACAAATAAGACAAAATGTTACCGATATTTTCATATTTTCTCGAGCGAGCAACCGAGTATTATCCAAACTTGGTGGCTAATGTTAGAAGCGCTTATGAGCTTGGTGAAAAGAAAATGCAAAAGTGGCAATTTTTGTGTCACATGTTGATTGTTCGCGTCCGCGGTCTTGCTAGGGAATTTTTGTGTCACATGTTGATTGTTCACTTACTATTTACAGGCGACGATGATTTGGACTGATGGCGGGAATCCGCAAAATCAGGTATTGTCAATAGCTTCTAATAAGAAGACCGATATGTCATGTCCAGATCCAATCCTAAAATTCATTTTGTACAATATTCATGTTGGGATCCGGATTGGTTTATAACCCGGGTTGAAATTTGAGTTTCAAAATATAAATGTTTTCATGTTGTTATTCAGGTTCCGAAATTTGCCGGTGTTTTTCAGTTTATTTCTCTCGATTAATTTTATAAACTGTTGAACTTTCCAAGTATTGTTTATATTAGTGTATTCGTCCTGGATTACTAAACACGAATTATGACATGAATTGATCAATCCAATGCCAGAAGTTCAACATATATTGGTGACGAATTCCTAACATTGTACCATTGCGTAACAAGCTTGGCCGTCAAGGAACCTTTTTCCGGGCGAATGGAGTAACCTAATATTATTATTCGAGAGGGAAACACTCTAGTTTTAGTTATTGACCCAATGTCTTTTATATCATAAGTTGGTACCCTACAAAGGCACATAAGTTTTTTTTATCGGTATTTTAGAACCGGTCATCTTTTTGCAATTTATATCGAGCGACTCTTGCTTCGATTCCTCTAGTGCTTCGATTTCTGAACACTTGTTATTCTAATGCTGGGTAATCATTTGTGGACATTTCTTGAAAGTAAATTAGGCTCTGCCTCTGTCTATGGCTCAGTTTCGAATAGGGGTGGAGCTCGATTAAGCTTGGCCAAGAATAGACTATCTATATCTGAGGTATGACCTCAAGCTCCTGCTTAGGGGTGGCAAAATATCAATTCCAGGTCAGATTCGGGTGGGACTAAGTCTTAAAAGACATGCAAATTTTTTTATACCCGACTGTCTTCAGGGTTTAATATAATAAAACATATTCCGTTGCCGGGACTTGAACCCGGGTCTCTCGGGTGAGAGAGCCGAGTATCCTAACCACCTAGACTACAACGGAATGGTTGCGCAGTATGTTCATCTCAAGTACAAATTATACAGAATAGTTTACTCAAACCTGGATTTTTCAAGGAAAATCCATGTCCGTACTGGTTTTTTTTCATGATCGGACAGAGCCTTATCTTTTCCATTACTCCTGTCTCGAGCTGAGCCGAAGGGTCATGAGTGAAAAGAGGTGTTTGAGCTCGAGTTTGATATGGTATCAGCTTAGGGTCATTTCAGTGATGTTTCAAGTAGTCGAGGTCGGTTCGAGTTCGACAAGAATTTGTAAACCCGGCCAAATTTGAACCAGGTTAGTATATTAAAAAAAAAAATATTATAATAGTAAATAAATCATTAAGTTTAATATTACTCAAGCCGGCCTACACAGACTCGAGTCTAATATGGATTTCAAGTCACCAACACACAGTTGAAATGTTTGTACATTAGCCACTCCTACTCATGCCCCGTGAGCCCTTCAGCTGAAATGCTGCATGTAAAATGTTTTAACTCAATGTCCTCGTATTTTCTTCCATACGAGAAGTCCGGATGACTTCCCTCGTGTTCTCGGATCTGCTATACGAGAATTGGACGTAATAATGGAACTAGACGATAAAGAATTGAATCTGGCAGTATCGTCAGATCAGCTTGTAGATGCAGTAAAAAGAGGACCTTCTCGAACTCTTCAACTTGTTTGTATAATCATCTTTGGCTTTCATTGTCTCACCAACATTCAAAAACACAAAAATGAGAAATACCAACTCGATTTGACACGATTGGCGTTAATTTCTACTTTCGTTATCACGGGACGCCTAGTCGAGCGATGTTTAAAGACAAATCCCGTCTACTCGTGCACACTTTTACCTTCAGTTCTTGTCTTTGTGGAGTATTTGGCTTTCATAATAGATCGAGCTAGCAGGACTGCACGCATTGTTGATGCTGCAATGAAAATTGCGAATAGATCAAAACTATCTGGAAAATTGATCATTTATAATGAACGAACGAGTAAGGAAATTCTCAATCCTCCGGTCAAATATAATTCCAGAGAAGAAGAAGAAGATATTATACATTCTAATTCTAATTCTGCTTCAAAAGAAGTCGTGAATCATACACCGTCCGATGAATTTTACGTAGTTCAAAACCCGACATAGGATCCATTTCTTGAAGGCCAAGTTTTGTCTGGGCAACCTTCACTAAGCGGGTGTATCTATAATCACAGATCAGAGAAAGATATAAATGATTTGAGTAAAAACTGATCACCCGATGGGAGAGTGACATAACTTATATTCTAGGAATGGTAACGTTGGTCTGAGTTGGTCCAAATCGGTCCGATCGGGTTTAATTTAGACGAGTTTTGTCCGATCCGAACATATAAGAGCCCCGATATAGATTTTTAATTTGTCCTACTCAATTCGACCCGCAAATATAATATATATTAAAAAATATATTAAACAATTAATGTAAATTTGTAAAATACAACTAAAAATATATTTACTATTTATTAAAACACTAACATTTATATAGTTTCCTATAATATACTTTTTTTTTAGTTCGTATTATTTTATTTCTATAGTGCAAAAATATTTATTAATTATATTTTCTATCTAACAAACTCAATTCCATTTTAAATGGTCTTTTTTGGATTTTTGTCCATACTTTCAATCCTAATTTACCATTAATCTTTATTATTTAACCTAACATTATGAATTTGTTTTGATATTTTATTTTATATTCTTTAAGGTATATTTTACCTTCTTATTTCTTCTAATAATATTTAATTGTTTATTTAGTTATATGGGTTTTCTTAAAACAATTATGTCTTAAATTTTGTTTATATATAAAATAAAGTTAAATTTGAACTGGGTTTGGGACGGATCAAACCAGTTCGGACAATCTGAATAGTAAAAATAATATTTGCGGGTCGGATCGGGATGACCCGCGGACATGAGCGGGCGGTTCGGATTCAAAAATCGTAACGGGACCGATTCAGATTCGAGTAAAAAAACAGACACAAGTGGGTAGGTCTGAACCGATTCGAACCCAATTCATTATCATTCTATTATATTCCGTATTAAGCTCTGACACCTTCTGCACAATTATTACCAAAAAATGCGGGTTGGTTAAACAACATCGATAAAGCAGAGATCTTTGGGACAAAACCAACAATGCTACTCTACCAATAGAGAGAAGGGTTAGGCTAATTTAAGACCCATTTTTTTTATAACGAGACACGGTTATAGTGAGACCGTGCTTTGCTATAATGAGATCCATTTCAATTACAAAATTACCATCCATATAAATAGAAAAAATCTCAAATTTCACAATTTTCTCTCCTTCCAAATCTCAAACCTCTCTAAACCGGAGATTTTGAAAGTAAAGTTTTTTCAAATCGAACACTTAATACTTGTTAAGGTAAGCATTCTTTACATCTTGGTGTGATTTTTTTTAATTTCCATGTTTTGTTTTACGGATATTTAGAGTTTAGGTTTCGGAGAAAAAAAATCGAATTTTCATGTACTTTGAGTTGTTTTCTTGATGTTTGAATGCATGTAGGTGTTTCGTTAGACAAATAAGTTCGATTTGGGGTGATTTTTTATAAATTTCGGGTTTGGGTATTTCCTCGCAAGGTTTCGTGCGTGGAAATACTGGATGCACGCAAGAACATGCGTGCATCCGGTAATTCCTGGGACGAAACTATGCGAGGAATACCAAATCCACGCATCGTGGATTTGGTCAGATCCACGTTGCGTGGATTCGGGAAATCCACATAACGTGGGTTTTCTCAGTCCATGTAATCGAGATCGAGTGCATGGATCTGTATTTTCAGATTTTTGACCCTGATTTTGATTCCATTGAACTGTGTCGCGTGTTACGATGCATTTCTTATCCTACATCAACGATTTCATAATTTTTATTTTTTCTAATTCTGTTTTAGTAAATTATGCTTGTTTAATAGAAAATATTGATTAAATTATTTGGTTTGCGTGATTGTGGGATGCTTTCACGCCCCCGTTCTCTCAATATGGAGCAAGATACCGCTGATCCCGAGGAGATGTTAGTAGGCGAGACATCTCGGAGCGTACGTCACCGTGCTAGAGGAGACTTGCTGTCGCTCCTTTTCCCCGGCGTCGAACTATGGACCAACGATTCCGTAGATATAACCAACACGTCATTGACCTATATTCGACCTTTCACTCTTATAAAGAGCACGAGGCTTATAGCGTCTTCAAAAATGATGTAAGTTTTTTAGTTTTAATTTATTTGTTAAGGTTATAATTATTAGATGCAATGTCGTTTATGTTATAGGTGTAGGCTTATGTTTAAAACATTATCTATTGCATTGGATTTGTTATTGATTTGTGTTATAACTTATATTTGTTATTGAATTTATTAGTGTAGGTTTGATTGAATTTATTGTCGAATTTATTTGTTATCAAATTTATTAGTGTAGGTTTGATTGAATTTATTTTCGAATTTATTTGATATTAATTTATTGGTTATTGGTTATTCGTTTATGTTATGTTATATTTGTTATTGAGTTGATTCGTTTAGGTTTGAATGCATTGGTATCGGTTAATGGTTTATGTAGATTGTAATGTAAATGTTTAAGTTTATATTGCATATATGTTTATATTTTATTTTTTATGCAGTTGAGGATACACATCGGTGCTATGCTATGTACCAAACATACCGTGGTTGAGATTTGATGCGATGATGGGCACATGTTTTGGACCCATTGTTGACGCTCTCGCTCGATGGTTTACAAACGTCCATCTGATAGAGGCATTTTTGGAGAGACGAACACATTTCATTTCTCTTTCAGATAGATAATTGTCACACTGGATGATGTCTACATCATCACCGGGCTACTAGTGGTTGGTGTCAACTGCGAAACATATGAGTATCCTACTTTCGATGAGCGTAATGCAGTATATGCTCGTTTACTTGGGTGCACTATTCAGGAGTTAGTGGAGGAGTTTGCGGAGAACAAAGAGGGTGGGAAGAGGCATGTTCGACTTGCATGGCTGAAGAGAAGATTTTGCACGCATCAAGTATTCTGACAGTGAGATTACTAATGCTGATGTTGGTCGAGCTACTAGGGCGTACTTGTTGCACTTCTTTAGTTGTACCATACTAGCCAACAAGTCGGGCAACAACATTTTCCTCGACTACTTAGAGTTCATAGATGATTACAGTAGCTCGGGCAGGTACAATTGGGGACAGATGATACTCGCTCAGCTTCTTTTCAAACTAGGGAGAGGATGTCTCCACTCTACTTCCGTTATGTCTGGATTCTTAGGCTTGTTAGAGACATGGATTTACGAACACTTCCCTATATTTTCAGCTCAGCAGTACCCTAAGTTTAGTATCGTACATCCTACTATGTGCAAGTATACACCTCCCCCGTTTCGACAAAGCCAGTAGGCCCGAAACGATGTTCGAGATTACATAGCTACCTTCATCGACAAAGCCAGCAGGCCCGAAACGATGTAAGTTATAATTATCTTCATATTTAATTTACTCTCATTTGTTAATGTCAAAAACCTTTGTTCATATTTTGTAGGTATCATCCATGCCTTATACGTACATATGGGATGCTCGAGGTCATTGTGATGTAGTTTGGATAGATGCGACATTGAAGTCTTTGGACATTGTGAAGGCACACTATCCGTTACGGGTGGCTAGACAGTTGGGTCGCATCCAGAAGGTAATATTTTGAGATACTCGATATAATATATTGTTTGTTTTACGCATGCTTGATATGGACTAATAGTTTCATTACAAGTACGTGGTGCACTAGGTCCCATTCTGACAGGTTCTAGTAGGGTTCGCAGTGTGAACACTATCTAGAACTGGGACGTATTCACTTGGGATCACTGGGAGTCCGACTGTATTCACCCTAGTCTGCAAGGTCCGTAGTATATTTAGGGTCAGGAGGATGGTTCGACGTTGATCTACTACGCATGGATTTAGAAAAAACCTATGGTACGTCATTTCTGATCCAGAGACTCACTAAGACGATGCAGAGGTAGGGGTGAACCCCTCCGCACCCACACATGCCACCAGACTCCACAATTTGACTGGTCACCTACTTGATTTACAGGCTATGAACAGAGCCACCCTGACATTAGTTTGGAGTACATTCGTGCACCTTTTGACGAGTGGTACTGTCTTGCTCACGAGTACAAAGATTGATTCTTAGGTTTTATTATTTTCCGTTTTCATGGTTGACAATTTAAGACGATTTACGTTTATGTTTAGAATGACTAGTTTAAATTATGTGTTATGGTATTATGTTAAAGTTTAATTATGTTATTGTATTTTAATATTTATTTGTTTGCAACTTTTAATCCTGAATTTTAGGAGATTGAATTTTATAATATAATAATTTTATAACATGGAAACAAAAAAACTTGTTTCAAATTTAGGTCTAAAAACAACATCAAAGTAGCATTAAACAAGGTAAAAGTACATATGAAATCATTAAAAAAAACCATTGACGACAACTTAAATGGAAACATGAACTTACTTAAACATGAACTTAAGAAAACATTAACCCATACAATAACTAAGACATTTTTTTCTAGGAACTCCTTGTAAACGTAGTTTACCTATCAGGCAAGTTCCATTTCATCAACTTCATTTCTTCTTTCGTATTCTGGTACTCCTCCGTAGCAAGACGCATTTCCTCTTCCTTGATGGTAAGAAAGTCGGACTGGACGCGATCCAGCTGAGCCTCCGTTATAGTATCTGTGAGTTGGCAGTTGAACATTTTGAACGCGATGTGACGTTCCAAGTCGTTGAGGTTGGAAACGAGATGTACACGAAATTACTTTATCACGTACCACCTAGCTTTTACCTCATCCAAACACGTTGAAATATTAGGCGGCTGTACCCCATCCCTACCGTATAGGAAATACATCTGGCATAGCATTGCCTCCCAGTATGGTTTTCCCCATTCTTGACTGTACGTTTTGCCTACTTCGACATATGCTTTCATCAAATATTCATCTTCCAACTCAGTCCAAAGACATATGTTTTGCAATTCTATATTTTGGTATATGTCATTTACTACCTCGAAGAGTGTCTACTTAAAGGCCTTTTAGGATTCAGATAACATAATCCAAGTAGACCAATCAATAAACGGCACTTGTAAGATAAGGATAACACAATCCAAGTTGACGAATGATTATGTGAGACCTAATACTTACAAACTTCGCCCCGTTTCTGAAAGCGAACCAATCTGCCTCCTTATCTGCTTTTCGTTCTTAGGCTAGCATTGCTGCTGCTGAGCAAGAGTCCAAGAATCTGATGGCCATAAAAAAAAGTGATGATGTATTCTTTGATGAAGACATCCTCATTTTCCCGGAAGACGCCCTCATTGGAGGTCATGAGGATTGGGATAAGTGCGTTTCCGGCTACTTCCTATCCAAACGTCGTGCCACCTCACGTGTGTAATTCCTAGCAAACCAGATATTGGACTCCATGGGGCTTCAAGACTGCAAGCCAACTCCCTCGGGGCACTACTTTTTCAGGTTCTCATCGGCGGGTAGCGCAACTGACATTCTGGAGCGTGCACTTTGGGTCTTCAGCAGCCACCCTGTCTTCTTCAAATGGTGGGCTCCCATGGAGACTCTACAGATTGAGGCCCTCAAACCCATCCTTCTGTGGGTCAAGTTTCGTGGCATGGCGCATGAGCTACGGTCTGAAAAAGGGACTCAACATCCTTGAAAGCTCCATGGGAACCCCCTTATATGTCGATAGTCAAACTGCCAACCGCACTCGCCTGAACTACACCCGGATATGCATCGTCACGCAAGCCTGTGCCTTTTTCCCGTCTTCGATAACCATTGGTTGCATGGGCAAAAAACATGTCATCCAAGTCGAGTTCCAAATCTTGCCAACAATCTGCACTCGCTGTTCCTCCTTTGGCCACGCATCAGCATCATGTCCTCACCTCTCTGATCACAATGCCTCAGAAGCAATACCCCAAAGTCCTGGAATAGAAAATGAGAACGTTCTCTATTGAAACATTCGAAGAGATTGTGGCTGAAGTAGACCGTTTGTCAAAGGTAGACCATACCAGAGAATCTTATTATCCATATGGACAACAAATCTAGTTCTTATGAAAAACAATAATGGAAAATAGAGGACATATATTGATTATACCGATCTAAATAGAACTTGTTGGAAAGACCCATTTCTCGTTCCGACAATTGATCACCCGATGGATTTTACTTCGGGCTATAGGATTTTACCTTTCATGGGCGCATATTATGGGTATACTTAGATACATATGGATCTGAAGGAAAAATACAGTACTACGTTCATAACCTATATGGGTTTACATTGCTACAAAGTAATGCCTTCTGGTTAAAAAAATTGTAGAACAACTTATCAGAGATTAGTGAACAAAGATTTTTCTGGCCAAATTAGAAGAAATTTTGAAGTTTATATTAATGACATGTTGGTAAAAATTTACAAATATGATGATCATTTTTCCAATATAGAAGAATCACGGCAGACCGAGGAAAATAACGAACATTTAGTAAAATATCTAAAGACTTTAAAAGAATTGGAAACTTTATTTGAGAGCATTTCGTATGAACACGTTCATAGGGCTTAAAATTCATTACCGATTCTTTGGAAACTATATTATACTCCCAAAGGTATAATTAGATACTCACATATGAGCATAATTCGCTAACAACAAATTTCGTACTAAATGGAAGCATGAGCTTTTTAAATTTTTTGTTTGAGTGACTTTACTAAATGATACAAAATTAGCTTAAAAGTTGAGATTCAAGACACATGGTTTTGAATTCTTTGAAGAGGTTCTCTACAAAAAAAAGCTTTAAGATGACTATTGTTTCAGTGCCTCAGAACGGATGTATCACTAATGATACTATGTGAACTTCAAGATGGTGAGGGATTGACCCATTTTCGGTTTAAACCATTGACGAGAAGGGGTTTATTGGTTGTATATTATTTTCTTTCTATCGTGGCTGATTCCAAAGAGTTTTTCAAAAAGTGTGATGCATGCCAACGATTCCCCAATACCCTACATATACCAGAAGTGCACTTTTAATCAATCTTCAAAGCATTTCAATTGGATAGACAAGGAAAAGATTTAGTTGGGTTGTTTCCCGTAGATTCAAAGGGACGTTAATTAATCCTAGTTGCCATTGATTATTTTTCTAAATGGATGGAAGATAAACCTCTGGCTGAAACTAAAGTAAACTATGTTATCAAATTTAGTATGTCTAACATATGTTATCGATTCGGGGTACAACGAACAATCATCATAGATACCGCCCCCAGTTTGATAACAAGGACATGAAAGCTTTTTGTTATTCTAGAAGAATCTATCACTGATTTTGAGTACCTTCTATTCTCAGGCCAATGGGAAAATGGAAGTCACAAAGAGAACTATCCTTGATGGTTTGAGAAAGAGCTTAGAGGCGACTGCTAGAACAAGGCTAAATTATTTTCACGAAGTGTTATGGGTTACCAAATGACCCCTCGGACAGGGACCCATGAGTCACCTTTTGCTTTGGTTATGGGATGAACGTGGTGACCCCTACTGAGATAACACTTCTATCCTTTAGAGTGACTAATTATTTCGGAGATAATAATGATTAAGACAGAAGGGTCGAACTTGATTTGATTGAAGAGAAAAAGAAAAATGCATATCCAAGTTACCTTCATTATCAGACTTGGATGAGAAGTAAATATACATCTCGAGTATGACGAAGATAATTTAAAGTACGGGATAAGGTTATAAGAAAAGGAATTCTTGCACACTTAAGATAAGAGAAACATGGGGCCGAATTGCGAATAACTTTATTTGGTGACTGAGAGGATAAAGTCAGAAACCTATCGCCTGATAGACCAAGAAGAAATAATGCTTCGACACCTGTAAAATAACATTTTTCAAGTTAACCATATAATGACCGGTGGCATGCTCTTTCCTTCCCCGGTGGCGCGGTAAATATTTTGGGACGTGCCTATCTATCAACTGTTAAATACAAGTGATTTAACTTTTATATATTCCGACTTCATTTTTTATAGGTCCATGAATTTATGTTCTTACTTTAAAATGTTCCAACACTAGTTGGTCAATATTTATGGTTTTAAACATTAAGTGGTCAATAGTGGGAGCTCAATGCTTTTGAATCTATAAAAAGCTTTAGTAACCAGTTAGGGACTGATTATTCTCGACTTTATATAAAAAATTTATACAATGATATAAAATAAGATGAACAAAGATATTACCATTTATAAAATCTAGAATATGAACATCTAGCCTCGTAATCTTCTTTTGACTGAATTTATTGAGTACTATTATCTTTGGAAGATTTTAATCATCTCTATAAAAGTGAAGTATAATCAAGAACGAAAGCATGATCTTAACAAAAAACTCGCATCTGTAAAAAACATGATAACTCTATCTCTTGACTATTTAACAAATATCATTTTGATTCAGATTTTCTTTTTTCTTGTAATCTAAATTGACATGCTTGTTATATCTCAAAAGAAAATCCTAAAAATATCTAAAGAATAAAAAAAATCAAAATAATGTTTTTTGGAAAGCGTATCCATATATGTCTCGAGCTTCCATTCTTTATGGCAAATCTCAGATCAATTTATTTTGATCAAAATCTATAAGTTATTGTTTCCAATCTTTATTTTCTAATAATAAAAAGAATTAATGATCATAAAAGTGCAAAATAAGTAGTTTAATGAATACAATAACAAGTTTAAGTAGATCTATGTTATGGATTGAAACGTGCAAGGAGGAAAGGCAGTATGACATCATCGACATTTTCCTCAGACGTAGAGCATGCTAATAAAAAATATAGGTACAACTAAATATCGTATAAATAAATCTATAGTTTATAAGGTTTTGATAGAAAAATATTCTTCTCCATTAAACTTTTGAATATAGAAAATATTTAAAATAATCATGTCCGTAAAGGCGGAGGAATGTTTTAGAGAAAGAAATTCTAGGACTATTAACATAAGAAATTTACAGTCAAATGGAATTAGGTGTGATAAATTTGGCCAAATTGCAAGAAATTTCAATGTTCGAAAGAAGAGTAAAATTCTAAACAATGTAAAAAACAAAGTTGTGACAATAATGACGGAAGTAAACGTTGTCGAAGACAATTCTTCTGACTGGATGTATGATACATTTACATAAGTAGATGTTGCTTATGATAGAAAACTACTCAAATCATTAGAAATAAGTAGTGATGCATGTGAGGTGCAAATGGTTAACACCAATAAATCAAAAATAAAAATGACGCGGAAATGCGAGTTAATACCTACAAATGGGAAAATGATAACTCTTACAAATGTTTTATATGTTTTTGAAGTGAATAAAAACTTGATGTCTAGTGATGTTTTGGCCAATACAAGAATTTATTATGTGTACAATTTTGGTAGAATCATTCTAACCAAAGGTGATATCTTTATTGGTAAATGATACTCAAGTAATAGAATGGTCAAACTATGTACTACCGAAAATTCATTGAATCGAATGAATAATTCTATTTATGTTTGTTCTCATAATGACCATTACTTGTGGCATGGTAGACTTGCTCATATAGGATATAGTACGATAAATAGAATTTTTAAAATTAGATTTAATGTTATATAAGATCGTATGGAAAATGTGAATTATATGTAAAATCAAATATAATTAAAAATTCTTACAAATCCGTTGAAAGGTGCACAAAATCGTTGGACTTAATGAACACCGACATATGTCACTTAAACAATATCTTGATGTGCATGGGTAAAACATATTTTATAATTTTTATTGATGGCTACACATGATTTACTTATATCTATTTTCTTAAACATAATTATGAGGTCTTTAGTATTATTAAGATCTTCAAAGCGGAAGTAGAAAATCAATTAGACACAAAGATTAAAATCTTACATTGTGATATAGACGGGGAATATTTCTCGGTATAATTTTTTATTTTTTGTGAAGATGATATAATAATTCATCAATTCTCGGCGCCTTACACGCTGTAACAAAATGGATTGGGTGAGCATAAAAATAGAATTTTAATCGAGATGACCAATTCATGCTAGGTAATTCAGAATTCATATTAATTTATGGGGTGAGGTTGTTTTTACTACAAGTTATATTTGTAATTATATTCTTCTTAAAAAAATATGAATCTCTCAATTTGAGTTATGGTCATCGAATACTTTAAAGTGTGGGGGTGTTCAGCATTTTGCAAAAACACAAATCTAAGCAAAGTAAAATTAGGTCCTAAAGTATAAGGTGTGTGTCCATTAATTCTATGACCAATATCAAAGCTTATATTGAGAAGGTAATCAACAAGTATAAATATAAAAAATTTAGAGAAGCACAAACACCATTGATCATAGTTTAAACCTTGGAAAAATGAGGGGAAAGCGGTGGCTCAATTAGAATATACTAGTGTGATATGAAGCTTAATGTATGAGGCCTCATGCACTAATGACAGATGTTTCTAATATTCTAATTCTCCTCAGGTACTTGAGGGATACACAGATATGAGCTGGATCACTAGTAGCTGATAACAGATTGACTACAGAAACTGGTGTTTATATTTACAAGTGTTGCTATTTCATGGATATCAAAGAAACAACCGTACATATATCACTCAACTATGGAGGCCGAGTTCATTGCGTTGGTCGCAACGGGTAAGGAGACAGAATGGTTAATAGATCTTTTGTTGAAAATACCAATCAATTTAAAATGGAATATGAAAATTTAAAAACATTGCGATACTCAAGAAATGGCATCTACAATGGAAAGTCTAGACATATAAGTTTAAAACATGAGTATGTTAGACAACTAATTCAAAATGGAATTGTATTGGTCTCATACGTACGCTATAATCAGAACTTTATAGATTTGCTTACCAAAACATTAGCTCAATAATCAGTAAACTCTACATCTAAAGAGATGAGACTAAGACTCTTGGAATAATTATTTTGTAAATAATTGAAACCTTGTTCGACTATAGAGAACCTAGACAATGAATTTGCAATCGGTAACAACAAATTATTTGTTAAATGTTCAACATATAAATAAATTAGAGTTTCATATGTGATGAATGTGATATATTTTGGTTGTTACTGTGGATGGATAAGTTAAAAGGAATTTTTAGTCTAATTCGATCTAAGTGTGATATATTATTCAAAAGCTAATGAAAACACCGTAAGAATTGTACATATGAGAATCTAGAGGTGGTATTCCTCTGATGAGAGAATGATTTCCTCTCAAGTTAAGGTTCTTTAAATGTATAAATCACATATCCAAAACAGTGTTAAAGTAAAATATGGACAAAGTTTTGATAAAAACAATTGCATGTGTGAGATCGCCTGTTAGGTCACATAACAGGGTTGTTAAAACTTATGATTACCAATATTTTCCGACTTAAAATTTCTATATTTACACTAATGTAAAATTCAAATCAATAAATATTTCTATGTTCAAAATTTATCTTGAGAAATATGACACTTAATCAAATGGGTGTTTTTGGAAACGTTGATTAAATGCGTATGATCAGAAGAAGAGTTCTGATCAACGTAGTTTGTGAAACAAGGTAGACAAGGCTTGGAAGTCTGCGAAGAAATATATTGATGTTTGTTTGAAGATTTTTCTAGACTAGGAAATTATATCGAACGAGGTAACCAACCAAATGTTAAACTGATCCAGAATATTGTTTTAGAAAAATAGGTGATTTAGATTCTTCAATCTTCATAAAATGTTTCAAAAATCTGTGTATTCGTGTATTCTTTTGCAACTGCGTATTTATTTATATATTAAATGTTTTTTACTTATATCTTGTAATACCTGGTCTCATATACAGGAATTGTTCCTTTCTATAGGGTTTTGATGTGATACAACAAGCACAGTCTGGAACTGAAAAGACAACAACTCTTTACACGCGCAAGGGTGCTTTTGTGCTTAGTAAATGGGTTGAAAAGGGTGACATAGAACAAGGGGGTGGATTATATCTTGTTATCGCTGACCACAGTAATGCCGATGGCATGACACAGATGGACGAAGCTGAGAAACTACTTGTTGACAAGAGCTGCAACATTCAGATTCTCACATCTCACACCCTTGTGCTGGTATCGGTTGAAATTAGCGGTGAACACACCAATGTTTTTGCAGTTTTGTCAATGTTTCAGCGTCCGAATTCGAGGTCGAATTCTTCCCAACCGGGGAAGGATGATGTAGCGAAGACTGCGAACAGACTTGTTTCTCACCCAGGTATCGGAATTGGGTCAAACAAGTACTCAAATCGAAGATTTGGACGAGCCCGTCATATTTCAAAAATGTAACTTTGACACCAAGTTTGATACCCAAATTCGACCTGCAAAGCCTCCAAAAAACAGTTTTAATATTTTAGCGTTAATTTTATTTATTTATTTTATTTTAAAACATTTATGTAATTTTCCTTATTTGTAATTAGGGTTTTGGGTAGTGCTATATAAAGCATCTTATACCTTATTTTACCCTCAGACTTTGATGAATAAAAATTGAGAATTTTCTCTTAGTCTCTTATACTCTAACTTAGGGTTAGGGTTTATATATCTTTGTTTCGCCTTCTTTTCTTTGTGTTTGCCGTCATCTGTTCTATCTCGTAGCTTCGCGCTACCAGTCAACATTGGATTCATACATTATAAAGACCCTAGTCTGGTAACACCTATTGTGAACGTTGAAACTTATTTCTTTCCTATGATAAAAGTTTAAATATTGGTATTCTACTCTCAACAAATGTAAGAGAGACCCATATCTTTTTTATTGAGAAATCTACATATGTTTGCCTAATATTCCAAAGATGTGACAGGAATATCAACAAATATAATCTATCGTAATATAACTTAATGCACGCCCAATAATTTAGAAAATGAGAACGTTCTGTATTGAAACATTCGAAGAGATTGTGGCTGAAGTAGACCGTTTGTCGAAGGTAGACCATACCAGAGAATCTTAATATCCATATGGACAACAAATCTAGTGCTTATGAAAAACAATAATGGAAAATAGAGGACATATATTGATTATACCGATCTAAATAGAACTTGTCAGAAAGACCCATTTCTCGTTCCGACAATTGATCACCCGATGGATTTTACTTCGGGCTATAGGCTTTTACCTTTCATGGGCGCATATTATGGGTATACTAAGATACATATGGATCTGAAGGAAAAATACAGTACTACCTTCATAACCTATATGGGTTTACATTGCTACAAAGTAATGCCTTTTGGTTAAAAAAATTGTAGGACAACTTATCAGAGATTAGTGAACAAAGATTTTTCTAGCCAAATTAGAAGAAATGTTGAAGTTTATATTAATGACATGTTGGTAAAAATTTATAAATATGATGATCATTTTCCCAATATAGAAGAATCAGGGCAGACCGAGGAAAATAACGAACATTTAGTAAAATATCTAAAGACTTTAAAAGAATTGGAAACTTTATTTGAGAGCATTTTGTATGAACACGCTCATAGGGCTAAAAATTCATTACCGATTCTTTGGAAACTATATTATACTCCCAAAGGTATAATTAGATACCCACCTATGAGCATAATTCGCTAACAACAAATTTCGTACTAAATGGAAGCATGAGCTTTTTAAATTTTTTATTTGAGTGACTTTACTAGATGATACAAAATTAGCTTAAAAGTGGAGATTCAAGACACATGGTTTTGAATTCTTCGAAGAGGTTCTCTGCAAAAAAAGCTTTAAGATGACTATTGTTGCAGTGCCTCAAAACGGATGTATCACTAATGATACTATGTGAACTTCAGGATGGTGAATGATTGACCCATTTTCGGTTTAAACCATTGACGAGAAGGGGTTTATTGGTTGTAAATTATTTTCTTTCTATCGTGGCTGATTCCAAAGAGTTTTTCAAAAAGTGTGATGCATGCCAACGATTCCCCAATACCATACATATACCAGAAGTACCACTTTAATAAATCTTCAAAGCATTTCAATTGGATAGACAAGGAAAAGATTTCGTTGGGTTGTTTCCCGTAGATTCAAAGGGACGTTAATTCATCCTAGTTGCCATTGATTATTTTTCTAAATGGATGGAAGATAAACCTCTGGCTGAAACTAAAGTAAACTATGTTATCAAATTTAGCATGTCTAACATATGTTGTCGATTCGGGGTACAGCGGACAATCATCATAGATACCGCCCCCAGTTTGATAACAAGGACATGAAAGCTTTTTGTTATTCTAGAAGAATTTATCACTGATTTTGAACACCTTCTATTCTCAGGCCAATGGGAAAATGGAAGTCACAAAGAGAACTATCCTTGATGGTTTGAGAAAGAGCTTGGAGGCGACTGCTAGAACAAGGCTAAATTGTTTTCACGAAGTGTTATGGGTTACCAAATGAGCCCTCGGACAGGGACCCATGAGTCACCTTTTGCTTTGGTTTATGGGATGAACGTGGTGACCCCTACTGATATAACACTTCTATCCTTTAGAGTGACTAATTATTTCGGAGATAATAATGATTAAGGCAGAAGGGTCGAACTTGATTTGATTGAAGAGAAAAAGAAAAATGCATATCTAAGTTACCTTCATTATCAGACTTTGATGAGAAGTAAATATACATCTCGAGTATGATGAAGATAATTTAAAGTACGGGATAAAGTTATAAGAAAAGGAATTCTTGCACACTTAAGATAAGAGAAACTTGGGGCCGAATTGCGAATAACTTGATTTGGTGACTAGAGGATAAAGTCAGAAACCTATCGCCTGATAGACCAAGAAGAAATAATGCTTCGACGCCTGTAAAATAGCATTTTCAAGTTAACCATATAATGACCGGTGGCATGCTCTTTCCTTCCCCGGTGGCGCGGTAAATATTTTGGGACGTGCCTATCTATCAACTGTTAAATACAAGAGATTTAACTTTTATATATTCCGACTTCATTTTTTATAGGTCCATGAATTTATGTTCTTACTTTAAAATGTTCCAACACTAGTTGATCAATATTTAAGGTTTTAAACATTAACTGGTCAATAGTGGGAGCTCAATGCTTTTGAATCTTTAAAAAGCTTTAGTAACCAGTTAGGGACTGGTCATTCTCGACTGGCTAGAATTTGAAGACACGAATTTATATGAAAAATTTATACAATGATATAAAATAAGATGAACAAAGATATTACCATTTATAAAATCTAGAATATGAACATCTAGCCTCGTAATCTTCTTTTGACTGAATTTATTGAGACCTATTATCTTTGGAAGATTTTAATCATCTCTATAAAAGTGAAGTATAATCAAGAACGAAAGCATCATCTTAACAAAAAAACTCGCAGATGTAAAAAACATGATAACTCTCTCTCTTGACTATTTAAAAAATATCATTTTGATTCAGATTTTTTTATTTCTTGTAATCTAAATCGACATGCTTGTTATATCTCAAAAGAACATCCTAAAAATATCTAAGGAATAAAAAATTCAAAATAATGTTTTTTGGAAAGCGTATCCATTTATGTCTCAAGCTTCCATTCGTTATGGCAAATCTCAGATCAATTTATTTTGATCAAAATCTATAAGTTATTGTTTCCAATCTTTATTTTCTAATAATAAAAAGAATTAATGATCATAGAAGTGCAAAACAAGTAGTTTAATGAATAAAATAACAAGTTTAAGTAGATCCATGTTATGGAGTGAAACGTGCAAGGAGGAAAGGCAGTATGACACCATCGATATTTTCCTCAGACGTAGAGCATGCTAATAAAAAATATAGGTGCAACTAAATATCGTATAAATAAATCTGTAGTTTATAAGGTTTTGATAGAAAAATATTCTTCTCCATTAAACTTTTGAATATAGAAAATATTTAAAATATTCATGTCCGTACAGGCGGATGAATGTTTTAGAGAAAGAAATTCTAGGACTATTAACATAAGAAATTTACAGTCAAATGGAATTATGTATGATAAATTTGGCCAAATTGCAAAAAATTTCAATCTTCGAAAGAAGAGTAAAATTCTAAACAATGTAAAAAACAAAGTTGTGACAATAATGGCGGAAGTAAACGTTGTCGAAGACAATTCTTCTGACTGGATGTATGATACATTTACATAAGTAGATGTTGCTTATGATAGAAAACTACTCAAATTATTAGAAATAAGTAGTGATGCATGTGAGGTGCAAATGGTTAACACCAATAAATCAAAAACAAAAATGACGCGGAAATGCGAGTTAATACCTACAAATGGGAAAATGATAACTCTTACAAATGTTTTATATGTTTTTGAAGTGAATAAAAACTTGATGTCTAGTGATGTTTTGGCCAATACAAGAATTTATTATGTGTACAATTTTGGTAGAATCATTCTAACCAAAGGTGATATCTTTATTGGTAAATGATACTCAAGTAATAGAATGGTCAAAATATTTACTACCGAAAATTCATTGAATCGAATGAATAATTCTATTTATGTTTGTTCTCATAATGACCATTATTTGTGGCATGGTAGACTTGCTCATATAGGATATAGTACGATAAATAGAATTTTTAAAATTAGATTTAATGTTATATAAGATCGTATGGAAAATGTGAATTATATGTAAAATCAAATATAATTAAAAATTCTTACAAATCCGTTGAAAGGTGCACAAAATCGTTGGACTTAATGAACACCGACATATATCACTTAAACAATATCTTGATGTGCATGGGTAAAACATATTTTATAATTTTTATTGATGGCTACACATGATTTACTTATATCTATTTTCTTAAACATAATTATGAGGTCTTTAGTATTATTAAGATCTTCAAAGCGGAAGTAGAAAATCAATTAGACACAAAGATTAAAATCTTACATTGTGATATAGACGGGGAATATTTCTCGGTATAATTTTTTATTTTTTGTGAATATGATTTAGTAATTCATCAATTCTCGGCGCCTTACACGCTGTAACAAAATGGATTGGATGAGCATAAAAATATAATTTTAATCGAGATGACCAATTCATGCTATGTAATTCAGAATTCATATTAATTTATTGGGTTAGGTTGTTTTTACTACAAGTTATATTTGTAATTATATTCTTCTTAAAAAAATATGAATCTCTCAATTTGAGTTATGGATAAAGCCAATCATCGAATACTTTAAAGTGTGGGGGTGTTCAGCCTTTTGCAAAAACACAAATCTAAGCAAAGTAAAATTAGGTCCTAAAGTATAAGGTGTGTGTCCATTAATTCTATGACCAATATCAAAGCTTATATTGAGAAGGTACTCAACAAGTATAAATATAAAAAATTTAGAGAAGCACAAACACCAATTGATCATAGTTTAAACCTTGGAAAAATGAGGGGAAAGCGGTGGCTCAATTAGAATATACTAGTGTGATATGAAGCTTAATGTATGAGGCCTCATGCACTAATGACAGATGTTTCTAATATTCTAATTCTCCTGAGGTAATGTGAGCTGGATCACTAGTAGCTTATAACAGATTGACTACAGAAAAGGGTGTTCATATTTACAAGTGCTGCTATTTCATGGATATCATATAAACAACCGTACATATCTCACTCAACTATGGAGGCCGAGTTCATTGCGTTGGTCGCAACGGGTAAGGAGACGGAATGGTTAATAGATCTTTTGTTGAAAATACTAATAAATTTAAAATGGAATATGAAAATTTAAATACATTGTGATACTCAAGATATGGCATCTACAATGGAAAGTCTAGACATATAAGTTTAAAAATGAGTACGTTAGACAACTAATTCAAAATGGAATTGTATTGGTCTCATAAGTACGCTATAATCAGAATTTTATAGATTTACTTACAAAAACATTAGCTCAAGAATCAGTAAACTCTACATCTAGAGGGATGAGACTAAGACTCTTGGAATAATTATTTTGTAAATAATTGAAACCTTGTTCGACTATAGAGAACCTAGACAACAAATTTGCAATCGGTAACAACAAATTATTTGTTAAATGTTCAACATATAAATAAATTAGAGTTTCATCTGTGATGAGTGTGATATATTTTGGTTGTTACCGTGGATGGATAAGTTAAAAGGAATTTTTAGTCTAATTCGATCTAAGTGTTATATATTATTCCTAAGCTAATGAAAACACCGTAAGAATTGTACCTATGAGAATCTAGAGGTGGTGTTCCTCTAATGAGAGAATGATTCCCTCTCAAGTTAAGGTTCTTTAAATGTATAAATCACATATCCAAAATAATGTTAAAGTAATATATGGATAAATTTTTGATAAAAACAATTGCATGTGTGAGATCGCCTGTTAGGTCACATAAGAGGGTTGTTAAAACTTATGATTACCAATATTTTCCGACTTAAAATTTCTATATTTACACTAATGTAAAATTGAAATCAATAAATATTTCTATGTTCAAAATTTATCTTGAGAAATATGACACTTAATCAAGTGGGTGTTTTTGGAAACGTTGATTAAATGCGTATGATCAGAAGAAGAGTTCTGATCAACGTAGTTGGTGAAACAAGGTAGACAAGGCTTGGAAGTCTGCGAAGAAATATATTGATGTTTGTTTAAAGATTTTTCTAAACTAGGAAATTATATCGAACGAGGTAACCAACCAAATGTTAAACTGATCCAGAATGTTATTTAGAAAAATAGGTGATTTAGATTCTTCAATCTTCATAAAATGTTTCAAAAATCTGTGTATTCGTGTATTCTTTTGAAACTGCGTATTTATTTATATATTAAATGTTTTTTACTTATATCTTGTAATACATGGTCTCATATACAGTTTATAATTTGTGGTCTCACATGATATGGTCTCGCATGTCATGTATTGTATTACAATTTTTCACATTTTCTTACACATGTCATTGCCTCACATTTTAGCTTTTTTGCTTGGTTTTGCAAATTTTTATTGTTTGGTCTCGAATTACTAATATACAAAGTTTTGTACAAAAACCTGCCACTATTCAACAGGATATGGAAAAGAGTATTTCTACTCATCAATACCTGGAAAAGAACAATCTTACTCAAGACATAGAAAATGATAGATTGAATTTTATTGTGAAGGAGTAGGTAATTTGGATGGAAACTGATAAAAATAAAATAAAAGAAGTAAGTAAAATTGATGTGAAATTTCTCGCATTTATAATCTTTTCTTCCATCTCTCATTATCCATAGTCTCTAATCTCTCATCATCTCTAGCTTCCCAACTATAATCTTTATATGGCCTTACGTCGATCATCTTCTCATGGCCTCACAAATTCACATTTTCTTGGACTTACATGTATCCTCATTTCATGGCCTCTCATGTGTTATCTTTTTTTAGCTTCGCATCTATCACATTTGCATGGTCTCACACGTATTATCTTGTCTCTCATCTCTCGTCACGTCTGGTCTCACATCTCTCATATACTTTTATTTTTTTGCATCTATCACCGCTCATCTAGTGCATTTACTAATATATTAGTTTCACATTTTCCAGAAACAAGTGGAATAAGGGCCTTCATTTGAATTACTTTTGGACCGTTCTAAATATATAATGTTTGAAATAATTGACTTTACAATAAAAAAAATGGTGGCTATTAAAAACCTAATAACAAAAATAATTAAATTCAAGGTAAAGTTTATCCGAAAAATGATCAGTTCCAAAATTAGCATGTTCTATTTTAAAAGAAACAAATTTGAAAGCAAACTTATATGACGGTATGATCGGTTCCAAAATTAGCATGTCCTATTTTTGTTACCAAAATAATGGAGATAGTAATTGAAGACCATCTGAAATCCAAGGTAAAGTTTACATAGAATTTATTTGTATGTCTATTTTTCCTTTATGAAATTAACTTACTTTTTGTTCTATTTTGTATATTACATAAGTTATTGACGGTTATATATATTGGAATCTTTTAAAAATAAACTTCAAAGTACATACCATTGCTTTTGAAGGAAAGCTAATATAACTTAGTCGAACACAAGCAATTTCTCTACGTTTAATGGTAAGAATCATAAAGATTTACAACATGTATGGACTAATAAACAAATTTACTTCTAAATTTATTATTGTAATTACCATATATACATGAAAATCTAGATGTTACAACTTTTGTTGACGATAAAATTACGTGGTCACAAAAAATGTATCATATTAGTTATAATTCTCACAGAAGCACCACAAGGTGGAAACAACCATTAGGCATTATTGATAATCAGCATCGAAAATTCACAAATAATAAATTTAAACTTGTTCGCACCAAAATGCGCCAAAACAGTACACAAAACACAAAACAATACATGAAATTTTGTAAGTCTTACCTGGTTACAATTTTATAGTAGGCTTGGTAATGAATTTGTCTCGCATAAATTTCCCTCGCATAAATTTTTCTCGCATGAATTTGTCTCACATAAAGTTGTTTACACATGGTTTTATATCTTTTGTCTCGCATATATCATTTCAATTGTAGTTAGTTATGAATTAGTCTCGCATAAATTTGGTTATACATAGTCTCACATGTCATGTATTTTCGTGCATCTATCTTTTAATATTGGATCCGATATGTTATGTTTTGTCCCACATATATAATGTCATGAAATATCCGGCATGTTATGTAAATGTCTCGTATATATTTGTAAATATATGTGTTGATTAAACTTATAACTTACATATCACATACCGCCAAAAGAATAAACTTTGTGTACGATACCAAATATAAAAATAGTATGTCCAAGAAAAACGCCTCAATGAATTTGCCATAATGATTTGTGAGTATGCTAAAGATTTTATTAGAATGATCAAAATTGAAAAGAAAAACATGATGATATTGCAACATTAGAGAGAGTAGAGTTGTTTTAGTTATTTCATAATGATAAAAATAGAATTAGATTCTTATACATCATTGGTGAAAATCCTTACCTAGCATTGGTTAATGATATAAATCCTGATATACCAAATGATGTACTTAGATGGCAAAAAGAAGCATTAATGATGTACTTGGTTGCACACTAGTCTGCTACAGCTAATGATATATTGGTTTCAAATCTATCACATCATATGAGGTATTATGAATTGTTCTTGCATTGATCATCACCCATGAATTGGTCTCACATCTATCACCTCATATGAATTTATTATGAATTGTTCATTTATGAATTGATCTTCTACATTTAAGTATATATTAGTCTCACATCTATCACATCTTAAGCAGCTTTCACCATGCGTGCGGTTGGGTATGATAAGTTTTAGCTATCAAAAGGATAGTTGCAACATTTAAGATGAAGAAAATACATAAAAATCCTAAAAATACCCTTTAGTAACTGTTAGAATATTCAGTATATTAAGTTTCCTTGTATAGGCCTTTAAGTTCTCTATATATTAAGAGCCTTACTTGGGTTTGCATTATAAAAAAGAGAGATTCTCTCATAAACACAAAACCATAGCCGCTTCCTGGCGGCTACTTCTCTCTTTGTTTTTAACAGAGAATAAGAGAAGTTGCTTCTTGATCATCCCCCTTGGGAGGAGAATAAGATATATAAGCTCAATATAACAACCATTTCAATTATTACAATATTCTTTATTTTAAACATGGTATCAGAGCACGTTTAATTCTGCAAATTCTGAACATCCTCAACAAAGATGGCTGGCAATGAAGTCGTGGTCAATCAGATCTCTGATGAATTAACAATGCGTATTGCTGCCAATCTGAGAAATGATCTCGGAACACAACAACAAATAACTAACCCCGAGAATTTATCCCTAGGGATTAAAATCGGTGGTGACAATTATGTCCTATGGGGAAACCTGGTGAAGAAAGCAATTTGGGGAAGGGGGAGAGGTTCTCACATTACAGGGGAGCCGACACCTCCATCCAAAACTGACAGCGCATATACAAGGTGGGAACAAGATGATCAATGTGTTTTCACATGGATTATCCAGAATCTTGAATCCAGCTTGGTGAATAATGTCTCGCAATATCCCACTGCAAAAGCCCTATAGGATGGGTTAGCCACCACATACGGTTCTAGTACAGATTCGTTACAGGTGTTTGACCTTCATAAGAGGGCTAATTTATTAAGGCAAGGGTCCGATACACTAGAAGACTTGTGGAACAAACTGCAGAACATCTAAATGTCTATAGATAGGAGAGATCCGAACCCTATGAAAGACCCAGAAGAAATTCATATCTACAATAAGAAGACTTAAGAACAAAGACTCTATCAATTGCTAATGGCGATTAATGACAAGCTGGAACCAGTCAAGAGAGATATCCTGAAAAAGGATCATCTTCCTTCCGTGGAAACAGCATATGCTACAATACGAAAGGAAGTGGCCAGGCTTAATATACTAAAATCAAGTTTTTCTGATAGTGACTCGATTGAAATTAGAATGGGTTTGGCTGCTAAAGATTCTGCAGAGAGGTTTAAATTCTGATCCAAAGAGAAAGAAGATAAATCCAAGTTGTATTACACTCATTGTGGGATGAAGAAACACACTAATGAGAAATATTTCCAGCTGGTTGGCTATCCAGAATGGTGGGAGGACGGTCATAAGGAGAAAAATAACCAGCGTTTCAGATCTAATGTCAAACGGGCTTCGTCTACAAGTGGCGGTGAAGATCCGACTAAAAATGAGCAAGGAAGTGGCACTGGTTTTGGAGGAATGGCGGCGAACTCCTATGGAAAACTTGGAGGTAAAGGGTTTAAGAAATGAATGAATTGGATCTTTGATTGCGGGGCTACGGATACCATGTTTTATGATCCTAAATACTTTGGTGACATGTCATCTCCAAAGAAATCCCATATTGAGACTGCTAGTGGAGAAATTTGTGAAGTCAAATGGGGAGGTTCAATTATTTTTTCGGAAAAAATGGAAATTACAAACTGCCTCTACATTCCTTTACTATCCTTAAAGTTATTATTTGTTAGTCAAGTGACAAAACAACTCAACTGTGTGGTTCTTATGTATCCATTTTTTTGCATTTTACAGGACATTCGTACGAAGGAGATCATTGGGCGTGGTACTGAACAAGGAGGTCTCTATTATGTTGATGAGGTAGTTCATAAGGGACATGCCATGCTTGCTCACAGAACAACCGAAATGCAACTTTGGTTATGGCACCGACGACTTGGTTATCCTTCTTTTAGCTATCTTAAAAGTTTGTTTCCTAGTCTTTTTTTGAATAATTCCATTCATGAGAAATGTGAAACCTGCATTCTTGCAAAAAATCATAAGGTCTCATTTAATCAAAGTAATACTAGAGTTGATTATGCTTTTTCGCTAATCCATTCTGATGTTTGGAGTCCAGCACCAAATTCCACTAACAATCAAATCAGATACTTTGTTTTATTTGTGGATGATTTCTCAAGAATGACTTGGATATACTTCATGAAACATAAATCGGAAGTACCAGAAATATTTGTTTGTTTTTACAAAATGATTTTGACTCAATTTGAAAAACAAATACAGATTCTCCATTCTGATAATGGAACAGAGTTTGTCAACCAAACAATGCATAATTTTTTCAAAATAAATGGTCTTATCCATCAAACCACTTGTCCAAACACACCTCAACAAAACGGTACTTCAGAACGAAAAAATTGTACTTTACTTGAAAAAACTCGTGCCATTATGATTGAATCTAGAGTTCCTCATTCTCTTTCGCCAGAAGCTCTTGCTACAGCCACGTATCTTGCAAATCGTCTACCAACCCGATGTCTAGGAAATAAAACTCCAATACAAATTCTTGCCACCCAAGTTACAATTCCATCTGTTATGACCTTACCACCTTGTGTCTTTGGTTGTTCGGTGTTTGTTCATATCCCTAAAACTAGTCGAACCAAACTTAATCCGTGTGCTGAAAAGTGTGTATTCCTTGGGTACGGTGTTCATCAAATGGGCTATCGGTGTTACAATCCGGTTACTCGTCGAATCCATGTCACCATGGACTGTGACTTCTTAGAATTCGATTATTCTTTTGACCACCAATCGCGTGCTCAGGGGGAGAAAGTAAGTGAATCACTCGACTGGTTGCTATATGAAAGTTACTTTGTGGATGTGCCGACAGAGTAGGTAGATGGCGCCACCGAACACGCCTCTTCCAACATAAAGGAGACTGACGAGGCAGTTCTTACCACCAATGATTCTCCCGAAGACAATGTCCAACAAGAAATAAATGCCATGGATACTACCAACAAATCAGCCGAAGAAAATGTCCATCAAGAGGTAAACAACTTACAATGTCATAATTCACAAAATGCTACTGACCATGAAATTTCAGGAAGTTCATTTGTTGAAACTCAAACTCCGGTTCTTCCCCCAAGAAAAAATAGAGGGGTTCCTCCTGACCAGTATTCACCAGAACACGTTCCTCGTGCTTCTACATATCCGGTAAAACGGACAGGAAAGGAATGATGAACATTGCAAATGCGTTTTCAGCTACTATTCTCTCCGAACAAATCCCTTAAACAGCTCAAGAAGCTAAGAAGATGACTGAATGGCATGAGGCAATGAATACCGAAATGGAAGCTCTAAAAAGGAATGGTACATGGGAGAATTGTTTGTTACCACAAGGGAAGAAAGCAGTCAGGTGTAGATGGGTGTTTAATATAAAATATAAATCTGATGGCACCATTGAGCGACACAAGGCAAAATTGGTTGCCCAAGGATATACACAAACATATGGTATAGACTACTCTGAAACGTTCTCTCCGGTTGCAAAGATTGACACTATCAGAGTTTTACTTTCAATAGTCGCGAATAAAGATTGGCCTCTTCATCAATTTGATGTAAAGAATGCTTTATTACATAGAGACTTGGAAGAAGAGGTATATATGGAACCCCCACCAGGGTTCTCTGATGGTTTTCAAGAAAATGAGGTATGTAAACTGAAAAAGGCATTATATGGGCTCAAACAGTCTCCTTGTGCTTGGTGTGGGAGATTTACAATGGTAATGAATCAGTATAGCTACAAACAGAGTAATGGGGATCATACCTTGTTTTACAAACAGAGTAATGGGGATCATACCTTGTTTTACAGAGTAATGAATTAGTCACTTGTCTTATAATATATGTCGACGATATGATTATAACGGGGAATCACGAAGAAGAAATTAGTTCTCTTAGGAAAAACCTCTTCAAGGAGTTCGAAATGAAAGACCTTGGGGGATTGAAGTATTTCCTAGGAATCGAGGTTCTTAGGTCAAGAGTAGGGATTTATATCTCCCAACGGAAATATATATTGGATTTATTAGCTGAAGTTGGCATGGTGGATTGCAAACCAAATGACACTCCTATGGTTTTGAATCACAATCTAAGGATAATTGAAGGGGCCAGACCAGCGAGTAAAGAAAGGTACCAAAGGTTGGTGGGAAAATTGATTTACCTGGCTGACACTCGACCCGAAATTACATACGCGGTGGGAGTAGTTAGCCAGTTCATGCATCATCCTCAGGAACACCATATGGAGGCAGTAATGAGGATTATTCGATACCTCAAAGGCACACCAGGAAGAGGCATAATTTTTAAGAAAAATGGACACCTTGATGTTGAGGTATTCACAGATGCTGATTGGGGAGGGAATCCTAACGACAAGCGATCAACTGCTGGCTACTTTACTCTTCTTGGAGGTAACTTGGTGACTTGGAGGAGTAAGAAACAGAAAGTAGTATCACTGTCAAGTGCTGAATCAGAATTTAGAGGAATCGTTAAGGAGATTACCCGAGATACTTTGGTTAAAGAAGATAATGAAAGAAATTAGAGCCCCTCTGAAGTGTCCAGTTCAGTTAATGTGCGATAATAAAACTGCGATTAAGATTTCAGAGAACCCGGTACAGCACGATAGAATAAAGCACGTTAAAATAGATAGGCACTTCATAAAAGAAAATATTGAAGATGGGACAGTCGAACTTCCGTTTGTTAGATCCGAAGACCAACTGGCAGACATCCTGACAAAAGCGGTTGCTGCAAGAACATTCGAATCAGTTTTATCCAAGTTGGTTATTGGTGATCCACTACACAACTTGAGGGGGAGTGTTAGAATATTCAGTATATTAAGTTTCCTTGTATAGGCCTTTAAGTTCTCTATATATGGAGAGCCTTACTTGGGTTTGCATTATAAAAAAGAGAGATTCTGTAATAAACACAAAACCCTAGCCGCTTCCTGGCGGCTACTTCTCTCTTTGTTTTTAACAGAGAATAAGAGCAGTTGCTTCTTGATCATCCCCCATGGGAGGAGAATAAGATATATAAGCTCAATATAACAACCATTTCAATTATCACAATATTCTTTGTTTTTAACACTAACTATATAAGGCTTCTTTTTGTCATCTAACTTCAATAGTTGTTTTATTTGTTCACTTTATCTTTACCTAACTTCATAAAAACCTTAATGGCCGAACACTCAACCCACTCCAGAAACTCCTCCCATGAAGGTAAAACCTCTTACATGACAGTTCAAAACTCGATATTATTATAATGCTCATGCATCGCTTCGAGCCCAGTTATATGCTAAGAAGTCTCTCAACAAAAAGCTGTCTAGAATTATCAATGATGATAATCATGTAGAAGTGACCACCTCTATAATGAGCAAAATGGTATAATCTTAAACTGTAGGGATTAAGCATCATAAGAAAACTTCTTAGATCAACTGCTTTTGATATTTTTATGTGAATTTTGAATTGTTTTTTATATTTATTATCGATTTTTATTTTATATGTTCGAAAAGGTTCTTTATATTGAATTTAGAATTTTTTTTATTTGGAATTCTTGAATATATTTTTCTCTCATATTAATTATTTATCTAATTAGTTATAAAATGGTCTCGCATATATCACCACCCATGTATTTGGTTATGAATTAGTTTGATACAGTGGATTATATATTGATCTCATTATCTACAAACTCATGCGAGGTTATTATGAACGAGGCTCACATCTTTCACCACCTATGTATTTCGTTAATAATTTGTATGCTACAGTGAATTATATACTATTTTTATATCTATCAACTCATGTGAGGTTATTTTGAATTGGTCTCGCATCTATCACCACCCATATACTTGGTTATGAATTGGTTTGCTACAGTGGATTATTATGAATTGGTCTCGTATCTCTCACCACCCATGTACTTGTCTCGCATCTATCATGTACTTGGATGTATCTTGTCTTGTATTAACATGCAGTTGGTTATGACTTGTCTCATAAATTTGGTTGGTTTCACATTTTCAAATATAAAAATGTAAAAAGTTCTTGAAACACTTACAAAAATAAAAATAAAGCATTACTCCAAATAAAAAAATATCAAATTACAGATGCCTTAAAATTTAAAACTTTCAAAATTACATTGATCTTACTAGGTGTCCATCATATGGGGTACCTCATATTTTTATTAGGCCCACATCTATCGTATTGACTATATAATAAGCTAACATTTATATTATTTATATTAAGTCTCACATCTATCATATTGGTTATATATGGTCTCGCATCTATAATATGTTTTGTCTCACATTTGCGTTAGTCTATTATCTATCATACTTCTTATGCCCAAAATCGCATTCAATGCAGTTGCAATAGAAGTTGAGAAAAGGTAGTTCAAGGCATAAGGGTGATGACAACTACAATCAAACACAAAACAAACTTAAGTGAAAATTTTAACGAGACTGATTGGGCCAGAGAACATTGGTACCAAAGAATCTGAACCGGAGGTCGGAAACCTTGTGATATGATATCGCAGAGGCGAGGGTAGGAGATGAACTAAAAATTCTAGCATTCCTCTCATACCAGGCATGGTAGAAAATAACGCCTAAGCAGGCATTCCAAATGTATCGAGATTTGGAAGGAGGCCAGTTAGACGCATCATGGATCAAGAGATCCAATTAGTATTGTGGCTTAAAGGAAAACCAAGTTTGGAGCTTCCATAACCCCAAATTCATTGGGTGTATTACTAATTATATCTGAAGCGGAATTACATAAAACACAGTTTGGGGAGGGGGGGGGTGTTAAGATCTCAACTCAGAAGCTTATCCCGAGTGGATAGTTTGCTATGAATGACAAGACAAAGAATGAGGGAATAACGAGAAATATTAAATTTATGTCAAATTAACTTCGTCCAACCGACGTGGGGGACGGGCATATGAACAGAGGGATTTGGCTTAGTCTAGAAGCCATGATCATTGAAAGGAGCGTGAACCACAATTTTGGTGTCGCTTGTGTAGGTAAGATATTCAGGAGTTCGAAGTACTCCACTATCATCAGATCCCGTGGGAACTGAAGACCCCAATTGATGATCTCAGGATAGACCACTAATTCATCTGCTCTATAATCAAGTAGAGTTTCCCCTTCTTTTGGTAGTCGAAGCACTATGATGTCTAGCATTCCCCATCGTTTTTAAACATTCATCTTGAGCGTCACTATAATAAATATATGGCACATTTTTAAACGATATGATGTATTTGAGGAGGAATGGTTTTAATTTCACACTGACTGTGGCAGCAATATCCTCGGAAACTTCAGCTAGAGCTTTCTTTTTCTTTTATTTTTCCTCTGGTGCCTCTTTCTTCGAAGCATCATCTTTAGTACCAGATGTATCATCACTTTTTTTAGCCTCGACATTTGAGTTGGTTTCCTCTGAATTAACTTTTTCCTCGCAAGCTTTGTCTATTAGTTAAAGAGGATTTGGGTTCGAGGTTAGATTTTGTTCTTGCGTATTTGATGGATTTTTTTTGTGACTCTAATTTGGTGTCAACAATATCCCTCGGGGAAAGAGATGGCGGTGTAGGGTTATTTGTGGTGTTTGGGAGAGATGAGCTTTTGTCTGGATTCAATGATCTTCTGTGAGTAGGCGTGCTTTGAGTCACTTTGTGTGAAGAGATGTGGAGCCATAAAATGATGGAGAAGAATTTTGAGGAGATTTCGGAAAATGGCTTCTTTCTGGATTGGATGAACTCTGAAACCTATGGGAACTTTGAAACCCATAGTACGCATACCTAGCAAACCCTAAAACTAGCACGAAACGTAAAATCCACCAAAACTTGAAACGGCCATCGATCGACGATATACATACGAACCTATACATAAACTAATGAAACGAACAATGTAATATATTATAAACCATAGAAACCAGCAATACCATACGCAACTCAATTATTAAGCAAACGATTACGCTGACTAAAGTTTAAAACTTCAAAACAAGTACTTGTACATATTTACGAGGTCTAGAGAGTGACTTAATTTAAGAAAATATTTTTCCGATAAAGTTGAGCGGCCTGGAGTGTGGTCAGCACTTTGCGGAGAAAGTTATCGTAGTCGATGGTTTTGCCGGAAGAATAAGGAATTTTGGTTGGTTCAACGGGTTATTGGGTTGGGTTTTGGGGTTTCGTAGTTTATAGTTTTAAATTGCTTTAGTAGATTTAGGAGGGAACGGGTAGTAAAAGTCTGGCTTAGAAGGGAAAAAAATAGTTTTCACCCTAAAAAAGCCTATTTCTAGTATATGGGGTATTTTTATCTACTTTAAAGGTCCAAGTACCTTCTGGTACTATCCATGTTCTGGGTACTCATGTGGTAGTGACATACGTGATAGTGTATTTATGGGTAGTTTTCTCATATAAATTAAACATTGGTCATATTAATTTCAGGACATACCCATACATAATATATATATATATATATAAACGAAGCCTTCCTCAGAATAAAGAAATTAAACAGGACAATAAATCATCATACAATAAAAGGATAACAAAAAGAAATATATGGTAGAATATCAAAGGGCACAATGAGATAGAACGGAGCATATAGAGAAATAAGGCCAAGTACAGGAGAAAATATACAAAAAGAAATACTTGTAGTACCAGTCAAACCGAAAAGAAGAAGTAGAATATGCGATGAGATATCGTCGACGCGAGAGAAATATTATTAAATATTATTATGTTGCTCTCTAGCCGGATGTCATAAATCATAGTGCAAAATCCGCAGCGCCAAAGATGCACAAGACCTTAGCGAGGAGGGGTCGAAGAACTAGCG
The DNA here is from genome assembly GCA_036936605.1 of Limnanthes douglasii subsp. nivea. Lineage (NCBI taxonomy): Eukaryota > Viridiplantae > Streptophyta > Magnoliopsida > Brassicales > Limnanthaceae > Limnanthes > Limnanthes douglasii. The sequence goes on along the minus strand of JAUPFV010000001.1, from coordinate 391,144,325 downwards.
ATAAGTAGCCAGGAGGACCGGTGAGAGGGGAAAGAGAGATAATATTGATCAGGATAAATTCCTTAACAAATTACCTAAATCATAAAAAAGATAAAAAGAGAAAGAAAATGAAGAAAAGTATATAATTGTTTTCTGTATAGAATTTGAGATGCTTTACATATTTATTCTCCTCTTATTTATTTTTATTTATTACATAAACGTTTCTATTTATTTATTTATTTATTTTTATTTGTTACTGGAATATAAATAATAAATATACAAAAATAAATGCCTAATTAAATTACAAAGAAATTGTATTTTTATCCGGATATTATATACGAGATATTGCCTCATCAAATATAAGTTTGACGCTTGATGCCTTATAAATAAAAATAAAGATTAGACATTCCACTTAAAGATGGTTAACATATTCGTTGGAGTTATTGCATATGGCACAATCTGGAAGTGTGTTATAACCTTATGAAATTAACTTATCTCTCGTAGTGAGCTTGTCTTGAATCACCCGCTAGAGCATGAAAGGGTGTTTGGTAATGTTTAAATTGTTCCAAACGATGGTGGCTCAAGTGACATGGGATTGAAAGACTAGTCACATGATACGTGTTATTTATAATAAATATTTTACTTTTCTGGTTGGGAAACAACATATTAACATCCCTTTTTCTTTGAGGGATCAAGGAGAAGACTAATAATGTTACCAATTTCCTGAAAATTTAAATGGTAAGATCTGCTACCATAACGAGTTTGAGCGTGCCAGTTCCAAGCGTTATTCGAAATTATATATGTGACTTTACTATTGTTGTTCATTCTAGCATAACGAATAATATCATAACTTCATATAAATTACTATGTACTAGTTCAAATATTTTTGAAACTCGGCTAACATTATTAAAAGGTATATTGTTATATTAGTTAACCTACAAGTCTTACATTTCTCATTATTTACATCAACAAGAGGTATACCACTCATTTTTTACATGTTTTTGTATGCTTTTATAATATATATATATATATATATATATATATATATAATGCATAACCCGGGTTGAAATTTGAGTTTCAAAATATAAATGTTTTCATGTTGTTATTCAGGTTCCGAAATTTGCCGGTGTTTTTCAGTTTATTTCTCTCGATTAATTTTATAAACTGTTGAACTTTCCAAGTATTGTTTATATTAGTGTATTCGTCCTGGATTACTAAACACGAATTATGACATGAATTGATCAATCCAATGCCAGAAGTTCAACATATATTGGTGACGAATTCCTAACATTGTACCATTGCGTAACAAGCTTGGCCGTCAAGGAACCTTTTTCCGGGCGAATGGAGTAACCTAATATTATTATTCGAGAGGGAAACACTCTAGTTTTAGTTATTGACCCAATGTCTTTTATATCATAAGTTGGTACCCTACAAAGGCACATAAGTTTTTTTTATCGGTATTTTAGAACCGGTCATCTTTTTGCAATTTATATCGAGCGACTCTTGCTTCGATTCCTCTAGTGCTTCGATTTCTGAACACTTGTTATTCTAATGCTGGGTAATCATTTGTGGACATTTCTTGAAAGTAAATTAGGCTCGCCTCTGTCTATGGCTCAGTTTCGAATAGGGGTGGAGCTCGATTAAGCTTGGCCAAGAATAGACTATCTATATCTGAGGTATGACCTCAAGCTCCTGCTTAGGGGTGGCAAAATATCAATTCCAGGTCAGATTCGGGTGGGACTAAGTCTTAAAAGACATGCAAATTTTTTTATACCCGACTGTCTTCAGGGTTTAATATAATAAAACATATTCGGTTGCCGGGACTTGAACCCGGGTCTCTCGGGTGAGAGAGCCGAGTATCCTAACCACCTAGACTACAACGGAATGGTTGCGCAGTATGTTCATCTCAAGTACAAATTATACAGAATACTTTACTCAAACCTGGATTTTTCAAGGAAAATCCATGTCCGTACTGGTTTTTTTTCATGATCGGACAGAGCCTTATCTTTTCCATTACTCCTGCCTCGAGCTGAGCCGAAGGGTCATGAGTGAAAAGAGGTGTTTGAGCTCGAGTTTGATATGGTATCAGCTTAGGGTCATTTCAGTGATGTTTCAAGTAGTCGAGGTCGGTTCGAGTTCGACAAGAATTTGTAAACCCGGCCAAATTTGAACCAGGTTAGTATATTAAAAAAAAAAATATTATAATAGTAAATAAATCATTAAGTTTAATATTACTCAAGCCGGCCTACACAGACTCGAGTCTAATATGGATTTCAAGTCACCAACACACAGTTGAAATGTTTGTACATTAGCCACTCCTACTCATGCCCCGTGAGCCCTTCAGCTGAAATGCTGCATGTAAAATGTTTTAACTCAATGTCCTCGTATTTTCTTCCATACGAGAAGTCCGGATGACTTCCCTCGTGTTCTCGGATCTGCTATACGAGAATTGGACGTAATAATGGAACTAGACGATAAAGAATTGAATCTGGCAGTATCGTCAGATCAGCTTGTAGATGCGGTAAAAAGAGGACCTTCTCGAACTCTTCAACTTGTTTGTATAATCATCTTTGGCTTTCATTGTCTCACCAACATTCAAAAACACAAAAATGAGAAATACCAACTCGATTTGACACGATTGGCGTTAATTTCTACTTTCGTTATCACGGGACGCCTAGTCGAGCGATGTTTAAAGACAAATCCCGTCTACTCGTGCACACTTTTACCTTCAGTTCTTGTCTTTGTGGAGTATTTGGCTTTCATAATAGATCGAGCTAGCAGGACTGCACGCATTGTTGATGCTGCAATGAAAATTGCGAATAGATCAAAACTATCTGGAAAATTGATCATTTATAATGAACGAACGAGTAAGGAAATTCTCAATCCTCCGGTCAAATATAATTCCAGAGAAGAAGAAGAAGATATTATACATTCTAATTCTAATTCTGCTTCAAAAGAAGTCGTGAATCATACACCGTCCGATGAATTTTACGTAGTTCAAAACCCGACATAGGATCCATTTCTTGAAGGCCAAGTTTTGTCTGGGCAACCTTCACTAAGCGGGTGTATCTATAATCACAGATCAGAGAAAGATATAAATGATTTGAGTAAAAACTGATCACCCGATGGGAGAGTGACATAACTTATATTCTAGGAATGGTAACGTTGGTCTGAGTTGGTCCAAACCGGTCCGATCGGGTTTAATTTAGACGAGTTTTGTCCGATCCGAACATATAAGAGCCCCGATATAGATTTTTAATTTGTCCTACTCAATTCGACCCGCAAATATAATATATATTAAAAAATGTATTAAACAATTAATGTAAATTTGTAAAATACAACTAAAAATATATTTACTATTTATTAAAACACTAACATTTATATAGTTTCCTATAATATACTTTTTTTTAGTTAGTATTATTTTATTTCTATAGTGCAAAAATATTTATTAATTATATTTTCTATCTAACAAACTCAATTCATTTTAAATGGTCTTTTTTGGATTTTTGTCCATACTTTCAATCCTAATTTACCATTAATCTTTATTATTTAACCTAACATTATGAATTTGTTTTGATATTTTATTTTATATTCTTTAAGGTATATTTTACCTTCTTATTTCTTCTAATAATATTTAATTGTTTATTTAGTTATATGGGTTTTCTTAAAACAATTATGTCTTAAATTTTGTTTATATATAAAATAAAGTTAAATTTGAACTGGGTTTGGGACGGGTCAAACCAGTTCGGACAATCTGAATAGTAAAAATAATATTTGCGGGTCGGATCGGGATGACCCGCGGACATGAGCGGGCGGTTCGGATTCAAAAATCGTAACGGGACCGATTCAGATTCGAGTAAAAAAACAGACACAAGTGGGTAGGTCTGAACCGATTCGAACCCAATCCATTATCATTCTATTATATTCCATATTCAGCTCTGACACCTTCTGCACAATTATTACCAAAAAATGCGGGTCGGTTAAACAACATCGATAAAGCAGAGATCTTTGGGACAAAACCAACAATGCTACTCTACCAATAGAGAGAAGGGTTAGGCTAATTTAAGACCCATTTTTTTTATAACGAGACACGGTTATAGTGAGACCGTGCTTTGCTATAATGAGATCCATTTCAATTACAAAATTACCATCCATATAAATAGAAAAAATCTCAAATTTCACAATTTTCTCTCCTTCCAAATCTCAAACCTCTCTAAACCGGAGATTTTGAAAGTAAAGTTTTTTCAAATCGAACACTTAATACTTGTTAAGGTAAGCATTCTTTACATCTTGGTGTGATTTTTTTTAATTTCCATGTTTTGTTTTACGGATATTTAGAGTTTAGGTTTCGGAGAAAAAAATCGAATTTTCATGTACTTTGAGTTGTTTTCTTGATGTTTGAATGCATGTAGGTGTTTCGTTAGACAAATAAGTTCGATTTGGGGTGATTTTTTATAAATTTCGGGTCTGGGTATTTCCTCGCAAGGTTTCGTGCTTGGAAATACTGGATGCACGCAAGAACATGCGTGCATCCGGTAATTCCTGGGACGAAACTATGCGAGGAATACCAAATCCACGCATCGTGGATTTGGTCAGATCCACGTTGCGTGGATTCGGGAAATCCACATAACGTGGGTTTTCTCAGTCCATGTAATCGAGATCGAGTGCGTGGATCTGTATTTTCAGATTTTTGACCCTGATTTTGATTCCATTGAACTGTGTCGCGTGTTACGATGCATTTCTTATCCTACATCAACGATTTCATAATTTTTATTTTTTCTAATTCTGTTTTAGTAAATTATGTTTGTTTAATAGAAAATATTGATTAAATTATTTGGTTTGCGTGATTGTGGGATGCTTTCACGCCCCCGTTCTCTCAATATGGAGCAAGATACCGCTGATCCCGAGGAGATGTTAGTAGGCGAGACATCTCGGAGCGTACGTCACCGTGCTAGAGGGGACTTGCTGTCGCTCCTTTTCCCCGGCGTCGAACTATGGACCAACGATTCCGTAGATATAACCAACACGTCATTGACCTATATTCGACCTTTCACTCTTATAAAGAGCACGAGGCTTATAGCGTCTTCAAAAATGATGTAAGTTTTTTAGTTTTAATTTATTTGTTAAGGTTATAATTATTAGATGCAATGTCGTTTATGTTATAGGTGTAGGTTTATGTTTAAAACATTGTCTATTGCATTGGATTTGTTATTGATTTGTGTTATAACTTATATTTGTTATTGAATTTATTAGTGTAGGTTTGATTGAATTTATTGTCGAATTTATTTGTTATCAAATTTATTAGTGTAGGTTTGATTGAATTTATTGTCGAATTTATTTGATATTAATTTATTGGTTATTGGTTATTCGTTTATGTTATGTTATATTTGTTATTGAGTTGATTCGTTTAGGTTTGAATGCATTGGTATCGGTTAATGGTTTATGTAGATTGTAATGTAAATGTTTAAGTTTATATTGCATATATGTTTATATTTTATTTTTTATGCAGTTGAGGATACACATCGGTGCTATGCTATGTACCAAACATACCGTGGTTGAGATTTGATGCGATGATGGGCACATGTTTTGGACCCATTGTTGACGCTCTCGCTCGATGGTTTACAAACGTCCATCTGATAGAGGCATTTTTGGAGAGACGAACACATTTTATTTCTTTTTCAGATAGATAATTGTCACACTGGATGATGTCTACATCATCACCGGGCTACCAGTGGTTGGTGTCAACTGCGAAACATATGAGTATCCTACTTTCGATGAGCGTAATGCAGTATATGCTCGTTTACTTGGGTGCACTATTCAGGAGTTAGTGGAGGAGTTTGCGGAGAACAAAGAGGGTGGGAAGAGGCATGTTCGACTTGCATGGCTGAAGAGAAGATTTTGCACGCATCAAGTATTCTGACAGTGAGATTACTAATGCTGATGTTGGTCGAGCTACTAGGGCGTACTTGTTGCACTTCTTTAGTTGTACCATACTAGCCAACAAGTCGGGCAACAACATTTTCCTCGACTACTTAGAGTTCATAGATGATTATAGTAGCTCGGACAGGTATAATTGGGGACAGATGATACTCGCTCAGCTTCTTTTCAAACTAGGGAGAGGATGTCTCCACTCTACTTCCGTTATGTCTGGATTCTTAGGCTTGTTAGAGACATGGATTTATGAACACTTCCCTATATTTTCAGCTCAGCAGTACCCTAAGTTTAGTATCGTACATCCTACTATGTGCAAGTATACACCTCCCCCGTTTCGACAAAGCCAGCAGGCCCGAAACGATGTTCGAGATTACATAGCTACCTTCATCGACAAAGCCAGCAGGCCCGAAACGATGTAAGTTATAATTATCTTCATATTTAATTTACTCTCATTTGTTAATGTCAAAAACCTTTGTTCATATTTTGTAGGTATCATCCATGCCTTATACGTACATACGGGATGCTCGAGGTCATTGTGATGTAGTTTGGATAGATGCGACATTGAAGTCTTTGGACATTGTGAAGGCACACTATCCGTTACGGGTGGCTAGACAGTTGGATCGCATCCAGAAGGTAATATTTTGAGATACTCGATATAATATATTGTTTGTTTTACGCATGCTTGATATGGACTAATAGTTTCATTACAGGTACGTGGTGCACTAGGTCCCATTCTGACAGGTTCTAGTAGGGTTCGCAGTGTGAACACTATCTAGAACTGGGACGTATTCACTTGGGATCACTGGGAGTCCGACTGTATTCACCCTAGTCTGCAAGGTCCGTAGTATATTTAGGGTCAGGAGGATGGTTCGACGTTGATCTACTACGCATGGATTTAGAAAAAACCTATGGTACGTCATTTCTGATCCAGAGACTCACTAAGACGATGCAGAGGTAGGGGTGAACCCCTCCGCACCCACACATGCCACCAGACTCCACAATTTGACTGGTCACCTACTTGATTTACAGGCTATGAACAGAGCCACCCTGACATTAGTTTGGAGTACATTCGTGCACCTTTTGACGATTGGTACTGTCTTGCTCACGAGTACAAAGATTGATTCTTAGGTTTTATTATTTTCCGTTTTCATGGTTGACAATTTAAGACGATTTACGTTTATGTTTAGAACGACTAGTTTAAATTATGTGTTATGGTATTATGTTAAAGTTTAATTATGTTATTGTATTTTAATATTTATTTGTTTGCAACTTTTAATCCTGAATTTTAGGAGATTGAATTTTATAATATAATAATTTTATAACATGGAAACAAAAAAACTTGTTTCAAATTTAGGTCTAAAAACAACATCAAAGTAGCATTAAACAAGGTAAAAGTACATATGAAATCATTAAAAAAAACCATTGACGACAACTTAAATGGAAACATGAACTTACTTAAACATGAACTTAAGAAAACATTAACCCATACAATAACTAAGACATTTTTTTCTAGGAACTCCTTGTAAACGTAGTTTACCTATCAGGCAAGTTCCATTTCATCAACTTCATTTCTTCTTTCGTATTCTGGTACTTCTCCGTAGCAAGACGCATTTCCTCTTCCTTGATGGTAAGAAAGTCGGACTGGACGCGATCCAGCTGAGCCTCCGTTATAGTATCTGTGAGTTGGCAGTTGAACATTTTGAACGCGATGTGACGTTCCAAGTCGTTGAGGTTGGAAACGAGATGTACACGAAATTACTTTATCACGTACCACCTAGCTTTTACCTCATCCAAACACGTTGAAATATTAGGCGGCTGTACCCCATCCCTACCGTATAGGAAATACATCTGGCATAGCATTGCCTCCCAGTATGGTTTTCCCCATTCTTGACTGTACGTTTTGCCTACTTCGACATATGCTTTCATCAAATATTCATCTTCCAACTCAGTCCAAAGACATATGTTTTGCAATTCTATATTTTGGTATATGTCATTTACTACCTCGAAGAGTGTCTACTTAAAGGCCTTTTAGGATTCAGATAACATAATCCAAGTAGACCAATCAATAAACGGCACTTGTAAGATAAGGATAACACAATCCAAGTTGACGAATGATTATGTGAGACCTAATACTTACAAACTTCGCCCCGTTTCTGAAAGCGAACCAATCTGCCTCCTTATCTGCTTTTCGTTCTTAGGCTAGCATTGCTGCTGCTGAGCAAGAGTCCAAGAATCTGATGGCCATAAAAAAAAGTGATGATGTATTCTTTGATGAAGACATCCTCATTTTCCCGGAAGACGCCCTCATTGGAGGTCCTGAGGATTGGGATAAGTGCGTTTCCGGCTACTTCCTATCCAAACGTCGTGCCACCTCACGTGTGTAATTCCTAGCAAACCAGATATTGGACTCCATGGGGCTTCAAGACTGCAAGCCAACTCCCTCGGGGCACTACTTTTTCAGGTTCTCATCGGCGGGTAGCGCAACTGACATTCTGGAGCGTGCACTTTGGGTCTTCAGCAGCCACCCTGTCTTCTTCAAATGGTGGGCTCCCATGGAGACTCTACAGATTGAGGCCCTCAAACCCATCCTTCTGTGGGTCAAGTTTCGTGGCATGGCGCATGAGCTACGGTCTGAAAAAGGGACTCAACATCCTTGAAAGCTCCATGGGAACCCCCTTATATGTCGATAGTCAAACTGCCAACCGCACTCGCCTGAACTACGCCCGGATATGCATCGTCACGCAAGCCTGTGCCTTTTTCCCGTCTTCGATAACCATTGGTTGCATGGGCAAAAAACATGTCATCCAAGTCGAGTTCCAAATCTTGCCAACAATCTGCACTCGATGTTCCTCCTTTGGCCACGCATCAGCATCATGTCCTCACCTCTCTGATCACAATGCCTCAGAAGTAATACCCCAAAGTCCTGGAATAGAAAATGAGAACGTTCTCTATTGAAACATTCGAAGAGATTGTGGCTGAAGTAGACCGTTTGTCAAAGGTAGACCATACCAAAGAATCTTAATATCCATATGGACAACAAATCTAGTTCTTATGGAAAACAATAATGGAAAATAGAGGACATATATTGATTATACCGATCTAAATAGAACTTGTTGGAAAGACCCATTTCTCGTTCCGACAATTGATCACCCGATGGATTTTACTTCGGGCTATAGGATTTTACCTTTCATGGGCGCATGTTATGGGTATACTTAGATACATATGGATCTGAAGGAAAAAAACAGTACTACGTTCATAACCTATATGGGTTTACATTGCTACAAAGTAATGCCTTCTGGTTAAAAAAATTGTAGAACAACTTATCAGAGATTAGTGAACAAAGATTTTTCTGGCCAAATTAGAAGAAATTTTGAAGTTTATATTAATGACATGTTGGTAAAAATTTATAAATATGATGATCATTTTTCCAATATAGAAGAATCACGGCAGACCGAGGAAAATAACGAACATTTAGTAAAATATCTAAAGACTTTAAAAGAATTGGAAACTTTATTTGAGACCATTTCGTATGAACACGTTCATAGGGCTAAAAATTCATTACCGATTCTTTGGAAACTATATTATACTCCCAAAGGTATAATTAGATACTCACATATGAGCATAATTCGCTAACAACAAATTTCGTACTAAATGGAAGCATGAGCTTTTTAAATTTTTTGTTTGAGTGACTTTACTAGATGATACAAAATTAGCTTAAAAGTTGAGATTCAAGACACATGGTTTTGAATTCTTTGAAGAGGTTCTCTACAAAAAAAAGCTTTAAGATGACTATTGTTTCAGTGCCTCAGAACGGATGTATCACTAATGATACTATGTGAACTTCAAGATGGTGAGGGATTGACCCATTTTCGGTTTAAACCATTGACGAGAAGGGGTTTATTAGTTGTATATTATTTTCTTTCTATCGTGGCTGATTCCAAAGAGTTTTTCAAAAAGTGTGATGCATGCCAACGATTCCCCAATACCCTACATATACCAGAAGTACACTTTTAATCAATCTTCAAAGCATTTCAATTGGATAGACAAGGAAAATATTTAGTTGGGTTGTTTCCCGTAGATTCAAAGGGACGTTAATTAATCCTAGTTGCCATTGATTATTTTTCTAAATGGATGGAAGATAAACCTCTGGCTGAAACTAAAGTAAACTATGTTATCAAATTTAGTATGTCTAACATATGTTATCGATTCGGGGTACAGCGAACAATCATCATAGATACCGCCCCCAGTTTGATAACAAGGACATGAAAGCTTTTTGTTATTCTAGAAGAATCTATCACTGATTTTGAGTACCTTCTATTCTCAGGCCAATGGGAAAATGGAAGTCACAAAGAGAACTATCCTTGATGGTTTGAGAAAGAGCTTATAGGCGACTGCTAGAACAAGGCTAAATTATTTTCACGAAGTGTTATGGGTTACCAAATGACCCCTCGGACAGGGACCCATGAGTCACCTTTTGCTTTGGTTATGGGATGAACGTGGTGACCCCTACTGAGATAACACTTCTATCCTTTAGAGTGACTAATTATTTCGGAGATAATAATGATTAAGACAGAAGGGTCGAACTTGATTTGATTGAAGAGAAAAAGAAAAATGCATATCCAAGTTACCTTCATTATCAGACTTTGATGAGAAGTAAATATACATCTCGAGTATGACGAAGATAATTTAAAGTACGGGATAAGGTTATAAGAAAAGGAATTCTTGCACACTTAAGATAAGAGAAACATGGGGCCGAATTGCGAATAACTTTATTTGGTGACTGAGAGGATAAAGTCAGAAACCTATCGCCTGATAGACCAAGAAGAAATAATGCTTCGACACCTGTAAAATAACATTTTTCAAGTTAACCATATAATGACCGGTGGCATGCTCTTTCCTTCCCCGGTGGCGCGGTAAATATTTTGGGACGTGCCTATCTATCAACTGTTAAATACAAGTGATTTAACTTTTATATATTCCGACTTCATTTTTTATAGGTCCATGAATTTATGTTCTTACTTTAAAATGTTCCAACACTAGTTGGTCAATATTTATGGTTTTAAACATTAAGTGGTCAATAGTGGGAGCTCAATGCTTTTGAATCTATAAAAAGCTTTAGTAACCAGTTAGGGACTGATTATTCTCGACTTTATATAAAAAATTTATACAATGATATAAAATAAGATGAACAAAGATATTACCATTTATAAAATCTAGAATATGAACATCTAGCCTCGTAATCTTCTTTTGACTGAATTTATTGAGTACTATTATCTTTGGAAGATTTTAATCATCTCTATAAAAGTGAAGTATAATCAAGAACGAAAGCATGATCTTAACAAAAAACTCGCATCTGTAAAAAACATGATAACTCTATCTCTTGACTATTTAACAAATATCATTTTGATTCAGATTTTCTTTTTTCTTGTAATCTAAATCGACATGCTTGTTATATCTCAAAAGAAAATCCTAAAAATATCTAAAGAATAAAAAAAATCAAAATAATGTTTTTTGGAAAGCGTATCCATATATGTCTCGAGCTTCCATTCTTTATGGCAAATCTCAGATCAATTTATTTTGATCAAAATCTATAAGTTATTGTTTCCAATCTTTATTTTCTAATAATAAAAAGAATTAATGATCATAAAAGTCCAAAACAAGTAGTTTAATGAATACAATAACAAGTTTAAGTAGATCTATGTTATGGATTGAAACGTGCAAGGAGGAAAGGCAGTATGACATCATCGACATTTTCCTCAGACGTAGAGCATGCTAATAAAAAATATAGGTACAACTAAATATCGTATAAATAAATCTATAGTTTATAAGGTTTTGATAGAAAAATATTCTTCTCCAATAAACTTTTGAATATAGAAAATATTTAAAATAATCATGTCCGTAAAGGCGGAGGAATGTTTTAGAGAAAGAAATTCTAGGACTATTAACATAAGAAATTTACAGTCAAATGGAATTAGGTGTGATAAATTTGGCCAAATTGCAAGAAATTTCAATCTTCTAAAGAAGAGTAAAATTCTAAACAATGTAAAAAACAAAGTTGTGACAATAATGACGGAAGTAAACGTTGTCGAAGACAATTCTTCTGACTGGATGTATGATACATTTACATAAGTAGATGTTGCTTATGATAGAAAACTACTCAAATCATTAGAAATAAGTAGTGATGCATGTGAGGTGCAAATGGTTAACACCAATAAATCAAAAATAAAAATGACGCGGAAATGCGAGTTAATACCTACAAATGGGAAAATGATAACTCTTACAAATGTTTTATATGTTTTTGAAGTGAATAAAAACTTGATGTCTAGTGATGTTTTGGCCAATACAAGAATTTATTATGTGTACAATTTTGGTAGAATCATTCTAACCAAAGGTGATATCTTTATTGGTAAATGATACTCAAGTAATAGAATGGTCAAACTATGTACTACCGAAAATTCATTGAATCGAATGAATAATTCTATTTATGTTTGTTCTCATAATGACCATTATTTGTGGCATGGTAGACTTGCTCATATAGGATATAGTACGATAAATAGAATTTTTAAAATTAGATTTAATGTTATATAAGATCGTATGGAAAATGTGAATTATATGTAAAATCAAATATAATTAAAAATTCTTACAAATCCGTTGAAAGGTGCACAAAATCGTTGGACTTAATGAACACCGACATATGTCACTTAAACAATATCTTGATGTGCATGGGTAAAACATATTTTATAATTTTTATTGATGGCTACACATGATTTACTTATATCTATTTTCTTAAACATAATTATGAGGTCTTTAGTATTATTAAGATCTTCAAAGCGGAAGTAGAAAATCAATTAGACACAAAGATTAAAATCTTACATTGTGATATAGACGGGGAATATTTCTCGGTATAATTTTTTATTTTTTGTGAAGATGATATAATAATTCATCAATTCTCGGCGCCTTACACGCTGTAACAAAATGGATTGGGTGAGCATAAAAATAGAATTTTAATCGAGATGACCAATTCATGCTATGTAATTCAGAATTCATATTAATTTATGGGGTTAGGTTGTTTTTACTACAAGTTATATTTGTAATTATATTCTTCTTAAAAAAATATGAATCTCTCAATTTGAGTTATGGATAAAGCCAATCATCGAATACTTTAAAGTGTGGGGGTGTTCAGCCTTTTGCAAAAACACAAATCTAAGCAAAGTAAAATTAGGTCCTAAAGTATAAGGTGTGTGTCCATTAATTCTATGACCAATATCAAAGCTTATATTGAGAAGGTACTCAACAAGTATAAATATAAAAAATTTAGAGAAGCACAAACACCAATTGATCATAGTTTAAACCTTGGAAAAATGAGGGGAAAACGGTGGCTCAATTAGAATATACTAGTGTGATATGAAGCTTAATGTATGAGGCCTCATGCACTAATGACAGATGTTTCTAATATTCTAATTCTCCTCAGGTACTTGAGGGATACACAGATATGAGCTGGATCACTAGTAGTTGATAACAGATTGACTACAGAAAATGGTGTTTATATTTACAAGTGTTGCTATTTCATGGATATCAAAGAAACAACCGTACATATATCACTCAACTATGGAGGCCGAGTTCATTGCGTTGGTCGCAACGGGTAAGGAGACAGAATGGTTAATAGATCTTTTGTTGAAAATACCAATCAATTTAAAATGGAATATGAAAATTTAAAAACATTGCGATACTCAAGAAATGGCAGCTACAATGGAAAGTGTAGACATATAAGTTTAAAACATGAGTATGTTAGACAACTAATTCAAAATGGAATTGTATTGGTCTCATACGTACGCTATAATCAGAACTTTATAGATTTGCTTACCAAAACATTAGCTCAATAATCAGTAAACTCTACATCTAAAGAGATGAGACTAAGACTCTTGGAATAATTATTTTGTAAATAATTGAAACCTTGTTCGACTATAGAAAACCTAGACAATGAATTTGCAATCGGTAACAACAAATTATTTGTTAAATGTTCAACATATAAATAAATTAGAGTTTCATATGTGATGAATGTGATATATTTTGGTTGTTACTGTGGATGGATAAGTTAAAAGGAATTTTTAGTCTAATTCGATCTAAGTGTGATATATTATTCAAAAGCTAATGAAAACACCGTAAGAATTGTACCTATGAGAATCTAGAGGTGGTATTCCTCTGATGAGAGAATGATTTCCTCTCAAGTTAAGGTTCTTTAAATGTATAAATCACATATCCAAAACAGTGTTAAAGTAAAATATGGACAAAGTTTTGATAAAAACAATTGCATGTGTGAGATCGCCTGTTAGGTCACATAACAGGGTTGTTAAAACTTATGATTACCAATATTTTCCGACTTAAAATTTCTATATTTACACTAATGTAAAATTCAAATCAATAAATATTTCTATGTTCAAAATTTATCTTGAGAAATATGACACTTAATCAAATGGGTGTTTTTGGAAACGTTGATTAAATGCGTATGATCAGAAGAAGAGTTCTGATCAACGTAGTTTGTGAAACAAGGTAGACAAGGCTTGGAAGTCTGCGAAGAAATATATTGATGTTTGTTTGAAGATTTTTCTAGACTAGGAAATTATATCGAACGAGGTAACCAACCAAATGTTAAATTGATCCAGAATATTATTTTAGAAAAATAGGTGATTTAGATTCTTCAATCTTCATAAAATGTTTCAAAAATCTGTGTATTCGTGTATTCTTTTGAAACTGCGTATTTATTTATATATTAAACGTTTTTTACTTATATCTTGTAATACCTGGTCTCATATACAGGAATTGTTCCTTTCTATAGGGTTTTGATGTGATACAACAAGCACAGTCTGGAACTGAAAAGACAACAACTCTTTACACGCGGAAGGGTGCTTTTGTGCTTAGTAAATGGGTTGAAAAGGGTGACATAGAACAAGGGGGTGGATTATATCTTGTTATCGCTGACCACAGTAATGCCGATGGCATGACACAGATGGACGAAGCTGAGAAACTACTTGTTGACAAGAGCTGCAACATTCAGATTCTCACATCTCACACCCTTGTGCTGGTATCGGTTGAAATTAGCGGTGAACACACCAATGTTTTTGCAGTTTTGTCAATGTTTCAGCGTCCGAATTCGAGGTCGAATTCTTCCCAACCGGGGAAGGATGATGTAGCGAAGACTGCGAACAGACTTGTTTCTCACCCAGGTATCGGAATTGGGTCAAACAAGTACTCAAATCGAAGATTTGGACGAGCCCGTCATATTTCAAAAATGTAACTTTGACACCAAGTTTGATACCCAAATTCGACCTGCAAAGCCTCCAAAAAACAGTTTTAATATTTTAGCGTTAATTTTATTTATTTATTTTATTTTAAAACATTTATGTAATTTTCCTTATTTGTAATTAGGGTTTTGGGTAGTGCTATATAAAGCATCTTATACCTTATTTTACCCTCAGACTTTGATGAATAAAAATTGAGAATTTTCTCTTAGTCTCTTATACTCTAACTTAGGGTTAGGGTTTATATATCTTTGTTCCGCCTTCTTTTCTTTGTGTTTGCCGTCATCTGTTCTATCTCGTAGCTTCGCGCTACCAGTCAACATTGGATTCATACATTATAAAGACCCTAGTCTGGTAACACCTATTGTGAACGTTGAAACTTATTTCTTTCCTATGATAAAAGTTTAAATATTGGTATTCTACTCTCAACAAATGTAAGAGAGACCCATATCTTTTTTATTGAGAAATCTACATATGTTTGCCTAATATTCCAAAGATGTGACAGGAATATCAACAAATATAATCTATCGTAATATAACTTAATGCACGCCCAATAATTTAGAAAATGAGAACGTTCTCTATTGAAACATTCGAAGAGATTGTGGCTGAAGTAGATCGTTTGTCGAAGGTAGACCATACCAGAGAATCTTAATATCCATATGGACAACAAATCTAGTGCTTATGAAAAACAATAATGGAAAATAGAGGACATATATTGATTATACCGATCTAAATAGAACTTGTCAGAAAGACCCATTTCTCGTTCCGACAATTGATCACCCGATGGATTTTACTTCGGGCTATAGGCTTTTACCTTTCATGGGCGCATATTATGGGTATACTAAGATACATATGGATCTGAAGGAAAAATACAGTACTACCTTCATAACCTATATGGGTTTACATTGCTACAAAGTAATGCCTTCTGGTTAAAAAAATTGTAGGACAACTTATCAGAGATTAGTGAACAAAGATTTTTCTAGCCAAATTAGAAGAAATGTTGAAGTTTATATTAATGAAATGTTGGTAAAAATTTATAAATATGATGATCATTTTCCCAATATAGAAGAATCAGGGCAGACCGAGGAAAATAACGAACATTTAGTAAAATATCTAAAGACTTTAAAAGAATTGGAAACTTTATTTGAGAGCATTTTGTATGAACACGCTCATAGGGCTAAAAATTCATTACCGATTCTTTGGAAACTATATTATACTCCCAAAGGTATAATTAGATACCCACCTATGAGCATAATTCGCTAACAACAAATTTCGTACTAAATGGAAGCATGAGCTTTTTAAATTTTTTATTTGAGTGACTTTACTAGATGATACAAAATTAGCTTAAAAGTTGAGATTCAAGACACATGGTTTTGAATTCTTCGAAGAGGTTCTCTGCAAAAAAAGCTTTAAGATGACTATTGTTGCAGTGCCTCAAAACGGATGTATCACTAATGATACTATGTGAACTTCAGGATGGTGAATGATTGACCCATTTTCGGTTTAAACCATTGACGAGAAGGGGTTTATTGGTTGTAAATTATTTTCTTTCTATCGTGGCTGATTCCAAAGAGTTTTTCAAAAAGTGTGATGCATGCCAACGATTCCCCAATACCATACATATACGAGAAGTACCACTTTAATAAATCTTCAAAGCAT
Source organism: Limnanthes douglasii subsp. nivea (assembly GCA_036936605.1). Lineage (NCBI taxonomy): Eukaryota > Viridiplantae > Streptophyta > Magnoliopsida > Brassicales > Limnanthaceae > Limnanthes > Limnanthes douglasii. Next base: position 391,127,454 of record JAUPFV010000001.1, on the reverse strand, counting down.
TTCAATTGGATAGACAAGGAAAAGATTTCGTTGGGTTGTTTCCCGTAGATTCAAAGGGACGTTAATTCATCCTAGTTGCCATTGATTATATTTCTAAATGGATGGAAGATAAACCTCTGGCTGAAACTAAAGTAAACTATGTTATCAAATTTAGTATGTCTAACATATGTTGTCGATTCGGGGTACAGCGGACAATCATCATAGATACCGCCCCCAGTTTGATAACAAGGACATGAAAGCTTTTTGTTATTCTAGAAGAATTTATCACTGATTTTGAACACCTTCTATTCTCAGGCCAATGGGAAAATGGAAGTCACAAAGAGAACTATCCTTGATGGTTTGAGAAAGAGCTTGGAGGCGACTGCTAGAACAAGGCTAAATTGTTTTCACGAAGTGTTATGGGTTACCAAATGAGCCCTCAGACAGGGACCCATGAGTCACCTTTTGCTTTGGTTTATGGGATGAACGTGGTGACCCCTACTGAGATAACACTTCTATCCTTTAGAGTGACTAATTATTTCGGAGATAATAATGATTAAGGCAGAAGGGTCGAACTTGATTTGATTGAAGAGAAAAAGAAAAATGCATATCTAAGTTACCTTCATTATCAGACTTTGATGAGAAGTAAATATACATCTCGAGTATGATGAAGATAATTTAAAGTACGGGATAAAGTTATAAGAAAAGGAATTCTTGCACACTTAAGATAAGAGAAACTTGGGGCCGAATTGCGAATAACTTGATTTGGTGACTAGAGGATAAAGTCAGAAACCTATCGCCTGATAGACCAAGAAGAAATAATGCTTCGACACCTGTAAAATAGTATTTTCAAGTTAACCATATAATGACCGGTGGCATGCTCTTTCCTTCCCCGGTGGCGCGGTAAATATTTTGGGACGTGCCTATCTATCAACTGTTAAATACAAGAGATTTAACTTTTATATATTCCGACTTCATTTTTTATAGGTACATGAATTTACGTTCTTACTTTAAAATGTTCCAACACTAGTTGATCAATATTTAAGGTTTTAAACATTAACTGGTCAATAGTGGGAGCTCAATGCTTTTGAATCTTTAAAAAGCTTTAGTAACCAGTTAGGGACTGGTCATTCTCGACTGGCTAGAATTTGAAGGCACGAATTTATATGAAAAATTTATACAATGATATAAAATAAGATGAACAAAGATATTACCATTTATAAAATCTAGAATATGAACATCTAGTCTCGTAATCTTCTTTTGACTGAATTTATTGAGACCTATTATCTTTGGAAGATTTTAATCATCTCTATAAAAGTGAAGTATAATCAAGAACGAAAGCATCATCTTAACAAAAAAACTCGCAGATGTAAAAAACATGATAACTCTCTCTCTTGACTATTTAAAAAATATCATTTTGATTCAGATTTTTTTATTTCTTGTAATCTAAATCGACATGCTTGTTATATCTCAAAAGAACATCCTAAAAATATCTAAGGAATAAAAAATTCAAAATAATGTTTTTTGGAAAGCGTATCCATTTATGTCTCAAGCTTCCATTCTTTATGGCAAATCTCAGATCAATTTATTTTGATCAAAATCTATAAGTTATTGTTTCCAATCTTTATTTTCTAATAATAAAAAGAATTAATGATCATAGAAGTGCAAAACAAGTAGTTTAATGAATAAAATAACAAGTTTAAGTAGATCCATGTTATGGAGTGAAACGTGCAAGGAGGAAAGGCAGTATGACACCATCGATATTTTCCTCAGACGTAGAGCATGCTAATAAAAAATATAGGTGCAACTAAATATCGTATAAATAAATCTGTAGTTTATAAGGTTTTGATAGAAAAATATTCTTCTCCATTAAACTTTTGAATATAGAAAATATTTAAAATACTCATGTCCGTACAGGCGGATGAATGTTTTAGAGAAATAAATTCTAGGACTATTAACATAAGAAATTTACAGTCAAATGGAATTATGTATGATAAATTTGGCCAAATTGCAAAAAATTTCAATCTTCGAAAGAAGAGTAAAATTCTAAACAATGTAAAAAACAAAGTTGTGACAATAATGGCGGAAGTAAACGTTGTCGAAGACAATTCTTCTGACTGGATGTATGATACATTTACATAAGTAGATGTTGCTTATGATAGAAAACTACTCAAATCATTAGAAATAAGTAGTGATGCATGTGAGGTGCAAATGGTTAACACCAATAAATCAAAAACAAAAATGACGCGGAAATGCGAGTTAATACCTACAAATGGGAAAATGATAACTCTTACAAATGTTTTATATGTTTTTGAAGTGAATAAAAACTTGATGTCTAGTGATGTTTTCGCCAATACAAGAATTTATTATGTGTACAATTTTGGTAGAATCATTCTAACCAAAGGTGATATCTTTATTGGTAAATGATACTCAAGTAATAGAATGGTCAAACTATGTACTACCGAAAATTCATTGAATCGAATGAATAATTCTATTTATGTTTGTTCTCATAATGACCATTATTTGTGGCATGGTAGACTTGCTCATATAGGATATAGTACGATAAATAGAATTTTTAAAATTAGATTTAATGTTATATAAGATCGTATGGAAAATGTGAATTATATGTAAAATCAAATATAATTAAAAATTCTTACAAATCCGTTGAAAGGTGCACAAAATCGTTGGACTTAATGAACACCGACATATGTCACTTAAACAATATCTTGATGTGCATGGGTAAAACATATTTTATAATTTTTATTGATGGCTACACATGATTTACTTATATCTATTTTCTTAAACATAATTATGAGGTCTTTAGTATTATTAAGATCTTCAAAGCGGAAGTAGAAAATCAATTAGACACAAAGATTAAAATCTTACATTGTGATATAGACGGGGAATATTTCTCGGTATAATTTTTTATTTTTTGTGAATATGATTTAGTAATTCATCAATTCTCGGCGCCTTACACGCTGTAACAAAATGGTTTGGATGAGCATAAAAATAGAATTTTAATCGAGATGACCAATTCATGCTATGTAATTCAGAATTCATATTAATTTATGGGGTTAGGTTGTTTTTACTACAAGTTATATTTGTAATTATATTCTTCTTAAAAAAATATGAATCTCTCAATTTGAGTTATGGATAAATCCAATCATCGAATACTTTAAAGTGTGGGGGTGTTCAGCCTTTTGCAAAAACACAAATCTAAGCAAAGTAAAATTAGGTCCTAAAGTATAAGGTGTGTGTCCATTAATTCTATGACCAATATCAAAGCTTATATTGAGAAGGTACTCAACAAGTATAAATATAAAAAATTTAGAGAAGCACAAACACCAATTGATCATAGTTTAAACCTTGGAAAAATGAGGGGAAAGCGGCGGCTCAATTAGAATATACTAGTGTGATATGAAGCTTAATGTATGAGGCCTCATACACTAATGACAGATGTTTCTAATATTCTAATTCTCCTGAGGTAATGTGAGCTAGATCACTAGTAGCTTATAACAGATTGACTACAGAAAAGGGTGTTCATATTTACAAGTGCTGCTATTTCATGGATATCAAAGAAACAACCGTACATATCTCACTCAACTATGGAGGCCGAGTTCATTGCGTTGGTCGCAACGGGTAAGGAGACGGAATGGTTAATAGATCTTTTGTTGAAAATACTAATAAATTTAAAATGGAATATGAAAATTTAAATACATTGTGATACTCAAGAAATGGCATCTACAATGGAAAGTCTAGACATATAAGTTTAAAAATGAGTACGTTAGACAACTAATTCAAAATGGAATTGTATTGGTCTCATAAGTACGCTATAATCAGAACTTTATAGATTTACTTACCAAAACATTAGCTCAAGAATCAGTAAACTCTACATCTAGAGGGATGAGACTAAGACTCTTGGAATAATTATTTTGTAAATAATTGAAACCTTGTTCGACTATAGAGAACCTAGACAACAAATTTGCAATCGGTAACAACAAATTATTTGTTAAATGTTCAACATATAAATAAATTAGAGTTTCATCTGTGATGAGTGTGATATATTTTGGTTGTTACCGTGGATGGATAAGTTAAAAGGAATTTTTAGTCTAATTCGATCTAAGTGTTATATATTATTCCTAAGCTAATGAAAACACCGTAAGAATTGTACCTATGAGAATCTAGAGGTGGTGTTCCTCTAATTAGAGAATGATTCCCTCTCAAGTTAAGGTTCTTTAAATGTATAAATCACATATCCAAAATAATGTTAAAGTAATATATGGATAATTTTTTGATAAAAACAATTGCATGTGTGAGATCGCCTGTTAGGTCACATAAGAGGGTTGTTAAAACTTATGATTACCAATATTTTCCGACTTAAAATTTCTATATTTACACTAATGTAAAATTGAAATCAATAAATATTTCTATGTTCAAAATTTATCTTGAGAAATATGACACTTAATCAAGTGGGTGTTTTTGGAAACGTTGATTAAATGCGTATGATCAGAAGAAGAGTTCTGATCAACGTAGTTGGTGAAACAAGGTAGACAAGGCTTGGAAGTCTGCGAAGAAATATATTGATGTTTGTTTAAAGATTTTTCTAAACTAGGAAATTATATCGAACGAGGTAACCAACCAAATGTTAAACTGATCCAGAATGTTATTTAGAAAAATAGGTGATTTAGAATCTTCAATCTTCATAAAATGTTTCAAAAATCTGTGTATTCGTGTATTCTTTTGAAACTGCGTATTTATTTATATATTAAATGTTTTTTACTTATATCTTGTAATACATGGTCTCATATACAGTTTATAATTTTTGGTCTCACATGATATGGTCTCGCATGTCATGTATTGTATTACAATTTTTCACATTTTCTTACACATGTCATTGCCTCACATTTTAGCTTTTTTGCTTGGTTTTGCAAATTTTTATTGTTTGGTCTCGAATTACTAATATACAAAGTTTTGTACAAAAACCTGCCACTATTCAACAGGATATGGAAAAGAGTATTTCTACTCATCAATACCTGGAAAAGAACAATCTTACTCAAGACATAGAAAATCATAGATTGAATTTTATTGTGAAGGAGTAGGTAATTTGGATGGAAACTGATAAAAATAAAATAAAAGAAGTAAGTAAAATTGATGTGAAATTTCTCGCATTTATAATCTTTTCTTCCATCTCTCATTATCCATAGTCTCTAATCTCTCATCATCTCTAGCTTCCCAACTATAATCTTTATATGGCCTTACATCGATCATCTTCTCATGGCCTCACAAATTCACATTTTCTTGGACTTACATGTATCCTCATTTCATGGCCTCTCATGTGTTATCTTTTTTTAGCTTCGCATCTATCACATTTGCATGGTCTCACACGTATTATCTTGTCTCTCATCTCTCGTCACGTCTGGTCTCACATCTCTCATATAATTTTATTTTTTTGCATCTATCACCTCTCATCTAGTGCATTTACTAATATATTAGTTTCACATTTTCCAGAAACAAGTGGAATAAGGGCCTTCATTTGAATTACTTTTGGACCGTTCTAAATATACAATGTTTGAAATAATTGACTTTACAATAAAAAAAATGGTGGCTATTAAAAACCTAATAACAAAAATAATTAAATTCAAGGTAAAGTTTATCCGAAAAATGATCAGTTCCAAAATTAGCATGTTCTATTTTAAAAGAAACAAATTTGAAAGCAAACTTATATGACGGTATGATCGGTTCCAAAATTAGCATGTCCTATTTTTGTTACCAAAATAATGGAGATAGTAAGTGAAGACCATCTGAAATCCAAGGTAAAGTTTACATAGAATTTATTTGTATGTCTATTTTTCCTTTATGAAATTAACTTACTTTTTGTTCTATTTTGTATATTACATAAGTTATTGACGGTTATATATATTGGAATCTTTTAAAAATAAACTTCAAAGTACATACCATTGCTTTTGAAGGAAAGCTAATATAACTTAGTCGAACACAAGCAATTTCTCGACGTTTAATGGTAAGAATCATAAAGATTTACAACATGTATGGACTAATAAACAAATTTACTTCTAAATTTATTATTGTAATTACCATATATACATGAAAATCTAGATGTTACAACTTTTGTTGACGATAAAATTACGTGGTCACAAAAAATGTATCATATTAGTTATAATTCTCACAGAAGCACCACAAGGTGGAAACAACCATTAGGCATTATTGATAATCAGCATCGAAAATTCACAAATAATAAATTTAAACTTGTTCGCACCAAAATGCGCCAAAACAGTACACAAAACACAAAACAATACATGAAATTTTGTAAGTCTTACCTGGTTACAATTTTATAGTAGGCTTGGTAATGAATTTGTCTCGCATAAATTTCCCTCGCATAAATTTTTCTCGCATGAATTTGTCTCACATAAAGTTGTTTACACATGGTTTTATATCTTTTGTCTCGCATATATCATTTCAATTGTAGTTGGTTATGAATTAGTCTCGCATAAATTTGGTTATACATAGTCTCACATGTCATGTATTTTCGTGCATCTATCTTTTAATATTGGATCCGATATGTTATGTTTTGTCCCACATATATAATGTCATGAAATATCCGGCATGTTATGTAAATGTCTCGTATATATTTGTAAATATATGTGTTGATTAAACTTATAACTTACATATCACATACCGCCAAAAGAATAAACTTTGTGTACGATACCAAATATAAAAATAGTATGTCCAAGAAAAACGCCTCAATAAAAAAGTGGAACACTTGAATTTGCCATAATGATTTGTGAGTATGCTAAAGATTTTATTAGAATGACCAAAATTGAAAAGAAAAACATGATGATATTGCAACATTAGAGAGAGTAGAGTTGTTTTAGTTATTTCATAATGATAAAAATAGAATTAGATTCTTATACATCATTGGTGAAAATCCTTACCTAGCATTGGTTAATGATATAAATCCTGATATACCAAATGATGTACTTAGATGGCAAAAAGAAGCATTAATGATGTACTTGGTTGCACACTAGTCTGCTACAGCTAATGATATATTGGTTTCAAATCTATCACATCATATGAGGTATTATGAATTGTTCTTGCATTGATCATCACCCATGAATTGGTCTCACATCTATCACCTCATATGAATTTATTATGAATTGTTCATTTATGAATTGATCTTCTACATTTAAGTATATATTAGTCTCACATCTATCACATCTTAAGCAGCTTTCACCATGCGTGCGGTTGGGTATGATAAGTTTTAGCTATCAAAAGGATAGTTGCAACATTTAAGATGAAGAAAATACATAAAAATCCTAAAAATACCCTTTAGTAACTGTTAGAATATTCAGTATATTAAGTTTCCTTGTATAGGCCTTTAAGTTCTATATATTAAGAGCCTTACTTGGGTTTGCATTATAAAAAAGAGAGATTCTCTCATAAACACAAAACCGTAGCCGCTTCCTGGCGGCTACTTCTCTCTTTGTTTTTAACAGAGAATAAGAGAAGTTGCTTCTTGATCATCCCCCTTGGGAGGAGAATAAGATATATAAGCTCAATATAACAACCATTTCAATTATTACAATATTCTTTGTTTTAAACATGGTATCAGAGCACGTTTAATTCTGCGAATTCTGAACATCCTCAACAAAGATGGCTGGCAATGAAGTCGTGGTCAATCAGATCTCTGATGAATTAACAATGCGTATTGCTGCCATTCTGAGAAATGATCTCGGAACACAACAACAAATAACTAACCCCGAGAATTTATCCCTAGGGATTAAAATCGGTGGTGACAATTATGTCCTATGGGGAAACCTGGTGAAGAAAGCAATTTGGGGAAGGGGGAGAGGTTCTCACATTACAGGAGAGCCGACACCTCCATCCAAAACTGACAGCGCATATACAAGGTGGGAACAAGATGATCAATGTGTTTTCACATGGATTATCCAGAATCTTGAATCCAGCTTGGTGAATAATGTCTCGCAATATCCCACTGCAAAAGCCCTATAGGATGGATTAGCCACCACATACGGTTCTAGTACAGATTCGTTACAGGTGTTTGACCTTCATAAGAGGGCTAATTCATTAAGGCAAGGGTCCGATACACTAGAAGACTTGTGGAACAAACTGCAGAACATCTAAATGTCTATAGATAGGAGAGATCCGAACCCTATGAAAGACCCAGAAGAAATTCATATCTACAATAAGAAGACTTAAGAACAAAGACTCTATCAATTGCTAATGGCGATTAATGACAAGCTGGAACCAGTCAAGAGAGATATCCTGAAAAAGGATCATCTTCCTTCCGTGGAAACAGCATATGCTACAATACGAAAGGAAGTGGCCAGGCTTAATATACTAAAATCAAGTTTTTCTGATAGTGACTCGATTGAAATTAGAATGGGTTTGGCTGCTAAAGATTCTGCAGAGAGGTTTAAATTCTGATCCAAAGAGAAAGAAGATAAATCCAAGTTGTATTACACTCATTGTGGGATGAAGAAACACACTAATGAGAAATATTTCCAGCTGGTTGGCTATCCAGAATGGTGGGAGGACGGTCATAAGGAGAAAAATAACCAGCGTTTCAGATCTAATGTCAAACGGGCTTCGTCTACAAGTGGCGGTGAAGATCCGACTAAAAATGAGCAAGGAAGTGGTGACATGTCATCTCCAAAGAAGTCCCATATTGAGACTGCTAGTGGAGAAATTTGTGAAGTCAAATGGGGAGGTTCAATTATTTTTTCGGAAAAAATGGAAATTACAAACTGCCTCTACATTCCTTTACTATCCTTAAAGTTATTATTTGTTAGTCAAGTGACAAAACAACTCAACTGTGTGGTTCTTATGTATCCATTTTTTTGCATTTTACAGGACATTCGTACGAAGGAGATCATTGGGCGTGGTACTGAACAAGGAGGTCTCTATTATGTTGATGAGGTAGTTCATAAGGGACATGCCATGCTTGCTCACAGAACAACCGAAATGCAACTTTGGTTATGGCACCGACGACTTGGTTATCCTTCTTTTAGCTATCTTAAAAGTTTGTTTCCTAGTCTTTTTTTTGAATAATTCCATTCATGAGAAATGTGAAACCTGCATTCTTGCAAAAAATCATAAGGTCTCATTTAATCAAAGTAATACTAGAGTTGATTATGCTTTTTCGCTAATCCATTCTGATGTTTGGAGTCCAGCACCAAATTCCACTAACAATCAAATCAGATACTTTGTTTTATTTGTGGATGATTTCTCAAGAATGACTCGGATATACTTCATGAAACATAAATCGGAAGTACCAGAAATATTTGTTTGTTTTTACAAAATGATTTTGACTCAATTTGAAAAACAAATACAGATTCTCCATTCTGATAATGGAACAGAGTTTGTCAACCAAACAATGCATAATTTTTTCAAAATAAATGGTCTTATCCATCAAACCACTTGTCCAAACACACCTCAACAAAACGGTACTTCAGAACGAAAAAATTGTACTTTACTTGAAAAAACTCGTGCCATTATGATTGAATCTAGAGTTCCTCATTCTCTTTCGCCAGAAGCTCTTGCTACAGCCACGTATCTTGCAAATCGTCTACCAACCCGATGTCTAGGAAATAAAACTCCAATACAAATTCTTGCCACCCAAGTTACAATTCCATCTGTTATGACCTTACCACCTTCTGTCTTTGGTTGTTCGGTGTTTGTTCATATCCCTAAAACTAGTCGAACCAAACTTAATCCGTGTGCTGAAAAGTGTGTATTCCTTGGGTACGGTGTTCATCAAATGGGTTATCGGTGTTACAATCCGGTTACTCGTCGAATCCATGTCACCATGGACTGTGACTTCTTAGAATTCGATTATTCTTTTGACCACCAATCGCGTGCTCAGGGGGAGAAAGTAAGTGAATCACTCGACTGGTTGCTATATGAAAGTTACTTTGTGGATGTGCCGACAGAGTAGGTAGATGGCGCCACTGAACACGCCTCTTCCAACATAAAGGAGACTGACGAGGCAGTTCTTACCACCAATGATTCTCCCGAAGACAATGTCCAACAAGAAATAAATGCCATGGATACTACCAACAAATCAGCCGAAGAAAATGTCCATCAAGAGGTAAACAACTTACAATGTCATAATTCACAAAATGCTACTGACCATGAAATTTCAGGAAGTTCATTTGTTGAAACTCAAACTCCGGTTCTTCCCCCAAGAAAAAATAGAGAGGTTCCTCCTGACCAGTATTCACCAGAACACGTTCCTCGTGCTTCTACATATCCGGTAAAACGGACAGGAAAGGAATGATGAACATTGCAAATGCGTTTTCAGCTACTATTCTCTCCGAACCAATCCCTTAAACAGCTCAAGAAGCTAAGAAGATGACTGAATGGCATGAGGCAATGAATACCGAAATGGAAGCTCTAAAAAGGAATGGTACATGGGAGAATTGTTTGTTACCACAAGGGAAGAAAGCAGTCAGGTGTAGATGGGTGTTTAATATAAAATATAAATCTGATGGCACCATTGAGCGACACAAGGCAAAATTGGTTGCCCAAGGATATACACAAACATATGGTATAGACTACTCTGAAACGTTCTCTCCGGTTGCAAAGATTGACACTATCAGAGTTTTACTTTCAATAGCCGCGAATAAAGATTGGCCTCTTCATCAATTTGATGTAAAGAATGCTTTATTACATAGAGACTTGGAAGAAGAGGTATATATGGAACCCCCACTAGGGTTCTCTGATGGTTTTCAAGAAAATGAGGTATGTAAACTGAAAAAGGCATTATATGGGCTCAAACAGTCTCCTTGTGCTTGGTGTGGGAGATTTACAATGGTAATGAATCAGTATAGCTACAAACAGAGTAATGGGGATCATACCTTGTTTTACAAACAGAGTAATGGGGATCATACCTTGTTTTACAGAGTAATGAATTAGTCACTTGTCTTATAATATATGTCGACGATATGATTATAACGGGGAATCACGAAGAAGAAATTAGCTCTCTTAGGAAAAACCTCTTCAAGGAGTTCGAAATGAAAGACCTTGGGGGATTGAAGTATTTCCTAGGAATCGAGGTTCTTAGGTCGAGAGGAGGGATTTATATCTCCCAACGGAAATATATATTGGATTTATTAGCTGAAGTTGGCATGGTGGATTGCAAACCAAATGACACTCCTATGGTTTTGAATCACAATCTAAGGATAATTGAAGGGGCCAGACCAGCGAGTAAAGAAAGGTACCAAAGGTTGGTGGGAAAATTGATTTACCTGGCTGACACTCGACCCGAAATTACATACGCGGTGGGAGTAGTTAGCCAGTTCATGCATCATCCTCAGGAACACCATATGGAGGCAGTAATGAGGATTATTCGATACCTCAAAGGCACACCAGGAAGAGGCATAATTTTTAAGAAAAATGGACACCTTGATGTTGAGGTATTCACAGATGCTGATTGGGGAGGGAATCCTAACGACAAGCGATCAACTGCTGGCTATTTTACTCTTCTTGGAGGTAACTTGGTGACTTGGAGGAGTAAGAAACAGAAAGTAGTATCACTGTCAAGTGCTGAATCAGAATTTAGAGGAATCGTTAAGGAGATTACCCGAGATACTTTGGTTAAAGAAGATAATGAAAGAAATTAGATCCCCTCTGAAGTGTCCAATTCAGTTAATGTGCGATAATAAAACTGCGATTAAGATTTCAGAGAACCCGGTACAGCACGATAGAACAAAGCACGTTAAAAGGCACTTCATAAAAGAAAATATTGAAGATGGGACAGTCGAACTTCCGTTTGTTAGATCCGAAGACCAACTGGCAGACATCCTGACAAAAGCGGTTGCTGCAAGAACATTCGAATCAGTTTTATCCAAGTTGGTTATTGGTGATCCACTACACAACTTGAGGGGGAGTGTTAGAATATTCAGTATATTAAGTTTCCTTGTATAGGCCTTTAAGTTCTCTATATATGGAGAGCCTTACTTGGGTTTGCATTATAAAAAAGAGAGATTCTGTAATAAACACAAAACCCTAGCCGCTTCCTGGCGGCTACTTCTCTCTTTGTTTTTAACAGAGAATAAGAGCAGTTGCTTCTTGATCATCCCCCATGGGAGGAGAATACGATATATAAGCTTAATATAACAACCATTTCAATTATCACAATATTCTTTGTTTTTAACACTAACTATATAAGGCTTCTTTTTGTCATCTAACTTCAATAGTTGTTTTATTTGTTCACTTTATCTTTACCTAACTTCATAAAAACCTTAATGGCCGAACACTCAACCCACTCCAGAAATTCCTCCCATGAAGGTAAAACCTCTTACATGACAGTTCAAAACTCGATATTATTATAATGCTCATGCATCGCTTCGAGCCCAGTTATATGCTAAGAAGTCTCTCAACAAAAAGCTGTCTAGAATTATCAATGATGATAATCATGTAGAAGTGACCACCTCTATAATGAGCAAAATGGTATAATCTTAAACTGTAGGGATTAAGCATCATAAGAAAACTTCTTAGATCAACTGCTTTTGATATTTTTATGTGAATTTTGAATTGTTTTTTATATTTATTATCGATTTTTATTTTATATGTTCAAAAAGGTTCTTTATATTGAATTTAGAATTTTTTTTATTTGGAATTCTTGAATATATTTTTCTCTCATATTAATTATTTATCTAATTAGTTATAAAATGGTCTCGCATATATCACCACCCATGTATATGGTTATGAATTAGTTTGATACAGTGGATTATATATTGATCTCATTATCTACCAACTCATGCGAGGTTATTATGAACGAGGCTCGCATCTTTCACCACCTATGTATTTCGTTAATAATTTGTATGCTACAGTGAATTATATACTATTTTTATATCTATCAACTCATGTGAGGTTATTTTGAATTGGTCTCGCATCTATCACCACCCATATACTTGGTTATGAATTGGTTTGCTACAGTGGATTATTATGAATTGGTCTCGTATCTCTCACCACCCATGTACTTGTCTCGCATCTATCATGTACTTGGATGTATCTTGTCTTGTATTAACATGCAGTTGGTTATGACTTGTCTCATAAATTTGGTTGGTTTCACATTTTCAAATATAAAAATGTAAAAAGTTCTTGAAACACTTACAAAAATAAAAATAAAGCATTACTCCAAATAAAAAAATATCAAATTACAGATGCCTTAAGATTTAAAACTTTCAAAATTACATTGATCTTACTAGGTGTCCATCATATGGGGTACCTCATATTTTTATTAGGCCCACATCTATCGTATTGACTATATAATAACCTAACATTTATATTATTTATATTAAGTCTCACATCTATCATATTGGTTATATATGGTCTCGCATCTATAATATGTTTTGTCTCACATTTGCGTTAGTCTATTATCTATCATACTTCTTATGCCCACAATCGCATTCAATGCAGTTGCAATAGAAGTTGAGAAAAGGTAGTTCAAGGCATAAGGGTGATGACAACTACAATCAAACACAAAACAAACTTAAGTGAAAATTTTAACGAGACTGATTGGGCCAGAGAACATTGGTACCAAAGAATCTGAACCGGAGGTCGGAAACCTTGTGATATGATATCGCAGAGGCGAGGGTAGGAGATGAACTAAAAATTCTAGCATTCCTCTCATACCATGCATGGTAGAAAACAACGCCTAAGCAGGCATTCCAAATGTATCGAGATTTGGAAGGAGGCCAGTTAGACGCATCATGGATCAAGAGATCCAATTAGTATTGTGGCTTAAAGGAAAACCAAGTTTGGAGCTTCCATAACCCCAAATTCATTGGGTGTATTACTAATTATATCTGAAGCGGAATTACATAAAACACAGTTTGGGGAGGGGGGGTGTTAAGATCTCAACTCAGAAGCTTATCCCGAGTGGATAGTTTGCTATGAATGACAAGACAAAGAATGAGGGAATAACGAGAAATATTAAATTTATGTCAAATTAACTTCGTCCAACCGACGTGGGGGACGGGCATATGAATGGCAATGCATATATCCTTAATAGTGAACTTGGTAGTGACTCTTTTAACAATCCAGTAGTGGATGTTGTTAAAAATCATGTTAGGGGGAGGGAGGGAGAGGATGATATGGTTAATTTCATGTAAGTTTTGACAGTTTCTATCACTAGCAGACCTTAAATGAGTCGGCAAATTCCAGTAACCATCCTGAATGAAATTGGAAACCTTGAGGTTTCTCCCAAGACGAGAATCACAGATAATACTGTGCCTATAATGATTGACCAACGAGGTTGAGAGTAACGAAAGGTCAAAGCAGAAAGAGATATACTCCCCGTTACCAATCGCGGCCATATACAAGTTGCAAGCGATAAAACTAAGATTTATAATTTTCCTCCAAGTCCAGAGGGACACGAGTCGATCTTTAAAGACCATAATTTATTGTCTTTAATCTTCTCATAATAAATCCAGTCACACCAGATTGAGTTGTCGAATTTACTAACAATGAACCACAAATGTTTGAGGACGATCGTCTGATTCCTTATTTTTAGGTGTAGAATCCTAAGGTCACCCTCAGACACGGAAAAAATTACAGTAGACCATGCCACTTTAGCACGTGTAACCTTCATCTCATGGCCAGACCAAAGAAAATGACGGAGACACTGAGAGAGTTCTTTAAAAACTCTAGCAGGGAGAATGAAGATCGAAGATCAGTAAACTTGCACTGCGAAAAGC